>CM051471.1:6617039-7857396 GCA_028015225.1 Carex myosuroides
GAAAAATCATTTCTAAAATGTAGGAAATCAAGATCTCAATCATGCCCATTTTGCCGGGACAGTATAAATAGAGTGAACTCGGCTGATTTGTGGATATTAACTGACAACAGGGACATAATCGACTCGGCAACCATCACAAGGGAGAATCTAAGACGTCTTTTCATGTACATAGATAAACTACCTCTTGTGATCCCAAATTCAGTTTTGGATGCCTATGATTCTCATGTGAAGTGAGTGTCTCTACAAAACCTCAAAATATCAAAGTATATCCACCAACGGATCATCCTTGCTCTCAACAAAGTTGAGGCATTTCTTTAGTGACCAAAATGTGCTGTCTTTCTCAGAAAAAGTTAACATTATATTTTTCCTTGTGGGGAGCAAACAATATTTCTTTAATCTTTTTGCTTCTACTTGCAATAAAGAATATGAAATGCATAGGGCGTTTTGGTCAGGCAATGATAGAGCACTTGTGAGTTTATACGATTGTATTTTTCCTTATTTGAGGTCTATATTTCATATTAAAATTTATGTACAAAGATATGCCAGATACATTGCCATTTTTCCTTTTAGGTTTGTATAGAAAGCTCTCTATTTTTTTTTTTAAAAAAAATACATAGGTTGGTTCATGTACATACAGTTCAAGTTGTCAGTTGAGAAGTGTGACTCCCTGTTTCCTTTGTAATTTTAGCACGTCTCTGTTTCTGTTGTATTTTAGCTAAAAAAACAAATTATGGTTATGTTTTTAAATTACAATAGCTGTCTTTACGGTACTGTTTTGATGATATGTATATATTTGTTCACAATCTATGACAGGAATAATGCATGTTATTCTTTCTTTCTTCGTGTGGTGTTTAGAAAGTATAAAATAATTGTTTTCGTGCATTTGTTATTCTAAAGACTCGCAGTTTCATTCTTTTGTAAAGTAGTAAAAGTAAGAATTTTCCGACCATAAATTGCTTAAAAAGATAAAATTCCATATTATGGTGATCGAGTCTTTGAAGTTCTATTTTTTTTAGGTTGGAGTTCAAATAACCTAACTATATAATACTCTTCTAATTACAACAAACAAAGGATTTTTCCCATTCGGATATCAAACTCTTCGGATATCAAACTCCTGTTATTACAACAAATATTTTAAGTTTTAATTTTCAATATTTTATAAAGAATTTTTTAGTTAGATTTTGATCTGGCGATTTTTTTTGTAAAAAAATTATTTTTCTAGTAACTAGATTAAAATTAATTCTCACAAATAAACTTCATACCTTAAAAATGAAATGTATTGCAACGCATTGAAATATGATGGAAATTCTAATAGCACATTAGCAAAGAGATAAGAGAGATTTTTGTGAGTTTCGTATGCAATAAATTTCGGACTTCGAAAATTATGCTGATTTGAAGATGAAATTTCACAGTGAAAATTTACCAAAATAATTTTCAAAATAACTGTTTTTTGAGGAAAGAGGATTCAAATGCTTTTATTTTTTGTCTCAACTATGCTTTCATTTTTAAAAACTTAAATGAAAGCATTTGAACTCTCCTCTCTCAAAAAACAGTTATTTTGAAAGTTATTTTGGTAAATCATCACTGTAAAATTTCATCTTCAAATCAGCATAATTTTTAAAAATGGAGGCATGATAGAGACACAAAATAGAGACATTTAAACCCTCCTCTTCTTGAGATATGATTGTCTTTTATAAAATATTACCACTAGTCGTCACTGTCATTTCTGAGAGCCAATTGGTTCATTTTACATTCGTTTAATTTAAAAAAATTACAGAAAATGTGTCGATGTGCAAATTGGATCTGCCATGTCTTTTGACTGCTGCGCAGCAATTCAGATGCAACTTACATTCAGCTCCCAATTTTTTTTTAAAAATAAAATAGTATATATGTTAATTTTACAAAATTAAAACGGGGCTCCCGAATTTTTTTATTTGTAACAATTTGTAAAATTAAAAATAAAAAGTGGCTAGTATTTCTCAAAATCTCGAAGCTTATTATATATTGATACACACACTATTTTATTATATATTGATACACACACTATGTATGTATATCACTCACGCGTCATTGCGATTTTTTTAACTTATTTTTTTAATTTAAAAATTTACGTATTATTTGTTGTTGAACAAAAACTACAAACTAATATTTGTGGTTGTTAGTTGTTCGAAATGATATGCGACATCATTTGTCATTGTTAGTTGTTCAAAATTAAAATTAAAATATAAATATCAAGTAATATGCTAAATTAAAATGAAGTATTATGAAGTAATATGACATCAATGCGCAACTTCGATAGAAAATTTTGATATCTTATATATATATTATGATCACAATTCAGAAAGCTCGTGAAGAGATCAACAAGGTGTTTTAGGTGTGGTCGAAAAAGTCTTGTTCAATGATCGCCTGATGCCTCAAAAACATAAGTGAAGTTTTTCATTATCGACAATTTGTTTTTAAATAACATGCATATCATTTTGAACGATTAACAACGAACAAATTTTAGAATGAAAATTTTCAATTACAATGACAAATAATATGTCAATTTGTATTTAAGAAAATAAGTAAGAAAAATTAGCTCCCCTCGCGACACGCATACCTAACCTTCGTTTCTGCTAAGTTTCAAGATTTCTCTAATTGCCTACTAGTTTGTGACTTTTATTATTTTAAAATGCTCCAAATACAAAATTAGAGATCTGCTCCTTGGTTTTTAAACTCAATTTTTTATTTTAATAAAGGGGGAATTTCATGTATCCCCCTCAAAAACTCCAATATTACATATTTCCCCTCAAAAGTTTATAATTACATATTTATCCTTCAAAATTACAAAAACTCACACATTTATCCAGCATAATTATAAGATATATCAAATATATCCAAAAATACTAAAATAATAATATTTAACATTTTAAAATTCAGAACAAAATGCTAATTAATAAAGGCTGACCATTAGACCCTTCCCCTTTCTCTCTTCAAGCTTCAGTGCCGCGCCTGCCTGCCAAAACCTTTTCGTTACTTTTTCTCTCTCCGTCTCCTATGTCCCTTCAGCGCTTGCCAAAACTTTCTTTCCCACGTTACTTGTTCTCTCCCACGTTACAGGTACATTCTTTCTCTCTGTCTCCTATGGCATCAGATGAGTCTCCCTCTCTCCATTTGTTTCGCACAAAATCGGTTATGTAGATTTGGTTGCCAGTGATTCCTCGAGACTAAGATGGGAAAACATAGTTGAATTGCCTGCTATCAGGTAAGTTCTGACCCCTCCATGTTCTTTACCAAAATAAAGCTAGCCATGGGAACTACAAACCAAATACTATGACTTGTTTTAATTAAGCATTTGGGGAAATTCAAATCCAAAATGATTCGTAAGTGATGAGGCTTGGTAGTTAAGTAATTATCTCTCCAATTTCAGTTCCGCAGTTCAGCCATTGAGACCTTAAGCTGATTAATTTCCCAATTTATCTTTTCTGAAACACAAACGCTCTCTTTGACTATTCGTCAGTCAGTTTATTATAGTCAATAGTAAATGATGAAGCTTAAACATAACTGAATTATTAGAACCGGTTTCAATTCAAAATCAAGTCTATCAGGTAGGAATGACCCAAAAAAACTCAGGTAATTATACTGTACCATCATGGCAAATCCTGACTGACACGATAAATGCAGCTGCATTTCAAGAGGTGCCGTCACGGCAAGCCCTGGAACCCTGGTGCAAGGTGACCTTCTTCACAGCAAACAAGTGCCGGATCAGTCTATGGCATGTCTGTAAAGCCGAAATTTTTATTTATAACATTTTAACAAAATAAATTAATAAAATAACCATCGTTTCTGGTCAATTCTAAATCTAACACGGCCGCAGAATGCCGGAGCGGACTCATATGAGGGAGGCCGCAGAATGCCGGAGCGGACCCCCATATGGGGCCGCAGTATGCCGGAGCGGCCCCTGTTTTTTTTTTAATCTGATTCTGAAGTTGATTATGATTTTGTGTTGGAAATTTTTATCAAAAATGTAAAGTTTGTACTGGAAGTTGTGTGTAATTACTTATGTTTGAAATGTCGTTTAATCTGAAATTGTTGTTCGTCGTTTGTTTGATCAAAAGAAACATTACAATAGAAAGCCATATAAAGAAGCATACAATAGAATAATGCTAATGTTATCGGAAATTACAAATACGTCTAATTAACCGAAAATAAACAACATTTCTACGAGTACAATTAAAAAAGCAACATTAACTCTCAATCTCGTGCAGCTCGAGCAGCTCTGTTTTGTCTTTCTTGTGTATCTCGGCCGGCTTGGTGTCCTCTTCTCCTATTATGTAGAACGTCCATCCACATCGGAATTCTGTCGTGCTGTCTTCTGCCCACAGCAATATTTTTTTTCTCTGGAACAAGGACCGGGTCATCGTGTTGAGGCCATTCCGACTGATTTCCATAGACATGCCATTGTGCGCTCCATGTGTTGATCAGTGTATGGATGTGATAGTAGTGACTTACAAATACGCCAGGGTCGATGCCTCGGAGACGACACACGGACAGAACATGAGAGCACGGTATTCTCTCCAATTGAGGCTTCTGGCACGTGCAAGTTACCGTGTGATCATCCCCGATTATCACCGTGTATTTGTAATTGGCCTTGGTAAACCGACCAGAATCGTCAGGTATGAAAGCGTGAACTCTCTCCTGTGTGGAGGTTACCTCGAACTCGTTGTTGTTTCCAAAGCCCCCCAGCGTCTTCATTTTATCGGACCTCTCGAACCGTTTGTTGATCAGCTACGAAAAATTAAAAAATAATGAAGAAGTCAGATTTTTTTAACAAAGTTCATTAAATTAAAAATTATGAAGAAAGAACTACAAATAAAAGTACCTGATGCACACGACACGAGAATTGTTGACATTGACTGACTTCCCATTCTGCTTTGGCCCTCCTTTGCGCAAACCATGTCATACATTTGTAAAATGTGTCTTCAATTATTGCTGCAACCGGTAGCCTACGAGAATTGACGGGCTATTGCCAACTCACGGCCACGCCATAGTTTGTTGTACACCGGTATCTGACCGTTGTACCTTTCAGCAACAGCAATTCGGACAGCCTGAATACTCAAGTCGACATCGTTCCTCATGTGAGCGAATATACACTCGGCAACCATAGCAGCTGACAACTGGGCGTGATCTGTTCTTGTCGCATCCGCGTGGCATGAATGTTGTGTTGGGCACTTGGAGACACGCCATTGTGTTCCATAACCGGTGGCCCTTGCGAGTATGTACCACCCACAGTAACTGTCCTTGCACTTGAACCTCATTCTTGTGCGATCACTGTGCGTAGGTTTTACATCTTTGTTGCAAAGGATGTGAAACCTGGCAATTGCGCTCTTCATTTCCTCTTTTGAGTCATATGTTTGTCCCTCGGACAATTCATTCTCATACTCTGCCCTACTTCCAAACAAAACCGAATTGGCTTCCATAAACCCTGATGTGTCGTTGAAAGCATTAATCGGGTGCTGAAACCTGCGATCCATTATCCGAAACCCGCGATCCATCTTGAATTTCCTTGATAGTCCGAGCACAGGGCTGGTATCTTCCTGGTCAGAATAATCGCTTATACCCTCAGGATCAACAGGACCCCAATTTTCCTCTGCCTCTAGTATTTCCGGATCCACTTCTTCATCGGATTCATCCGGATCACAAGTTTGACCCCAATGAGCGGTCCGACTAGATGAAGGCTGGTCCCTCTGAACTGGGGCTCGACGGGAGGGTCAGTCCCTCTGAACTGGGGCCCGACTACTGGACAGTTGGTCAATTTGGACAGGGGACGGACTAGAGCCGGATGCGTTACCTCGACTACGACCCTGGATTAACCTCATAACTGGGTTCGAACGCCGGGCTCTGGTAACCTCCACATATAGGTCAATTATCTTGTATGCACCCCCAGAAAAACTCATGGTTTGGTTGTACAATACCTGCCAGACTCCCTCATTCTGAACTGGAAATAGTTGGAACCAGGTTTGTGCCGAACTAGTCGGCATGCTAATTTTGGCATCAATTTTGAGGTCATACTGACCCTGATCCAACCCCAAATTCTGACTTATACTTGATTTAAGTCCCAAATAATCAGTACCCGGCAATACCGGGATCACAGTAACAGGTCCAATACTATAGTAAACCCCGTTAGGACCTGTTAAAACATCCCCACCAGTGTAGATGGATACCATAAGAGCCATTTTTCCAATTCAATACAGAAAAAACCTACAATTAAAAATTAACTAAATTAATTATTCTAAATTAATTATTCTAATTAAATTATTGCTAATTTAATTATTGCTAAATTAATTATTCTAATTAAATTATTAATCTACTGAAATAAAAATAAAATTTAAAAGAAGAGAGAAAAAACTTACAGATCAGAGAGCTAACTCAGGAGAGAGAAGGTGTGAGAGTGTGGAATGAAATTTCTGTGTCATTTTCGGGATATAAAGAACAGGGTCCGCTCCGGCATTCTGCGGACCCGGGTCCGCTCCGGCATACTGCGGCCCCATATGGGGGTCCGCTCCGGCATTCTGCGGCCTCCCTCATATGGGTCCGCTCCGGTATTCTGCGGCCGTGTTAGATTTAGAATTGACCAGAAACGATGGTTATTTTATTAATTTATTTTGTTAAAATGTTATAAATAAAAATTTCGGCTGTAAAGAGATGATCCAACTACCTCACAAACTTGCGAACCTGGCCAGAAGAACAGGGTGTTCTTTTAGAGGTCCACCGGAAGATTGTGATACCGGTCAGGTACAAGTGCATAATCAGTGTATCTCCGATATCTTGGTGTTACACCAAAAAGGTATAGTACAAAGTTTCAGTACAGCAAGCTGTACTTTTTAACCTTAAAATACACTTCTGGTTCAGACTGCAAGTATACAATCCTACCGCGTAGTATATCGTCGGGTATCGATCACAGGGACGGTTCAAGTGTTATCCGGACTCTACCTAGGTTAATTAAAAACTAGAAGTTGGAAGGGTTGATTTTGGTTGTTTATGTTTCCTACAGATTCAAGGTAATAATAAAGTGCAAGAAAGAAGATTAAACTGGTTTTAATCAATAATAAAAAGCGTTCCCAGGGTTAAGACTTCATCTCAGTTTTGCCCTCTGACTGTCCTGTCCGGGCCGTGTCATTTCCTACACGGGCCGTATCAGTTTACACGGGCCGTGTCATTTCGCTACACGGTCCGTGTCAGTCTCGGGTTAATGCAGCAGCTATTGTTTCTTTGTATCGTTCCTTTGTGTAGGGTTCTACTGACCGGACCTAATGTTTCTGGACCTCAACTGCCGTTTGTTGGTTCATCAACTTGGTACGGAAACTGCAATATATGCCCTCGTCGGGTTCTAGACCTCAACTTCCGTGTGTTGGTCCCTACTACCTAGTTGCTTGATTGGTATACTAAAGGTAACTCCTATCCGCCGATAAGAGTAATTTTCGCCTCCCGGTTACTACTTGGTTTCACCTTCCGGATCACAAATCCTACCTCATGTACTTAGTTTGGTTGAGAGACGTTAAAGGGCTATAATGCCTTCTAGATGTGCGCATTCATCTAGTAGCAAACCAATATAAGTCAAACACTTCAATCTAAGCAATTAAAATACTACTCAATCAATCAAACACAAACTTCAATACAAAGATTCAATAACTAGCATGCAAGACAAAACATTCGATTACATCAAAACCCTAGAAACAAAGTAAATTACTCACTCATGGTTCTAAAACAGCAAATACAAATAAAGATAGAGTTGATCATGACAAAACCCAAAGTGCAAAGAAGATCAATCGAAAGTGCAAGAAATTCGCTTCTCCAATTCGCCTCCAAGCTTAGCCGCCAAAGACAAACCCTAGAATATGCTCTCCTGTTCCAGCATTACCTTCTCTGGAGAGAAATCCCGATTATATGCTTAATTGGTCGACCTTCCTTCAATAGCCTTCTTTCCATATTTCTAGATCTGTTTCCGGAATTGCTTGACACGGGCCGTGTCAAATCTGTCCGGCCCGTGTAACCTGTGTACTTAGCTCCAATTGTAGATCTTCTCGCAAGCTTTCCGAAAAGTGGTCATACACTCAAAACGGAGTTACGAGTTAAAAGTTATGACTGTTTTAAGTTGGTGTCCTGGTCGTGTCTGTGGTCGAGTCGAGGTTGACACGGGCCGTGTAGAATGTGACACAGGCCGTGCAGAGACTTCAGAATTCCAGATTTCTCCTCGATTTCGCCCGAATCCTGCAAAATAAGAATAAACTTGCAGCAGTACCACATTCTAAAGATATTCAATGAAATACAACTGATTTAATAGATTTAAACACAGGTTTGGTGCAGAAATTGGTCGGAATTATAGGTCAAATAATGAGACATCAAATTCCCCCAAGCTTAAATCTTGCTTGTCCTCAAGCAAAGATCCATACTTAGGTACCGGGTTGGACTCTAGTCTTACCTAAATGCAAGTTAAGTTCTTAAATGTGAAAATTTACATGAGTTGCTTTAATCAAAAACCTCGAGAATCATTTTGGTATAATTTGGATTTTCCTTGATCAATTTTGATTCACCACACAAATTGACTAATCAAACTTCAAATTCTGAAATATTTTTAATACTTGCAAAGCTAATTACCCGAATTGATCAACTTTTCATTCTTTTACTGAATCTATGCCCTCATTTGTGGTGATTTTTCCTTTTGCCCCCCCAAGCTTGGAACAAGCTTAGGTTAGAAAGTCACGGATTTCATGTGTTGATATATGCAAGAGTTTTTGAAAGTTTTCGAGCTCAAAGGCATCCCGCCGGATTGTGCCAGTACTCTTTTTTTATAAATTTGGGGACGAGCTCAAAGGCGCCCTGTAGGACTTATTGCCAGTACTCTTATTTTCTCCATCTTTTCATTTGTTTCATTTTTTTTCTTTTATTTGCATATACCATGAATACACACATCCAATGGTATTCATTCATACCAATGGATATCCCAATCTTTCCGTATTTAAAATCCCTATTTCCCTATTTAAAAAGGCACAGTTCAGTTTCAAAAAGCTTTTCGATACAGTTCAAGTTTTCTTTTTGTAAAGTTCTCAAAACATCTCTTCCTAATCAGTTCTTTTATCAATTATGGAGTTAGTTCTAATTTCTCAAGGTCATTCCAATCACAACTAAAAATTTTCAAACAAGTCCCTAATCCTAGCAATCACACAAATTTATCACCTAAAAATGCAATTTTTTTGAAAAATAAACATGTCTAAATGCAGATACAGTTTTCTTCTATTCTACCCCCCCAAGCTTGAATGAAGCATTGTCCTCAATGCTTGAATTTACACAAGGAAAAAGTAAATAGAAGAAAATATGGAAACTTACTAGATGGTGAGCGAGGGATGAGGCGGGGGTGCCTCACTGGTTGGTGGGAGGTGGATCGGGTGGCACTGGGGGGAGCACCCACTTCTGAGGTACACGGACCACGCGATCAGATGGTTTGTGGTTATCTTCCAGTAAGATTCTGTGCGAGCAGACAGATGGGCTGATCCCCTTCAAGTCCTTGATTGAATACCCGATTGCGCCTTTGTGGAATTTCAGCTTCTCCAAGAGTTTGGCGGTTTGATCGAGGTTCAGACCTGCATTCACAATAACAGGACAAGACTTATCTGGGCCAAGGAATTCATACCTGAGATTAGCTGGTAGAGGCTTGAGTTCAAGTGCTTGCTGCTCTGTTGGGGCCTTGACACGGTCCGTGTTGATTTTGTCCGGCCCGTGTGGCCTTGTTTCCAGCTGCTTGGACTCCTCTGTACGGGCCGTGTTGAATTGATCTGGGTCGTGTCCAAATTTTCCTGGCAGGTCTGTTTCTGCCTCTGCTGCACATACTGATTCTAACTCACTTGTTTCGACCTGCAACTCAGATAAAAAGTCAGAATAATACCTTAGTGAGCTGTTTACTTGCTCAAGAAAGTAGTCCTCGCTCAAATCCGTCAGACATTCCTCAATCACATCAATTCTGAAGCAAGATTCGTCTCTCGACGGGTACTTCATTGCACGGTCAATCTGGAATCGCACCTTCTCCTTTCCAATGTTCAAGGTCAGCGTTCCATCCTTCACATCAATTATGGCACCTGCAGTTCTTAGAAAAGGTCGTCCCAGAATAATGGGGACTTCCTTATCTTCCTCCATTTCCATCACAACAAAATCAGCTGGAACATAAAACTTACCAACCTGAACCGGTACATCTTCCACTATGCCAAGTGGTAGTCTTACCGATGAGTCTGCTAGCTGAAGAGTCATTCGTGTAGGTTTGAGCTCACCTACCCCAATTCGATCATAGATGGTGCGTGGCATGAGACTCACGCTAGCTCCCAAGTCGCATAGAGCTTTCCTGATCGTGGCTTTCCCTATAGTGCAAGGAATAGAGAACTTACCAGGGTCTTCCAGTTTGGGTGGTAATTTGCTTCTCAGAATGGCACTACACTGTTCAGTCAGCTTCACCGTCTCGTGCCCCCCCAAGCTTCGTTTGTTGGATAGGATGTCTTTCAAGAACTTAGCATAGGTGGGCATTTGGGTCAAGGCCTCGGTGAATGGGATAGTGATGTGCAATTGTTTGAGAACATCGATGAATTTAGCGAATTGCTCGTTCAATTTGGTCTCAGCTAGTCTCTGTGGAAATGGGACAGGTGGTCGGTATGGTGGCGGTTTGTAGGTCTCCTTCTTTTTCTGACCTTCAGTTTCCTTCTGCACGGCCCGTGTAGGATTGACACGGTCCGTGCCCACTGGGTTTTCTGTGTCGGTTGCCGGTCGAGTCAATTCGACACGGCCAGGATTTCCTTCTTCAGGGGGTGACACGGGCCGTGTGAGATTTGTACGGGCCGTGTCCACTGTTGTCTCAGAGATTGTTGGTGGGTTTTCCTCAGTCTGTGGGGTCTGTACGGGCCGTATGAGATTGACACGGTCCGTGTCAGCTTTAGCTGGTGGTTCAGTAGGCATGGCTGGACCTTCATAGTTGGTCCCACTTCGCAGGGTGATTGCCTTAGCCTCCCCTCTCGGGTTTACCTCTGGTTGGCTGGGGAGCTTACCAGGTTGTGGATGGCTTGTTGTGACAATGTGACTTAACTGCTCCAACAACTTGTTCTGAGCAGCCATCTGAGTGGACATGCTCTGCATATGTTCCCACACCATCTGGTTCATCTTCCCCTGCTCGTGTGTGAAATCGGTCGCATGAGGAGGCACGTACGGTTTGGGTGGAACGGAATGAGGTGGGCGGTTGTTGTTGAAATTGGCATTGTGGTAGAAGTTGCGGTTGTTGTTGCTGCTCGAAGAATTGTTGAAATTGTTGTTGAAAGAGGGGTTGGGAGCATTGTTGTATGGCGCAGAGTTGTTCTGTTTCCACCTCCAATTCTGTTGCTCAACCGGATCTTTGGAATAGGTTCGGTTGAAAGGAGGTTTTGGAAAATAGGATGGCTCACTGTTGAGAGAGTTGACTTGCTCAGTTTCCTCATCATCCCTTTGCGCCAATGGACAGTGCTCGTAGGAATGCCCCTCACCACACATGGCACAAGATTCTGGCTGTGACTGATGGTTTCCAACAGACTTGACACTCATCTTGTCGATAGTCCTCTGCATGGCTTCCATCTTGGCTGTGAGAGCTGTGATATTATCGACTTCAAATCGGCCGCCTCCTCCAGGTCTGGAATTGTCGCGGCCGGACCACTGCTGGTTTTGGGCCATGCTGTCGATCAAATTCATTGCTTCTTGAGGCTCTCTCTCCATTAAGGCTCCACCTGCAACAGCATCAACAGATGTGCGAGTACTCTCTGTCAAACCATCATAAAAAGTCTGAATCAATAACCAGTCTGGTATACCATGATGTGGACAAGAATACTGTAACTCCCTAAACCTTTCCCATGCCTCGTTTAGGGGTTCATCAGACCTTTGCCTAAAGCTGGTTAGTTGGGTTCTTACCTTAGCAGTTCTTTTGTGGGGGAAAAATCTGGTCAAAAACATTTTAGACAATTCCCTCCAAGTGTTTATTGAGTCCCTTGGTAATGACCCCAACCATTTCTTTGCCTTGTCCCTAAGTGTGAAAGGAAACAATGCAAGTCTAATATAATCAGATGTTGCCCCATTGGTCTTAATGGTGGTGCAACATTCAAGAAAAGTTTGGAGATGTGCATGTGGATCCTCGTGATCCAAGCCATGAAAGGTGTTCTGTTGAACAATGTTGACAACTCCCGGATTGAAGTTCGGTTGTTGCCCCACTATTCTTGGAAGTCTGATCGCTCCTCTCACATCCCCAGATCTCGGTACATTGAACTCCTTCAGAGTTCTCGGGATGAAGTCGGCTGCGTCATCATCAGAGTCGCGGTCGCCTTGCGGCCCCTCTTCTCTTTCCTCTCCATTCTGACTCATGTTCCAGTCAGGCTCCGAGTGCACGGACCGTGTCTCTTCTGTACGGGCCGTGTCAGGTGGTGGCTGTGCAGGGATAGTGGTTCCTGGAAGGGCTGTACGGGCCGTGTGAGATTCTGTGCGGCCCGCGTCAGGTACTGGCCCTCTGCTCCTCAGCTGGTAATCGACCGGAGGAGGTGGATTGTGAGCCAGCGTGTTCCTGTAAGAGAGAAAAGAAATAAAAGAAAAGATACAAATTAAAATCTAGATTAATTAAAATAAGCAAAAATCCAGAAAAATAAATGATGCCGTCCCCGGCAACGGCGCCAAAAACTTGTTACACCAAAAAGGTATAGTACAAAGTTTCAGTACAGCAAGCTGTACTTTTTAACCTTAAAATACACTTCTGGTTCAGACTGCAAGTATACAATCCTACCGCGTAGTATATCGTCGGGTATCGATCACAGGGACGGTTCAAGTGTTATCCGGACTCTACCTAGGTTAATTAAAAACTAGAAGTTGGAAGGGTTGATTTTGGTTGTTTATGTTTCCTACAGATTCAAGGTAATAATAAAGTGCAAGAAAGAAGATTAAACTGGTTTTAATCAATAATAAAAAGCGTTCCCAGGGTTAAGACTTCATCTCAGTTTTGCCCTCTGACTGTCCTGTCCGGGCCGTGTCATTTCCTACACGGGCCGTATCAGTTTACACGGGCCGTGTCATTTCGCTACACGGTCCGTGTCAGTCTCGGGTTAATGCAGCAGCTATTGTTTCTTTGTATCGTTCCTTTGTGTAGGGTTCTACTGACCGGACCTAATGTTTCTGGACCTCAACTGCCGTTTGTTGGTTCATCAACTTGGTACGGAAACTGCAATATATGCCCTCGTCGGGTTCTAGACCTCAACTTCCGTGTGTTGGTCCCTACTACCTAGTTGCTTGATTGGTATACTAAAGGTAACTCCTATCCGCCGATAAGAGTAATTTTCGCCTCCCGGTTACTACTTGGTTTCACCTTCCGGATCACAAATCCTACCTCATGTACTTAGTTTGGTTGAGAGACGTTAAAGGGCTATAATGCCTTCTAGATGTGCGCATTCATCTAGTAGCAAACCAATATAAGTCAAACACTTCAATCTAAGCAATTAAAATACTACTCAATCAATCAAACACAAACTTCAATACAAAGATTCAATAACTAGCATGCAAGACAAAACATTCGATTACATCAAAACCCTAGAAACAAAGTAAATTACTCACTCATGGTTCTAAAACAGCAAATACAAATAAAGATAGAGTTGATCATGACAAAACCCAAAGTGCAAAGAAGATCAATCGAAAGTGCAAGAAATTCGCTTCTCCAATTCGCCTCCAAGCTTAGCCGCCAAAGACAAACCCTAGAATATGCTCTCCTGTTCCAGCATTACCTTCTCTGGAGAGAAATCCCGATTATATGCTTAATTGGTCGACCTTCCTTCAATAGCCTTCTTTCCATATTTCTAGATCTGTTTCCGGAATTGCTTGACACGGGCCGTGTCAAATCTGTCCGGCCCGTGTAACCTGTGTACTTAGCTCAAATTGTAGATCTTCTCGCAAGCTTTCCGAAAAGTGGTCATACACTCAAAACGGAGTTACGAGTCAAAAGTTATGACTGTTTTAAGTTGGTGTCCTGGTCGTGTCTGTGGTCGAGTCGAGGTTGACACGGGCCGTGTAGAATGTAACACAGGCCGTGCAGAGACTTCAGAATTCCATATTTCTCCTCGATTTCGCCCGAATCCTGCAAAATAAGAATAAACTTGCAGCAGTACCACATTCTAAAGATATTCAATGAAATACAACTGATTTAATAGATTTAAACACAGGTTTGGTGCAGAAATTGGTCGGAATTATAGGTCAAATAATGAGACATCACTTGGTCTTTGAACAATGATAGTTATTGTATGTTTGAGGGAGAGGTAGCAGCTGGTAATGATGTAATGCCTATTTTTGGGTCTTTAGCTATGTAGTATGGATGAAGTTTGGATTTTAATGCTTGATTAGCTTAGTTTAAGCCTTTAAGGTAATTTTCTGAAACTATGTATTATTCTGGTAATTTCTGTTTTCCTGGTAATTTCTGGTACTTCCAGGTATCTAGGTAATTTTCTGTTTTGCTTCCTGAACTATGTACTATTGACTTTTAATTTAATGAATTACCTACGGGTTTGAAATAAAAATTATAACAAATTCTACAGTACTATCTTTTGAGGAGAATGATGCAAATGAGTTAAGGACTGTAATTTTGGAAACCAAAGAGAAAAAGGTTGAGCCAATCATGTCAAATGCAAAGCCTCATAATTTTGAACTGGATTTGGATTCAACTGGAGAGTGGGATGCTGTGAGTTTGTGTACTACTGATTTTTGCAAATCGTGGGTTGTTAATAAACCACCTTGCTATGACAAACTAAAGTATACTTATATTGGGTTTTAACTTAAATTCTGACAGCTAATTTCTTTTTAGGATCAAAACAAAATCAATACAAGAATGTTACTGCTTGACATTTTGGTTAATACGTTGCTGTTTTTTTATGCACCATCATTTTTTTGGGCTGGTATTGATACTGGGATGTTACTTGAATTTGTTGAAAATTAAAATAAGCAAGTAGTACTCTTAATTATAATATGATTGATAGTGTCAATTAGATAAAGAGTTAATTATTTTGTGGAAGCTGTTACTATGTTCTTCTTCATTTTTACAATTATTTTTATTTATATAGTGGGAGGATTGATCGCAAATTTACTCTAAAGTCAGTATTGATTATTGAATGAATACATAACTCTAGTCACATGCTATTGAAGCCTCGCATTGCTATCACACGATGAAGATAACTCACATTGATTTTTGAGGTAAATAATTGGTGAAGCTTCTTATTTATATTATTAGTCCTTCGAGTGTTGTGTTTATAATTGCCATGAGAGAGGAAAGTTGAGTTTTGTCTTTAGGCTGGAGCCTCTTAGTGTTGTGTTTTACTTTTTAGGCTGCAGCCATGGAGGAGAAAAGCTTTTTATTTTCAGTTTCTCGATTAGGTTGTGGAGAGAGAAAAGTTGAGTATTCTTGTAAGGGTAAAATGGGAATTATGAATTTATAAGGAAGATGAATTCAAAAATAATGAAAAAGAGGAGACATTGGGTAAATATGTGAGTTTTTGTAGTTTTGAAGAATAAATATGTAATTATAAACTTTTGAGGGGGAAATATGTAATATTGAAGTTTTTGAGGGGGATACATGAAATTCCCCCTTTAATAAATTAAAAAATTAGTTTGTAGGAAAACAAGATAGATTATTTTTTTTCTTGATAAATAGATGAAACCGTATCAATAATACGGTCTTGAGGAGAGGCCTATAGACTGAACTTTATAGCCTTTGCTAGAGGATAGAAAAAATAATCAATTTATATTCGGACATTCTATTTCTACACTTCAAAAAATTGGTTCACTCTATTCTTCGAGATGAGAAAAAAATAATTAATATGTTTTCTGATATTTTATTTTTTATATTTCTAAAAATATTTTTTTAAGCCCTAGTTCAAAATAAGTTGGAAAAATATAATGTCGACCAATAATTTCTTTTTTAATTTAACCGAAGAGAATATTAAATAATCTAAATTCACAAATTAATTAGAGAAAATATATTGTTTATAAAACTAGCAAATCAGAACTAAAATCATATCCGATTTGAAGTTACAATTTTTTTTCCATTGAATAATTGAATGTCAAGCTCCCAGCTCCGACATTTTTATTAATATCCAAAGATTAATACAAATTAATAAATATACCCAGAAACCGGCTCAATATCGATATATACCCAAGCCGGCCATTTTCTGGCCGGCTATGTTCCCTCCCTAAGCCGGCCAGAAAATGGCCGGCTATGTTCCTTTTTTTTTTTTTTTAAACCCCAAAAACTCTATAAAAGAGCACCCCCTCCCCCTTCAGATCTTCACACAACCCGAGGCAGCTCGCTACTGTTGAGGTAATAATTTTTTTTTATTTTTTTTATTTTATTATTATTTTTTTTATTTTTTATTTTATTATTATTTTATTATTATTATGTTTTATTTTATAGATTAGTTAATTGTTTACTATTTACTTAATTGTTTACTATTTACTTAATTGTTTACTATTTACTTAATTGTTTACTATTTACTTAATTGTTTACTATTTAGTTAATTGTTTACCATTTACTTAATTGTTTACCATTTACTTAATTGTTTACCATTTACTTAATTGTTTACCATTTACTTAATTGTTTACCATTTAGTTAATTGTTTACCATTTACTTAATTGTTTACCATTTACTTAATTGTTTACCATTTACTTAATTGCTTACCATTTACTTAATTGCTTACCATTTACTTAATTGCTACTGTTGAGGTAATAATTCTTTTTATTTTTTTATTTTATTATTTTTTTTTTATTTTATTATTATTTTATTATTATTATGTTTTATTTTATAGATTAGTTAATTGTTTACTATTTAGTTAATTGTTTACTATTTACTTAATTGTTTACTATTTAGTTAATTGTTTACTATTTACTTAATTATTTACCATTTACTTAATTGCTTACCATTTACTTAATTGCTTACCATTTACTTAATTGCTTACCATTTACTTAATTGCTTACCATTCTAATATTCTAATATTTACTTAATTGCTTATCATTTACTTAATTGCTTACTATTTACTTAATTGCTTACCATTTACTTAATTGCTTACTATTTACTTAATTGCTTACTATTTACTTAATTGCTTACTATTTACTTAATTGCTTACTATTTACTTAATTGTTTACTATTTAGTTAATTGTTTACTATTTACTTAATTGCTTACTATTTACTTAATTGTTTACTATTTACTTAATTGTTTACCAGTCAATTGTTTATTATTTAGTTACTTGACAATTATTTACCATTTAGTAACCTGACAATTGTTTACCATTTTCTAAAATGTAGTTTGTTTACCATGGCCTTTATTTCATTACACTATGGTGGGAAGATGCTTAATAGTGCACAAGGGGCGTATTACAACAAAGATACATCTCATTCATTAATGATTCCAGATGACATCTCACTTTTGGACCTGAAATCCATAGTTTACACACACACCGGTTACAACCCAGAAAGGTGTGACCTAGAATTGGCAACCCGATATTGCCATCCCTCCAGCGAAAAATTTATGGTTGCGAAACTGGTAGATGAGAGTACGTGGAGAGCCATGTTTGGTTATTTGAGGTCCGAAGGGAATTTTCTAATAGAAATATTTGCTATAAGAGTTCCGGTAGAGCCCGGGGTTGGAAGTTCGGGCTCTGGATCAGCGGCACCACATTATAGCCCACAACCAGAAACCTACAGACGTGACTCCACCTTACTCCTCAACGAACCTGACCCAGAACCCTACAACTACGTCACTCCACCAGCACCTCAACGAAGACACTCAGTTGCATCCCCACCTAGACACAATCGAGGCAGACCAAGACACTCAGTTTCAACCCCACCTAGATCCGTAAATGCCACTCCTTTACCGTTACCTCCAGTATCACCTTACCCCAGACCTGCACCAGTAGACGATGCAAGCTGCCCGGACTTTGAAGATATTAATGAAATACCGGAGGACGATCTGGGGAGCGGGGATGAATTTGAGGGAGGCATGTGGGGGGATTCAGATCACATGGAAGGTTGCGATGAAGACGGGCGGGTTGAAACAGCTGAAAGGTATACTGATGAGGAGGGGCCGCTTAGTGGCCGGACTGATACGCACCCGTTCCCAGACCTCAATGATGTTTCTGAGTTTAGAGAGGCAGATATTGGTTATTATGGGCAACGAATTGAGTACAAAGGTGAGCTGTGTGCTAACCTATATTTTAAAACCAAAGAAGACCTAATGAAGAAGGTCAGAGAGCACCATATAACTAAGAATCAGGAGTTCAGATCTTGGAAAAGTGACAGGGATCGGGTTACTCTGTTGTGCAAGGACAAGAATTGCCGTTATGAGCTTAGGGCAAAGCCGACGGGATGTGGAGACGCATGGGTTATAACTAAGCAAGACAGGCCTCACACATGTAGAACTGAGAGTACGAGGGTCGACCACGAATGTCTGACGGCATCACTCATTGCCGATGTCATTGAGAACGCCATTAAAAAGGACCCGTGTATGAGCATCCAGACGGTGGAAGACATTGTTTTGTCTGTGTATGACAATGTGACACCTAAATACAACCGACTGTGGAGGGGCCGTGAGCTGGCAATAGCCCGACAATTTGGGAGTTGGGAGATTTCGTACAGCTTGCTGAGACCACTGTTGCTTGCAATTTGCGCCAACAATCCCGGCTCGACTCACCAATTTCTGACCCGCCCGGTACGGAATAAGGAAACAGGACTAATCATGCCAGGTGTTGCCGAGTTCAGAGCCGTAGCCTGGGCGTTTGGTCCATGCATTGCGGCGTTCCAGTACATGAGACCAGTGATCAGCATCGATGCCTGCTTCTTGTCTGGGCGATACGAGGGGAGGCTTTTGATAGCTTGCGGCTACGATGCCGAGAACCAATTGGTGCCTATTGCATTTGCAATTGTACGTCAGGAGGATACTAAGAATTGGGGTTTTTTCTTGCAGTGGTTGAGAAATGAAGTGCTCGGCCCGTGTAAATTTGTATGTGTCATATCGGACCAGCACAAGGGGATCAAAGCTGCACTGACAGCTGAATACGGATGGCCTCCCGAGCTCTTTGTGCACAGGTATTGTATGCAGCATGTTGCTGACAACTTAGTCACGAACTGTGGAGGAGACAGATGGTACGGATGGAGGTTCAGGGAAGGAGCAAAGAGGAAGAAGCCGAGAAG
Organism: Carex myosuroides; assembly: GCA_028015225.1. Classification (NCBI taxonomy): domain Eukaryota; kingdom Viridiplantae; phylum Streptophyta; class Magnoliopsida; order Poales; family Cyperaceae; genus Carex; species Carex myosuroides. The sequence continues at coordinate 6,636,283 of CM051471.1, forward strand.
ATTACAAGAGATGTTCCAAGAGTTTGCTCATGTATGTCTAACTTATAACATTTCGTTTAATTATCTTATAAGAATTTTATGAAAATGAAATAACACCCCTTTGTTTTTGTGCAGCTAAATCCGAAGTGCAATGCATATTTAAAGAAGGTGGGCAAAGTACGTCCTAATGATGTGATGGAGCCGTCCAATTATGAGAAGATTTTCCAAACCTGTGACGGAAGATACCGGTTTGGTATCATGACAACAAACGGCTCCGAGTCGCTCAACAATGTCTTCCGAACGAGTCGTAGATTGCCTGTTTGTGCCATAGTGGAGGATACGTTCTACACGTGCAACAGATGGTTTGTTCAGCGGCGTCAGGGAGCAATGTAATTACAAGACAAGGGACAGGTTCTGTTTGACCGGGTTTTGCAGAAGATCAGAAAATGTTGGGAAAAAGCTGGAAAAATGCGGTTGGTGCGTTACACGCAGGGCCAAGGTCAGTACCAAGTTTCATCCCCAAATGAGTACGTTCCTTGCACCCGTAGCGACATGGGCAACATGGAACCCACTCACAGGGAGTTCATGTATATTGTGATGCGCGGTCCCGACAGACAAATGGAATGCACTTGCAGAGGTATCCAATTAACTTCTATTCCGTGCGCTCATGTCTTAGCTGTTTGCCGTGACCGAAACTGGCAAGAGGACGACTTTGTTGCAGATTGGTATAAAACACCCTATCTTGTGAGTACTTGGAACCATGTGTTCATTCCAATTGGCAATATGGGAGACTGGCCTCCTAATGTTGGAGACAGAATCCTTCCGAGTAGTGGTTGGATTAGGAAGGGGAGGCGAAAACACACCCGTCGTGTAATGACGATGGATGAAATGGAAGGTAGACGAAAGGGGCATCAGCCTCGCCGTTCCACTTCCGATAGGCAACGAAGAGGTATGTAACATTCATTCAAAATTATTTTTCTTTTCAATTTATACCAACTTACTAAGTAACACATGCAAATGCAGAGGCAAGAAACGCAGCAAATGCGGCAGAAAATGAGCGAGTAATGGCGTCGGGAAGTGGGTCCGGAGGGTCACGGCGTAGCACAGCTACGAGCCGTTTAGATGCAGCTGCTATGTATGCCGAAGCAATGGGAGAGGCGGTTGGGGTGCAAGGGGAGCCATCTGCCCAACCGAGGAGGTCCACTACTAGACGCACAACAAGGGCATCTACAAGCCAAGCAGGGCCATCTGGAGCCCAGGCCGGCCCATCTACAAGCCAAGCAGCGCCATCTCGAGCCCAAGCCGGCCCATCTAGTGAGCAACCAGAGCCACCTGCTAGGCCATCTCGTAGGGCATCTTTCGCAAGTGGTTTACTTCGGGGATTAAATTTTAGACGTGGCAATAATAGGTGATTTGTATGCATGTTGTAAAAAATGTGTGGATTCTATTTGCAATTTGTGTGTACTTTATTATTTTGTACGAAACTTAGAAATGAAATATTTGACTCTAATAGAAATCACCTAAAACAAAAATAATGCGGTTAAAAAAAAAAAAAAACAAAGGTACATAGCCGGCCATTTTCTGGCCGGCTTAGGGAGGGTACATAGCCGACCAGAAAATGGCCGGCTTGGGTATATATCGATATTGGGCTGGATTCTGGGTATATTTATTAATTCGTATTAAACTTTGGATATTAATAAAAATGTCGGCTCCCAGCTCCCAACTCCCAATTACCGTACGGATCAATATCCTCGACGGTACCGTAAAAGATTCCCTTCATTTTACGGTTTGAGATTAACTCTCAGCCGGTTTAGGATTCGGGCTGACTGAGGTTATTGGGCTTTGAGATTCGTGCCAAGTTAAAAAGAACGGTCCAGATCAAGTAATTGTAAAAGATTCCCTATTACGGTACCGGTAATCGTCCCAATTCGACAACGAGGAAATTTTCACCGCAACCCAAAAGCGGGAAAACCTTAAACCCTAAATCCGACTCTCTTACTCACTCTGATCGGAAACCCTCTTCGCTGTGGATCCGCCTCTGATCCTTTTCTAAGGAGGGTCCTGCTTTTCCGATCCGAACTATTCAAATTTGTTAAGATTTGTGTATAAAAAAATTGTTTTATCGAGATACGTGAAAGATACGTGAATGAACGAATTTGAATGGTTCGGATCGGAAAAGCAGGGCCCTCCTTTTCTCTAAAAAAATGAGCAGAGGCGGATCCCTTCGCTGTGAGTAAAAACGCGAAATGGAAATAGAATTCTCGTCGCAGCTCTGATCGGAAGAAGAAAACGAGAGCGAAAAGAGTTCAATCGACAGGATTTCAGCGGGCTGAACTCGCGTCGCCAAATCGCACGAGGAGGGTAGATATTTGGCGCGATTTCAGTTCGAGACGTATTTGTCCCTTCATTGTCGCCTTTGCTAACTGAGAAGGAAGAGGCCATAGTTTAGATTTTGCTCCGACAAGGTAATAAAGTTTTTGCTCTATCTTTTTGTCGTTTATTACCCGTATATTGCTTAGATTTTGGCTTTGTTTAGCTGAACGTAGATCAAACCTAATTACTGATACTAATGGTAAGTTTGGTAAATTAGAACAACAATTTGGATTATTTTAATCTTTTATAAATGAATTCTCGTATACTTTCCGATCAATAAAATTCAATTCTGAATTAACATTTTTCAGCTCTTTGATGAATTGAATTCTATTTGTTGGTTTTATTCTGGTCAGAGAGTAACGATTATCCATATTGCGATATTACATCCTGGAATCTCTTTTTCTCTTCGCTTATTAGAGGTTAGTCTTTCTGGATGCTATTAACTGTTTTTGAGTTTGTTGTCAGGGGTTATAGGGGTTGAGAATGAACCATAGTTACAGAGAGGTGGAGATTTAGAGGTTCTTTAATCACACTTTTAGGTGTCAAAGGTGCAAATGGGTTGGTATTCTTGTGATTCTTATCAGTGACAATTAGATTATCTTTTAACTATTGAGGCTTGGATACTAATTACTGCTCACTATGAATTAAAGTTCAGAAAAAAAAAATTCAGACAAAAATAAATAGGAAAATTTTGGTATTATAGTAAAACAATAACTTGCCTTTTTAATTGGAAAAGGAAAAACAAGATTCCTCGTACAAAGCACAACCATCTCTCAAATGATCTATGTAACATTAAAGTGACATAAATCACTGGATAATCTCCAGAGCTTTGGAATTTCAAGGCAACTAACTGTGCTCAAGTCTCACTACTAATCAAAGTCCAACAAGCCTTCGAGGTGCCGTGCATTGAATTGCTTAAGTTTACTATTTTAGGTGAGAATATTTCTATTAAATTGTAACCAATGTTTGTATAAGCAAAGCATTGAGATATGACCAATCTACCAAATCGAGCAAACTACCTGTTATTAAATTCAGTGAAGAAAGTTACCTGAGGGCACAATGTTTGTTTGAAAAATGAAAAAACAAAGTCAGGTTACTTAAAAACAATGCATGTGGAAGTATGTTTTAAGAATGAGAGTTGGGTTGTGCTGAAAATAACAAGAATGCTGCTCTTTTGTCTTATTTTATAATTATTGCTACTCAAGACCTTCTACCCACAATTTTTTTTCTTTTGTTTCCTTTTACATGTGTTGTGTGTGTGTGTGTGTATTAGTGCCTTGTAACCATTTCCTGTTCTTCAATTTTATATTCTACAACATTGAATTGTTGATGAACTAACTCTTTACTGTAACCTAATAGTTACGAGCTGTTGGTTTTTGCAAACAGGTTGAGTGCCTGCTTAAAATGGCCAGCATTGACAGGATAAGCGACCTACCTGATTCTCTGCTTCACCACATAATGTCTTTCTTGGAATCCCAAGAGGCTGTGCAGACATGTGTGCTGTCAAAAAGATGGAAGAATTTGTGGGATTCTTTGCAATGTCTGCGCCTTGACCTGTCAAAATTTGAGGCAGGTGAGAACAAAAGCGAGCGATTCATGAATTTTGTTAACACCCTGCTACTCCTGCGTGATACCTCAGATCTGCATACGTTTTGTCTGATATGTCATGATGACGATGCTGATGTTTGCCACCAGACATTCATGACATGGATTCGTTATGCCATCAAGCGTAATGCTAAAGTGATCGAGATAGATGTTACTAACTTTGAAAGGTTGCCTCAATGCATGTTCAGTTCTCCATATCTTGAGGAGTTAAATCTGTCCACATTTAGCATAGACGAAGGCATTGGGTCTAGGGCAATCAATCTTCCTAGACTAAAGAAACTGGAACTTTCTGTAACATCAGAAGATAGTGATATTTTGAATAAGCTTGCTCTAGGTTGCCCTGCACTGGAAGATCTCTACCTGAATGAGTGCATAATAAATATACATGTTGTTTCCTTCCCCAAACTGAAATATCTAAATATTAGCTCGTGGAGGGAGGAAACATGGGTCGAGTCCATTAGAGCTCCCAATCTTGTATCACTTGTATTAGATGGATATGCACAACTCTTTGGAGAAACGTCTCTTGAGAAAATGCCATCTCTAATGAATGCAGCTATTTATCTACGGAGTTGCTGCTACTTTGATGCGGAAAAGTGTAATCTGCTCCGTGCTGTTGCCAGTACCCAAAATCTTGTGCTATCTGGGAGGACAATTAAGGTAAATTTGCAAGATTATTTTATATTTATAGGCCACGGGTTTTGTTGACTCCTGGTATTGTTTCCAGTGCCACCTGATGCTTGCTAGTACGATACCTGTATAAAACATGATAGCTAAGGTATCTGGTATTTCAAGACATCATGCTTGATTGATAAAACTACTTTAAAAAAAAATTCCTTAATTTAATTTAATTTTATTTTGTCAAAGTTAAGCTTATTCCTTTTACATGCAGGATTTGTTTGAAATAGAATTGCCTAGATGCCCTACTTTCTTCAACCTGACAACTTTGTTACTTCGTTATCTTTGTATGATTTGTGATTCTAATGAGGTCGGTGACTTCTTAAAGCACACACCTAATTTGAAGAAGCTTACTTTATCCTTGGACAATTATGATAAGGTACTTCTTGTATAGTAGTAATGCCAACCATTCATATAAATATCCAACTAAGCATATGAACTTCTTGTTTGATATATTCTCTTGGTTTGTGCAACAACAAACTTGTTGTTACGCCTACTTAATGATACCTGATAAATTTTGACACTAGGTTTAACAATAAGATAGTGAGACCATATTAGTATAATGGATGTCATAGTTGGTTTGGTCTTCACTTTTTTCCAAGAAATCTGAAGATGTCCCGGTTCTAGATCCATAAATGACCTGCCATAGATAAGTTTGGGTGTCTGGATAACTTGGCAAAATAAGATTCTAACTTAATCAAAGATTACAGGGGAAGAACTATATTAAAGTTTGGTTAAGGGCAATCTATGAACAAGGACATGTTGCCATGTCAGCCTTCTTTTGACCGTCATTTTGTAATCTTGGTCATATTCTTTGCTAATGGTTAGTACTGATCTGGCATTCCTGACCGTGCTGGGTGTTTGATGAAGTGTAGCAACTATGTTGCTTTTTATTGAAATTCTCTTATTTTGTTGTTTTTATCTTCTTTTTTTTCTTTTCTTGAACTACCAGCATGAATGTGACATGGAAGCAGACCAAGGAAGCAACTCGATCAAGAGCGCATTATTCCAGTGCAAGAACTTGGATGAAATTGTGGTTGAGTTAAAGTGCATAGATGTCAGAATAAAGCAATTGGTGAATGCACTTGTGGAGAGTCTAGCTGAGCTAAAGACAACACATCTGATACTATCCTTCCACTGCACCTGGTCTACTAGCCCCTCTCTAACAGAGCTTCATCAATTCTGTCTTTCCATGGTTCAAGGGAAAAATGTCGGCACCTTACTTCTTGGCAACAAATTTGTTGTTTGGTCCGAATTAGTAATTTATTAATGTCAGGTTAGATGTTAACGTCTGAAATTTGTATCTCTGATTTTCTTTAGTAATTTTTAATTGTATACTCGTAGGCTTATGCTGCTTTAATCTTTTGCGTTGCAGTAGAACCATTTTATGACTCCGTTGTTTTCATGACTTGCTCTGTTACTAAATTTATTGTATGTTTTTGTAAAAGAACAACACCTTGAACTATTTTGAAGTTTGTTGCTAACAAGATTAAGTTTCACTGTTTGTAAAAATTATACAGGGAAGACAAAATGAAAAAATAGAAGAAAAAAACTAACGATGGAGGGAATGGAATAAAAGAAATTAGTTCTGACTTGCATGTGTTTTTTCTCATCATTTTTTTGAAAAGAAGAAAGAATAAAAAAAAAAAATCAAATTCCAATTCTTTTTATATATTCGTCCGATCGAATCATTAGAATAAAAGGAAAATTTTCTAATGTGCCCATATAAACATTTAAAATAGCTAATTTTTTCATGAAAACATAATAATATTCAATATTCTCATAAAAACTTAACACTGAATCCTTTTAATCCCTTTTATTTATCCAATATCACAAATAGAGAATCATTTCTTTCTCGAAAATCAATTCTTATATTGGCTACATAATTTTTATTTTTATCGAAGGGTTGGATAATTTATAAATTTAAAATGATTTCTAATAAAAAAGTCAATAAACTAGATAAATTTGTGAGATTTTAAAATTTAGAAGAGTAAATAATATTAAAAATTTGGAAGGGTATACTTGAAATTCCTCAAAATACGTAATTTTGAGGTTTCCGAAGGGCGAAGGGTATACTTGAAATTCCGAGATTTTTATTAATATCCAAAGTTTAATACAAATTATTATTTATGCCCAGATGTTGAGCCAATATCGAAAAATGCCCAAGTCGGCCAGAAAATGACCGGCTTACTCCCTCCCTAATTTCGAGATTTTCTGGCCGGCTTAGCTTTTTTTTTTTTAAACCCGCAAAAAACCCTATATACCCCTTTTTTCTCTCTCTCCTCTCACAATTCTCTCATCTCTCAACCGAATTCTCTCTTCTTTGAGGTAATTTTTTTTTATCTAATTTAATTTTTAATTTATTTATTTTAGGGTTTAGGATTTAGGGTTTAAGTGTTAGGATTTAGAGTATATTGTTGTAATTTAGTGTAATTAGCAAAGTTGACCAATATTTAGTGTATTTTGGTTTTTTGACCATAATTAGGCTAATTAAGCTTAATTTAGTGTAATTAACACAATTGACCAATATTTAGGGTATTTTGGCCTTTTTTTTTACCATAATTAGGCTAATTAAGCTTAATTTAGGGTAATTAGCACAGTTGACCAATATTTAGGGTATTTTGGTCTTTTTTACCATAATTAGGCTAATTAAGCTTAATTTAGGGTAATTAGCACAGTTGACCAATATTTAGGGTATTTCGGCCTTTTTTACCATAATTAGGCTAATTAAGTTTAATTTAGGGTAATTAGCACAGTTGACCAATATTTAGCACGGTGCCCATCTCCGCGACAGGATCAAAACCGATGATGGTTACGATCCCAACGGCCGTGCATGGGCTTGCCAGGTAATGCTCCTAAAACTACATAGTTTTTCTCTAACTTAGTAGTTCATCAAGGTTTGATCTGACATGCTAATTTTTTTTCAGCTTCTGGCCGCGATGAAGGAGTGCGGGCATGGGATCGCCATGCTGGAAAGAAGAACTGGAGACGGCTTGGGTACTGTGTCCTCAAGAAGAATGCGAATGTGGTCGAGGATACCGGACACGGTGGAAAGATCATCGGTATGCTGCGAGACGCCGGAGAGAACATCCACTAGCGTGAGATAGATCCGACCGAGCCCGACCAGAGCCCGGTTCTGCTAGATGATATGCCACATTCACCCGATTCGCATCCAGAGTGGGACTACCATCGTTGGGTATTGTCCAGCGCTGGGTGGACGGCATGGTATGACGAGCATGGACTTCCGGTGCAGACTCAGGTATGTCATACTTCAGTATCTGTCAGGTTTTAATAAATTTCTTCATTCAGATCAAATTTAATAATTTATGTGTATGATTGCAGGGTCCGGCAGAGATGCCACCACAGCCACCACCTGCGGGGATCGATACTTCTGATATGGAGTCCCTCTCGTACAGTCTCCAGGACTACGGGATATTCGACGAGGATTTCATGTCGGCACCGGCAGTACCCCGATATGGCACAGAGATGCTGCATGATTGAGAGGCTAGTGGTAGCGGGTCTCATACTCAGCCTGCCTTTGGGACTGAGTTCGCCGCATCTATCTTCAGTACACCTCCGCCAGTACAGCCAGTCTCCACGGGCGATGCCAGATGGGATAGCGCCGAGCAGATACTCAGGTCTGTCGATGCCCCAGATGAGGCCGAGAGAGACAGAGCCTGGCCGCGCTGGCGCCTGGCGAACGCCAGAGTACCGCCTCAGCGATATACCCCCTCTCAGTTTTAGTTGTATTTTTACTAGTTTTGTACTATTTATATTTGATATACTGTTTATATTTGGTATATTTGGATTATTCTATATTTCGGTTCTTTTGTATGTGTGCTTTTATGGTACTATTTTTATATTTTACAGATAAAATAAATTATCATGATAATGCTAAACAGAAAATATTATAACATTAAAATAGCAGTACAACATAAAAAATAAATAGAAAAATATTTAAAACAATTGCATAAGTGCGTTAAACAGCAAAAATAAACTCATCAGGATTAAACTGACATTTTTATTAATATCCAAAGTTTAATAGAAAATTATGTGCGTAAAAAAAAAAAAAAGTAAGCCGGCCAGAAAATAGACGGCTTAGGAGGGAGTAAACCGGCCATTTTCTGGCCGGCTCGGATATTTTGCGATATTGAGCCGGAATCTGAGCATAAATAATAATTGTATTAAACTTTGGATATTAATAAAAATGTCGGCTTGAAATTCCCCAAAAATAGTCCCGAATAACAAAAGATCTTTTGATCTGATTAAAACATCCAAGTCAAAGTCATCCATGCTTTTATACTATTTTTTTTTCACTCCGATTCAATAATTGGTGTTTATCCTTCCCGGGACATTCAGAGAACAAATCCGAACCAAAAATCGGAAAAAAAAAATATATATTCTCGTTAGCTTTCTTCTCTAATTCTGAAGCGTTTCTTACTTATTTTTGGTTCATTGTATGTTTCGAAGCACACTATCGTAATACCTGTGTATTGTATTGAAGTGCTTCTTCTCAACCGATCGTATATGTCGTATCAGGTACTTAATTCTCTTTATCTCTTTGTTTAATCAGTATGAGCTCGAATAACTCTCAATCGGGGACCTCTTATATATTTCGTATTAAAGAGAAACAAAAAATGGAAGAAATCGTCAAATATTGCAAAAAATTGCTACTGATAGACCCTTACTGAAATCATTGGCCTTATAGCTATTCTGGTAAGAATGAATTTCCTGAATAATATCATAAAGAGAAATTTAGATATATGCCCATCATAACTTCTTTAATAAGATATTTTCCCATCAAAACTTCAAAATTAGTTATTTCCCCCATCTAAACTTACTTATGTTATTAATATCCCCATTTCTTTTATTTAATCAATTAAAAAATAGTTTAATATTAGTAAAAAAATTACAATGACCATTTTAAAATACTGTGTCGCTCGCTAACCCTTCCCCTTGTCTTCTAAACTTTTCCTGCCCCTCTCCTCTATCTCTCTCTCTAACTCCCTGCCGTTCCATTTCTCCATCTGAAGACAAAAAAAAATTATTCCCTCCATCTTTCATATTCCGAGTGTTTCTCTACATTAATTTGGTTCTCAAAAGACAAATCACACAAATACATAGTGGATCAACCTAGCATTAGAAAAGCACAAAGTCTCTTCTCAGCCATGTCTCTATCTTTGCAAAATACTTTACTGACACAAGTCCTTCAAAATGTTAACCGAGAATCTATTATCTGAGCAGTTCATTGAAGAAGTTTTTCAAATAGTTCATATTATCTACTGGTATGATCCAGAATATATAGTTGATATAGTAATAGTAGAGTCCGTAATATATATAAGTTGCATCCTGAAAAAATTCCAATAAAAACTGACTTTTCTAAAGTAAAGTAAATAACTAGTATTCCAACGATCAGAAAAAAAATCAGATGAATAAGTTGAGCTAAATTGATTCTTATCCTTTTTTAAAACTCTAAAAGAAACAGTTATCTGTATGATTAGAGAAATATTTCATTGGTTGAATCATGCTTGTCATTGTTACACCATGCGGGATAGAGATTAGATTATAACTTTGATGAATAAATGCAACTGTAGTATGAAAATGAAAAATTGCAACCAAGTACACTTACAGATACAAACACGATACTTTTTAGTAGATACTATTTTCATTGATTCAACATTTACCAGTTTCAGAATGATAGAGACGAAGTTGGCCTAAAAATATATACCACTTTTGGAAAGATAAATGTTCTTCCACTGTTTTCCATGGATGAAATATCCCTCTTTCACCCTCTTTTTATCCCTAGAAAAGGTAGTGAGCACCCTTACTGAGAAGGGGCACGGAAGGATGGAGATAACCTATTCTTTGAATGTAAGGGTAATATGGTAATTTTTAGTTTTACTGGTATTAAATTGTGATTTTAATTGATTAAAAGGAAGAAATGGGGATATTAATGAAATAAGTAAGTTTAGATGGGGAAATAACTAATTTATAAGTTATGGTGGGGAAATATCTAAATCATCAAGTTATGATATATATATAAATTTTTCTAACATAAATTGTGGGTTAGATGGTCTATGTTCTGATTCGAAATTTGAGATGTCAATTATATAGATTTCAGTCCTAATCCCAATCATTAAGTCATTTAATTGAGGTCCATATATGCTGCAAGTTGCCCCCAGATATTGAAATTGCTTAAGTTTTCGTATTATATTTGTTAAGTTGACTTTCTCATATACTCCTGTGGCCAGGTGGTTTTTAGAGCAATGCAGATGAATTGATTACAAGTAGGGACATCAGAAATGACAAGCCGGTTTGTTTCACTGACCATTAAGGGAGTGCTAAATCTCATTCACCGACCAGGTAGAGATGGCTTAAAGGAAGATGTTAGGAAGTTAAATCGATTACTGAGGAGGGTTCAGGCTACAGTTGAAGAACTCGAGCACAGAGAGATTCACGATGAGACAGTCAAGCTGTGGCTCCAAGAGCTCAAGTGTCTTGCAAGTGATGCTGAGGATGTCCTTGATGAGTACCGCTATGAGCTCTTGCGATGCCAGTTGGAAGTAAAGGCGGCTATACCAGTTATCCCATTTGATAAAGTTGCCAGTATGGTTTATGATTCTGAACCCAACACTGCTATGGCAAACGGTGCCTCTTCCTGTTTTTGTGAGAGCATTTCAGCAGAGATGGTTGAGAAGATTAGAAAAATAAATTGTCAATTTGATGAAATCTCAAGAGATAGGAAAGCCCTACATCTGTCAAGTGAGGAAGGAAAGAGGAGAGGTGTTGTCTCTTCCATAAACCTTTCCTTAAGCAGCCATTGGATGAATAAAGATGATTTTTGGTAGGAGCAATGACAAGGAGAAAATCATCGATCTTCTTTTATCATGGGATGAAGAAAGGAAAGATCAATTTCAAGTCATCCCAATATTAGGAATGGGGGGTATTGGCAAGACTACTCTTGCCCAAATGGTCTATAACGATTCTTTTGTTCAATCAATGTTTGCTGTAAAGGCATGGGTATATGTTTCTCCTGAGTTTGATATTGTTAGGCTCACTAAAGAGATCTGTGAGTTTGTTACTGGGAAACCTGGTGGTAGCTTTGATTGGTTCAGCAAGACCCAAGAGGTTATTCGAAAGGAGTTAGTGGGAAAGAAAATGATTTTGGTACTCGATGATGTGTGGAATGTGCACCGATCTGATTGGGAAATGTTGTTTCTTCCATTAAGAAATGCCAAATTAGTGCGGGTGTTGGTGACAAGCAAAAATGATATTGTAGCCCAAGCTCTGCATATTGTCACCCCTCATCGACTTCGTGTCTTGCCTGAACATGAATGTTGGAAGTTATTCCAACATTGTGCATTTGGTGGGAAGAAAATAGCCAAAATGGCATGGTCAGAAGAAATTGGTAGGCAAATAGTCAAGAAATGCGGAGGATTACCTTTAGCTGTCAAATGTATTGGAGGGGTTTTACGCTACAAAAATGGCAAAGATAGTTGGAAGGAGATTTTGTATAGTGTACTGTGGGAATCTGATGAACTCAATTATGTTTTTCGTGCACTTAAGGTCAGCTACTATCATTTGACCCATAAACTAAGAGATTGTTTCTTGTTTTGTTCCTTGTTCCCTCTCTCGTCTTAGAAAGGTTGAAATTATTTACATGTGGATGGCCCGTGGGTTTCTTCAGCCTAAAGGAAGAAAAATAGCAGAAGACTTCGGGGAGTATTTTGATGAGTTGCAAATGCGATCTTTCATATTATTTGGTTCCAAAGGTAGCTTCATTTTGCATGATGTTATTTATGATCTTGCAAGATCTATTTCTGTGGGTGAAAATAGCTATATTTTTCATGAAAACATCGTAGTATCCAATATCCCCCATAAAAAATTAACATTGTTTCTTTTAACCCCTTTTATTTATTTAATCCTTTATTTAACTATTTTTAAATATTCGATTTGACAAATATACCTTTTTTTTATTTTAAACGAAGATGTTTCTTAAATTGTAAATTGTAACATGATTGAACAAACGACCTCTTATATATATTGAATATGAATAGATCATCACTACTCTCCTTCTCTCCACCAGCTAAACAACAGAAAACAACAGTGTGTAACATCAGTTGTGTTGGGGATCATCTTTGCCCAGACTGGTATGATGCGGGCCTTCTCACTCATCCAACCACATACTTTCTCCAATAAGCCACAGTCTTGCCCCCGGCTGTACCCATAATCTCAAAAGCATCCTTTAAAAAAATATTGTAATTAGCAGAGATCTTATTAAATTTAGTGAACCTACCTGTGATTTACTGATCTGTATCAGAATTATTTATTTTAAGATTGGTTGAACCAAATGCTTGTTGTCTTGTCTAGTTTCAATCAGGAGCTACAATTCAGGAAGAAGACAAACGATAATAGTTCTAGTGTTTTCCAGTGGATAGTGTTCAGATATTGCTACCTTGCAGGACCTTATTTACAAACTCTTATTTAAGACAAAAAAAAAGATAATGTTCAAAGCAAAATGTACAACTCCAGTTTCTTCGACCCGTCCAATGAGCTCGTGCCACTCAGCTTTATTATACTCCTCCATTATAGAAGCTCTCAATATCCTGTCAGGATACTCCTTCAACCTTTCAAAATCAGTTAACATAGTCTCAAGGGGTCGACTGCTGATTAGTTCGATATTCTCCCTTAGAATTCTTCCAAATTCTTATTGAGATCCAAATTGGCATGAAAAATGTAGAAATTGGTCATTTATAGGCACTAATCAGAAGTTGACTATGCTGTTATTTTTCGTTAGCAGAATATAGCATACTAACCATTACTGGTTCAATTTTTGCTTTTTATTGAATGAAATTGCATTTATTAAGTCCCTAAACCCTAATTTCAGCAGTTTTTAGATTTGTGCAGGGTACCCTTTTGTTGATTCAGTATCTTTTTGTAGGATTATTGGATTGAGTTGAAATTAATTGGAAAAGGTTCTCTGTTAATTATTCTAAAAAGCAGTGTAAATTATGAAACCTATATCAATATCAGTAAGAAATTTACCCTATTTGAAGAAGCCTAAATGACCACATTTTTCTGGTAATCAACAGATGTGCAGTTTGGTACAGCATGATGCCAGAGCATTGTCCTTGTGCTCTTTATTCAAAGCAAATCATTAATCATTGTGCAACATGGTTATTTACCAGCAACAATTGACTTTGAGCAAATAAAACAAAAATGAATAATCTGAACCGAAAAAAGGCTGACAAGAGTTGAAACAGTAAAAGGCTGATGTAATTTTCAAAATATGCTTTAACAAAAAATACCAAAACCACGTCGTTTACATTAAAAATTGAAAGAGTTGCACAATTGTTAGAGTAACACACCAAAACATCACCAAAACAACATCGTTTTACATTGTAAGGAAGCGATGAAAATGTTCTAAGAGTCGGCCACGATGATAGGACTCCGTTAGCAAAATTGAGGTGCTTTATTTCAACAATAATTAAAGGAAAACAGTAAGAACATAGAACAAGACTCAAAACAGTCAGAATAAGAGCTTTATTTCATGGAACATATTATACCATTTCTCAAAAGATGGCCTTTCTACTGATCTTCGTAAGTTTCTTTTTGATGTGTTTCGGCCCTAGGTTAGATCTACAAATTAACTTGAGTGTGCAGTGTTATATGCTTTAAATCAATGGGTTTTCTCAGAAAACCGAAATTTTCATTATTTAGATTATTTTTACTAAAGACAATCAGCACTATTGGATGATCTAGAATCCTTTAAATCAATGGGTTTTATCCTATCCGAAAAAATAAAAATATAAAAATATAAAAAAATAAAAATTTAATCTCCTATAAGTAGATAACATTGAACAGTTTGGATCGGTCGTTCTAATTTCAAATATCGAGATCTGGACCAATGTAACGGCACATCTTTCCTTGCACCTTAACACAACTCCTAAATCCGTTATAATTTATAAAATAAATATATGTATTTAATGTACCATAACATTTTTTATATTCAACATAGCGATATTTCCTTCGCTGATGCAACTTGGAAAGGGAATCAGCGACATGGAAGACAGGAAGCAAAAGGCAATTTGCTTGGAGAGATATCGAAAGAGAGAACAGGAGGAAAAGAGAAAGCAAGTTTTGTATTTGATTGAGGATGAGATAGAAGAGGAATGTGGGATCTGTTTGGAGACCAATAGCAGAGTTGTTCTACCCAACTGCACTCATTCCATGTGCTTAAGCTGCTACCGTGATTGGTATGCATATTATATGCTCAATTTCAGTGATTGCAAGCACATGACTCCATGGTACTATGCATAGCGCGGAGTGGTCCGTACTATGAATCAATATTTTTATTTTAAAAGTTTAAATAGTCAATCTGAACCGTTCAACATGATCTTTGTAGAAATATGTACGTGCAGACTAAATATTATATTTTTTTTAGAATTTTTTACTATTTTTGTAGATAGGTAGAATATTATAAATCAAGTGATCTTCTACTTATCTCAAAAAATAGTAAAAAAATTATAAAAAATATAAAATTTAGTCGGCAAATACATTTTCATATAAAGATCAGGTTGAACCGTTCAAATCTACTTTTTGACTTTAAAATGAAGATATTAATCCGGACTAATCCATGCTATGGATAGTACCATAACCTCCCTCACTAAATTCCAGTACTATGCTATCCAATGATCTGAAGTAGATGTGAAAAGCAAAATTTTGAAAGGACGGTACAGTACTGAACAAACCATGGCCGAACTGTATCAAATTCCGAATCTTCTGATGCTGACATCTTATTCCCTTGTTGTATGCCGTGAGATATCTCTAAACATCTCGGATTTTGTAACTTAACATTTTCTGCAATGAAATGGGCTCTTGCCTTTTATCCAAAAAAAAAATTCCCTTGTTGTACGTTAATCTGTGGTCTCTCAAACAAAAAGTTCGAAAAATAATTTATAAAATGTAGGAAATCAAGATCTCAATCATGCCCATTTTTCCGGGACAGTACCAATAGAGTGAATTTGTGGATATTAAGTTATTAACTGAAAACAGCCAACAGGGACATAATCGACTTGGCAACCATCACAAGGGAGAATCTAAAACGTCTTTTCATGTACATAGATAAACTCATAAACTACCTCTTGTGATGCCAAATTCAGTTTTGGATGCCTATAATTCTCATGTGAAGTGAGTTTCTCTACAAAACCTCAAAATATCAAAGTATATCGACCAGAGGACCATCCTTACTCTCAACAAAGTTGAAGTGTTTGTCGGCTTTATCAGAAAAAAATTATATATTTTTTTTCTTGTGGTGAGCAAATAAGATTTTTTTTAATCTTGTTGCTTTTACTTGCGATAAATAAAATGAAATGTATAGGGGATATTTTGGTCATGCAATGTTAGAGCACTTATGAGTTTATACGAATATATTTTTCCTTCTTTGAGGTCTAGATTTCATATTAAAATCTTTGTACAAAGATATGCCAGATAAATTGCCATTATCGGCTCTGGCCCTGTTTGACATGTTTGTTCCTTTTAGGTTTATATATAGAAAACTCTTTCTTAAAAAAAACGGGAAAAAAAATAAATAGATTGGTTCATGTATTCAAGTTGTCAGGAGTAATACATGTTATTCTTTCTTTCTTCCTGTGGAGTTTCGAAAGTATAAAAGAATTTTCGTGCATTTTGTTATTTCTAAAGGCTCGCAACAATATTTCATTCTTTTGTTAAGTAATTAAAGTAAGAATTTTCCGACCATAAATTGCCTAAAAAGATTAAATTCTATATTTTTTAGATGAAGATGGAGATCAAGTCTTTTAAATTCCAATTTTAAATATTCATAACGAACTTTTTAGTTAGATTTTGAACCAATGATCTTCTATGTAAATAATATTAGTCTAGTAACTAAATTAAAATTAATTCTCACAAATAAATTTCATACCTTAAAAATAAAATGTATCGCAGCACATTGAAGAAATATATGATGAAATTTTTAATATCACATTAGCAAGAGAACGTTATAAGGGAGATTTTTGTGAATTTGGTATGCCATGAATTTCGTACTTTAATTTGGAGATTATGCTGATTTGTTGATGAAATTTCATAGTGAAGATTGTCTAAAATAACAATCAAAATAATCGTTGTAATTGAAAAATATTATGTACCAATATTTATTATTGTTAGCCGTTGAAAATGATATTATTTTTTTGTTGTTAGTCGTTCAAAATAAAACTAAAAATAAAAATATCAAGTAATATGCTAAATTAAAACGAAATATTGTGAAGTAATAAGACCCATCATTATAGAAATAAATAAATTAGTTTTATTTTATTAGATTGCATATTAATTTACTGACAACTAATTTGTTGGCAAATAATTCATTTCGATAAAAAAATAATTTGCACGTCAAAGAAATTCAACAAAAAATGTAAACGAAAATTTAAACTTAAAAAAGACGCAACTTTTGATAGCAAATTCCAATTTTTTATTATGACCTTAATATGGAGAGCACGTAAAGATTTATTGGTCTTCGGGTGTAATCAAGAAAGTCCCGTTCTCAGTGCAAAAAAAATATCGTCTCATGACTCTAAAACTAAGTTTAAGTTTCTGATCGTCGTCAATTTGTTTTTAAATAATATGCAAATAATTTTGAACGATTAAGAACTTCAAATTTAGTACATTACTTTTTTAATTTCAACGACAAATAATATGTATAATTTTAAATTATAAAATAAGTAAAAAAATCAGACCGACACATACTAGGTCTCTGTGCCAACCTTAGTGACACACAAATCTAGTTTTCGTTTATAGCTGAGAAGAGAGCTTTTCCTTTCTCTTCTTGGTGCGCTTCAGCCTCGAATAGACTTTCATTCGAGATGGAGTTTTCTTCCTTCTTCTATTGGATTTGCGTTTCTTACACTTGGGCACCACCTCTTCCAGCAGCTCTTCTCTTTCCTTTTGATTCTTGATGAGTTCTTGCTTGTTGTCCTTTGGGTCCAGCACTTGTTCTTCCTCAAATTGGTTGCTCAGTTCTTGAATATGGAGCTTAGGAATCGGTTCTTGAAAGGTGTGCAAAGGCGGCAACACAACTCCCATCTTGGCAAAAGTCGCCCAGGTCTTGGCTAAATTTGCCCAGATCATGTCGTCCAGCTCGCGACAGTATGCCAATCTTGATTGCTGCTCTTCTTTATTTGATTTCTCAGCAGCCGCTTTGCATTTGTGGCAAACGAAGGAGGGCTCCCCTTTGATGAAGAGCGCACCAAGAAAAGGTGGTGCCCAAGTGTAAGAAACACAAATCCAATAGAAGGTGGGCTCCCTTTTGAGTTTGTTGTCAGGTATTAGTGTATTACTGGTATTAGAGGCATGAGAATGAACATAGTTACAGACATGGGGAGATTCAGAGGTTCTTTAATCACACTTTTAGGTGTCAAAGGTGCAAATGGGTTCTCCTGTGATTCGTATCAGTGACAAGTAGATTATCTTGTAATTATTGAGGCCTGGATACTAATTACTGCTCACTATAAATTAAATTTCAGAAAAAAAAATCCAGACAAAAATAAAAAGGAAAATTTTGGTATTATAGTAAAACAATGACTTACTTTTTTATTTGGAAAAGGAAATACGAGATTCCTCGTATTAAAGCACAACCATCTCTCAAATGAGCTATGTAACAACAAACTGAAACAAATCGCATTGGATTATATCCAGAGATTTGGTATTCTGCTCAAGTCTCACTGCTAATCAAAGTCCTATAAGCCTTCGAGGTGCTGTGCATATGGATTGCTTAATTTTAGTATTTTAGGCGAGAATAACCAATGCTTACATAAGTAAAGCATTGAGATGCGACCAATCTAGCAAATCGAGCAAATTACCATAAAATTCTGTGAAGAAAGCTACTTGAGGGCACAATGTTTGTTTGAAAAATGAAAAAAAAAAAAAAAAAAAAATGTCAGATTACTTAAAAACAATGCATGTGGAGGTATGTTATAAGAATGAGAGTTGTGCTGAAAATAACAAGAATGCTGCTCTTTTGTTTTATTTTACAATTGTTGCTACTCAAGAACATAAAAAATAGAACACGCCTTCTACCCACAATTTTTTTCCTTTGTTTCCTTTTACATGTGTGGTGTGTGTGTGTTTTAGTGTCTTGTAACCACTTCCTGTTCTTCAATTTTATATTCTACAACATTGAATTGTTGATGAACTACATCTTTACTGTAACCTAATAGTTACGGGCTTTTGGTTTTTGCGAACAGGGTGACTGCATGCTTAAAATGGCCAACATTGACAGGATAAGCCACCTACCTGATTCTCTGCTTCACCACATAATATCTTTTCTTGGAACCCCAAGAGGCTGTGCAGACGTGTGTTGTCAAAAAGATGGAAGAACATGTGGGCTTCTTTACGGAAGAACATGTGGGCTTCTTTACGGGATTTTTTTTTTTAAATAGAATTACTGTAAAATCATTTAACGGAACCAGTCTTTCCTGTTTCAATTTTAGAAATCTAGCCTCCACCGATCCTAGGGACCGGTGGAGCAGAAAAAACCCAAGCTACACCGGTCCTAGGGACCGGTGGAGCATGTTTTGCACTGCCACACCTATTACACCAACGACCACACGGAAAACACCCTGCACCGATCCGCAGGATCGGTGGAGCTTCAAAAATGCCTCCACCGGTCCTGTGGATCGGTGTAGACAGGTTTAGGGTTAAAACGAGCAGCCGCACCCTTCTTCCCCTCTCTTCTTCTCTTCCCAGCCTCCATTCTTCTCTCTTCTTTCTTCTTTTTTTCATTTTTTCGTTTTTTTCAAATTCAATAGAGGAGTTACCATATGAACAGATCGCCACCACCATTGTACTCAGCATCATCTTCTGATTATTATTGTGAGTTTTTTTTTACTCATCTGTTTATATTTAGTGTTGTAAAATTGAAAAATATTTGGAGTTAATTTGGTGTTTGAATTTTGTTCAGCAAAATGTCACTGCTATTGATCAATGTGTATTATGGTGGTAACCTCCAAAGCACTTCAACAGGTGTTGGTTATGACATAGGGGCTGCATTTACCTTTACCGTATCTGATTCTACCAGTTTTGCTGTTATAAAACGGCAAATATACGTTGGACTTGAATTGCTTCCAAGTCGAGTCAAATTGACAATCAGGGTACGTATGAACACAGCACAACCCGGATCGTACCATTTCTCACTATTTCGGATAGAAAATGAGGAAACTTGGGATGTCATTAAACAAACTGCAGCTCAAGTGGCTGGATTTAAGGTTATAGAATTGGTAGCTGAGGCACACCAGGGTAGAAACCAAATCAGTTATGATCCGTGTCCAGATAGTTTGCCTAGAGGTAGTAACACACCGTCGGTTCAGACCGGCTTTCATCCTGACTCGGGCAGTGTACCTATACCCACCTACACACCTCCGGTTCAGGCTGGTGATGACCCTTGTGAGCAATCAGATCGAGACAATGAATCTGATACAAGTTCTTTTGATGATGACGATTCTGATGAAGCATGGGACGCAGATATGGACGAATTTGAGGCTGAAATGAACGCCCGAGAAGTATTGAAGGATTGGCACGAGTCGATCCCATTCCTCAATCGAGGACTTAAGCATCCATGTTCATCATTCAACGATGAATTGCCAATGCCATACAAGGATCGTGCATTTTTTGCGAACCCCCCCAGGTTAGATGAAAAATTTGCTGAAGGTCAAATGTTTGAATCCAAAGCCAAACTAAAATCAGAACTTGCTGATTTTCACCTACCCCGAAACACAGAGTTGGAAGTGCTAAACAGCAGCAAAACTAAGTATAGAGTTAAATGTAAATCTTCTAAATGCCAATGGAAATTGTATGCAATTGTATGTCCAACAGGTGCATGGACAATTTCCACCAACCCGTTTATCCACACATGTTTTGGAAGTGCTGAAAGGTTGGATAGTCATCAAATGACTGCCAGAGTAATTGCTGATATTATTAAACCGGCTTTGAAAGATGATCTGGAGATGTCCATTAAAGCGGTCAAGCATATGGTTAAAGTTAAATTTGGGTCAGTAACGCCCTCGTATAACAAGTTGTGGAGAGGTAGGGAACTTGCAATTGCCGACTTGTTTGGGAGCTGGGAGAAGTCTTACGAGATGCTGCCATCGTTGTTGGGTGCCATCAAAGCATCTAATCCAGGTACACAGTACCTAATAGAACATGGACCATCAGAAGATTATAATATCAATATTTTCAACCGGGTTGCATGGGCATATGGGCCATGCATTGAAGCATGGCCTCATCTTCGACCCGTTATCAGTGTTGATGCCGGGTTCTTATCCGGAAGATACAAGGGTAAACTTTTTATGGCCTGTGCTTACGATGCAGAGCAACAACTCTTGCCACTTGCATTTGCAATTTGTGAAAAAGAGTCTATAGAAAATTGGGGTTGGTTTATGAATTGGCTGCGTATCAATGTTGTCGGGCCAGGAAGAATCTGCGTTATCTCGGACCAGCACCTTGGTATACGAGGGGTGTTTGAGGCTCCTAATCTGGGATGGTGTGAGGAAAACGGTGAAGCTGTCCACCGACTGTGTTCACAGCATATTTGTGAAAATATTTGGAAAAAATACCCTCAAAAGTGGATCAAAACTGTATTCAAAAAATATGTTGAGAAGAAAAAAATCTGGAGATTTGAAGAGGGGATGGAAAGAATTAGGCAAAGAGATGCAGACGTATATGACTACATTATGAAATTTGGTAAACGGCTCCGCAACTCTGATGCAGAGCCTTTGGCTTTGCATAAGTGGGCACAAGTGCATGATGGATTCCTCAATCGATGGGGTATAATGACAAGTAATGGCTCTGAGGTACTAAACAGTGTATTTAGGATTGCCAGGCAACTACCTGTGTGTGCAATTGTTGAAAAGACCTTTTATAAGTGCGTCGACTGGTTTGTAAATAGGCGGGAGGCCGCGATTGGATGGGAGGCATCGGGATTGGATTTTTCAATGAACATTACACTGCTTTTACATCGTCGTAATGAGAAAGCAAGGAAACATGATGTAAGACCGATGTATTATGGCCATAACAGCTATGAGGTTATTGATAAAAATGGAATTCTCGAGACAGTAAGTCAATAATTCGATAAGTCTAATTATTTACTTTCACGTAATACATTTGATCTAAATATGATTTTTTAATTGAAGGGTGTTCGGGGTGAGGTGAAGTACGATGTTACCTTCCCTGCAGAAGGAATGCCTATATGTGTGTGTCGGAGACCTCAATTAACAGGAATCCCATGTAACCATGTTCTGGCTGTTTGTTTCGTTAGGAGGCTAAATCCTAACGACTATGTTAACCCATATTACAGCTTACAAAATTATATAAATACTTTGTCTGGTCATTTCTATGGATTTGGAAATAAAAGGAATTGGCCATTAGTTGATGGCCCCATTATAAGGCCAGATCCGGATAAGGAAAAAATAAATAAGGGTAGGAGAAAACACAAGCGAAGAATTATGACTATGGACAAAATGGAGGCCCCTGCCAGGAGGCGTAATGCTCAACAACACAATCAAGAGTCAACTACAGCAAGACGTTCGGGTATAACAATTTAAAAATTCAAAATACAATTCTATTTATTTCCAATTAAATTTGAACTAAGTTGTACTCATTTTGTAACAGGTGCATCGACTCGCTAAACTCGTAGGATTTATGGATTTCTAAGTTTATGCATTATGTTGAACTAAGTTGTACTCATTTTATTTGAACTAAGTTCTATTTATGTTGTATTCTAAGATTTTATGTTGTATTCTAAGAATTTATGTTGTATTCGAAGAATTTATGTTGTATTCTAAGAATTTTTATTGTATTCTAAGAATTTATGTTGTAATTTTTATTGTATTCTAAGATTTATCTTTGACATTTTTAATCAAGAAATTATGCTTCGGTGGTACATACATGAATTTCAAATATGATTCAAATAAGCATAATTTAAACAACACATTTAAAGGATAATTAAAGGTAGTCCAATTAAAGCTACAATAGTCCATTTAACATTACAGATAACATACATATAATAATGGATACAATCTAACATTAATCTTCAGGTACCTCTGCAAAAAAAAAATTAAAAGGTATCATGCATTAATCAATAAATAATGGATTCAATCAAAAATTTAAAAGGTATCATGCTTAACAGAGGCACTTACTCAGTCGAAACATGTTAACGCCTTCGTCGGCGCTGTCGATTAGGTCCAAGGGCGTCAGTCCCGGGAGTGTAATGCTGAGTAGGCTGCCTTGTACGGACTCCAAGAGGTGGATCTGAAGTGGATGGAGCATAATCGCCTGTAAGATTTCCCGGATCTCCAGTGGATGGTCCCATCATACTGAAGTCTCCCGTTAGTTCATTGAGCATGAACTGAGATATAGATCCAGGCTCTGTGCCGCTCATGAAGTTGTCCCACGTCGGGGGAGGCTCTGAAGTTGTAGGACGACGATAATGTTGATCAGGTAAATCATCATCCAAATTGATCATGTCCAAGTCCGCAGGGATCCCAGCACTGTCGAGTATGCCTCGGAAGATGTGGATCTGATCAATATCCTCCATAATGTCACGAGCATTCTCGAGCATTATCTTGCCATATGCTATTTGTCCCGGGGTCTTCACCATGTCTATTGCCTGCAAAGTGGATTGTATTGTCCGAGAAATCTGCATAATACATTTCGAACTGTGACACATTGCACATTAATATTAAAAAAATCTAGTTTGATTGAAAAAAAAAATAATGTACGAACCACACGAGAATGCCTATGACCATGAGGAACGTATGCCAGTGTTGCAACATCTCCTGTCCGCGGGGGAGCCTGACGTCGTAGAGCTTCCGGATTGTTATCTGATAGATACACTGATCTCATACCACGCGCGTTGAACCAATGCATGTACATATGATGCCTACTCATGTCATATGGTCTCCGCTCTCCAATTAATACTGCAGGCTTCTCGATGTAATCACTAAGAGTAGTCGCCCAACAACCATCCCTTGTTGAATTGCCATCGTGATACCACGTCTTTCGTAAATAACTGATCTCATCCCATGGTAGAGGAAGAGGAGGCGGGACCTCTTGGTACTTACCAAACTGGCGCATGACCCTATCCGCATGCTGAAACTCCACCATCCAAAAATGGATCACGTAACCGCATCTCATCCAATACCTCTTTTGTCGTCGGACATGTCGAGGTAACTGATCATAGTAATCAACGTATGGTCGCCAGTTAACTGTCTCATCAGCTAGTCTATCGAAGTTATCTCTATACGTGGCTGTACCACCTGTAAAAAAAATATAAATTTTAAAAAACAATTATAAATCTATCGAAGTTATCTCGAATTATAAATCTTTTTACCTAGGTGAGGGTTCTCTGGCCACAAATGAAAAGTGGTCCACTTCACACCGAAAGCATTCCTCGTATCCTCATCGGCACCACCGAAGGGAGGCACTTCTGATCGGGGTATAGGCCGACCAACAGCAAATCGAGTCCATGACCAAATCTGTAACAACAACATCGGACCCGCTATCGTGTCTGCCCCCGCGTGGCAAGCACGTGACAACTCTCGATAGAGATGTGCAAGTACAGCACCTCCCCAATTGTATTCTCGTGGAGTCTCTAGATCAGTGATGAATTGCAAGTACATCGCAGGGACTCCATCCGCACTTGAATCTGGAAACATAACCGACCCGAATAAATCCATACAAAATCCTCGAGTGTACCGTGCAACTATCTCATCGTTGTGCCAATCTTCTAACTCAAAACTAAATTGCGCCCGCAACCATTTTAGTCTAAGCGCATAAGCAGAGACGGACAATCGTTCTTTCGATGTGTTAGGATTATAAATCCTATATTTATATGGCATTGTCTGATGGAGGTGATTGTAAAAATCTGCCGGATCAGCCCCTAGATCAAACTCTAAGTATGGGTCCCAATCAGTATCGCTGGTGCCAGTAATCGCGTCACCTGCAAATTAAAAGAATTATACAATTAACAATTTATTTTTTATAAATAGGTAATTAAATTAACCGATAAACAACTCATGATTATTAATTACCCTTAGTCGATAAGCCCCATAGACATGCAACATCTTCCAACGTCACTGTCACCTCACCGACAGGTAGATGAAATGTATTGGTCTCCGGCCTCCACCTCTCAACCAGAGCAGTAATCAAATACGGATCAATCTTGCAATCATTAAGGCGAGCAATTTGATACAACCCTAACCTCTTCAGAGCACCGTCCATCCGACCGTTGTAAGCAATACTAGTCTGATGTGAATTTACCTGCAATGAAGAGGTAGGCTGCCAAAAAAAATTAAAACATTATAAACCCTTCAAATACTTCAAGAAATATTTATTTGCAACAAATAATTAATAAATATAATCAAAATTACCATATCACGAACTTGCCATGCCCTGTGGTTCTGTGGTGCTAATTTCAACAACTCTGGATAATCCGGATTATCCATTGACTCTGTTAGAAAATTTGATAAACAAATATTTTTTCAACTGATGAGAGTCATCACACATAAATATATAAACAAATATTTTTTCAAGCATATGGCTACAATAATGAAAATTGAACTATATGTAAACAACATATCATCTAATTTTGATTTTAAAAATAAACTTCATGAACAATTAATTACACAAATTTATACTACATATTACTAATTTTACACATTTATAATTTTATCTAATTTTAAACTTCATGAGAGTCATCACACATTTATCTAATTTTACAAAAATTATAATACATATTACTAAAAAGTTACATTAAACTACATGAACACTTAATTACACAAAATTATACTACATATATACTAAATTACACTAAATTAACATCAAATAAATTCTAAATTAACACTACATCACTACATTACACTAAATTAACATCAAATGAACTCTAAATTACACTACATTACCACTAAATTACTAAATATACTCCAAATCAACACTAAATTACACCAAATACTAATTTAACACTACATTTCACAAAAACAATCTAAATATACTAAACAAACTAAATTAAATTAGTTATTCATTTTAATTCGGCTAAAATAAAAAATTATAAAAAAAAGAGATATTTACCTCGTCAAAATCGTAGATCCGAAGAGTTTCTAACTCTCTTAGACGATCCAGAAATTTTAAAACAATTGGATTCTAAAATGGTTGAGTAAGAGGATAAAAGAAAAAAAAAAACAAGAAGAGTTCGGAGAGGAAACGAAGGAGAAGAAAGGGAGAGACAGAGATGGAGTTATGGACCTCTCGGGTTCGAATTTTGGAGATCAAGCCTCCACCGGTCCTAGGGATCGGTGGAGGGAAAGATGGGATTTTCTGTGGCAAGGGGTGCAGGCTGCACCCGTATGGTGCAAAACAGGCTCCACCGATCCCCAGGATCGGTGTAGGTTGGGTTTTTTTGGCTACACCGGTCCCTAGGATCGGTGGAGGCTAAATTTCGAAAATCCCAAATCCAGAGGCTTGTTCCGTTGATTTAGTTTACAGTAATTCTATTTAAAAAAAAAAACCTCTTTACGGTGTCTGTACTTTGACCTGTCAAAACTTGAGGCAGGTAGGCACATAAGTGAGCGATTCAATGAATTTTGTCAACACCCTGCTACTCCTGTGTGGTACCTCAGATCTGCAGACGTTTCGTCTAAAATATCGTCGCCATGATGCTAATGTTAATGAGGGGACATTCATTACTTGGATTTTTTATGCCATCAAGCGTAATGCTAAAGTGATCGAGATAAATATGTTACTGGCTATGGCGATGACCATGAAAGGTTTCCTCAATGCATGTTCAATTCTGCATCTCTTGAGTTAAAGTTGTGCATATCTAGCATAGACGAATGCATTGGGTCTATGGCAATCAATCTTCCTAGACTAATGAAACTGGAGCTTTGTGTACACTCAGATGATAGTGATATTTTGAATAAGCTCGCTCTAGGTTGCCTTGCACTCTACCTGAATGAGTGCTTCATATATATACTGTTGTTTCCTTCCCCAAATTGAAATATCTAAATATTAGCTCGTGGGTGGTGAACATGCGGGTCAAGTCCATTAGTGCTCCCAATCTTGTATCACTTACATTAGTTGGACGTGCACAACTCTTTGGAGAAATGTCTCTTGAGAAATTGCCGTATCGCCGTATCCGTATCGTATCCGATACGATACCCGTACCCGTATCTATGCAACATAGCCTATGATTCTCATATAAAGTGAGTGCTCTACAAAACCTCAAAATATCAAAGTATATCCACCAGAGGACCATTCTTACTCTCAACAAAGTTGAAGTCTTTCTCTAGTGACCAAAATATGCTCGTCTTTCTAAGAAAAAAATTTCAATTGACTTTTTTACAACGTGCGCATCAGACTGTATCATATCACGACCGATATTATGGTTTATTCAATTTCACATATAAGGCCATATAGAATTCGACAATAATGAAACTTTTTTTAGCGTGAGATTATTCTAATATTTTAGGTGTAAATATCCCATGTTGCAAGTCTAGTATTAATTAAAATACATTTCCTTATAGTCAGTTTTTATAGTATCAAATATATTTTGCATCCATCTTAGTTATCCGTTATGTAATTTTTTTCATTTTAAAAATAACTTGATAGTATGGTGCAGAAAAAAAAATAACTTGTTCTTATTTTACGTATTCAAGATGTTATTTATTGTTTCGCTGCAATAAAATGATAAAAATGGATAATAAAGAAACCATAATCACTTATGAATTTCAATTTTGTGAATTACATAATTTTTATTACATTTCAATAAGACTGCTGGAAAATTAGATCACTACTAAAATTTCTGTTTTTACCAAGGGTAGAAAACGCATTTCCAAGCGTGTGAAGGGTTCATGGAAAGAAATCGACTTTTCTGACACCATAAATATTTCCAAAGGGGCAGCCCATGGAAAAAGTAGCGCATGGAAATATTTCCTTCGTGTCCATGGAAATGTATCATTTTCGCCCTTGGAAAAAGTTTGGCATGACCCGCTACCCGCCAAACTGACCAAAAATTATATTTTATTGAAGGTGCATGGAAATACTTGTTGGATTTTGCGGAAATTAGGTGAATCAGTGAGACATAGAGACAGTGAGACAATATGAATTGAAAAACAGGAATTTCTGATATTTTTTCGTTCTACAGTAACTATTGTTACAGTGAGCTTATATAGGATGAAAAGTACAAATAGCCGTTGGCTCAAAAATAAACGGTAACTTTCTAAACTTAGAAACTAAAAGTTGAGTAACTTTATATTTAGTTGCTCCTTTTAGGTTCTAAACTAGCCTATGATGAATTAAACCCTTAATGGGAATACCTGAGGCTATTTGTCCCTAATTATTCTTAATTCTCAACACTCCCCCTCAAGTTAGGCGTGTAGATGTCAATCAAGCCTAACTTGTCTATATTTTCTTTGAATGGTGTTGGATCTAAACCTTTAGTAAACACATCCGCTAATTGATCTCCGCTTCTAACAAACGGAGTTTCAATTTCTTTTGCTTGAATTTTTTCCCTAATAAAATGACAATCAACTTCGATGTGTTTGGTTCTCTCATGAAACACGGGGTTTGATGCTATATGTCGAGCCGCTTGATTATCACAAAACATTTGCATTGGCGCTTGAATTTTAATTCCTAAATCCGAAAGGAGTTGCTTGATCCATGTCAAATCACTTGCGGTGAACGCCATGGCACGATATTCCGCTTCGGCGCTTGATCGTGCCACAACGTTTTGTTTCTTGCTTTTCCATGTGACTAAATTTCCGCCTACAAATGTGCAAAATCCGGTAGTCGATTTTCTATCGAAGCTTCCGGCCCAATCTGCATCGGAATAGCCACACACATTGTTAGAGTTGTTGTTTTTCATACAAATTCCCTTTCCGGGTGTACATTTTAAATATCTTAGAATTTTAGTTATTGTTTCTAAGTGTGGTGTTCTAGGGGCATGCATAAATTTGCTAATTTGACTTACCGAAAAAGAAATGTCCGGACGAGTTACCGTTAGATATATTAATTTTCCTACAAGTCTTTGGAATTGATTTATATCTTCTAACGGTTCTCCATCTTTGGTATTTAATTTGTTTTTACCATCTATTGGTGTTGAGGTCGGTTTGCATCCTAGTTTGCCGGTTTCCTTTAACAAGTCTAAGGTATACTTTCTTTGAGAAATAAATAGACCTTTCTTAGAATGTGCAATTTCTATTCCTAGAAAATATTTTAAATAACCAAGGTCTTTAATATCAAATTTTTCTCTCAATTGGAATTTTATTTTGTTAATTTCTTCTTGGTTATTTCCGGTGATTATAATGTCATCAACGTATACTAATATAATGGTAGTATTAATTCCTTCAATCTTTGTGAATAATGAGTGATCGGCACTACTAATTTTAAAATTACAAGAGATTAAATGAGAGCTTAGTTTGCCATACCATGCTCTAGGTGATTGCTTCAATCCATAAATAGCTTTCTTCAATTTGCAAGCTAATCCATGTTTTCCCTCTTTTTCATGACCGGGAGGTAATGTCATATATACCTCTTCTTCAAGTGTTCCTTGAAGAAAGGCATTCTTGACATCCATTTGGTACAATTTCCAATTTTGGTTTACCGCAATTGAAAATAATATTCTTACGGTATTCATTTTTGCAACGGGTGCAAAGGTCTCATAATAGTCTATACCGTAGGTTTGCGTATACCCTTTGGCAACTAATCTTGCCTTGTACCGTTCTATGGTACCATCGCTATTATACTTAATTTTATATATCCATCTACAACCTACGGGTTTTTTATTGTTTGGTAATTGTACGATTACCCATGTTTCATTTTTTTCAAGAGCCTTTAATTCTTCTTTCATGGCCTTGATCCAAATAGGATTTTTTATGGCTTCGAAGTAATTGTTAGGTTCTTGTTCCTTGGAAATAGAAGTAAGAAATGCTCTATGTGAATTAGAGATATTTTTATAAGAAATAAAATTTTGAATAGGATATTGTACCTCATATGTCACAAAGTCTCTTAACCTTGTTGATGGTTGTGTAGGTCTTGATGATCTTCTTAGAGAATTTTCTTCTACATTCTCTTCATTGTCTTCTGTCACACCCCAAACCAGGATTTCCGGATTAGGATGTGATTAATCCCCGCCTCGTGTCTAATACTCAATAAACACGCAAGGCTAAACAACATAATAATCAAACAGCAGCGGAAGCAATATAATACAAACAAGCAATAGTCATAAATATCAAGTAAACATACATATACACACATCCATACAATCCACCTCGGGATAAAATAAACATAACTAGTCAAAAGGGATACATGATCTATCGAGTCCAATATATATAACAAAACATTGGACTCGTAAGATCCTAAACAAAAGCCCCTAATCTACCTCAAGTGATGTGACCGTCGGGGACAGCTCCTGACGCCTCCTGCTGCGGACCGTCAGACTCTGTACCTGCCCACATCCATAAAAAGGAGGGGATGAGCGAATGATCGCCCAGTATGTGACCCAGTATTATCCCTTCAGGGATCCTCTCAAGTCAAAGCACATTTTAATTTGAAATCTACGTAAAGTCAGAAATTTACTTTTAATGCATATGTTGCGAGAATTAAACCTATCATAGTACTACAAAAGAAAAATATACATATAATAGATGACATGATGTGATTATCCTATTATGCCAAAAATGCCAAAGTTTCCCAAAATAAAATATGAGGATCAATATTATACTCAACCGAAGTCCAGTACAATAGGTACTGTGTGTACAAATTGATGTAGTAATAGTACGGATAATTTTGTCACCCCGTGCCGTGCCAAGTTCAATCAAATTGGATTTACGTCTCAAAGGTGACATAACACAAGGACTGCGATCAGCGGGGCAAAGATACCCGATGCCTAATGACATCGAGCTTTGCCCACAGCAGAAGGGCACGCTAGCCGATGGTTATATCGAAATTCGTGTAACATCCAAGGACTGCGATCAGAGGAGCAAAGGTACCCGATGCCTAATGACATCGAGCTTTGCCCACAGCAGAAGGGCACGCTAGCCGATGGTTACACTTAATTCCATGTGTTTTCCTTCTCTAAGACGATTCATCACCAAACATATAAAATAGGAGAAAACTACAAGCAATGCGTAAGAATAAGTTAATTCATCTCCTCATGAGCAGAGACGAAACTCCACCATCCGGCCAGATCAATGGGACAAGGGCTCGTGAGCGGCCCATAACAACAAAAATAAAATCTGCCACCGCATCCTCGGCAGCCGTACTAGGCAAGTAGCTCCTAATGTAGGGGGGATAGCTCCCGAATCGTCTTCGGACTCGAGATCGGTCCGCACAAAATGTAAAATGATCGAAAATGATATAATACCAATCTCATGCATATAATAATAATAATCCTAATAAGACCTCTAAGGGATCAAGTGATCCCTCAGCCCAATGACCCACGAACCGCCTCGCATCCCATACTACGAGAACGGAAAGCAGTCATTCGGTCTTCTATCTCACGCTCACCAATGCACATGCTTAACTACAATAATATGTTGTCCTCTACGAGAAGAGGACAACTAATATCCTAATATATTATTAATTAAATTACACTACTCCTAAGAAAGCATTTAAATTTTCAATTTAGAAGGGGTGGTGCAAATCCTAAATTACAGTTCAGAAAGGATTAAACATGCCCTAATGCAACTACAAAATTTAAAGTGCGGATGTCAGGTCAAGTGGTCGACTGGTGAGAGTACGCCACGAAAGAAGAATGCAGATATCCCACACCTGATAACTGTAGGGGTAGAACGTGCTAATAATCTCCGAGATCCACGTAATCCTCGCCTGCTCCTGTACAAGCGTCAGCAGAATCGGTCCACGGGTCGAACTCGGTGTAGGTCGGCTGACCTGTAATTTAGTCGTAACTTAATTAAAGTCTACACTAAGTATTCGTAACCTTTATTACCTCGTTTGATTATTTTCACCAAGTGTTCGAATCGGCTCAACCGGTTCGATCGCTTTTATTCGATTCCGATTGAGCGTAAAATTAGGTCAAGGTTGGTTTAATTTAATCTAATGTAATTTAAATATTCATAACTTTTAACTTAAGGATATCATATATTTTTACAATAAAAATAAGTAAGGTATAACCTACGTAATTTAATTTGTTATTATTAATTTTCTATTTAATCACTTGTAAAATAACGTGTTTTCCTAATTAATTAAGCTACAAATAAATTTTAAATCCTAAGTACGAAATTTATAAGCGTTAACTATTTAGTTATAATATTTCTAAAGTTTTACGAATTTATCCTAATAATTTGTACAAGTCAATAACTTATAAATATAAAATAATACATGATTATCTAGTTGTCCCGTTAGCTAAACTTTTGTAATCGTAATGATTCGAAGATATTAGTATGTTGTTAATTAATTGTCCTTTATTAATTAACAACATAGTTTATTTAGAAATCATTTCCTTTATTTAAAATTTCTACTTGCATAATTTATAACTTCTAATTTCCTAATTTATTATTTCTAATTGTCTAAGGTGTGTAATTAAATGTGTTCCTTTGAATTAACGATTCATTAAAATATTTCAAGTAATATATTTAATAATCGATCTAAAAAATTTTTTTGTATACCCATGTATACAAGTATTGTATAAATTGTAATATGCGCTTATATGTCATGCAACTTCAAGCATATAATTTTAAACAATAATGTATTGATATTCATTCATATACTAAGGTAAGTGATACTAAGATAAGCGATCGGATTATATTATAACTCTTACGTGTTTATGTGTGTATATATTAGTAGTATAATATTTTGATATTAGATTATAATTCCATATGTATAGCTATAAACTATCAAGTATAATTATATACATATTTTACATTTAATAATTCGTTGTACCTATTTATGTAAAGATTGAACATATACTGATTAAGCATGTAATGCATATTAAAATTTTAATAAACTAGATATGATATGATATATATATAGGCTCAAATCAACATTCTAATTCCACCATTCAATTTAGGCCGATCTCTATAATTAAAGGTTCCAAATTTTCATTTAAGCCCTCATAAAAGGGAAAATTTCTAACGTTGCATTTATTAACATAGCAGCCCACATATTTATAAAATTTTCAAGTTTTACACACAAGTCCCTCTGATAAGGGAATATTACCACAATCATATAAATTAACGTCTAGACCCTCAATTTTATTAAAATTATAGATTGGTCCTTGCCATCATAAACCGTACCATTATCAACCATTACAAACGTTTCAAAGCAATTTAATAAGAGTGTTCAAAATAGAAAGAGGGTTGATTTATTCAATTATTCAAGAAGGCATTGGTACAAGCATTCAAAGAAAAGGAGGGTTACTAAGGAGATCAATTTCTGACCCGTATACGACAACAAGGATTTTCTTCCGATAAAATCAGATTTGAATAGGATTAAATATTCACAAGCAATTGACCCCAATTATCAGAAATTTCACATTCAATAAGAAAGGGTCGATGCCCTCATGTAATCGCAAAGCAACCTCGAAATTAACAATCGAATGAGGGTTTGTGAATTTACCGAATAATGCTTCCAATTCCATGTCGTGGCGAAGGTCGGTACCAAGATCGAGCCTCGTCACACGGCCGTCCCAAATCAGCAAGCACCACAGTTTTCTAACTGAATTCACAAATAAAACCTTAACGGGTTGAATTGGGGAAAAATCCGAAATCACAAGAGGGAGTAGAGAGAAGAGCAAACCCGGGAGAGAGAAACTGCGAGCCTAGAGAGAGGGCTTCTCCAGCGGCTTGTACAAAAGAGAGACGAAGAGAAGAGGGGTGGGGTTTCGGGTTCGGGTCTCTTTATCAGCGAGATAGAGAGAAGAGAGAAGGGAGAGAGTAATAAATCGGAGAGGAGAGATTGGCAGAGGAGTGATCGGCGAAGAGAAAAGGAAGAGGCAGGGGATCGGAGCAAGTATCACAGAGAGAGAGAGAGAGAGAGGTCTGGAGTTTTCGCTGGAAGAAGGAAGAGAGGGGATGGAGAGATCGGGAAGGAGAAGGAAGAAAAAGGGGGGCGGCATTGTAGGGTTTATGTCGGCTGCTTTAAGATTCGTGCCAAATGTTAAAATTGAATGGTTGAGACCTTTCCAAAATCCATAATAAAAGGGATCCTATGCTGTTTTGAGATTCGTACAGAACAAAATTGCACGGTTTAGATAATTCCACATTCAAAATATTTATCCATTGATGTTTAATAGAATGAACACAGATTGAATTAACTTGAATTAACGAATTTTGCGTTCAGAACTTGATACAAAATTTTATCGAAAGTTTAGTCGCGTTAATTTATAAATATTAATTTACAATTTGATCTAGTCAGAAAATCTCAAATTCAATAATTAAATATCACGACGAAACGAAACTAATAAATTCTTTTTGATATATCAATTATAAGGATCATTACGATGAGTATTTCTAATTAGGAAAATTAGCATTTACTAAAATTGATTTACAATTCATAAATCTTAATTTGATTGAATATACAAATTAATATAATCTAACTTGTAACATTTTGTGAATTACACATTAGATTAACAACATATCTAAATATAGTTTAATTATTTTGTTTAATTAAGTATATTCAAATTTATCTAGTTTTAACTTTAATCTAAGACTTGTTAACATACAACTTATTAATTAAGAAATTTTAAATTAGCTACATCATAAATTTGATTATTTAATCGTCACTCTAGTTAATTTATTAATTAAAGTTTTAATTAGTTGTAAATTTTGATTATTAGTCTAATTAATTAGATTTAAAATTTACGGGTTATAACATTCTCCCCCCCTAATAAAAAGTTTCGTCCCGAAACGAAAAGATCATTCGTAAAAGATGAACTTCTAGTAGCATCGCGCTATTCGTTGTGGTGCACTCCATGCACAAGTCGCGTGAATTAAATAGTCACTGGAGCTGATTTCTTGGCGTTTACGTCTTTTCTTACGCATGTCCATGATAGGATCTGTGATCTAGCATGTTCTTCGAGGCTTTGTTTTGTCCCTAAATTATGTCTTCGACGAGGTTCGTAGTTCGTAGTACGTAGTTGAGTGTTTCAATATAAGTTTCACTCTCGACTTTCCAAGTCAACGTGGGGACGTAAGGCCCTCATATACGCCGATTTTAAGTTATGCAGATGAGTTACCAAGTTTCTAAAACAGGGTGTAAGAATGTCGAGAGGGTAAGAATTTCCAACAATTAGTATAGCGTATTGAAGCTTTTAGGAAATGAGCAGAATCTAAATCGGGTCGAATCAATTAATTTGGTTAATTTATGTAAGATCAAGAACGACTTCGTCAAGCTCAGTCTATTCGAATAACCCGAGCTAAGTTTGGTTTAGGAATTCAAAAAGGGTATGTAGAGTTTAGGAGTCATAAATTCCAATTTGTTGGAATTCATACGATATGGTCATGCAATGAGCTTCATCGGATTGATAGCAAGAAGGGGCTAAACATATTCAAAGCGATATGATTTAATTTAGATGACAAATTTGAATTTTTTTTTTTTTTTTTTTTTTTTAAATGATGAAATGGATTTACTTAATTTCAACCCGATAATGATTCCCACTTGGACTTTATTTGACGGACAGTCCTTCGGAATTTTGGGAAGAGTTTCGGGTCGGCATGTTCTTTTCAAATGACTTAAACGAGGATTAGATTACAAAGACTGAATTTTCGAGTTAGGGGTTGTGTTTGTGATTTAATAGGCACACAGAATATAGATAAGTAATTCATTAATATTGGAGGGGAAGTGAACCAGATTCAATCACATAACTGATCCAATTTAGGTAGGTCAAAGGAGATCATTTCTAAATGATTTAATTCGGATCAAATTTAAGAAACGGCAGGGACGCGAGTTACGCTGGATAGTTCGAATAGAGCTATTCTAGAGATGGTTGAAACACAATCTACTTTGAGTTTAATCAGAATTCAAAATAATGTTTTTCAATAAATAACTTGATGGAAGTGGATCACATTGAATTAAGCTGTATTGACTGGTTGAACGACAACTTGATAAGATTGATTATCAGTCAAGGAGTCAAGTAGAAGAATTAATTTCTCGAATTTGGATTGCAAATGTACGCTTTAAGTTCAAATGGGATGATAATCACTCTTTAACACGCAAGGAATCGTTTAATTTAATTTAATTTGATCTTGTCTAGCTCATCCATACATAGTTAGGGTAAATATAGATCCAAGTCTAATAAATTTTCATTCGGTGTAATTGAATCCAATTTCGATTGGATAATTTCCAACGGAGTCAAGCTGACATAATAGAGATGTATATAATTTTAAACGGTCAAATTATTGACACGTTTTCTAGAGTTGGTAACAAATGGAGTGCTCGAATCACCAAGTTAAAATCAAGAATAGCCACATCCTTACAATTCAATTAGGTTTGGAATGACATGGAATAAGTCTCGTTACGGGAGGATATTGGATAATTATTAAATCATGACGGAAATAACACATCTTAAGGATTCATGGTTATATACGGATTCGTGCACTAGCATTGAGTTTCAAATTTTGGATTTTGAATGATGATCAGGAATGATTGAATTAGCGAGAGAGGTTTCGTTAACGGTCAGCCCAACATTCAACTAAAATATAGGAATCAACTATTAGGGAATGATCATGGTTTGAGTCAAATTGGTTTTAGTTAAAGGAAATGTCGTATCGATGGTTTAGGACATTATCACTATATTTCAAAATATTTTTGATAGCTGGAGTTAAAATCCGTACAGACGGTAGTTCGATTCAAACGACATTTTTCTCCAGACAT
Source organism: Carex myosuroides (assembly GCA_028015225.1). Lineage (NCBI taxonomy): Eukaryota > Viridiplantae > Streptophyta > Magnoliopsida > Poales > Cyperaceae > Carex > Carex myosuroides. The sequence continues at coordinate 6,672,808 of CM051471.1, forward strand.
TTCTCTCAGAGAGAGAAATCAATTGGAACTTATTCGATCGTCACTGCAGAAAAGAAGGCCGAAGTATCGAGGTGGTAAGACGAACCCATTTTTTTTGTGTTTGGACAGTTAACGAGAAAGTACACGCAGATCTTCTATAGATAGTCGCAGTGGAGGAGATGAGCTACTACCGGTCCCTCGGGTGGAAGAACAACAAGTCGAAGGAGACTGTCGCACAACTGCGTCGAGTCCATACTCCTCTCGAGGTGGTGGCGGATGAGACGAGGTTGGTGATGATGGCGGAGAGGGTGGAGGCTGTATGCCTGTAACGCTCTGCGGTAAACCTTCTCGATTATATTCCGCTACTCTTCTGGGTAAGCACGTGGCACTACAAGAAGTGGCATTGTGACCTCGCACTATGGATGGCTGGAAATGAACCATAGGTGGCCGTAATGAAGCGTTACTCGCATATTACGTCACACAAAATACTTGGTTTTCACAATTTAAAACATTAGCGCATTTACTATGTTGGCATTCTCGAGGTGACACCGGTTCTCCGTGTCATAGTCCTTCGCCAGTTTGACTCCCTTCTATCCTTCTACACGAATACTTGCTTCGCGTTCTTAAGGTCGGCAATTGAGGTAACGAACTATCTCCTGAGCGTTTCAGGACTTATGTCGCGTAGCAGTCCACTCGAACTAGCTCACGTTTTGTAGCAATTAGGTTAATAAGAAGGTAAGTCGTGAGAATTCATTAGTGACGATAACACATTTTTTTTTTTTGTAATTCCCCACCTAAAAGGTAGAGCAAAAGGGCAAACAAGGGTTCGATTTAGAAGAGAAGGTAGGGCTATGATCATAATCTAGCGTACGTCAAATAAAATCTAATACATACTCGAAATTCTAAACTATCGATGACGAATAACTGCGAATTTAAAGAATTTGCTACATGTCCGTCCATCGTATAACTAAAGAAAAGTAAGAGTATAACCAGGATACATCATAGATGGGGCGTATGATAAGAAGGAAAATTCGATTGTCGATGTCTACGTGAGATAATACTTAAAGTATCGATCAAGTGCTTTGACTCGTATACATATATAAATATTTATCAACTTATGACTTTGATTCTTATTTGTTTATTGAATGGTATTCGGTTTATCGTACAAAGGATTACGATAAACCTGGCTCTGATACCACCCAAAGGATGTCACACCCCAAACCAGGATTTCCGGATTAGGATGTGATTAATCCCCGCCTCGTGTCTAATACTCAATAAACACGCAAGGCTAAACAACATAATAATCAAACAGCAGCGGAAGCAATATAATACAAACAAGCAATAGTCATAAATATCAAGTAAACATACATATACACACATCCATACAATCCACCTCGGGATAAAATAAACATAACTAGTCAAAAGGGATACATGATCTATCGAGTCCAATATATATAACAAAACATTGGACTCGTAAGATCCTAAACAAAAGCCCCTAATCTACCTCAAGTGATGTGACCGTCGGGGACAGCTCCTGACGCCTCCTGCTGCGGACCGTCAGACTCTGTACCTGCCCACATCCATAAAAAGGAGGGGATGAGCGAATGATCGCCCAGTATGTGACCCAGTATTATCCCTTCAGGGATCCTCTCAAGTCAAAGCACATTTTAATTTGAAATCTACGTAAAGTCAGAAATTTACTTTTAATGCATATGTTGCGAGAATTAAACCTATCATAGTACTACAAAAGAAAAATATACATATAATAGATGACATGATGTGATTATCCTATTATGCCAAAAATGCCAAAGTTTCCCAAAATAAAATATGAGGATCAATATTATACTCAACCGAAGTCCAGTACAATAGGTACTGTGTGTACAAATTGATGTAGTAATAGTACGGATAATTTTGTCACCCCGTGCCGTGCCAAGTTCAATCAAATTGGATTTACGTCTCAAAGGTGACATAACACAAGGACTGCGATCAGCGGGGCAAAGATACCCGATGCCTAATGACATCGAGCTTTGCCCACAGCAGAAGGGCACGCTAGCCGATGGTTATATCGAAATTCGTGTAACATCCAAGGACTGCGATCAGAGGAGCAAAGGTACCCGATGCCTAATGACATCGAGCTTTGCCCACAGCAGAAGGGCACGCTAGCCGATGGTTACACTTAATTCCATGTGTTTTCCTTCTCTAAGACGATTCATCACCAAACATATAAAATAGGAGAAAACTACAAGCAATGCGTAAGAATAAGTTAATTCATCTCCTCATGAGCAGAGACGAAACTCCACCATCCGGCCAGATCAATGGGACAAGGGCTCGTGAGCGGCCCATAACAACAAAAATAAAATCTGCCACCGCATCCTCGGCAGCCGTACTAGGCAAGTAGCTCCTAATGTAGGGGGGATAGCTCCCGAATCGTCTTCGGACTCGAGATCGGTCCGCACAAAATGTAAAATGATCGAAAATGATATAATACCAATCTCATGCATATAATAATAATAATCCTAATAAGACCTCTAAGGGATCAAGTGATCCCTCAGCCCAATGACCCACGAACCGCCTCGCATCCCATACTACGAGAACGGAAAGCAGTCATTCGGTCTTCTATCTCACGCTCACCAATGCACATGCTTAACTACAATAATATGTTGTCCTCTACGAGAAGAGGACAACTAATATCCTAATATATTATTAATTAAATTACACTACTCCTAAGAAAGCATTTAAATTTTCAATTTAGAAGGGGTGGTGCAAATCCTAAATTACAGTTCAGAAAGGATTAAACATGCCCTAATGCAACTACAAAATTTAAAGTGCGGATGTCAGGTCAAGTGGTCGACTGGTGAGAGTACGCCACGAAAGAAGAATGCAGATATCCCACACCTGATAACTGTAGGGGTAGAACGTGCTAATAATCTCCGAGATCCACGTAATCCTCGCCTGCTCCTGTACAAGCGTCAGCAGAATCGGTCCACGGGTCGAACTCGGTGTAGGTCGGCTGACCTGTAATTTAGTCGTAACTTAATTAAAGTCTACACTAAGTATTCGTAACCTTTATTACCTCGTTTGATTATTTTCACCAAGTGTTCGAATCGGCTCAACCGGTTCGATCGCTTTTATTCGATTCCGATTGAGCGTAAAATTAGGTCAAGGTTGGTTTAATTTAATCTAATGTAATTTAAATATTCATAACTTTTAACTTAAGGATATCATATATTTTTACAATAAAAATAAGTAAGGTATAACCTACGTAATTTAATTTGTTATTATTAATTTTCTATTTAATCACTTGTAAAATAACGTGTTTTCCTAATTAATTAAGCTACAAATAAATTTTAAATCCTAAGTACGAAATTTATAAGCGTTAACTATTTAGTTATAATATTTCTAAAGTTTTACGAATTTATCCTAATAATTTGTACAAGTCAATAACTTATAAATATAAAATAATACATGATTATCTAGTTGTCCCGTTAGCTAAACTTTTGTAATCGTAATGATTCGAAGATATTAGTATGTTGTTAATTAATTGTCCTTTATTAATTAACAACATAGTTTATTTAGAAATCATTTCCTTTATTTAAAATTTCTACTTGCATAATTTATAACTTCTAATTTCCTAATTTATTATTTCTAATTGTCTAAGGTGTGTAATTAAATGTGTTCCTTTGAATTAACGATTCATTAAAATATTTCAAGTAATATATTTAATAATCGATCTAAAAAATTTTTTTGTATACCCATGTATACAAGTATTGTATAAATTGTAATATGCGCTTATATGTCATGCAACTTCAAGCATATAATTTTAAACAATAATGTATTGATATTCATTCATATACTAAGGTAAGTGATACTAAGATAAGCGATCGGATTATATTATAACTCTTACGTGTTTATGTGTGTATATATTAGTAGTATAATATTTTGATATTAGATTATAATTCCATATGTATAGCTATAAACTATCAAGTATAATTATATACATATTTTACATTTAATAATTCGTTGTACCTATTTATGTAAAGATTGAACATATACTGATTAAGCATGTAATGCATATTAAAATTTTAATAAACTAGATATGATATGATATATATATAGGCTCAAATCAACATTCTAATTCCACCATTCAATTTAGGCCGATCTCTATAATTAAAGGTTCCAAATTTTCATTTAAGCCCTCATAAAAGGGAAAATTTCTAACGTTGCATTTATTAACATAGCAGCCCACATATTTATAAAATTTTCAAGTTTTACACACAAGTCCCTCTGATAAGGGAATATTACCACAATCATATAAATTAACGTCTAGACCCTCAATTTTATTAAAATTATAGATTGGTCCTTGCCATCATAAACCGTACCATTATCAACCATTACAAACGTTTCAAAGCAATTTAATAAGAGTGTTCAAAATAGAAAGAGGGTTGATTTATTCAATTATTCAAGAAGGCATTGGTACAAGCATTCAAAGAAAAGGAGGGTTACTAAGGAGATCAATTTCTGACCCGTATACGACAACAAGGATTTTCTTCCGATAAAATCAGATTTGAATAGGATTAAATATTCACAAGCAATTGACCCCAATTATCAGAAATTTCACATTCAATAAGAAAGGGTCGATGCCCTCATGTAATCGCAAAGCAACCTCGAAATTAACAATCGAATGAGGGTTTGTGAATTTACCGAATAATGCTTCCAATTCCATGTCGTGGCGAAGGTCGGTACCAAGATCGAGCCTCGTCACACGGCCGTCCCAAATCAGCAAGCACCACAGTTTTCTAACTGAATTCACAAATAAAACCTTAACGGGTTGAATTGGGGAAAAATCCGAAATCACAAGAGGGAGTAGAGAGAAGAGCAAACCCGGGAGAGAGAAACTGCGAGCCTAGAGAGAGGGCTTCTCCAGCGGCTTGTACAAAAGAGAGACGAAGAGAAGAGGGGTGGGGTTTCGGGTTCGGGTCTCTTTATCAGCGAGATAGAGAGAAGAGAGAAGGGAGAGAGTAATAAATCGGAGAGGAGAGATTGGCAGAGGAGTGATCGGCGAAGAGAAAAGGAAGAGGCAGGGGATCGGAGCAAGTATCACAGAGAGAGAGAGAGAGAGAGGTCTGGAGTTTTCGCTGGAAGAAGGAAGAGAGGGGATGGAGAGATCGGGAAGGAGAAGGAAGAAAAAGGGGGGCGGCATTGTAGGGTTTATGTCGGCTGCTTTAAGATTCGTGCCAAATGTTAAAATTGAATGGTTGAGACCTTTCCAAAATCCATAATAAAAGGGATCCTATGCTGTTTTGAGATTCGTACAGAACAAAATTGCACGGTTTAGATAATTCCACATTCAAAATATTTATCCATTGATGTTTAATAGAATGAACACAGATTGAATTAACTTGAATTAACGAATTTTGCGTTCAGAACTTGATACAAAATTTTATCGAAAGTTTAGCCGCGTTAATTTATAAATATTAATTTACAATTTGATATATCAATTATAAGGATATATCAATTATAAGGAAAATTAGCATTTACTAAAATTCTTTTTGATATATCAATTATAAGGATCATTACGATGAGTATTTCTAATTAGGAAAATTAGCATTTACTAAAATTGATTTACAATTCATAAATCTTAATTTGATTGAATATACAAATTAATATAATCTAACTTGTAACATTTTGTGAATTACACATTAGATTAACAACATATCTAAATATAGTTTAATTATTTTGTTTAATTAAGTATATTCAAATTTATCTAGTTTTAACTTTAATCTAAGACTTGTTAACATACAACTTATTAATTAAGAAATTTTAAATTAGCTACATCATAAATTTGATTATTTAATCGTCACTCTAGTTAATTTATTAATTAAAGTTTTAATTAGTTGTAAATTTTGATTATTAGTCTAATTAATTAGATTTAAAATTTACGGGTTATAACATTCTCCCCCCCTAATAAAAAGTTTCGTCCCGAAACGAAAAGATCATTCGTAAAAGATGAACTTCTAGTAGCATCGCGCTATTCGTTGTGGTGCACTCCATGCACAAGTCGCGTGAATTAAATAGTCACTGGAGCTGATTTCTTGGCGTTTACGTCTTTTCTTACGCATGTCCATGATAGGATCTGTGATCTAGCATGTTCTTCGAGGCTTTGTTTTGTCCCTAAATTATGTCTTCGACGAGGTTCGTAGTTCGTAGTACGTAGTTGAGTGTTTCAATATAAGTTTCACTCTCGACTTTCCAAGTCAACGTGGGGACGTAAGGCCCTCATATACGCCGATTTTAAGTTATGCAGATGAGTTACCAAGTTTCTAAAACAGGGTGTAAGAATGTCGAGAGGGTAAGAATTTCCAACAATTAGTATAGCGTATTGAAGCTTTTAGGAAATGAGCAGAATCTAAATCGGGTCGAATCAATTAATTTGGTTAATTTATGTAAGATCAAGAACGACTTCGTCAAGCTCAGTCTATTCGAATAACCCGAGCTAAGTTTGGTTTAGGAATTCAAAAAGGGTATGTAGAGTTTAGGAGTCATAAATTCCAATTTGTTGGAATTCATACGATATGGTCATGCAATGAGCTTCATCGGATTGATAGCAAGAAGGGGCTAAACATATTCAAAGCGATATGATTTAATTTAGATGACAAATTTGAATTTTTTTTTTTTTTTTTTTTTTTTAAATGATGAAATGGATTTACTTAATTTCAACCCGATAATGATTCCCACTTGGACTTTATTTGACGGACAGTCCTTCGGAATTTTGGGAAGAGTTTCGGGTCGGCATGTTCTTTTCAAATGACTTAAACGAGGATTAGATTACAAAGACTGAATTTTCGAGTTAGGGGTTGTGTTTGTGATTTAATAGGCACACAGAATATAGATAAGTAATTCATTAATATTGGAGGGGAAGTGAACCAGATTCAATCACATAACTGATCCAATTTAGGTAGGTCAAAGGAGATCATTTCTAAATGATTTAATTCGGATCAAATTTAAGAAACGGCAGGGACGCGAGTTACGCTGGATAGTTCGAATAGAGCTATTCTAGAGATGGTTGAAACACAATCTACTTTGAGTTTAATCAGAATTCAAAATAATGTTTTTCAATAAATAACTTGATGGAAGTGGATCACATTGAATTAAGCTGTATTGACTGGTTGAACGACAACTTGATAAGATTGATTATCAGTCAAGGAGTCAAGTAGAAGAATTAATTTCTCGAATTTGGATTGCAAATGTACGCTTTAAGTTCAAATGGGATGATAATCACTCTTTAACACGCAAGGAATCGTTTAATTTAATTTAATTTGATCTTGTCTAGCTCATCCATACATAGTTAGGGTAAATATAGATCCAAGTCTAATAAATTTTCATTCGGTGTAATTGAATCCAATTTCGATTGGATAATTTCCAACGGAGTCAAGCTGACATAATAGAGATGTATATAATTTTAAACGGTCAAATTATTGACACGTTTTCTAGAGTTGGTAACAAATGGAGTGCTCGAATCACCAAGTTAAAATCAAGAATAGCCACATCCTTACAATTCAATTAGGTTTGGAATGACATGGAATAAGTCTCGTTACGGGAGGATATTGGATAATTATTAAATCATGACGGAAATAACACATCTTAAGGATTCATGGTTATATACGGATTCGTGCACTAGCATTGAGTTTCAAATTTTGGATTTTGAATGATGATCAGGAATGATTGAATTAGCGAGAGAGGTTTCGTTAACGGTCAGCCCAACATTCAACTAAAATATAGGAATCAACTATTAGGGAATGATCATGGTTTGAGTCAAATTGGTTTTAGTTAAAGGAAATGTCGTATCGATGGTTTAGGACATTATCACTATATTTCAAAATATTTTTGATAGCTGGAGTTAAAATCCGTACAGACGGTAGTTCGATTCAAACGACATTTTTCTCCAGACATTTCTCTCAGAGAGAGAAATCAATTGGAACTTATTCGATCGTCACTGCAGAAAAGAAGGCCGAAGTATCGAGGTGGTAAGACGAACCCATTTTTTTTGTGTTTGGACAGTTAACGAGAAAGTACACGCAGATCTTCTATAGATAGTCGCAGTGGAGGAGATGAGCTACTACCGGTCCCTCGGGTGGAAGAACAACAAGTCGAAGGAGACTGTCGCACAACTGCGTCGAGTCCATACTCCTCTCGAGGTGGTGGCGGATGAGACGAGGTTGGTGATGATGGCGGAGAGGGTGGAGGCTGTATGCCTGTAACGCTCTGCGGTAAACCTTCTCGATTATATTCCGCTACTCTTCTGGGTAAGCACGTGGCACTACAAGAAGTGGCATTGTGACCTCGCACTATGGATGGCTGGAAATGAACCATAGGTGGCCGTAATGAAGCGTTACTCGCATATTACGTCACACAAAATACTTGGTTTTCACAATTTAAAACATTAGCGCATTTACTATGTTGGCATTCTCGAGGTGACACCGGTTCTCCGTGTCATAGTCCTTCGCCAGTTTGACTCCCTTCTATCCTTCTACACGAATACTTGCTTCGCGTTCTTAAGGTCGGCAATTGAGGTAACGAACTATCTCCTGAGCGTTTCAGGACTTATGTCGCGTAGCAGTCCACTCGAACTAGCTCACGTTTTGTAGCAATTAGGTTAATAAGAAGGTAAGTCGTGAGAATTCATTAGTGACGATAACACATTTTTTTTTTTTGTAATTCCCCACCTAAAAGGTAGAGCAAAAGGGCAAACAAGGGTTCGATTTAGAAGAGAAGGTAGGGCTATGATCATAATCTAGCGTACGTCAAATAAAATCTAATACATACTCGAAATTCTAAACTATCGATGACGAATAACTGCGAATTTAAAGAATTTGCTACATGTCCGTCCATCGTATAACTAAAGAAAAGTAAGAGTATAACCAGGATACATCATAGATGGGGCGTATGATAAGAAGGAAAATTCGATTGTCGATGTCTACGTGAGATAATACTTAAAGTATCGATCAAGTGCTTTGACTCGTATACATATATAAATATTTATCAACTTATGACTTTGATTCTTATTTGTTTATTGAATGGTATTCGGTTTATCGTACAAAGGATTACGATAAACCTGGCTCTGATACCACCCAAAGGATGTCACACCCCAAACCAGGATTTCCGGATTAGGATGTGATTAATCCCCGCCTCGTGTCTAATACTCAATAAACACGCAAGGCTAAACAACATAATAATCAAACAGCAGCGGAAGCAATATAATACAAACAAGCAATAGTCATAAATATCAAGTAAACATACATATACACACATCCATACAATCCACCTCGGGATAAAATAAACATAACTAGTCAAAAGGGATACATGATCTATCGAGTCCAATATATATAACAAAACATTGGACTCGTAAGATCCTAAACAAAAGCCCCTAATCTACCTCAAGTGATGTGACCGTCGGGGACAGCTCCTGACGCCTCCTGCTGCGGACCGTCAGACTCTGTACCTGCCCACATTCATAAAAAGGAGGGGATGAGCGAATGATCGCCCAGTATGTGACCCAGTATTATCCCTTCAGGGATCCTCTCAAGTCAAAGCACATTTTAATTTGAAATCTACGTAAAGTCAGAAATTTACTTTTAATGCATATGTTGCGAGAATTAAACCTATCATAGTACTACAAAAGAAAAATATACATATAATAGATGACATGATGTGATTATCCTATTATGCCAAAAATGCCAAAGTTTCCCAAAATAAAATATGAGGATCAATATTATACTCAACCGAAGTCCAGTACAATAGGTACTGTGTGTACAAATTGATGTAGTAATAGTACGGATAATTTTGTCACCCCGTGCCGTGCCAAGTTCAATCAAATTGGATTTACGTCTCAAAGGTGACATAACACAAGGACTGCGATCAGCGGGGCAAAGATACCCGATGCCTAATGACATCGAGCTTTGCCCACAGCAGAAGGGCACGCTAGCCGATGGTTATATCGAAATTCGTGTAACATCCAAGGACTGCGATCAGAGGAGCAAAGGTACCCGATGCCTAATGACATCGAGCTTTGCCCACAGCAGAAGGGCACGCTAGCCGATGGTTACACTTAATTCCATGTGTTTTCCTTCTCTAAGACGATTCATCACCAAACATATAAAATAGGAGAAAACTACAAGCAATGCGTAAGAATAAGTTAATTCATCTCCTCATGAGCAGAGACGAAACTCCACCATCCGGCCAGATCAATGGGACAAGGGCTCGTGAGCGGCCCATAACAACAAAAATAAAATCTGCCACCGCATCCTCGGCAGCCGTACTAGGCAAGTAGCTCCTAATGTAGGGGGGATAGCTCCCGAATCGTCTTCGGACTCGAGATCGGTCCGCACAAAATGTAAAATGATCGAAAATGATATAATACCAATCTCATGCATATAATAATAATAATCCTAATAAGACCTCTAAGGGATCAAGTGATCCCTCAGCCCAATGACCCACGAACCGCCTCGCATCCCATACTACGAGAACGGAAAGCAGTCATTCGGTCTTCTATCTCACGCTCACCAATGCACATGCTTAACTACAATAATATGTTGTCCTCTACGAGAAGAGGACAACTAATATCCTAATATATTATTAATTAAATTACACTACTCCTAAGAAAGCATTTAAATTTTCAATTTAGAAGGGGTGGTGCAAATCCTAAATTACAGTTCAGAAAGGATTAAACATGCCCTAATGCAACTACAAAATTTAAAGTGCGGATGTCAGGTCAAGTGGTCGACTGGTGAGAGTACGCCACGAAAGAAGAATGCAGATATCCCACACCTGATAACTGTAGGGGTAGAACGTGCTAATAATCTCTGAGATCCACGTAATCCTCGCCTGCTCCTGTACAAGCGTCAGCAGAATCGGTCCACGGGTCGAACTCGGTGTAGGTCGGCTGACCTGTAATTTAGTCGTAACTTAATTAAAGTCTACACTAAGTATTCGTAACCTTTATTACCTCGTTTGATTATTTTCACCAAGTGTTCGAATCGGCTCAACCGGTTCGATCGCTTTTATTCGATTCCGATTGAGCGTAAAATTAGGTCAAGGTTGGTTTAATTTAATCTAATGTAATTTAAATATTCATAACTTTTAACTTAAGGATATCATATATTTTTACAATAAAAATAAGTAAGGTATAACCTACGTAATTTAATTTGTTATTATTAATTTTCTATTTAATCACTTGTAAAATAACGTGTTTTCCTAATTAATTAAGCTACAAATAAATTTTAAATCCTAAGTACGAAATTTATAAGCGTTAACTATTTAGTTATAATATTTCTAAAGTTTTACGAATTTATCCTAATAATTTGTACAAGTCAATAACTTATAAATATAAAATAATACATGATTATCTAGTTGTCCCGTTAGCTAAACTTTTGTAATCGTAATGATTCGAAGATATTAGTATGTTGTTAATTAATTGTCCTTTATTAATTAACAACATAGTTTATTTAGAAATCATTTCCTTTATTTAAAATTTCTACTTGCATAATTTATAACTTCTAATTTCCTAATTTATTATTTCTAATTGTCTAAGGTGTGTAATTAAATGTGTTCCTTTGAATTAACGATTCATTAAAATATTTCAAGTAATATATTTAATAATCGATCTAAAAAATTTTTTTGTATACCCATGTATACAAGTATTGTATAAATTGTAATATGCGCTTATATGTCATGCAACTTCAAGCATATAATTTTAAACAATAATGTATTGATATTCATTCATATACTAAGGTAAGTGATACTAAGATAAGCGATCGGATTATATTATAACTCTTACGTGTTTATGTGTGTATATATTAGTAGTATAATATTTTGATATTAGATTATAATTCCATATGTATAGCTATAAACTATCAAGTATAATTATATACATATTTTACATTTAATAATTCGTTGTACCTATTTATGTAAAGATTGAACATATACTGATTAAGCATGTAATGCATATTAAAATTTTAATAAACTAGATATGATATGATATATATATAGGCTCAAATCAACATTCTAATTCCACCATTCAATTTAGGCCGATCTCTATAATTAAAGGTTCCAAATTTTCATTTAAGCCCTCATAAAAGGGAAAATTTCTAACGTTGCATTTATTAACATAGCAGCCCACATATTTATAAAATTTTCAAGTTTTACACACAAGTCCCTCTGATAAGGGAATATTACCACAATCATATAAATTAACGTCTAGACCCTCAATTTTATTAAAATTATAGATTGGTCCTTGCCATCATAAACCGTACCATTATCAACCATTACAAACGTTTCAAAGCAATTTAATAAGAGTGTTCAAAATAGAAAGAGGGTTGATTTATTCAATTATTCAAGAAGGCATTGGTACAAGCATTCAAAGAAAAGGAGGGTTACTAAGGAGATCAATTTCTGACCCGTATACGACAACAAGGATTTTCTTCCGATAAAATCAGATTTGAATAGGATTAAATATTCACAAGCAATTGACCCCAATTATCAGAAATTTCACATTCAATAAGAAAGGGTCGATGCCCTCATGTAATCGCAAAGCAACCTCGAAATTAACAATCGAATGAGGGTTTGTGAATTTACCGAATAATGCTTCCAATTCCATGTCGTGGCGAAGGTCGGTACCAAGATCGAGCCTCGTCACACGGCCGTCCCAAATCAGCAAGCACCACAGTTTTCTAACTGAATTCACAAATAAAACCTTAACGGGTTGAATTGGGGAAAAATCCGAAATCACAAGAGGGAGTAGAGAGAAGAGCAAACCCGGGAGAGAGAAACTGCGAGCCTAGAGAGAGGGCTTCTCCAGCGGCTTGTACAAAAGAGAGACGAAGAGAAGAGGGGTGGGGTTTCGGGTTCGGGTCTCTTTATCAGCGAGATAGAGAGAAGAGAGAAGGGAGAGAGTAATAAATCGGAGAGGAGAGATTGGCAGAGGAGTGATCGGCGAAGAGAAAAGGAAGAGGCAGGGGATCGGAGCAAGTATCACAGAGAGAGAGAGAGAGAGAGGTCTGGAGTTTTCGCTGGAAGAAGGAAGAGAGGGGATGGAGAGATCGGGAAGGAGAAGGAAGAAAAAGGGGGGCGGCATTGTAGGGTTTATGTCGGCTGCTTTAAGATTCGTGCCAAATGTTAAAATTGAATGGTTGAGACCTTTCCAAAATCCATAATAAAAGGGATCCTATGCTGTTTTGAGATTCGTACAGAACAAAATTGCACGGTTTAGATAATTCCACATTCAAAATATTTATCCATTGATGTTTAATAGAATGAACACAGATTGAATTAACTTGAATTAACGAATTTTGCGTTCAGAACTTGATACAAAATTTTATCGAAAGTTTAGCCGCGTTAATTTATAAATATTAATTTACAATTTGATCTAGTCAGAAAATCTCAAATTCAATAATTAAATATCACGACGAAACGAAACTAATAAATTCTTTTTGATATATCAATTATAAGGATCATTACGATGAGTATTTCTAATTAGGAAAATTAGCATTTACTAAAATTGATTTACAATTCATAAATCTTAATTTGATTGAATATACAAATTAATATAATCTAACTTGTAACATTTTGTGAATTACACATTAGATTAACAACATATCTAAATATAGTTTAATTATTTTGTTTAATTAAGTATATTCAAATTTATCTAGTTTTAACTTTAATCTAAGACTTGTTAACATACAACTTATTAATTAAGAAATTTTAAATTAGCTACATCATAAATTTGATTATTTAATCGTCACTCTAGTTAATTTATTAATTAAAGTTTTAATTAGTTGTAAATTTTGATTATTAGTCTAATTAATTAGATTTAAAATTTACGGGTTATAACATCTTCAATTTGTGAATTGTCTTCTATCTCATTTTCGTTTTCTACTTGAGGTCTATTGTTCTCCAAGTGCTCAATTTGTGGCATTATGGGCATTTGTAATGATTCTTGTATGTTGATCTCATTTTCAACATTTTTGTAGTATGGTTCATTTTCTAAGAAAGTTACATCTCTAGACACATAAAACTTGTGATGAATTGGGTCATAGCATTTATAACCCTTTTTTTGAGATGAATATCCCAAAAAAATTGTTTTAATTGATGTGTAATCCAATTTATCTAGTTTATGTTTGTGTATGAAACAAGTACATCCAAATACTTTCAAATGGTCGATATTAATTTTTCATTGGTAAAGGAGTTCTAATGGACTTTTGTATTCTAACATAGCACTAGGCAATCTATTTATTAAATATGTTGAGGTAAGGACGGCATCCGACCAAAATTTTTTAGGAACATTATTTTGAAATAATAATACTCGTGTCATTTCAAGAAGATGACGATTTTTCCTTTCCGACACTCCATTTTGTTCGGGTGTGTATACACAAGTAGTTTGATGAGAAATTCCTTTTTGTTTAAAAAAGGTTGAGAAATTTTGATTTACAAATTCCGTTCCATTATCGGTTCTAAATACTTTAATTTTTGCATTGAATTGAGTTTCTACAAAATTGTAGAATTCTTGAAAATGTGAAAAAACTTCACTTTTATGTTTCATTAAATACAACCAAGTAGTGCGAGAAAAATCATCGATAAATAGAACAAAATACTTGTAACCATTAAAGGATGCTATAGGTGCCGGTCCCCATACATCCGAATGGATTAAATCAAAAGGTTTTTCACTCTTACTACTTGATGAATAAAACGGTAATCTAGTGTGTTTTCCTAATTTACACACCTCACAATTACTACAATTTAATTTCAAAAAATTAAAATTACAATTTAGAATTTTGTCGGACGGATGCCCAATTCTTCTATGCCAAAGATTGCCTAATTCTTCTTGTCCCTTGACACTTAGATTAGTTTGTTTTTTACTCAACATATAAAGTCCATTCTCTAAAACTCCTTCACCAACTATCCTCTTGGTTATCCATTCCTGAAAAATCACATGTTTAGATGTAAAAATAGCTTCACATTCTAGTTCATTCATGATTTTACTAATGGATAACAAGTTCGATGAACAATTCTCTAGATACAACACATTTGGTAGTTCTTTGGAAAATATAGTAATTGTACCTATTCCTTTAATTTGCATTTTTTCACCATTTGCCACAGTTACAAATTTATTATTTGTGCATTCTTTAAAATTATTTAGCAAGGTTTTATTACCCGTCATATGGTCAGTGGCACCCGAGTCTAAGATCCAAGATGTGGAATTTAAATTATAAGTTAAATGGGTTTCCATACCAGAATTGTTTCCATTATTCTTTAGAAGCACGGATAGAGACTCCAGCAGCTGCCGCATGGGATCCGAATGGGTTGAAGATGAGGCGGTCGGGTTAGAGTCGCTAATCTGACCCGAGTTAGAGTTTGCGTGAGCCGCACCCGCCACATAACTCTTCTTCTCCTCTCTATTCTCCCACTGCTTCCTCTCTCCCCCTTTGTTAGCACCGCCGAAGTTCTTGCGATTTGGTCGGAGATGCGGGTAGAGGAACCAGCAACCCTCTCGCCGATGGCCTTCCCTCTTACAGTGATCGCATTTTGGGGTTGGGTCTCCCCGCATCTCGGCCTTCGGATTAGGGTTCGGATAGAAACGCGATTGGGCTTTGAAAGCTTTGTTTTCTGAGGTTTGGGGTTCTTGTGGGTTCATGAGTTTCCTTCTCGACTCTTCTCTGTCGATTGTCGCTACCACTTCATCAAACGGTGGCAGTTCGGTTGAGAGAAGGATCTGTGACCTGAATGCTTCATAGCTTGCATCCAGAGATCCCAGATAAGTAAAAATTAGATCCTGGTCAGCTCTTTTTTGTATTTCATCTGGATTGTTGGTTGGTGGAAGGTATATTTTGAGTTCTTCCCACTTGGTTGTGATTTCGGTTACCATTTGTGAGTTACTTTGGTTTGTTTGCTTGATTTGTGCTAGTTCTTGCTTGAGATTGAATATATGAGCAAAATTGCGTTGTTGCCCAAATCGATTTTTTGCTTTCTCCCACAATTCTTTTGAAGAATCGGCATACATGAAAGGTTGAGCAATTTGGGGCTCCATGGTGTTTAGTATCCATGACATGATCATGTGATCTGTCTGTTGCCATTCCTCGATTTTTTGTGTTTCTTCAGCTGTTGGTTCCTGTGGTTTTGTTGCTTCGGGTTTTTTCTTGGTACCAGTGACAAATTGCAATTTTCCTCTGCCACTGAGACCAATAGTTATCGATCTGGACCACGGGACATAATTGTTGCTGCCATTGAGTATTATGGATGTGAGCTTGGAATTGTCGAACTGTTGAGACATGATGATTTGTTTGGTGTTGGTGCTGAATTAAATCAGTCTTTGGGTTTTTTGGGTGCTGAATTGAATCAGTCTTGGTTTGTTTCTGAGTAGCTGTAGCAGAATTTTCTGCACAGTCTTTGGTGACCTTTTCTTTCTAAGGTTCTTTGTTTGTTTACTGATGGATCAGTGCTCTGATACCATGTTGGATTTTGCGGAAATTGGGTGAATCAGTGAGACATAGAGACAGTGAGACAATATGAATTGAAAAACAGGAATTTCTGATATTTTTTCGTTCTACAGTAACTATTGTTACAGTGAGCTTATATAGGCTGAAAAGTACAAATAGCCTATGATAAATTAAACCCTTAATGGGAATACCTGAGGCTATTTGTCCCTAATTATTCTTAATTCTCAACAATAGTTAACCACTTGCGCATGGAAATAAGTCTAAACAACTTGGACATACTTTTTCCATAGGCTGGCCCTTGGAAATGTTTTGTTTATTCTGATTATATTATTTTATAGTAAAGGTTCATGAAAATACTGGGACAAAGGCGCATGGAAATGTTTTACTGATACAATTTATATTATTTTATGGTTGGACATACTATTTCCATGGGCTGGTCCTTGGAAATGTTTTGTTTATTCTGTTTATATTATTTTATAGTGAAGGTTCATGAAAATACTGGGCCAAATACGCATGGAAATATTTTATTGTTACAGTTTATATTATTTTATGTTTGAACATACTATTTCCATGAACTGGGTCCTTGGAAATGTTTTGTTTATTCTGTTTATATTATTTTATAGTTTAACAAATTATTTCCATAGGGCAACAAATGTTTAATTCCTGGAGATAGGAACGTTTTTGTATATTTTAGATTTCCCTTTAAATTATTTAAATAAATAAATCACAACAACAAGCAAGCAATATTGTGATAAAGTGAAACATTAGATTGATAACTTAAATTTTGGTATTTGGAATAAGCCAATATATTTAATTTTGATACAAAACATTGTGACGGCAAGCAATATTGAATTGAGAAGAACCGAAACATGTTCGATGAAAACGAAAATTTTGACACTTTGAATAAGCCAATATATTTAATTTTGGTACAAAACATTGTGACAAATGATAGCAGTACATAAGATCTCCATTTGAATGCCCCTTGGGTAGTCATGCAATTTATGTTTTGAAACATACGAGTGTGAGTAAATGAGTAAAATTAGTATAAAATCTAAGCAAATAATCATGTTCAACCCTACCAACTCAATCTTGGTGTCTCAAATTCAGTACCCAACAGTACCATTGCCGGTACGATTGTAAAACTGTTACAGAGCTTAGTAACTTGCAATTTCATAAACGACATCACAGAATCACAGTCAACGATTATGGATATCAATTTTCACTTGGTACATGAGGCATGTATTAATTAACATGAGACCTATTAATTAAACTCAATCGAGTAACATAAACAAGTAAACTTGTACGTGTAATTAATATATACACAGTAACACAGTTGAACAAGTCTATCAAATTAATTAACACCAACTTCTACACCAAATTTGAAACTAATGGTAACTCAAATCCCAACAGACATTAACGATATTTAATTGAATATGATTGAAACCAAAATCCAATATAATCCAGACCAGATTGACCGGTTAAAATCATATATGAACCCAAACAAGAATGTGTCAGCACCCGATTTATTCGACCTAAAACATTCAATGTGATAATTTTATAAACCAAAAGCAAACGTTATGCTATTTAACTGGACACCAAACATGGTTACACCAAGTTTCGTGCTATGCAACATGCACAACCATCCAATCTGAGTCACATTTAGTGAAATAATGCAATATAAGTTTAATATGTCATATTTATAGTAGGTATTCACAAAAATGAGAATGGAAATTATAAAGGAAAAAGAGAGAAATATTTTACAAACATACCCTCCATAATATGATCTCATATCCATGACATTTCTGACTTTTGACCAGTCAATGCCCATACCATTCATGTATTATTTCTTAACAACACGTTTCCACAGATCATATATAATTTGCCTCAAAGTCTTTTTTCGCTCGCTTTCCATAGACACCTACCTGAGATTTTAGCCAGTTGCATCATAAAATCGATGTGAACAGTAATCCACTAACAATTCTCTTCTGACACCATCAGTTGCATCATAAAATCGTATTATACTCCTAATCTGGCTTAATATCAAATTGAGCTGCCTCCTGAAATCAATCAAAATCAATTAATGTCAGACAAAACTAATAAAATTGTCAATCAAAGATTCTTTAAATGGAATTATAATATGACCCACTGGTAAATATAGGCATCTTTTAAATTAAATCACACACCAAGAAGACTTAATGACCAAACTGCCCCTTGGTTCCTACAGGCTACAGAACATATGCTGGGTTCAATTTACAGTTAGATGCACATCAATTTAGATTTCTTCTTTGTAGCCCTAGATAATTTAATATATTGAAAAAAAAATATCGACAAAAATAAAAATAAACGCATGATACAGAAAGGGGTGCACTGATTTATAATGAGCTTCACAAGGATAATGAAGCATAGATTGCTCTTCAGCCAAGATAAATACAGTAGTTATATCGGAAACTTTTACTTTTAGTGGTAAAATAAGGAGATGTCCATTGCAATCCTTTATGTAATGTAACATGAAATTACATCCTTCCTATGCCATTGTATCTGCCTGGTTATGCCAGTAGCAGCCCCAGAGCAAGGGGGGCGGAGGGTCACTATCCAACATAAAAGAATTCAACAATATAAAAGGTAATTAGATAGTAGTCTATGCCGCTTTCCATTGAACAACACTGATTGGGGATTAAAGAATTCAAACTTTACTTTATGTTAAATTTTTTGCTTGATCTCCAGGTTTATGCACAGACCAACCGAGGCCCAAACCATGAAGTTCTGTCCCAAAAAACCAATACAACACCCAATAAAAAATTACAGGTGGTATTTTCTGGGTACGCACTAGACCAGACAAGTCAGGTATAGTGCAAAATTCAGTGAATTGATCAGACAAAAAGCAAATTTGCTTGATCTCACAAACAATCCTTAATTTTGTTGATCTCGCAAATTTGCTTGATCAGACGAAACAGTGAGATTTAATTTGGTAGAATGCATTACCAGGCTGCATCTGAGCTGTCTGTAAACTGCCATTCCCACCTCGTTTATTTTATCTCTTGTTTTGTTCACCAACTTCCAGCACATTGATTTCGTAAGAGCCGACATAGTTATTCATTAATATACAAGGTGATTAGTAAAGTAATATTGCAAGGTAAATAATAATCAAAGGTGTTTTGCAAATTGCAACCAACATTATACATCTGTAAGCCTCGAACAACAACTAAAATTGATACTTTTTAGAGATTATGACCAACAGTTAAATCATGTGGCCCCCAAGTCACACAAACTTTGATTTGTTCCCCACCAGCAGTTGCAATCTCAATTTGTTCCAATTTAGTCATTTCATCAAACATCTTGTGTGCACATAATCAAACACCGATATACAACTAAAAAAACTACAAAAATAAACCTTGGCACTATCAGACTTGATTGTTAGTTTGATCCGCCCAAAAATCAACCTTGGGAGCAGTGGTTTCTTCAATCGCAGCGGCCGATTAGAATTTGATGTGGCGGAGGGAAAGGGGGAGGAGTCGAGGAGAGAGTGAGAGAGAGAGAGAGAGAGAGAGAGCACCTAGGCAGCCATTGCTAGGTTTATCAAAAGAGAGAGAGAGAGAGAGAGAGAGAGTGAGAGTGAGATAGTGAATCAAAAAAACTGGCACTGGATGGTTCTGCTGTTTGGGGGTTTTAGAGGGAAATGAATTGGTTTTAGAGGGAAACGAAGAGGAAGGCTGTAAGAAGAGAAAAATCCAGCCAAGGAGAAAAAGATGAAGTATCCAGAGAGGAATCCTCTCTGGATGCAATAGGGGAACAAAAAAATTTGGGAAGTACAGATTTTAACAGAGCAGTTTTAGCTTCAAGAAGTTGTTAAATATATTGAACGCTTTTTAAATTATATATCAGTGTGCTGCATAAAATAAAAAATGCTCTTCTAAAATTGCCCAAATGAAGACATCAAGACCCTTCATTGCTTATCGGACGACTCGGAACTTGATATTTACTAATTATGTGATGCATGTACAACAAATAATATGAAAAAAATTCAAAAAAAATTTTAATTTTTTTTACATCTTCTATGGCCAAATCATACTTATAATTGTCAATTTTATAGACTTTCATCATTATTTGCCCCTTCAAATTTAGCAAATATTTACGGACCGTTCATTTTCAAGTGAGCGATCATCGGTCGATGTGAATGAAATGATTCCAATTTTTTTTTGAAATGATCAAGGGAAAACATTGAACTTAACCAGCATAAAATTTTTGCAAGTTTGTTACGCCCGAGCTTCGATCCAATATGAAGTATTTATAGCCCTTCGATGTTTCAATATTCTGTCGACTAGATGGATAGGTAAATAAAAATATTTTTTTGTCAAACTTTGATACATGAAATTAAATACAGTGCTCTTTAATTTCAACGGTTCTGATCAACAAGAGGACGACATATTTCCGTGCGCCTTCATTAACTCACAAACTAGAGTTTATGTTTCATAAGACATATACTCTTGCTTTAGGAGTTAATGAAGACGCACGAAAATATGTCGTCCGCTGGTCGATCGGAACTATTGAAATTAAAGAGCATTGCATTTATTTTCTTGTATCAAAGTTTGATAAAAAAAATAATTTTATTTACCTATCCATCGAGTCGACAGAATATTGAAACATCGAAAGGCTATACACACTTCACGTCGGATCGAAGCTCAGATATAATTAAACTTCATAACTTCTGTGTTGGTTACATTCAATATTTTTCTTAGATCACTTCAAAAAAAAATTTGAAATCATTTCATTACATATCGATCGTCGATCGTTCATGTAAAAATGAACGGTCCACAAATATTTGCTAAATTTGAAGGGGCAAATAATAATGAAAGTCTATAAAAATTGACAACTATAAGTATGGTTTGACCATAGAAAATGTAAATAATTTAAAAACATTTGTATTGAATTCTTTTTCATATTATTTGGTGTACATACATAACAAATTTGTAAATATCAAGTTCAAGCCGTCTGATAGGTAATGAATGGTCTTGATGGCTTCATTTATAAGATGTGGATATGTAGTCTCTATTCTCTGAGGTTGCGTTTGGATGGGGTAAGCATAGAGCTAACATTGGGTTAGCTCCACTATTCTTAACCTTGGGTGATCCAAACAACAATTAGAAAATTGGGTTAGCTCAAGAATAGCTCTATTCTACTAACCCATAGAAATGGTGGGTTAGCAAGAATAGAGCTAGTGGGGTTAGTGATATTAATAAAAAAATAGTTTTCAATCCTCTCAATTAGAGTTAGTTAAATATTAAATTAGTATTAAATAAAATATTTGATTAGTATTAAATAAATATAATATTAGATTAGATTAGTGTTAAATAAAATATTAGTTTAAATATTAAATTTAATATAATATTAATTAAAATATTACATTAGTATTAAATAAAATATTATATTAAATATAATATAATATTAGTTTAAATATTAAATGTAATATAATATTACTTTAAATATTAGATTAGTATTTGATAAAGTATTACATTAAATATAATATAATATAATATTAGCTTAAATATTAAATATAATATAATATTAATTTAATTAAATGTAATGCAATATAATATTAATTTAAATATTAAATGTAATATAATATTACTTTAAATATTATATGTATTAAATAAAATATTAGTTTAAATATTAAATGTAATATAATATTAGTTTAAATTTTAAATGTAATATAATATTTTAGTTTAAATATTATATTGGTATTAAATAAATATAATATTATATTAGATTTGATTAGAATTAAATAAAATAATGGATTAGTATTGAAAAATATTAGTTTAAATGTAATATAATATTAATTTAAATATTAAATGTAATATAATATTACTTTAAGTATTATATGTATTAAATAAAATATTAGTTAATATAATATAATATTAGTTTAAATGTTAAATGTAATATAATATTTTAGTTTAAATATTATATTAGTATTAAATAAATATAATATTAGATTAGATTCTATTAGTATTAAATAAAATATTAGATTAGTATTGAAATTTTTTAGTTTAAATGTAATATATTATTAGTTTAAATATTAAATGTAAAAATACTAGATTAGTTTAATCAATATTTTATTCATTCCCTCTATCGCTATTCCAAATATACAATTCAAACGATATTTTTACTAACCGGAATAGTCCAAAGTTAGCACTATTCTCAAACGACTCGGGTTAGCACTATTCTCAACCACTTACCCAAAAATTGCTATTCTTGCACTAATCCTTGCACGATCCAAACGTACCCTGAGGTAACATAATATTGTTGTTTAGATCCAATTCTGGATGATGCACATGTTCTTTTAATATTCATGCATAATAATGATCAAACGGTTCCGATCTAAACACAAATCTTATTTTACCTCAAAATTTATGAATTCTCCCCAGTAAATATGATACAAATTCTTTTATTTTTCCTCTCTGGACTCAAGCGAGATCTCCCGACATTTTTATTAATTTCCAAAGTTAATTAGAAATTATTATTTATGCCTAGAATTCCCCAAATTCGTCAAAACCGGCCATAAAATGGCCGGCTTACTCCTTTTTGTTTTGGAGACACTATGAAGAATATTGAAATCTAATACTGAAAATTCGAATTTTTTGTTTAAATTATTTGTTAGATTACTTCTTTTGATTTATAATTACCATATTTATACTAAAATACACTAGATTACTTCAGATTATGTTGAATTACACTATATTACAATAAGTTATGTTGAATTACTCTAAATTACACTAAATTACGCTAAATAACAATAACTTCACTAATTATGTTGAAATACGATAAATTACGCTAAACTACGCAAAATTACGCTAAAGTAGACCGATTCTGTGCCATCTTTCATGAATCATAAAAAATAGTAAAAAAATTCTAAAAATAGTAAAAATTGGTATTCTACAAGTTCATTATGCAAGTAATTTACTGAGCTACTTAGATTGAATAATAGAAATGAAAATCTTAATCGAAAAATTCAACTCAAGTTTTGAGGCTCTTCCCTTAGTTTTTAGGAAATTCTGAATTTTAAAATCCAGCATAGCCAACACGAATGCATGCGTCTTTTCGTAAGCTTTCCGAAAAGTGGTCATTTGCTGAAATCGGACATTCGAGCACCGTTTTATGGCCTTTTGAAGTTTTGTCGTCGTTTTTCGCCTTTCCAGTGAAGATATCGTCCCTATTCATATGTAATTTACTGTAATTTAGCATATTTTAGCGTAATGTAATGTAATTTAGCGTAATTTAACGTAATATAGTGTAATTCAAAATAATTTCAAGTAATTTAGCGTATTTTAGTATAAATATGCTAATTATACATCAAAAGAAGTAATCTAACAATAATTTAAACAAAAATTTAATTTTTCAGTGTTAGATTTCATTATATTTCTCTTCATAGATTTCATTAATTTAGTGTAATTCAACATAACTTATTGTAATATAGTGTAATTCAACATAATCTGAAGTAATCTAGTGTATTTTAGTATAAATATGGTAATTATAAATCAAAAGAAGTAATCTAACAAATAATTTAAACAAAAAATTTGAATTTTCAGTATTAGATTTCAATATTCTTCATAGTGTCTCAAAAAAAAAGAAAAAAAAAGAAAAGAGAAAGGAGTAAACCGGCCATAAAATGGCCGGTTTACTAGGGAGAGTAAGCCGGCCATTTTATAGCCGGTTTGGGCATTTTTGGCAAATCTGGGAAATTCTGAGCATAAATAATAATTTCTAATTAACTTTGGATATTAATAAAAATGTCGGCGATATCTCTCCTCTCCTCTATGTACTTTCTGAATAAACCAGGCACGTTTGTACCAAAACCCCAAAATTTTCGCTTTCCCTCCGAAATTTCACGCTCTCCCAAAATTCTTTTCATCTCCCGCTTTCCTTCGCCGCTCTCTCTCTCTTCCTCACTAAACCCTAGCCTTGCTAGCCATCACCATCGCCACTCTCCCTCTTCCTCACAGATCGCCTGTCTCCCTCACCAGACCTCCTTCGCCCCTACTCACCTCCTCCGTCGCACCCTAAAGTAACCCTAGCCACTACCTCGTCACACCCTAAACCCTAGCCGTGGATGCCTCAAACTCTCAGCAATTGTATCGGTGAAAACCAATTTTATCGGCCGGTTCTTCCTATAATGTTGCTGGATAAAATCGTGTAAAACCCGATTCAAATCAAATTTGATATTTCTTCTTTGTATCTTGCTCTTTCAATATACTGATTTCACGTATCTTCCAATTTTGCTAGATTCTCTATTTCTTTCCCTTTTCTCCACAAACTGAGATGGAAAGAAATGCAAAACTGGCTCTCTTTTCTCCTTCAATTTGGCTTTCTCTTTCATTTTTCTTGTGGTGTATTGCACAGTGGCTCAAGGACGTTCTGAAGGCTAGTAGGCTTGAAACGAAATCACCAAAGAACCAGCATCAAATACCGTAAGTACTCCATTTCATCATTTAATTCGGATTTGTAGTCCATGCACTTAAAAAGCTTGAGTTTTTTAGATGATTTTATTGAATACATTAATGCATTAAAGGTGTTCGATGAAATGCTCAAACCAAAATTAGATTTTAGATGAGGGTAGTTGTTATAATCCGTAAAATTAATTTAGTTAATTAGTTAGTAATTGAGAATTGCGACTAATTAAAACTTAAATTAAGTTAATTAGGTTAAACAAATAATTAGAATAAATGTGTTCGCGCGAAAGCGCAACGCAAGTTTCGGTACGCTTGAGGGCGTACCTTTTAAAACCGCGCTTACACTTCACGAGTAAGGGTTGCAAGTGCACAACCCCTATCGAGTAATATAATCGGGTATCGATCCACAGGGACGGGCAATTGTTAGGTTAGAATCCACCGAACTCAATTAAAAACTAGAAGTGAGAAAGATTTGGTTTGGTGTTTAAGTTCCTAAAAGATCAATTCAAACAAATCTGACAATGCAAACAGATGTAATAAAATGCTAGAAGAAATGTAAACTGTGTTTTGATTATGGATAAAAGGCGTTTCCAGGGTTTCAGATTTCATCTGTGATCTGCCTCTAGTGGTACGGCCCGTACCAAGTTGGTACGGCTAGGCCGTACTCCACTTGGTAAGGCAAGGCCGCACCACTCTGGTAAGACCCGTACTGGCTTGCCAGAACAGAGCTTACCAGTTCGAATTGATGCATTCCTTGCTGGTACCTTGTGCTAAACTCTTTAGAAAGGTTCAATTGACCATACCTAAGGTTCCTAAGCCTCAACCGTCGTGTGTTGGATCAAGATTTAAGTTGGAATGCAATTGATTGCCTTTTAGGGATTTCTACACCTCAATTCTCATGTGTTGGTACAGATCTACCCTAGCTGGTTGATTGGAGACCTAAGGCACCCTCTAATCTGTCGATTAGAGGAGAATTCAACCTCTCGGCTTCAATTCGAACAAGTCTACCCTAAATAATTGATTTGGTTGAGAGATTGAGATGATCACATGACCTTGATAGGTTTAATCTAGACCTAGAGGTTCATCATACACAATCACAGCAATCAAAGCAAGAGATGGCAAAGAAAATCACAATCAATCAATCAAAAGAGTTCATACAAGATACAAGTCAAAGAAAGTCAAAGCAAATCAAGAATCCATCTCTAAACCCTAGAAACTGAAATAACTACTCACAGCACATGATCTGATCTAAAAATACAATAAAAGGGATAGAGAAAGCCATGGATCGAAGGGATCGAGAGGAGGAAGCTTGATCCGTCGAGTTTTGCCTCTTTCCTCTTCCTTCCTTCTTGCTCCTAGCTCCTTAGCTCTCTTTCTCTCTCTTACTGTGCTCTCAATTAGATCTGGAATGGAATGAATGTCGAAATTGGAGAGTTCCCCGCTTTAAATAGCCTCTGCCAAGATTTGAATCTGTCAGGCCGCCTTTAGGTACGGCCCGTACCAAAGTGGTACGGCCTGGCCGTACCAGGCGTGATGAGCTGAAATCGGCTAAGTCCGGTAAGACCCGTACCAAACCTGGTAAGGGCCGTACCAGATCATCCCAAATTGTCGTTTCTTCGTGTGTTTTGCTCCAAGCCTGCAGAAAATAAACAAACACTCAGCAGTACCAAATTCTAAAGATATATCGATGAAATGCACATGATTCTGGTGAATTAGGGCACGAATCTGGTACTAAAATAGGCCTAAAATAGACTAAATATGCGAGGTATCAAATTCCCCCAAGCTGAACCTTTGCTTGTCCTCAAGCAAAAAGTTTCAAACTCGGGTAAAAAGTGCTGGACAACTAAATCTAAATGCAGATACAAGTCTAAATGTGAAAACCTACGTGAGTCTGCTATAGTCAAGAATTTCTAGAATCGATTCGGTTGTAATTCAAACATCCCTTTATAAACCTTGATTCACTCCACCAATTGAACTTCTTATTTTGAGATGCTTCTAACAATGGAAAGACTAATTACTTAGGTTTGATCGAAACAATTTCATTCTTTTTCCGAGTCAGTGCTTTTATTCAAGGTGATTTTTCTTTTCATTTTCCCTCCCCCAAGCTTGAATCAAGCTTTAGGGTAAGAAAGTTGCGAACGAAGTGTGTTGGTATGAGCAAAATTTTCTTTCTTTATTTCTAATTGGGAGACGAGCTCAAAGGCGCCCATTCGAGGCTTATTGCCAGTACTCTTATGTTCTCCATCTTTTTCATTTCTTTTTTTTTTTTTGCTCATACCATGAATACACACATCTATTGGTATTCATTCATACCAATGGATATTCCAAACTTTCTTAATTTGAAAATCCCAATTCCTAAAGGCACAGTTCAGTTTTTTCGAATAATCTCGTTCGATTCAATTCTAAGTTTGTTTCATCTTTTCCATTATTAAAAACATCTCAACCTAAGTAGTTCAATAACCAATCATGGGTTAGTTCCAATTCACTCAGGTCTATCCTAATCACAACTAAATTGTTTCAAAGTTATTCTCAATTCTAGCAATTCACGCAAATCTTCACCTAACAATGCACGAAAATACGAAAAAATGCAAGAAAAATAACGGTAAAGTAAATATGACCTAAATGCAAATGTCATCCCCCCAAGCTTAGCCTGAGCATTGTCCTCAATGCTTCAAGACTATGAGAGAAAAGAGATAAAAGAAACTCGGGGAAAAGAGAGCGAACCTGATCAGTCCTCGGGGCGGTCGTACCAGAGCCAGTCGCTAAACCGCTCCTCTATCCCAGTCACCCGCCGCGTGAGATCATGAAGTGTGGCGCCCTGCTCACGAAGGGTAACACCCTGCTCATAGAGTGCAACACCCTGCTCCTGACGCATGTCGTACATCAGATGGTAGACATCCCGGATGGTGGGCTCAGCGACTGGAGGGGGATACACTGGTCTACTGTAGGAGGTGGAGGGGCCGGCAGCGTAGGCGGAGGTGGATGGGCCAGTCTGGTACGTGGTAGGGCCAGCTCCATAGAATGAGGTACCTGCACCAAAGGGTGAAGGATGTACCTACTCGGAGAAGGGGGGAGCCTGGCCGGGGAATGGGTGCACCAAAGGAGAAAGAGGATGCGTCTGCTCAAACGGAGCCTGGACTGGAGAGGTGGTGGCATCAATCATCTCCTCATCGCCCTGCGGTGGAGGTGGAGGTGGAGGAGGTGGAGGAGGTGGAGGTGGGGCCACAGGGGCAGGCTGCACGCGGGGCGGACGTCGGAAAAACCAAGTGCGCCAGTCAACGAAAGAGAGAGTGACCGGGAAAGGCATGACATAGCTGGTCCTCCCGTCAGGCATGCGCCATGCCCAAGCACCTCGCCCATCGCGTCCTGCTGCTGACTCGATGAACTTGTAGGTGGAGAACTGAGTGAAAGAGAGAGATCGGGAGCTCCTGCACTCCTCGTCGCCGATGATCTGGAGGTGTAAGCGCTCGGCGATCAGAGTGACATAGGCCGAGATGTAGACAATGCCACCCGGCTTGGGCTGCCTCTGGATGTCGAGCCAGTGGTGGATCATGGCGAGCATCAGATCGGGCCGCTCGAGAGTGCTGTCGGGGCGCAGTATATGATCCACCAGCTGCATATCCTCAACATTGGCACGGGCGAACGTCTCGCCACGCGCAAAGATGGTGCAACCGAGAATACGCAGCAGACATCGGATAACCGGATGAGGGACATTGAGCTGCTTGTAGTCCTTGTTGAAAGCTGACCCGGCTGGGCTGCCAGAGATCAGCTCCCAAAAGCTGTCGCGCTCCAGGCCCTCAGAGAAGGAGAGGGTGTCAGTGGTCGGGTTCGGCTCAAAGCCAAACCACTCCCTCAAGTCAGACAGCAGCACACGGTGGGTCTCCTGGAGCATGCGGAACTTGATGTACGGGTGATCCCTCCGCGTGTACTTGAGCTTCAGAGAGGAGAGAAACTCGATGGTGAGCTTCCTGTACCCCCTCTGGGCGATCGTCCAGAAGGCAGGAGTGATCCCGATCCGGGTGGTAAGGCGGAGGAACTCAGCCTCAAGTCCCATCGTCTGTAGAGCAGAGAAATCAACAATCCTCGTGTTGTTGATCTTTTTCTTCAGCAGAATGGAGAAGTACTTGAACTGCCGACGGGTAGGCATGAAAAAGTACTCCTCGGTGTATGCATCGGCACGTTGGGTGGCATCAGAGAGGGCCGCATCAGTGCCAAAGGAGTCAGAGGTGTGGTCGGAGCCATGGACGGAGGCGTGGATGGAGGCCTGGTCAGAGCCCTGGTCCTGGTCAGAGGCCTCGTCAGAGCCCTGGTCCTGGTCAGCAGATGGGTGGTAGGAGGGGCTCTCTTGTGGGCTCCGGTGACCTGAAGGAGACTCACTGGATGTGGTCTCACCCTCATAGTAGAGGGGCTCGACTGCGTCCCGAAGGGAAACACTCTGGCGGGACCCGGTCCTGGCTACACTCTCCTGGGAGTGGCGAGATGCGCGGGAGCCACTACGAGACGCACTCCGGTGGGAGTGATGAGATGACGTGGGGGCATCAGCAGGAGGGACGTTGGCCATCGGGCCAGTGGCGGAAGGGACGGAGGCGTCAGAGGGTGTGGAGGAGCGAGAGGATTGCCGACGCATAGCTCTTAGACGCTCGTGGCGTTGGTTGGTTGAGGGTCCGACTGGGTAGGTACGGCCTGGTCTGACCTAGTTGGTACGGCCTGGCTGACCTAGGTAGGTACGGCCTAGCCGCACAGACTGGTACGGGCCGTACCTAACTTAGGGTTTTGGTGTTGGCTGGTAAGGGCCGCACCAACTGGTACCAGTGACAGAAATTGGAATTTGTGCAACCAATTAACTCCTAAACCAGTACAAGGATGTTACACAACACAGAACTGGGCTGGTAAGGATTAATTGGTACAAACTGGTACAGGTTTGGTGTCAGGTCAGAGAGGCCGGTACGGGTGGGCCGTACCAGGCTAGGGTTTGACAGAAATGGGGCAGAACCGAGAGAAGAAGAGAGGGAAATAGAAGAAAAATGGAGAGAACTAAAAAAAAAAAAACGTACCAACCTATAGCAAGGACGTGGTGCGGGTCGGACCAAGTGGGGTGGTGCGGGTCGGACCGAAGAACTGGTTCAGGTCGGACCGAAGAGGGGCTGGTGGTGCGCCGGTGCTCCTTGTTGCTCGGTTAGGGTGGAAGGAGAGGTATGAGAGGAAGAGGGAGTGGAGAGGGAGAGAAAATGGAGAAGGAGAGAAGAGAAAGAAGAGAGAGGGAGAGAGGTGCGGCTGGGAAGAAAGGGGAAGGGGTGCGGGTACGGGGGGGTTTAAAAAGAAAAAGGCGGCAGTTAATGCGTCGATTCGCGTCTCTGACCTAGGTACAGCCTGGCCGTACCAACCTTTCATTTTTCAGGCCGTACCAATGTGGTATGGCCTAGCCGAACCAACCTCAAAAAATTTTTTGTTTCTCTTTCTCGTGACTTCTCAAGCCGCTCGTGATGCAATGCAGAAGAATGAATGCATGTCTATCTGTTCCTAAGATACAAAACAGGTAAAAATGGCTTGGGCTGCCTCCCAAGGAGCGCTCGTTTTAGGTCTCGAGCTCGACCTTCTCTCTTCAGGCTTTGGTTGGAGATGGATCGGAGAGATCCAAGCTCACTCGCATTTCTTAGGGATGATCAGCAATGTAGTGCTTGAGACGCTGACCATTGACTTTGAAAGTCTGTCCCTCCTTGTTTTCCAATTCCACGGCGCCAAATGGGAACACTGCCCTCACCCGGAATGGACCGGACCACCTGGACTTCAGCTTCCCTGGAAAGAGCCTAAGTCGAGAATTAAACAAGAGGACCAGGTCTCCCTCATGGAACTCACGAGGCATGATGCGCTTGTCGTGAACCTGTTTGGTCCTTTCCTTGTAAATTCTCGCGTTCTCGTAGGCATTGAGATGCATCTCCTCTAACTCATGCAAGTCAAGGATGCGTTTCTCTCCAACTGAGAGCAAGTCCATGTTGATGGCCCGTGTGGCCCAGTATGCCTTGTGTTCAATTTCCACGGGCAAGTGGCAGGACTTTCCGTACACCAATTTGAAAGGGCTCATCCCAATCGGAGTTTTGAAGGCTGTACGGTAGGCCCAAAGTGCGTCACTCAGCTTGAGCGACCAATCCTTTCTCGTTCGAGCAACGGTCTTCTCCAGGATAGACTTGATCTCTCTGTTGGAAATCTCGGCTTGACCGTTGGCTTGAGGATGGTAGGATGTGGTCACCTTGTGAGTGACTCCATGGCGACTCAGGAGATTGTCAAACTGGCGGTTGATGAAGTGCTTGCCACCATCACTGATGACGGCTCTTGGAACTCCAAAGCGAGGGAAGATGATGTCAGTGAATAGTCTTTTCACGGCATTGGAGTCCGCATTCTTGCAAGCTACTGCCTCCACCCACTTGGAGACGTAGTCAACAGCCACCAGGATGTACTCGTTCCCACAAGAGGGTGGAAACGGTCCCATGAAGTCAATGCCCCAGACATCAAAGATGTCTACCTCTAGAATAGAGTGGAGAGGCATTTCATTCCTCTTGGAGGTGTTCCCGGTGCGCTGACACTTGTCACAAGCTGCGACGAAGGTCCTAGCATCTCTGAAAAGTGAAGGCCAGAAGAAGCCGGATTGTAGGACCTTTGAAGCAGTCTTGGAGGATGAAGCGTGTCCTCCGTAGGCTGAGGAGTGGCAGTGCTCAAGAATGGAGCGTGTCTCATCGTATGGCACACATCGTCGGTAGATGCCATCATCGCCAGTCTTGAAGAGGTAGGGGTCGTCCCAGAAGTAGAACTTGGCGTCTGATCGCAGCTTCTTCTTCTGCTGGTATGACATGGTAGGAGGAAGTACTCCTGAGGCGAGAAAGTTCGCAATGTCTGCATACCAGGGCGCTGACTTGGTGTTCACTCGGTCAGTTGCATGGAACGTCCGATCTTGCACCGCATGAGTCGCGTGCATCGGTGTACCAACCGAGTGGATCTCCTCCATGGCAGAAATCGAATGGAATTGGTCATCAGGGAACGAGTCATCAATTGGCAGGTTACCAGAACCCTCATCTTCCCAGCGAAGCCGGGACAGATGGTCAGCCACGGTGTTTTCGACTCCTTTCTTGTCCCTGATTTCGATGTCAAACTCCTGCAGGAGGAGAATCCACCTAATCAAGCGAGGTTTGGCATCCTGCTTGCTCAACAGATACTTGAGTGCGGCGTGGTCAGTGTAGATCACTATCTTGGAACCAACCAGATAGGATCTAAACTTGTCGAGAGCGAACACAACAGCCAAAAGCTCCTTTTCGGTTGTTGTGTAGTTCATCTGGGCAGGGTCTAGCACCTTGCTAGCGTAGTAGATAGCACATGGCTTGTTCTCCTTCCGCTGCCCAAGAACCGCTCCCACAGCGTAATCACTCGCATCGCACATCAATTCGAATGGCAAGGTCCAGTCTGGAGGCTGCAGGATGGGTGCTGAGACAATGACTTCTTTCAATCGGCAAAACGAATCGACACACTCCTGCGTGAAGATGAAATCAGAGTCCTTGATGAGCAGGTTGGTCAATGGTTTTGCGATTTTCGAGAAGTCCTTGATGAATCGGCGGTAGAAGCCAGCGTGTCCCAGAAAGCTTCGCACAGCTTTGACATTTGTTGGGATCTCCAGCTTCTCGATCACCTCCACCTTGGCTTTGTCAACCTCAATTCCTTTGGAGGTCACCACATGTCCAAGGACAACTCCCTCTTGGACCATGAAGTGACACTTCTCCCAGTTCAGGATCAGGTTGACCTCTTCACACTTCTCCAGGATTTTGCAGAGGTTGGCTAGACATGAGTCAAAGCTGGTTCCATAGACAGAGAAGTCGTCCATGAAGACCTCAACCTCTTTTTCGATGAAATCTGAGAAGATAGCCATCATGGCTCTTTGGAAGGTGGCAGGTGCATTGCACAGACCGAATGGCATCCTACGGTATGCGAATGTACCGTAGGGACATGTGAAAGTGGTCTTGTCTTGGTCGTTCGGGTGAATGGGGATCTGAAAGAATCCTGAGTACCCGTCAAGGTAGCAAAAATGAGAATGAGTCGCAAGCCTTTCAAGGAGTTGGTCGACAAACGGCAGTGGGAAGTGATCCTTGCGCGTGGCAGCGTTGAGCTTTCTATAGTCAATACACATGCGGTACCCAGATACCACACGAGTAGGGACTAGCTCGTTCTTTTCATTTCTCACCACTGTTGTGCCCCCCTTCTTGGGCACCACGTGAACGGGACTCACCCACTTGCTGTCAGAGATGGGATAGATGATGCCTGCATCCAGGAGTTTGAGAATTTCCTTTTTCACCACCTCCTTCAGGTTGGGGTTGAGTCGCCGCTGGTGCTCCACAGACGGCTTGTGATCATCCTCGAGAAGAATCCGGTGTGAGCAGATGGCTGGGTTGATCCCTTTCAAGTCCTTGATCGAGTACCCGATCGCGCCCTTGTGAAATCTCAGCTTCTCCAGAAGTTTGGCGGTTTGATCGGGGTTTAGACTCGCATTGACGATCACATGACATGATTTTTCTGGATCGAGGAACTCGTATCTGAGATTGGTTGGAAGCGGTTTGAGTTCGGGAGTCGGACGCTCAGGCTGATTGTTGTCATGAGTCGCATCTGGGTGATCTGACTCGTGTGCTGTCGAGACGTCGGCCTTGGCAGGCTCCGCTCCACTCCTCGTCTCAGAGTGTGATGTACGATCCTCCAGATCCTCAGGAATCGCATCTGCTGCACAAATTGACTCGCTCGCCTCGCTTGGCAACTTGGAGAGGAATTCAGCGTCTTGGCGCAGCGAGTTGTTGACTTGTTTAAGAAAGTAGTCCTTGGCCAGATCAGCCAAGCACTCCTCTATCCCGTCAACTCGGAAACATGTCTCAGATCGTGACGGATATCTCATGGCGCGATCGATTTGGAATTTCACCTTCTCTCCTCCAAAGTTCAGAGTCAGGATGCCCTGCTTCACGTCAATTATCGCGCCAGCTGTACTCAGAAAAGGTCACCCCAAGATGATTGGGACTTCCTTATCTTCTTCCATCTCTATGACGACGAAATCGACGGGCACGAAGAACTTCCCAACTTGAACTGGCAGATCCTCCACCACACCAAGTGGAAGTCAGACTGAAGAATCCGCCAACTGCAGTGTCATCCTTGTGGGCTTGAGCTCCCCCACTCCTATGCGATCATAGATGGTGCGTGGCATGAGACTCACGCTCGCTCCTAGATCACACAGGGCTTTCTTGATTGTAGTCTTCCCAATGGTGCATGGAATGGAAAACTTTCCAGGATCGTCCAATTTGGGGGGTAGCTCGCTTTTCAAAATTGCGCTGCACTACTCCGTCAGCTTGACTGTCGCGTGCCCCTCTAAGCTTCTCTTGTTGGAAATGATGTCCTTCAGAAACTTGGCATAGGTGGGCATTTGGGTCAAAGCGTCGGTGAAAGGGATGGTGATCTGCTGCTGCTTGATGACGTTTGCGAAGTTGGCGAATTGCTCGTTCAGTCTCGTCTCAGCTAATCTCTGGGGGAATGGAACAGGTGGCCGGTATGGAGGTGGTTTCTCGGCACCTTTCTTCTTCTGACCACCTGACGCTTCGGATGGAGGTTGTGCAGGTCTTGCCGAGCTGGTGCAGTCTGCACTCGCTTGAGGTTGGATGACCTCAGCTCGTTCTGGATTAACCTCCTTCAGTGGAATTGACACAGGGGTCGGGGTCGCGTCAGGTGTCGCATCAAGGATCGGGTCAACTGTGCCCTCACTTGGCATTGGTGGCTCGTTGTATTGGGTCCCACTTCTCAGAGTGATCGCCTTAGCCTCTTCTCTTGGATTTGGTTCGGGCTGAGCTGGAAGCTTCCCGGGTCGAGAGTGGCTTGAGGTGACCATCTGGCTCAGCTGCTCCAGCAACTTGCTTTGGGCAGCCATTTGAGTGGTCATGCTCTGCATCTGCTCCCACATCATCTGATTCATCTTGCCCTGCTCGTGAGTGAAGTTGTTCACTTCGGTAGGCGCAATTGACCTTGAGGGGTCAGAGGGAGCTGCTCGGTTGCCTTGATTGGGAAAGGAAGCGTTCTGGTAGAAGTTCCTGTTGCCATTGTTGTTGCTGTTGCTGCTGCTCGAAGCTTGGGCTCTCCAATCGTTGTTGTTCGGAGGGGGTAGTTTCCAGTGTTGTTCGCCCGATTGTTCCAGTTGTTGTTGTTGTACTGCGGTCTCTGGAAGCTGTTGTTGTTGAAGGGCGGTCTGAACGAAGAGTTGTTGAAAGGCGCAGGGTTGTTCTAGTTCGACCTCCAGTGCTGCTGCTCAACCGGATCCTTGGAGTAGGACCGGCTGAAGGGAGGTCTTGGGAAGAAGGAAGGCTCGTTGTTGAGAGAGTTGACCTGCTCACTCTCTTCATCTTGTTGCACCAGCGGGCACCGCTCGTATGCGTGCCTCTCGTCTCCGCACATGACGCAGACTTGAGGTTGCTGTTCGACTGCCTTGACGCTGAGCTTGTCCATCGCCCGCTGCATGGCGTCCATCTTGGCGGTGAGAGCCGTGATGTGATCGAGCTCGTACTTACCACCTCCTTGGCTACCTCCTTAGCCTCCTTAGCCTCCTCGCTGGCGTGACGTGTCGCGGTCGGACCACTGCTGGTTCTGCGCCATGCTGTCGATCAAGTTCATAGCCTCTAAAGGCTCCCTTGACATCAGCGCGCCTCCCGCAACAGCGTCCACGTAAGCACGTGTGCTCTCGTTAAGGTCGTCGTAAAACGTTTGAATTAAACCCAGTCGGGTATACCATGGTGTGGACAGGAGTACTGCAATTCTCTAAACCTTTCCCAAGCCTCGTTCAGGGGTTCATCGAAAATCTGCCTAAAGCTGGTCAGGTCATGTCTTACCTTGGCTGTCCTCTTGTGAGGGAAAAATCTGGTCAGAAACAATTTGGACAAGTCCCTCCAAGTTCTAACAGAGTCCCTAGGCAAAGATCCTAACCATTTCTTGGCCTTATCCCTAAGAGTGAAAGGAAATAGAGCAAGCTTGGTGTAATCAGCATTCTCACCGTTGGTTTTGATGGTCGTGATGCACTCGAGGAAGGTCTGGAGGTGAGCGTGCGGGTCCTCGTGGTCGAGTCCGTGGAAGGTGTTCTGCTGCACCATGTTGACAACCCCCGGATTGAAGTTCGGTTGCTGTCCTGGAATGTGTGGCAGCCGGATCGCACCTCACACGTCTCCATCTCTCGGCACGTTGAACTCCCGCAGGGTCCGAGGCATGAAAACATCCTCATCATCGTCCGTCAGACGACCGTCTTCTTCTCGCCTTTCTCTTTCTCTTTCTCTGGCCTCTGCCTCCAGTCTGATTCGGGCTTCGTCCTCTGCCCCAGCCATCTCTTCAGGTTCAAGTGCCTTGGTACGGGTCGGACCAGATTGGTGCGGCCTGGCCGTACCTGAATCGGTACGGGTCGGACCAGATTGGTGCGGGCTGGCCGTACCAAAGGGTGGCTGAGCAGTCTCGGCTGAGTCTTGAGGAGTTTGATCGAACAGTGGGCCCTTGCTTCTCAGATTATATTTCAACCTGTATTTGCCTGCAGGGGGGGTTCAAAAGCCAGTTTTTAGTGATTTTGATTAAGAAAAAGAAAACAAGAAAGATACAAGATAAAATCTAGATTAACTAAGTAAGGTAAAATCTAACTAGGCAATTGGTTACCGTCCCCGGCAACGGCGCCAAAAACTTGTTCGCGCGAAAGCGCAACGTAAGTTTCGGTACGCTTGAGGGCGTACCTTTTAAAACCGCGCTTACACTTCACGAGTAAGGGTTGCAAGTGCACAACCCCTATCGAGTAATATAATCGGGTATCGATCCACAGGGACGGGCAATTGTTAGGTTAGAATCCACCGAACTCAATTAAAAACTAGAAGTGAGAAAGATTTGGTTTGGTATTTAAGTTCCTAAAAGATCAATTCAAACAAATCTGACAATGCAAACAGATGTAATAAAATGCTAGAAGAAATGTAAACTGTGTTTTGATTATGGATAAAAGGCGTTTCCAGGGTTTCAGATTTCATCTGTGATCTGCCTCTAGTGGTACGGCCCGTACCACGTTGGTACGGCTAGGCCGTACTCCACTTGGTAAGGCAAGGCCGCACCACTCTGGTAAGACCCGTACGGGCTTGCCAGAACAGAGCTTACTAGTTCGAATTGATGCATTCCTTGCTGGTACCTTGTGCTAAACTCTTTAGAAAGGTTCAATTGACCATACCTAAGGTTCCTAAGCCTCAACCGTCGTGTGTTGGATCAAGATTTAAGTTGGAATGCAATTGATTGCCTTTTAGGGATTTCTACACCTCAATTCTCATGTGTTGGTACAGATCTACCCTAGCTGGTTGATTGGAGACCTAAGGCACCCTCTAATCTGTCGATTAGAGGAGAATTCAACCTCTCGGCTTCAATTCGAACAAGTCTACCCTAAACAATTGATTTGGTTGAGAGATTGAGATGATCACATGACCTTGATAGGTTTAATCTAGACCTAGAGGTTCATCATACACAATCACAGCAATCAAAGCAAGAGATGGCAAAGAAAATCACAATCAATCAATCAAAAGAGTTCATACAAGATACAAGTCAAAGAAAGTCAAAGCAAATCATGAATCCATCTCTAAACCCTAGAAACTGAAATAACTACTCACAGCACATGATCTGATCTAAAAATACAATAAAAGGGATAGAGAAAGCCATGGATCGAAGGGATCGAGAGAAGGAAGCTTGATCCGTCGAGTTTCGCCTCTTTCCTCTTCCTTCCTTCTTGCTCCTAGCTCCTTAGCTCTCTTTCTCTCTCTTACTGTGCTCTCAATTAGATCTGGAATGGAATGAATGTCGAAATTGGAGAGTTCCCCGCTTTAAATAGCCTCTGCCAAGATTTGAATCTGTCAGGCCGCCTTTAGGTACGGCCTGGCCGTACCAGGCGTGATGAGCTGAAATCGGCTAAGTCCGGTAAGACCCGTACCAAACCTGGTAAGGGCCGTACCAGATGATCCCAAATCGTCGTTTCTTCGTGTGTTTTGCTCCAAGCCTGCAGAAAAAAAACAAACACTCAGCAGTACCAAATTCTAAAGATATATCGATGAAATGCACATGATTCTGGTGAATTAGGGCACGAATCTGGTACTAAAACAGGCCTAAAATAGACTAAATATGCGAGGTATATATTGAAGTCCATTCGAGCGATACGAATTAAATACCAAACTCGATGTTTGAATGTTAGCGAATTAATTATTTTGAGATCGTTGAATTTAACCTCCGTATATATTGTTTACAATTATCTTGACCATTCAATATGTTCTGCACGAATCTCGATGCCTTTGTCTTAAGAGAAGACCCCTCCCCTTCCTTTCTCTCCTCTCTCTGTCATTGGGTCCGCCCCTTTCACTCGGTCCCTCTCTTTCGTTGTGCTCTCTGTGAGAAGGGAAATGGAGGCGATCGCCTCCCCTCCCGCGTGGTCGTCGTTCGAACCACCCCTGTTCCATCGCTGGTACGGCTTTGACGAAGTGCGCTGAGGCGCGTGGGTTTCGCACCTGCCCACTGACAACATTGAAATTTGGGGTTTTCTCTCTCGGGTATTATAAACCCCTCACTCTCTCTCGATTTGGGTTTTTCGCTCTCTTTTCCTTTGCTCATGTGTTGAGAAAGAAATCTCTCTCTCTCTTTTCTGTTTGCCTTGTTACCACAACAACCGAAACCCTAGAAATTCGGTTGTGTTTGAGCATTGCGATTTTGAGTTGATCCGGTGCCTTCCTTGTGCTATACTGGTGCTCGAAGGTGCTTGTTTTGGTGTGTTGCTTGCTGATTTTTCTTGACGGCCGGGAGACGAGCCCTTCGCTTAGGCCGGCCGAGTGTGCCATTCTTACGGTTGCACCTATTCGGGTAAATATGCACACCCTTTTTCTGATTTGGCTTGAGCCTTGTTGAATTTTGTGATGCCGTGTAATGGCCGTAGAACTTGAAATGATAAATGCCGAACGTCGAGTTGTTGATTTTCTCGATTCGGATAAAAATGCGATCGTCGGGTATCGTTGTTATTTGCGGGACTGGGCTGCCTTTC
Organism: Carex myosuroides; assembly: GCA_028015225.1. NCBI lineage: Eukaryota > Viridiplantae > Streptophyta > Magnoliopsida > Poales > Cyperaceae > Carex > Carex myosuroides. Next base: position 6,711,807 of record CM051471.1, read on the forward strand.
TTTTCTTGCGGCTGGGCTGACTTTGCTGGCACCAACCCATTTTTGTTTTTCGGTGCTGGTTTGCTGTTTTGCTGCTGTGCTCTTTTCTTCTTCTGGTATACAGCACTTGTGTGCTGCCCCTTTGCCTTCCCTGTTCTATCTTGTATGTGTGATGTTTTGTTGCTTGAATTTTGGGGCTGTGATCTGATCTGTGCGTATGGCTGATTTGTCTTGCCTTGTGACCAGTTTTGCTGTGGCTTTTGCAGTTCTGTTCTGTACTGGTTCGGTGCTGTTACTGTGATTATAGATTGTGTGTTGTTTGACTGAGGAGGTGGTGGTACCAGTGGTACCAGCCCAGTGTAGACACTGGTACTATGCAGCTCTGTTTACCAGACTTAAACTGACAGGGACCAAATTGTAAAAATTTAAATATTGAGGGCTGAATTGGGAAATGTTAGGCTGTTGGTGTGAAATATTTTATTTCAAGGGCTAAATTGCAAAAATGATATTAATTGGATATTGGGCCGGCCCTATATGTATATTAAAATGGAAAATTGGGTTTTTGGGCCTTTAACCTTGCTGGGCCGTGGCTGTTGAGAATTAAAATGTGGGGCTTGGCTTGTTGGAATATGAATTATTTAATCGGGCTTTGGAAATCCTCAAAATATGCGAGGCCCGATTGAATGATTAAAAGAGACGGATTTAAAAAGGTAGGCTTTCAGAAAAGTAATTAAGTGAAATAAAAAATCGGATAAATATACTTAGGATTTCGAGCCTCCTTCGGGTTTGGCTCGATCCGAGGTTTTTCACTTAAATACGGGAGATGATTATACCGTCCAGGGTCTTGATGCCTCAGTGAGAGTTCATAACATAATTTGAACAGATACTATACAACCCGAATTGGAATCCTGTATGATCCCGAAACACACCCAATTAAAATAATTTAGTTACAACACATTTTAGATTAATTAGGATTTTAATTACTTAATAAATTAAGTAGTTAGTATTTTAAATTAAGTAGTTAGATTTTTAAAATAATTAGTTAAGTAATTATATGTTTCGAATTTAGTAATTAGAATCTTATAAATTAAGTAGAAATTTTAATTAAAGAAAATAACTTCCAAATAAAATATGTTGTTAATTAATAAAGGACAATTAATTAATAATATATTAATATTTTCGAATCATTACGATTACAAAAGTTTAGTTAATAGGATAATTAGATAATCACGTATTAATTGTAGTTATAAATTAATCGATTTGTACAAATTATTAAAATAAATTCGTGCGACTTTAGAAATAGTATAATGAAAGAGTTAACGTTTAATAAGTAAGTACTTAGGGTTTAAATTACGTGTAGCTAAATTAATTAGGAAGCACCTTTATATTACACGTAAATAGTTAAAGATCAAATAATAACAATTTAAAGTATGTAGATTATATTTTAAGTAGATAAGCAGTTTATCTTCAAATTAAAATATAACAAATGATTTAAGTACGTTAGATTAATTTAATTAGAGTTGGACCAATTTTACGCTCAATCGGAATTGAGTCAAACTGACCGAACCGATTGAGCATATTCGAACCTTAGTTAATTTATTAAATACGAACACTTAGTGAAATCAATCAAATGGGATAATAAAGGTTACGAGTACTTAGTTTACACTCTAATTAAGTTACGACTAAATTACAGGTCAGCCGACCTACGTGGATTCTGACCCGTGGACAGATCCCGCTGACGCTTGTACAGGAGCAGGCGAGGATTACATGGATCCCGGAGACTATTAGCACGTTCTACCCCTACAGCCATCAGGTGTGGGATATCTGCATTATTCTTTCGTGGCGTACTCTTACCAGTCGACCACTTGACCTGACATTCGCACTTTAAATTTAGTAGATGCATTAGAGCATGTTTACCTTTTCAGAATTGTACTTTGGAATTGCATAACCCCTTCTAAATTGAAAATTTAATGCTTTAGTGTAATTTAATATATATTAAATTAGGATATTAGTTGTCCTCTTCTCGTAGAGGACAACATATTATCGTAGTTAAGCATGTGCATTGGTGAGTGTGAGATAGAAGACCGAATTACTGCTTTCCGTCCTCGTAGAGTGGGCTGCGAGGCGGTTCGCGGGTCATTGGGCTGAGGGATCACTTGACCCCTCAGAGGTCTTATTAGGATTATTATTATTATATGCATTGAGTTGTTACTATATTATTTTCGTTAATTTTACCATTACGTGCGGGCCGGACTCGAGCCCCGAGGCACGAAGACGATTCGGGAGTTATCCCCCCTACATTAGGAGCTACTTGCCTAGAACGGCTGCCGAGGTTGCGGTTACTTTTATTGCATGGGCCGGACACGAGCCCTAGTCCCATTAGTCTGGCCGGACGGTGGAGTTCCGTGGTCTGCTCATGAGGAGACGGATTAACTCATTCTTACGACTTGCTTGTAGTTTTCTCCTATTGGATATGTTTGGATGAAGAATCGTCTAAAGTAAGAAAATACACGAATTTTTGGATATAACCATCGGCTAGCGTGCACTTGCCTACGGGTTGAAGTCTTGTGTAGGCAAAGCTCGATGCTATTAGGCATCGGGTATCTTTGCCCCTCTGATCGCAGTCCTTGTGTTATGTCACATTGAGATATAAATTCAATTTGGTTGAATTTGACATGGCACGGGGTGACAAAATGATCCGTATTATTACTATATTAAATTGTACACACGGTACCTATTGTACTGGACTCCGATTGATTATAATATTCATTCTCTTGTATTTTATTTTGGGGAATTTTAATCATGTTGGCATAATAGGATAATCATATCATGTCATCTACTATATATGTATTTTTCTTTTGTAGTTATTATGATAGGTTTTAAATTTCGCAACATGTGCATTAAAAGTGAATAATTACCGACTTTACGTAGATTTCAAATTAAAACGTGCTTTGACTTAAGAGGATCCCTGAAGGGATAATACTGGGTCACATACTGGGCGATCATTCGCTCATCCCCTCCTTTTTATGGATGTGGGCAGGTACAGAGTCTGACGGTCCGCAGTAGGAGACGTCAGGAGCTGTCCCCGATGGCCACGCCGCTTGATTAGTTGATTAGGACTTTTGATAGGTTTACGAGTCCAATGCTTTTGATATGTACATTGGACTCGATAGATCATGTATCCCCTTGCGTAGTTTATGTTTATTTTATCCTGATGTGGATTATGTGGATGATGTATGTATACTTATATTTATTTGATATTTATGACTATTGTTTGTTTGATTTATTTCTTTTCCGCTGTGCATTATTGTTTTATATTTGTTTAGCCTTGCGTGTTTATTAATTATTAGACACGAGGCGAGGATTGATCACACCTTAATCCGAATATTCTGGTTTGGGGTGTGACAGTAGTGGAGTTGTCAATTATTGTGTTTAGTTGAATATTGTCACTGAACTTTCTATTTGTTTCTATCAAGGGTTTTGTAGTTGCCTTTATCTGTGTGAAAGAGATATTGCAGTTGAATATTATGTATGATTTTTAAAAGGCCCTTCATTAAACAGTGGAATCAGAGCTTAACAATGACCAAGCACACCAAATTGGAGAAATTAGTTAATAATAGAGGCTTGGTGGAACATGAATACTTGATCTCATACTGCCTAAACCACAAATTGCAATATAAAACCCTTGGTAGAAACAAACAGAAAGTTCAGTGACAATATTCAAGTAAACCCTTAAATTTGCTAATTAATATCATTATTTCAGTTTTGATATGAGACATACGGGGATGCAGGTTAGAAAAATGACAATAGTCTGTTCTTGGACTAATATGTCTATTATATTTCATGAGATCTTATTAGTAACTATGCACATACATATAAGTAAATTGAGTTGATAAAACAGTGGACATACATGTGAAATATATATAAAAAAAGTTACTTTACAAAATTATTATGGAAATAGCCCACTGTTTCAGTACATTCACACTATAATTTTGTAAATAAAGCAAAAAAAGGGATTAATGTGTAAATATTCTGAAATAAGAATGCAAGGATCAAAATGAGTATGTCTCAGGAGAGCATTCAATGATTTTTTAAGTATTAGGGTATTCACAGATTCTATAAACAAGACATAAATAAAAAAATATAATAATAAAATATGGGGGACCTATTTGCAAATATGTTTTCACAAGGTCTCATAAACTCGTGTGAAATAAGTTTACATTTGATCTACTTAATCTTTGTATTTCCTCTTTTTCTCATGCATATCTAACTTCGAAAATCATGTTTATAATTGATAACTATGTCTATATCAGTGTTAGAACACTCTGAACCAATCCCAAGATGCACCCCAAATTGTTGTACCATGCAATCAAGTAAAGAAAAATAAAATAACTTGCTACTGGTACCAAAATACCCAAAACTGACCCATTTTACAAACCAGAATGAAAAAAAATACTTAAGACTCAATATTATGCCAAACTGTTTTTCCTCACTTCCATGGACAAACAGAAACCAATTTTAATATTTTTTACTTTTTTTTTACAATTTCTAGTGGCACTTCAAAGTTCAAATTTTAAAATTCAAAGGACAGCACTGTGATTGGTACAAAATTGCACCTTATTCAGATAATAAGTTATATATATTTTAAAAAATTAACAATTGAACCGGTAGAACCATCGGTCCGACCAGTGAACTGTTGAATTGAAGCTTTAGTGGTTCGATGTTCGGTCCAATTCTGATAACATTGAGTAAAACTTTATTTCATGTTGACACAATGCATAGCATTCTGATGATATTTGCTCAGGAGGAGGATTGGGAGGAGGGTGATTTAGGGAATGACTACGATTTGAGGGGAATAATATCAACTTCTGGCACAATATGTTCTGGTAATGATAATGACATTAGTTGATAGTTATCCAGCAGAGATTGCTCCTTGTGCAATTCTTAGTCTCGGTAAGTTATTGCTATTGCAGATACCTTGTCAGGATATGTACTTAGTTTTTAGGTACTTAAAACAAGCCAGATTAATTAATGCCTTCAAATTATTCACTAATAATTATTTATTTTCATCATTACTCTTTTTTGCTTAAATAACTCATTTGGAGTCTGCAAAAAGGTCAATGGCATTTTTTTTATTTTATTGTTTGATAATTTTATTTTGTCTTGGTTTTTATAATACATAGGGTTGGTGTAGATTTGTTAATTTTGGTTGTTATATTTTTTTTATAACCACTGAAGACTTTTGACTTATCAAATTGAAAATTGAGTAATTTGTACTCTCAATGTGTATTTATTGGTTCCGGGCATACAATTAGAGATTGGGATAGGAGTGGATTAGCGAATGTATTTACTAGTACTGGATGAAGAGAATGTACTTAAGTGTCACTTTGTTCTTTTAATCTTTTTTAATTATATGTCTTAAGGGCACAAAAGTCATTTTTATTCAAATGAAATCATTTCTCTTTTATCATGTGTATATTTCAATCAATTAACAGTAAAGAATTGAATTCTTCTCTATATTTATTCCGATCAACAAAATTCAATTAGAAATCATCTCTATTGAACTCTAACACCCTCATGGTTCTGCTCAGACCCTAATGGTAATTTTAAATGCACATATTAGGTATTGGGATGTGGATTGGAACTATTATGGATCCAACAATGCTGCTGTCATGGACATGTAAGTAATTTTGTCGAAAATATTTGCTATATCATAACATGTGTACTACCAGCACAATGTGAAAATTAATTGAAAATTAATTCAGAATATATATATGCTTGGTGAGTATATGCAAATAATAACAAGTATGCAATAATACTCTCAAGATTAACTTGTAAATATTGGTTTGTACTAGATTTCACTACATGACAATATCTTATAATAGTAGAAGAAAATGCCATCTAAAAGAGACGTGACCATCTTAAAAGGATTACTTGTCGGAGGTAATGATCTCATTTCTTGCTGTCATTTTACCAAGTCGAATGTAGATGTAAGTTATGGCTATCATTTTATGTGGTGAAGTCGTACTTTTTTATGTTTATAGAGTGTGGGAAGCAAAAGCACGACAAGCTAATAGTGATATTAAATTGGTCCTAATTCGGATTGGTGTTGTGCTTGGCAAGGATGGCGGTGCTCTAGATTTTTACTATCTAAATATTATATTGTATTACCTTTTAGTATTCTTAACCAAGAATATCAAATTGTTGTTGTAATGCATTGTGGTATTTTGGTACAATGTGTGATAATTATACTATGTTGATTAATGTTTATTGCATGCTTTCGATATGTATATCAATGTGTTTATGTTTATTTGATTCAACGGGAAGTGGAGAATGTAAAAGAGTACCGGGTTGGTACGGGGAGGATTGTAGAATGCGGGTATGATGATATGATGCAATTTATGGTTATTATTTGCATGGGTATATCCATGCAAATATTAGCTCATGGAAATAGTTAGGTTCGCTAGCCTTGGAATTAATCAGGTGGGTCTTACGTTCGTTGCCCTTGGAAAAAACTCGGTGGGCCCCACCTTAATCAGCTTTGGAAATACTCGGTGTCGCTACCCCTTGGAAATAATCAAGTGGAGCCCACCTCAACTATCCTTGGAAATACTCAGTGGGTCCCAGGTTCGCCAACCCTTGGAAATAATCAAGTGGGCTCCGTTCACATGCTCTTGGAAATAATCCAGACAGGGGCCAGGTGTGAAATTATTTCCATGCGTTCCTTTTTTAAGGGGAATCTCATGAAAAAAACAAAAAAAAACTATTTTCAACGGGTAGCGCATGGAAATGATAGTTTTTTTAGTATTTCCATGAAGGCTTCTTGCGACGGTAGTATCTCCAAGGGTGGCCGTTGGAAATGACAATTTTTGGGCTTATTTCAATGGGTAGCCGTTGGAACAAGCCATTTTTCTCCCCTTGGTAAAAACGGAAATTCTAGTAGTGGATTATGTATAATATTTCAATTAAAATTGGTAAAATAAAAAACAAATTTCATAAGAATTGCTTTTTTATTTTTTATTTTGTAGAATATAACTGTTTTAGTTTTATTTTGATCAGTCAGCGAAGGAAAAATAAGATCGATAAAACAGTTATTTTGTGCTAATTTAATGTTTACAAGAATATAATTTACATAAACATTTGTTAAAAAATATTAGAATGCACATTAAGATCTATATGCATCTATTAAATGGTTGAATAAGTTAGATTGAAACAACGGGATGCGTCAGATCTACTTGATATTACAACTGCTAAGTCGATATTTGAAAATGAAATGCAGATGCTGTCGTGAGCGTCCGCCACACGGTTAATATCTGTAACAGTTCTACAAAGAATCCTATGTAGATAAGGGAGGCGGTAGGAGCCGGGTGATTGTATCCCTGCGGCACTTTACCGCGTGTAATAACTTCCAGCACATTTCGGTGCCTATTTAAATCGGAAGTTTACTTTTAGATTCGTGTTGGGTTAAAACGGACGATAAAGATCTCCTTCTACACAGTATGTTACCGCATTGAATCTGAACTCGTAAGCGCCTGGACAAGGTCACAAGGAATCCGCTACCTCTGCATTAACTTACCGTTTGAGTTAAATTCCGTACCGTGCGATCATAATTCGGGTCAATCCGGCCCACGCCTATAACGCACGTGGTCCTTTAATATTAGTGCGGATTTAAATCGACGGTCTAGATCTTACCTCAAAATTTGAGTCAACTCAGAGGATCCGAATTCCACAAGAAGGGGAAGCTCGTAATCCATAGCGTCTGCTGTCCGAAAAACCCTAAACGCTATTAGCCGACAACCCTTTCTTTCTGGCCGCCGTGCTACCTCTCTCAACTCTGGCAACTCCCCAGGAAGAAGAAAAATAGAAAAGAAATGGGGAAGAAGAAGGAGAAGAGCGTGAATGTATCGGGCAAGCCGAAGCACTCCTTGGACGTGAACCGCAGCAATGGGAAGGGGAAAGGCGACAAGAACATGCGCTCCGCCGCCACCGTGCGGCGTCTTAAGATGACTAATCAGAGGCCCAAGAGGAATAGCAAGGGGCATATTCTTTGGCATGATCTCCAGTCCAAGGAGCTGCCTAACACTCGCATTGAGCCTGATCGTCGCTGGTTCGGTTCGTACTCTTTCAACTAAGTATTGGTTATATATTCTGAATGACAATTTAAAAATGAAGAAGCAAATCAGATTGTTACAATCAGTGTAACATAATTATTGTCTGTGAATCTTTGACTTTGCTTTAAGTTGTAATGAAGTTGATTGAGTTCGTTACCAGTTAGTTCATTGTGAAATATTAGGAAATACAAGGGTTGTAAACCAGAAGGAGCTAGAGTTCTTCAGAGAGGAGCTTCAGAGCCGCATGTCCAATCAGTACAATGTTATTTTGAAGGAGAGGAAGTTGCCTCTATCACTTCTTCAAGATCACCAAAAGGTATGGTACATTGATAAGACCTCCATCTTTGCTGTTTGCAAATGGAGTATTTGAATAGTAGTGTATTTGTATATGACCTTTGGAAATCCTTCCTTGCATCAAAGCAATGAAGTAAACCAATGTGCGACTAATTTGTTAAATTGTCCACTTTGGCTAAGTATTTAGAAAATTTTAACTGTATAGGGTATTAGTAACTGTTCGCAAAATCTATTCCAATGGAAGTTAAAAAGAAAAGTTTCCACCTCTATACTAAGAGTCTTAAGACAAAACAATCAGGATAATACAATATAATATAATATGTGTGTGTGTGTGTGTGTGTAAGAATACATTTCTGAGCCATGCATAATTAGTTATCTTGAATCCTTAATTTAAGAGTCATTGATTTGTGTGATTCTTTTAAAACAGCAAGCGAAGGCACATCTTCTTGACACACAGCCTTTTGAGCATGTTTTTGGTCCAAAGGGAAGAAGGAAGCGGCCAAAGCTTGCAGTATCTGACTATGAGTCTCTCCTTTCGCAAGCTGGCACTTCTCAAGGTATACTGACTACGAGCTAAATTTTAACATTTGATTGTTCTTTTCATTATTCTTATTTTAATTTTATTTGGTTGCCGGTGATAATTTCAAGATGTGTTTGAACAAAAGTATGCATCGGCAAATCTACCTAAGGAAGAAGAGGAAGATGGGCTGAGAGACTTAGTTAGACACACTATGTTTGAAAAGGGACAGAGTAAGAGAATTTGGGGTGAACTATACAAGGTTGTTGATTCTTCTGATGTCGTTGTCCAGGTAGTTACCCTCTCTTGCTCTTTTCGTCAAGCCTGTTTGCTTTCCAGAATTATTTTTTCTGTTCTTCTATTTTCTTACAAATCTAGAGGTGCCAAATAGAATTCTTTCTATGGTGAAGTCCTGTCAGGTACTTTGGTTTGAGTTCAATTTGGGCCGGGTATTTCTGTTCTGTTTGATCTTGCATATCTACCCTAATCATAGCCCGGTTGATCCCTTAATTGTGCAAATAAGTTTCAAATAGCCCTTAGTTTAACTCAATAGCTGCAGTTATGTTGTTAAGCTTGGATGAGTTACTGTTGTCCTCAATCGAACTCAAACCAGTTTTAGTTATGGTCAATTATGTGGTGAAGAGACTGTTAATTAAATTTAATGTACGAGTTTTTTTTCCTGTGCAGGTACTTGATGCGAGGGATCCACAGGGAACAAGATGCTTCCATTTGGAAAAGCACCTAAAGGAAAAATGCATGCACAAACACATGGTTCTTTTACTTAATAAGGTTGGTGTTGCATATAGAATTTCACCATTGCTACATTACAGTGCTTATTCCTTTTCTAACTGCTGTTATTGTAGTGTGATCTGGTACCAGCATGGGCATCAAAAGGTTGGCTCCGCACTTTGTCAAAAGAGTATCCTACTCTGGCCTTTCATGCTAGTGTCACCAAATCTTTTGGCAAGGTTGGTCTCTATCCCTATCTCTTAAGATAGCTGTAGACTTCTCAGTTGTACCCATTGCATTAAAATAACACATATTGTATGCCTCTAGAAAGCATGTGAAGTGTCTTGTTCCTATAAGCAACCCACTATTACATGTAGAATCAACAAGTAAGAGGATTTTGATAATAAAAAAACAAGAAAGAGGATGTTATTTGTTTATTGTTTTAACAGTAGTTTTCGGCTGTGATAGAAATCTGAGATATTTGTCATGCTTTTGGGTTATAGACCAATTTCATGAAATTTTGTGATTTGAGCATCATTGAGCAGGCAAATAACGGTTCTATATTGTTACAGGGATCTCTTCTATCAGTACTGAGGCAATTCGCCCGCTTGAAGAGTGACAAACAAGCCATATCTGTTGGGTTCGTTGGTTATCCTAATGTTGGAAAGTCATCTGTTATTAACACCTTACGCTCTAAAAATGTATTCTCTCTTGTTATTTGTATGATTTTTGTTAATCACCTAATCTTTGTTCATATTCTCCTTTTCTGGTCTTTTGGTCAAGGATTGAATTTGAATCCACCTTACCCTTAGTTTTGCAAGATGAATTATCCTGTTATTTATGTTTTCTCATTTTTTGAAGATTCTAATTTTATCCTTAAACTATGTATATGAAGGTTTGCAAGGTGGCACCAATCCCAGGAGAGACCAAGGTTTGGCAGTATATCACCTTGACCAAAAGAATTTTCCTAATCGACTGTCCTGGTGTAGTGTATCACAACAATGATTCAGAGACTGACATAGTTCTCAAGGGTGTGGTATGTTTTTTTTTCTCTTACAAGTGTCCAATTGATACGACATTTGTCTGGTTCGCAAATTGTAAATGAAATACTACTTGAATTTTTTAGGTACGTGTTACAAATTTGCAAGATGCAACAGAGCATATAGGCGAGGTATTAAAACGGGTTAAAAAGGAGCATTTACAAAGGGCTTATAAGATTGACGATTGGTATTACACTTTCCTTACTCATCAGATTTAACATTCATAGTTTTTATTTTTCGGTTTGTTTAAATATGATTTTATTGCAGGGCCGATGAGAATGACTTTCTTGTCCAGATGTGTGAGTCCTCCGGAAAACTTCTCAAGGTATTGTTCTTTCTTTCTTTCTTTCGCCTTTTCTTTTTGGCATGTATATATGTTTGCTTGGGGTTGGGGGAGGAATGCGATTTTCTACAGAGGCCCACTTCACAGCAGAAAGCTAGTGATCAAAATGAGATTTATTGCTTTGTTTCAGGGTGGGGAGCCTGATTTAATGACAGTAGCCAAGATGGTGCTGCATGACTGGCAACGGGGTAAAATTCCATTTTTCGTACCGCCGCCTCAAGAAGCTGGTACCAATCCACCTGAAAACACACTTGAAGCTGACTCAAACAAAGAACACAATGAGGCCGAAGTACAATCCACAAATCCTGAAATTGCCGAGACAAATCAGGATGCAGCTGAAATGAACGAGTCTGGTGAAGACCAGAGAAAAAACACAGATAAGATGGCTGATGCCATGAAAGCCATTGCTGAGATCATCAACTCGCAGCAGAAGATGAACATCCCTGCTAGAAAATAATGGAGGAACTTGTTTTATTGTTATCCTGCAAATTTTGATTAGTTTGTTCTTGTCTTGGGTTGTTTTTTTCTTTTTGTTATGTAATGTTTGCATTTTGGAGATCAGCAATAGCGGTATGTATTAAGGATTTTGCTAGAATATAATTTCAAAGTTGTTTCGGTGCCTAATTAATATACCCTTCAGTCACTGCAAAATTCTCTCTGACAAGATGGACCACATGATGTTCACTTAAATTATAATAAGAGAAATGAAGAGAGAATAAAACTTAGAAAATAGTTGAGATACTCGTGTTCTTTGCCAAAATTTTATTAGTGTGTTATCGTAGGTAAATTGTTACCTAATTTTGGTTGAGCATACTGTGCTTTCTGGAAAGCAATAATGTTAATGTTTGTTGGGATTTGCTAAACTGAAAGTTCATCAAGTCAAGTAACATTTATTATCCACTGATTTGTACGGTTGTCTATTTTGTGCAGCGTCTGCTATTCTTCCTCTCTAGTTTGTATCCTAAGTGGACTAAAGTGCCCTTCGGAACTCCAATACTGTAATAATATTCCTCAGATCTTTAAATAAACATAAATAATTTGCTTTTCTGCTTTAACGATGCCAGCTTTATCGGATCTCAGAATTCAGAAATGAGAAAACTAATATATGTGCATTTTTACAAGTAAAGTTACATTCATTAAAAAACACATGCCACATTCTTCATCTTTTCCCCTCTTCTTTCAGCAAATCGTTTTCCTTTTTTGTTGTTTATTTGAATAATAATATAAGGTAGGTTTCAACTTCGATCCCTTTAACTAACATAACTTCTATGCAAAATTTCTCCCAATTAGTTTACCATGATCCAAATGAAACTGCAACAACACTAACCCAATACAAATTTACATCTTCTTCAAAACCAGAGAGCACAAAGAGCTGCAAACATTAGCAGTACAGAAAACAACAGCCTAAGCCATATCTCAATCCAAAATCCTCGCGTTGCACCATATTCATCCAAACGCCTATAGGGGCAGTCATATTTCAATCCTATTGCGAAACCTGTAAGCCCACAATAATTACGAAAGTTGCCATCGTCGACCCAAGTACCATAATTGGAATTACTCATGACCAGGTGATCTTCCACCCCCCTGGACCTGGTGCAATTCATGAGAGAAGGCCGGTCGGTGATGCTGGGCTCGCTGGTGCGTGAACCCTGACCATACAGGGGAATAAGAGAGGCGTCAGACATGGGAGATTTGCATGTGGGGCAGGTGGGTCCAGTTGCGGGGTGGTGACGATGGAGCCAATCATAGATGCAGGACCAGCAGTACAGGTGGCCGCAGACAGTTACGACTGGTTCTGATACGGAGTCTAGACATATATTACAATTGAATAAGGAGGAGGAGGTTTGGAGGGCCTCTCCTTCCATCTGACACAAATCTACTGCAATAAGGGAGATGTAGGAAAAAACAAAGGTATCGACTGGGGAATTCATGAAGGGGTAGGGAGTTGATAATTTCAACAATTTGTAACTTATGCAGTATGCATGTAAGCCCTCTGAAAGGTGCAAATGTAGATATTTACCTTTTTTTATCAGGAGGGTTCAAATGCCTCATGTTTTTTTGCCTCATGGTACCTCACATTATTCATCTCTTTTCAAAATCCCAAACAGTCAATTCAAACATTTCAACATTATCTTCATATTGAAATATAGTTGGAGACCAAATTTTATATTTTTTGGAAACTTTTTACTATTTTTTTAGATGGGTACAAAATTATTGTTTTAAAAATGATTCAGAAATAATAATTTTGTACTTATCTAAAAAAACACTAAATTTTTTCCAAAAAATATGAAATTTGGTCTCCAAATATATTTTAATATGGAGTTCATGTTGAGAGGTTCGGATTGACTGTTTGAATTATAAAAACAAAGATAAAAGATGTGAGATATGATGAGGCATTTTAAAATTTTAACCCTCTTTTTGTTATAACAATTGATGATAACAATGAGATGAAAGTTCTTTTGCTTAATTTGTCTTTTACTTCATAGACGCTCAAAGAGACGATGATTTCTAAAGCACATAATGATTTGTCAAAAACTTATAATACAAGTTTTAGGAAAACTAGGTAAAAGTTACGAAGAACTTAACATTATTTTTGTTTGGCTAAGGGTTCATAAGCAAAACCAAAAGCGTGCGAATTTGTTGAAACTTTTCTTGGGCGATTAGGTTTAGCCATTTTTGGTAATTTTGGCTATTTTCATATGTTTCTAAGAAGTTGACAAGTGTAAGATAGTTTATTTGAAAGATTGCAAATATAAGCAAGAGTAGGGTTCAAATGCCTCGTGTTTTTCATCTCGCACATCTTTATCTCTGTTCTCAAAGTCCAAACAGTCAATTCGAACTGCTCAACGTGATCTACATAATAAAATGTACTCGGAGACCAATTTTATATTTTTTAAAATTTTTTACTATTCTTTTAGATAGATACAAAATCACTGTTTTTGGACGGTCCAAAATCTTATAGTGATTTTGTAGCTATTAAAAAATAGTAAAAGATTTTTAGAAAATATAAAATTCGGTCTTCAAATACAATATAGATCGATATCATGTTGAGAGGTTCAGATCGATTATTTAAATTTTGAAAACATAAATAAACATGTGAGACACGATTGAGACATGAAAGCCATTGTTATATGAGCTCTAGAAACAATACGGAAATAAACTAAATTCTGAAGGGCGAAGACAAAAAAGGCCAACGTTAATAATAGGAGGTTTCAAAAGCCAAAAGTAAACTGTGAACGGGTTACGGTGTTCACATGAGGCTTGGAGGCGGAGATAGAAGTGAAACTGAAACTCAAGATAAAAAAAAGGTGTCAGCAAATGGAATTGTTATTTTGAGCACAGCGAGTTTTTGTGTTCACTTCCTTTCCAATTGGACAGACTTTGAGATTCCACATCCCTATCTCAATATCAATTCAATCTTGACTCTTCAACTCATAGTACTTCTGATAATTAATGTTGAACAGCAGGCTCTTTGTTTGGTGTCCTGTTCATTACCAGTTGGATTGACTTTGAGATCCCATTTTGGAGTGTCTATGATATCCTTTTATGTTTTAACAATTTATTCGAAATACGATAAAACGGGTATGAATATGGGTATGGATAAAAAAACTTTTTTGTTAGATTATTGGATAAATCCGTTATCCTATAAGAGGAACTAATAAATATAAATTATATGTAATATTTTTTTATTTATTCATATAACTATATAATTTTATTATTATAATTAGATTTATTTATATTACATTTCATATATTTTTTTATTTAGTAATTATGATAAAATTAATTTATTCAAAATTTTATATAACTTTTAATTAGTAATTTGTGACAAAATTAATTTATACAATATTTTATCATTTTATTTAATTAATAATTTATATCTTTTAAAATAATAGGATACAAAATTAGAATTTTTATATTTCATGAAGTTAAATACATGATGTATTTAATATATGAGTAGGGTTAAAATGCACTTTTGGTTTTATGCTCCAATCATGTTCCACATTATTATCTCTATTTTTAAAGTCCAAACAGTCGATCTGAACCGCTCAACATAATCTCCATATTTAATGATATCCTATGAATCAATTATATCTAATTGAATTTTTTTTTTTTTGATAAAATTCGCATTTAAAAATTGATACGAAATTTTCGATTGTTTCTTGATTAATCTTATAATTAAGTTGCTATTTCATTAATTATTTAATTTACAATTGTTATTAATATTTGTATTCTTAATTAGGAAAAACTTATTTGTTCACATAAATCTAAAATTTGAAAAATTTGAATTGGTTTAATAACCAAACTTATTAATTTAATTTATCTCTACTAATTAACTAACTTTTATTTTTCTTAATTACTAATTAAAGTTTTAATTAGTTGTAAATTTTAATTGTTAGTCTAAACAATAAATTTAAAATTTACGGATTATAACACGTACTGTACCCATCAACACCTCTAATTCCATCCCTATCTGACTCTTCAAATGATAGTACTTTTTATAACTGCTGTTGTACATTAGGCAACGAGCATGATCCTCGTTTAAGACGTGCAGGAAAAAAGAAAAAAGAGCATGATGTGAGGTGTACTGTTAATCACCAGCAGAGGAAGCGACAATCAGGGTTAGATGCATAGTAAATAGAGTAAAGATGTAGTTCCCCCACTCCAGTTCCCTAAACGTCCCTCCATTATAACTAATTTTTTCAATCATTGAACCACCTTGAAAAATGTGTAAAACGTGTAAAAGTTGAGTCCAGCTTTTTTCTTTAAATACTTGATATCATAAGTATGAATACTTGATGAATTATATATGAATATTTGATAAATTAGGTATGAATACTTTCCATTTTGTATGAATACTTTCCATATTTGAGTCCAGTTTTTTGGATTTAAATACTTGATATCTTAAGTATGAATACTTGATGAATTATATATAAATATTTGATATGTTAGGTATGAATAGTTTCCATTTTGTATGAATACTTTTCATATTTGAATATTTGATATCTTGAAAAACGTGTAAAAGTATGTCATCATGGATCTCATTTGAAAGAGAAAAAAAAATAGAAAACGTTCGTGTTTTTAGATTTGCAAAATTCCTAATAGATCGTCCCAAAAATTGGTTAGAATGAATGGAGAAAAAAAAACTACCTTGAAAAACGTGTAAAAGATGAGTAGTATTGTGTCCAGTTTTTAGAGTAAATACTTGATATCTTAGGTATGAATACTTGATGAATTATATATGAATACTTGATATCTTAGGTATTCATACTTTTCATTTTATATGTGAATTAATTTAATCAATGAATGGGGGACTGGTGGTGTGATCCACGTGATTTTTTTGTTGTGGTTCCCAATGCAGTCTGACAGTTACTGTCCCCGAAAAGTTATGGTCCCCAGTCTGTATGTGAATTAATACTTGATGTCTTAGGTATGAATACTTGATGAATTATATATGAATACTTTATATCTTAGGTATTCATACTTTCCATTTTGGGACTCAATTAATGTATGTTGAATGGGAGACTGACAGTTGTACTTTGACAGTTAGGGGGACGTTTAGGGGACTGAATGGGGGGGACTGTTAGTCGATCCCTAGTAAATAAAGGTTTACTTATTTAAGAGGTAATCACATTGGATAAGTTTACAGTAACGTCTTATCTATTTATCGAAATAACTTTACTTCAACCACACGAAATCAAATAAAGCTTATTATCGCATTGTTTATTATCAGGATAATAATCCAGCATTCGTATTTATTCTGCCAGAATTGATCGGTCGTCATACAAATATAGACTATACAATCTTGATCAGTAGTGAATACAAAGGCCGTTGTAAGTGCCTCAAGTTCGGAACTACTGGAGAAGAGTATCGGCAAACTTGCATGTTATTTAGCTCGGGAATATTGGATTCAGATCATATTTCAGTTTCAGTTTGTTATGAATCCTGTATAGTTCATTTCATTTTAGTTCCTCCTCCCTTTGTTCATATCCCTATGTCAACTAATGTGATAATTGAAGCCCATTCAACGAAGGCTGCTTTAGCCTTATTAATTTCTATATCTGGAAATGGTACCCTTTTTTACATTTTATTTATTTATGTATGATTTTTTTATGTAAATTTAGATTAAAATTTCATGGGTACATGTATAATTGATCCCATTTTCAGCATGAAAAATTTATATAATTGACGTTAATTTATGTTTGATTCTCATAGTTTGAAAGTCTGTAACTATTGCGAGTGAAGTTTGTGACTTCTAGGGCGGATCTACTGCTTGGTTTGGGAGTGCTTAGTTACCCTCGTAATTTTAATTTTAATTTTTTTAATCATGTATATTAATATTTAAATTTGATGGAGTCTAATATGCATATTGCTGTTTTGGGCTCACACCATTGGCAACTTCTGTTTATTTAGACAAGTTCGCTGATTGGAGGTGACATAGTCCTGTCATTTGTTCTTCACCGTGAAAATGAAACAAAACAACTTATGTTTTCCACTGGGATTTGACCGTGAAAATGAAGCATCATATAGCGCTTTAAAAAAAAAAAAAAATGTGATGGCTACAGTCTCCAAGACTCCAACTCTTGAAAGATGTATTATCCAAAGAACAAAAGAAGAAAAAAGAAATCAAGCTCTTGAAGGATTGATTACAAATTTCACCTTCGAACTGTCCTTGTTGAAACACCTCAACTTATTGATATACAACTCCCACCGCTTTTGGAAGCAGGGATTCATATGATATAAAATTGCATCAGCTTGAAGCAATTACCGTAACTTTTGTTCAATTACTATCCAATTTTTAGTCTAACAACAACCAAAGAGAAGTTACATAATCCATTCCACAGAACAAACAAATATTGAACAACATGGTCATTAAACCGCAATGAACTTCTCGATAATTGTGACCAAAGTGGATTCGGGCACGGCACCAATAACAGCATCCTTCTTCTCCCCATTTTTGAAGATTATAATTGTCGGAATGCTTCTTATTCCGTATTGATTGGCGACTTCTTGGTTCTTGTCTGTGTTTAATTTGAAGCACTTGAGCTTTCCCTCATAGGACTTGGATAGTTTTCCTAAGACCGGGTGCATCATGCGGCATGGACCGCACCATGGTGCCCAGAACTCAACTAACACTGCCAAGTCAGATTCCAACACCTGCTCTTGCCATGATGAACTTGCCACGTCAGGGACTACAAATTAGCCAAATACTATGTCAAAATATGGTTATAGCAACACACACAGAAAAACACACAAACAAAATTCTTCTGGCACTCACGGGCTTTCCAATTTTTTTCTGATTACTGGTACAGTTAGAAATGTAACTATAATATATGCAAGTATATTGGTTAAGAATTAAGACTTATGTTTATTTACAAGATTTGGTATGTATGAGAGTATTTTTTTCACAGAAATCTGTGGAGTTGTTAATGGAACCTTTCATATTTATCAGTGGCAATATACTGTGATTTATTTGCTGAATACCAAACATAATAATTTTCCAATACACTGTGATATGAAATTAGTGTTACTAAAAAAATGAAGGTTAGAGGTATGGAAGATTGAATAGACATTCCCATTTGATTGAAAAATATAATGTTAGATAAGCTCCTTCTATGCAGTAAGCAGTAAGTAGAGTAAATAGTGAATAATATTTAGAACTTCTAAGAAAATATCAGCTGGGTACCAGCTGATCCTGAATTCTAGATTTAATTATATATGTCATCATTCATTTTACATTTTTGTTGATTAATTGCTTAATTGCTGCTATATGAGACCTTGAAACTTAAACAGTAAAAAAAAATTACAGTAAAAAAAAATCCCCCTTTAGCCTATCTTTGATTGTCTCCTTCCTTAAAAAAACATTATTTCTCACAGATAAAAAAATATTTGACTAATTACCATCTAAAGCTGTCTCCTGAGCTTTACATACAATTGATCCACGACGAGGAGTTCTACTCTTGGCAACGTCCTTTCGCTGATCGCAATATATCCTTGATTCGCTGAAACCTGAGGAGAGAGAAATACCTCTTTGACCGCCGTGAAGAGAGCAAACTGTGGCAGAGACTAATTTTCCAGCGCTGGAGCGGGGCTGCGGCGCAGCTAGGGTCCTAATTAGCGTGGAGGAAGCCATGAGCCGAGGAAGATGCTGATTGGGGGGAGAGAAACAGAGGCGAAGGTCGCGGTTCACGGATTAGTTGTTGACCGCGATAGTTGTGGTCTTCATTCGTCGTTTCCCCCTTGAGATGCGAATGTTTCCCATGCTCTTGGAGAAATATCAAATATGATTTCCAAAAAAGGGAAATTACCTTGTCCAAAAAATAAAAAATAATAAAAAGTAGAAACAAGTTAAATACTCGATTTTTCTATCTGTAGAATTAAAAAAAATTCAATTTTTTTTTTCGAGTTTTGATAAAAGGATGTTTTTTTTAATGCTGCAGATAAAAAAATCAGGTGAATTACTGGCGAAATTTTTATTAATAGGAAATAAAATAAATTAATATCGACATTGAAGAACGATTTGGTGGAAATTCGAAATATAACAAAGACGTTATGGTCCGTAACGTCCATGACGGTCAGATTAACAACACATCTTAACCACCGAAAAGAAAAACATGAGCCGTTCTGAACCAGAACGGTCAGAGAGACGTAGGAAAAAAAGAAATAAATACTGGCAGTTATGATCATTGACGGCCAGGAACAGCCGAAAAAAAACTGACCGTTCGGAACCATAACGGCCAGGTAGAGAGGGAAAAACGTGCCGTGCCGTGCCGTGACTAACACGCCGTGACTTTGGTCTCGTGTCGTGCCGTGACCAAGTTAATTTTTCACGTGCCGTGCCGTGCCGTGACTAAAATGTCAAGGGGTGGTCACGGCACGCGAATGGTCACGCCACGTGAGTCACGCCGTGCCTAAACGTGCCGTGACCCGCGTGACTCGCGTGACTCGCGTGGCCATTTATTCATACTTTAAATTAATTTATTCAAGATTCACCATTAAATCAATATCTAATGGTCCTAATTACACGTGACTCGCGTGATTACGTGTCGTGCCGTGACTAAATTTTTCACGTGCCGTGCCGTGCCAAAGTTTCAAAAGATGATCACGGCACGCGAATGGTCACGGCACGGGACACGCGAGTCACGGCACGCGAATGACACGCGTGCCGTGCCATTCCGTGCCGTTACCGTGCCGTTCCGTGACGGAGCCGGCTCCGGCGTGCCATTTTTCCCACTCTACGGCCAGGTATAGAAAATAAATAATTTTTTTTCCATCAGTTTATGGTTTGCAAAAACCGTCGGCCAACTAAATTCAGGGACGTGGACTACAGGGATATTTTGCGGCGAGCATGGTATATGGTACATGGTATCTGGATAAATAGCTTAATAATATCCCAATAGTTGTTCAAATTACCAATGGGCAACATGGTATCTGGATTTTCTGCGTCGAGCATGACAAGTGTCAGTGTTGTCAGAAAGAAATTTGATAAGTTCTAATACCACCTAAGCAATGAGCAAAAAGTTATAGCATTTGAAATTTATAAAATTTTAAGAAAATAAATCTTTTAAGCATCGGAAATTTCTTTTTTATGCCTGACCGTTATAGTTCTGACTGGCCAGGATATATATTTTTTTTTCGGCTGTTCCTGGCCGTCAATGACCATAACGGCCAGTATTTTTTTTTTTCCTACGTCTCCCTCTAGCCGTTCTGGTCAGTGTTTTTCTTTTCGGCGGTTAAGATGCGCTGTTAATCTGGCCGTTATGGTCCATAACGTCCCATAGATATTACGGACCATAACGTCTTTGTTATATTTCGAATTTCCACCAAATCGTCCTTCAATGTCGATATTATTTTATTTTATTTTCTATTAATAAAAATTTCGGGTATAGCAACTAAAGGGAGTTCAATGTGAAAACTAAATGACCAGCCCATCAATGGCCCTCATGAGGCCCAAATAATCTAGAGGTTTCCGAAAGACCAGCCCGCTAATGATCCACATACATCTTAGAGGTTTCCAAATGATAAACTAACCAGCCCATCAATGGCCCGCATGAGGCTCAAATAACTTCCCGTTCTTCCTCTCCTTCACTAGTCCCACACAGACCACAGCTACAGACGGGAGCCTCAGCACGAGACAAAAGAACGAACTTCCATTTTTGTTCTGACAGGAAGCTGAGCGGGAGAGAGATGACTGAGGTGGCGAGCGCGGCGAGCGCGGCGGTGCACGAGGTGCTGGGGCAGGGGCTTGTTGACCTCGACGAGCCCATCGTCGACTACTTCGTCAATGTTCTCGCCGACGAAGACTTCGACTTCGGCGTCGACGGCGATGGCGTCTTCAAAGCCATCGGAGATCTTCTTATCGACTCGGGATGCGTGTCTGACTATTCCGAGTGTCGCTCTGTAACTATTTTATTCCTTTTTCTTTTTCTTTATCTTATTTTCCGTACGATTTTGAAATCTATTCATCTATAAGGGAAGTTATGATAATCTCATTTTGTGTCTCTTTAGTAGTATTCCTAGAAATGTTGCACCTTTCTCTTCACATATCCAAGACCTCCTAGTGACATATACGGACAACAATTAAAACAGCATGATCAGTTGTACCTACAAATGATGCCAAACTAGCAGCAAACAGTTCACCAGGCACTTAAAAGTAGATCTTTTTTGTGCATATTGCAAGCACCAAAATGTACTCAGAAAACCCGCAAAAGACGCAGCACGCAGTTTTATGTACTTTATTATTGCATACATCAAACCATGCTTAAATTCCCTGTTATGCCCCTCTTTGTCATTTTTGTCTTTCCTCCGAACTTGCACTGTAAATTCTATTCTCATCCCTCTATCAGCAGATGCTGTCAGCCTGTCATGCCAGCTTGTGCTCCTCGGCTGCTAACCTGGAATCAATGAAATATGTTTAATGGGTGTAAATTGCTTAATATGTTTAGCATCTTGTACTTTAGGTGTTAAATATAGCATTGACATATTCAATTTTGCAATATAAAATCTAGGGGGAATCGGTGATATACCCATCAAAACTTTTGAATTTGGATATTTGCCCATATCCTATTCAAATTTGAGGTAAATTTTGAATAGGATATGGGCAAATATCCAAATTCAAAAGTTTTGATGGGTATATAACCGATTATGCCTAAAATTCTAACACAAAAATGTTGCATTATTATAAAGAATTAAATCTTCCTTGACTATAGACATTTTTTTTTATTAAAATAAGAAAGGCATCTGATTCTGGTGCCTTGTCAGCAGCAGATTCTAAAACGGCCAAGTGACTGGAGTCTCTGATCAGTACCTATGTCATGATTTCCCCAAAGATCTTTCTCTCAGCAATAGAATCTTTGTTCAGACACATCTATAAAGATTGATAAATAAAAAAAAAGATGTTCACTAAGCCTATCTATATCATATACTTACCATTAATTTCCAGACTAAAATCATATTTTCCTTTTGCTATCACTAGCAATCTTATGAAAATATGCAGTATTAGACCCATTTTACCAACCACTATAGTGATAGAATTACCGATCATGAATTATGATTTTCTTCTATGATCACATTACGGGCTACATGGCGAGGCTTGGAGAGGATATGAAAGAACTTCTGTGGCCCCCTTTTTTTCTCCTCATTTTCCAATTCGAAATCATGTCATTTTGATATTAACTATCTTTTGGAGTTCAGGTTTGTAGCAAGCTTTCAGAGAAATTTGGGAAGCATGAATCAGTCAAACCGAAGCAAGCAGTGCGAAGCCTAGCAACACCTTTACGAATGTATGATGGGATGGATGAAGAGGAAGCTCCTAAGAAGAAAGAAGATATTTTTGAAGGCCCCTTGCTCTCTGAAAGGGATCGTCAGAAGATTGAGAGGAGAAAAAGGAAAGACGAAAGGCAGAGAGAGGTAACATCATTTTCCTTTTTTAAATCTGCTTCTGCATTTCTTTATGTAAATATATAAATATGAAATTGACACCGTGTGCTTTTAAAATAACAAATATTTTTATCTGTGAGAAATATCAACTAAAAACACATATTTTATTGGTTATCTGCAATATGTCAAGCTATTGAAGTTAAGGTTCACCAAGCAAACTAATTATTAGATCAGTCATTACTGTTTGTCATATTAACTGCATCTCTCCTGAATCACAACATTGGTCAGCTTATAATACAGGACTTGTTTTTTCTTAAATTGATTTTTTGTGAAGTTGAACTAAAGAAAAATGCTCATCAGAGGTGTGGGTAAATTTCACAACTCTGACTGAGTTAAATATATTTTCTTCTATCACCCAATTATTATGGTTGAATATTATTTGCAGAATAATATGAAATAATATTTGATACTTTCTGCAAAATAGAATGAATAGTGGATGTAATTTACCAAAGCCCTGGAGAAGCTAAACATTCATATTTTTTAGTATATATTAGTGAACTGTTGAACTCTCCAAATTGACTTATTTTGTTATTCTTTTCCTCCTTTTACTAGGCTGAATATCAAATGCATGTGTTAGAGATGGAAGCTGTTAGGGCAGGAATGCCGGCAGTTTTTGTAAACCATGATGGAGGAGGGGGCGGCCCCACTATCCGGGACATACACATGGAGAACTTTTCTGTTACAGTGGGTGGCCGTGATCTGATTTTAGATGCAAGTGTTACTCTATCCTTTGGAAGGCATTATGGTGAGATATTATCCATATTATCAGTTTTCTGCATGTACTAAAATTTTGATCGGTGCAGGAATTTTTTTCTGTTTTTAAAAAAAGTTCCTGAATTATTAGATACGAAGTCAAATTGGAGAATTTAGCAAAATCAAAGCCCTGGCTTCGAAATTCTGGCTGTGGTTATAAAATTACAGCCGTTCAAACTCTGGTCATTGCCATCTTTTAGAATTCTGAATTTTGCTTCTGAAATTATAATCAAATTGGCCATGGCCAGTATATAATCAGTCGATAGTTTGAAATTTTGGCCTTTCTATCAAAATACAATATTTTTAATTTTCTGTTGCAAGTACCAAGGTTTAATTTATCACATCAGAAAAGTTTTCGGTGGTGCATACTTTGTGGAACTTCTTTTGCCCTTAATTTTTTTTTATCTTTGGCCTTTTGGCCTCAGTAGACCATCAGACGATATAATAACATAGTAAGTAGATAAACGAATTATTATGAATGAAATTTATTTGTGATGGAATACCATTGATGAGTGGTATATGGTTTGGCACACCAGTATCAGATATGCTGGACATCAATTAAAGGAGAGGTGATGAATGAGATAAGGTGTCTTTAAGAGAGTTTGTCTTACATTATTGTGAATTGTATTGCTGACTTGTGGGATTCCTTTTTCCAAATGCTGCAATAATGATCCAATTATGTCTCTTTTCTCAAACTAACTACTTGACACACTTTAACTTTTGGTTTATATTTTCTACTAGGTCTTGTTGGGAGAAATGGTACAGGCAAAACATCTTTCTTGAGAGCCATGGCCTTGCATGCTATAGATGGGATACCCAAAAACTGTCAGATATTGCACGTGGAACAAGAAGTGGTAGGTGACGACACCACGGCCTTGCAATGTGTGCTCAATGCTGATGTTGAGAGAATCCAGCTCTTGGATGAGGAAGCCCGCCTGCTTGCTCGACAGGTTGCATTGCACTCCTTACCTTCCAATTTTTCTTTCTTCCTATTTTTTTATTTGAGTGAGGCTAGGGTACTATGCATAGCGTGGATTGGTCTGTACTATGGATCAATATCTCCGTTTTCAAAGTTCAAACAATCAATCTGAACTGTTCAACATGATCTCCGTATAAAATTGTACTTGTAGATCAAATTTTACATTTTTTATAATTTTTTTACTATTTTTTTGGATAGGTAGAAAATCATTTGATCAAAAAATTCTAGACCATTCAAAAGTAGTGATTTTTTTATCTATCTAAAAAATAGTAAAAAGTTTCTAAAATATGTAAAATTTAGTCTGCAAGTACATTTTCATATGAAGATCATTTTAACGGTTCAGATCGACTATTCGGACTTTGAAAATAAAGATATTGATCCATAGTACGGACCAATCCGTGCTATGCATAGTACCATAACCTCACTCTTTTGATTTTCATAGAGTGAGATGGGTACAATGTTGGGGATTAAACTATCTAGTGTTCCTTTTCTTAATGTTTGTGTGATGATGGTGACTGTTTTTTTTTTCTTCTGTTCTAAACCTAACTTAGAACTCATTGACCCATACTGTAAAAGAAAACCTAAAGTATTTTTTTTTTCTAGAAAAAGCCTAAAGCACTTCTTTTTTTAACCTTGTATTTTCTTGTCATTAATTCATTCAATAAGTTGTGATGTAGAGGGATATAGAGTTTGAAGAAGAATCGGGAAAAAATATGGAGAAGGATACAGATGCTATTTCAAAGAGGCTTCAAGAAATTTACAAAAGACTGGACTTCATTGGTGCGGATGGCTCTGAAGCCCGTGCTGCTTCTATTTTGGCTGTAAGAGCTTGCCTCCTTCCCTTATCCTTTTCCATTATAGTAATATAACATGTTAATGTATGTGAAACTTATTTTTGTGTGTTAATATCCATCTGGATGCCGGTATTTTTTCCAGTTGTTATATAACCTTCTAGAGCGAGGCTACGGTACTATGCATAGCACGGATTGGTCCGTGCTACGGCTCAATATTTGAGTTTTCAAAATCCTAACGGTCGATCCAAACCATTCAACATGATTATAAAATGAATATGTACTTGCAAACCAAATTTTACATTTTTTCGATTTTTTTTACTATTTTTTTAGATAGGTAGAAAATCACTGTTTTTGGATGGTCCAGAATTTTCAGATCAAGTGATTTTCTACCTATCTAAAAAAATAGTAAAAAAATTCGAAAACATGTAAAATTTGGTTTGCATGTACATATTCATTTTATAATCATGTTGAACGGTTCGGATCGACCGTTAGAATTTTGAAAACTCAAATATTGAGCCATAGCACGGACCAAACCGTGCTATGCATAGTACCGTAGCCTCACTCAACCTTCTAAACTGAACGTTTATGAAATACTGCTGCTGTTTCAGGTTTTATTTCCTTTTTTCCATAGGCTTTTTATTCTGGATTGCACAATTAACGATAAATTGAGGTTTTGTTGGACAGACGACTGTTAAGTGTCGAGTAATGACAAACTATATTACCCAAATTAGGTGTCATACCAAAATCCCGAGCCTTACTGGTCAGGCCTGGATATCTGGTTCTGATGTGCTGGAAAACTTTATATCCACCGGTTGAATATCATCCTTGTTGCATCTAATGTTTTAAATTTATTGACAATTAACTGTGTTATTTTTCAGGGACTAAGCTTTACACAAGAAATGATGCTCAAACCGACAAGAGCATTTTCAGGTGGTTGGCGAATGCGCATAGCACTTGCACGTGCTCTATTTATTGAACCTGATCTTTTACTTCTTGATGAACCGACGGTAACCTGTTTTTATTATTATTCTGGAATAACATATTCTATATGGTATGTCTTTTCTTACAACTTAAATTTTCTATTCTTTTTTGTTTTATTTGCAGAACCATCTAGATCTCCACGCTGTCTTATGGCTGGAGTCATATCTGACGAAGTGGCCTAAAACTTTTATTGTTGTTTCTCACGCCAGAGACTTTTTGAATACAGTAAGTCTGCAAATATTTTTCTGTATTGATCAGGTAATAGTGCAGATCTTTGCTGTATGGATATGGATATGAGTATTGTATCGGATACGACGTGATACAGCAAAATGCAATTTTTCAAAATTATAGGATATGATACATCTTAAATATATATACTTGTCATGTCTCGTAACACAAAATATTTTTGTAATATAATATTGTTAAATGATAAGAACATCTGTTAGAAAAGTATAGCCATTAAATTTTTAAATAAAATGTAGATACAATTGGTTGAGCAAATAAGAGAACAGAGAGGAATCAATTGGCAACTTTTTATTTACATCAGAATGGATCAGTTTGAAACTAGTAATGGTTAGAAAGGAGGAAAAATTGCATTGGTCTCTATTAAACATGCTCTTTCATGATGAGTAGGAGGTATAGATAAATTAGATCTAGCTAAAGAGAGTAAAAAGAAAAATAAAAAAACAGTTTATTAGAATTATTAAATGGAAATTCTGGCTTTAAGAGGTAAGGAGGCGCTGCAGATGCTACCAACAAGTCGCTAGGTGCATGTGCCCAGCTGCGTGGGAAATGAGATTGTTCTTGATGAATTTATGTGGTAGCTATATGCATATTTATGCGTGGTCGTCAGCTATATCCAGCCATAATTTAATGATACATATTGGAGTATGCCATCTGACATACTGGATACAGATCACACTTGTATCATGCTTGAATCCGTATTTGATTTGTTTCTGGATAACATATGTACAGATTAAGAAAAAGAGAAGAACATTTTTTTTTTCCTTTTGGAAGCTTGGAATTCAGGCATTAGGTACATAAACCACATAGTACAACATCTAATGAAGAAGATTAGCTTTGAAAATCTCCACCAGAGAATAAAGGAAGAGCACAAAAATAACAGACAATACAAAAGAATAAACAGGAGAGAGGAATATACAGGAAAAGATCCAAAAGAATGTTGATTTAGTCCATAAGAGTCCTTGAACAAAATAAATAGGGACAATTAAAGGCTGTGATTTTTTAATTTGACAGTCTATGATTTAGTCACTACCATTTTACCATACCAGCAGAGGCAGATCCACATATACCAAATGGGGGTCAATTGACAACCAAATATTATTCTCAATAACCTATAGTCATGTGTCATATATTGTATGTATTTTAACACTGATGCCATACATAATCTAAAATTGACCTCCAAAAGTTTCTTGAAATTTTTCTATGATCGATCAGCATATTTTTCTCAAGCAATTTTTTTTATAATTGATCCCATATTCTTTAAAACTGTCTCCACCCTGCATACTATGTTTTCTTTTGACACAGTTTATTGAACAATTCAATCCTATTTGAATAATGAAATGTTGGTACAATTAACCATTACAGGTAGTAACAGACATACTGCATCTGCAAAACCAAAAGCTGACAGCTTACAAAGGTGACTATGACACATTTGAGAGGTCACGGGAAGAGCAGCTTAAGAACCAGCAGAAGGCTGTGGAGTCCAATGAGAAGGCCCGGGCACATATGCAGGTCTCTTTTATGTATCTTAAATTTTGGCATTTTTTTCTTGTTTAATACAATTTCCTTGTGTGTAAATTAGTGTGTTCAAAATTAAAATTGAGGACCTACAAAGTTGTGCCCAGTATATACTGGCGTTGCACTTCTGGAATCATTCTGGTGTAGGGTGTTCTTCTATGGTTTATTAGTGTAGTTGTTAAGAGTCAGCAGTGCATACCTTTATTTTACTGTAAATTAGGCGTACCTAGACAAAGCCTGGTACGACTGAGTTCAAAATGATGACACAAAAGTACCTTTATCCTAGACATTGGTGATGTAAATCCATGTACTCTTGATTTCAAAAATTTCACAAAATTAGAAATTTAAAACTGATACTAACAATAATCTGCTGTTTGTGTGCATTTCAGAATTTTATTGATAAGTTCCGTTATAATGCGAAACGGGCCTCGCTTGTTCAGTCAAGAATCAAGGTACTGTTAATGTCTCTTATTACTGGAATCATCATTTCGCTCATTTTCTGTAAACAAATTCTTCTGGTATCATATTTTTCTTCTAATTTTTATTACTGATACTTTATATTAAAATCTTTCAGGCATTGGATCGGATGGGTACTGTAGATGCTATTATCAATGATCCAGAGTATGTTTATGGACATTTTCTTCAATTGATCGCCTCATAATGGATTCATGTAATTATTCATTATTCGTTATTTATGAACCTTCTCTTTCTGACAACCTTACTTTTTTTTTCTTCTTGGTGCAGCTACAAGTTTGATTTTCCTACTCCAGATGACAAGCCCGGACCTCCAATTATCAGTTTCAGGTTTTGTTTAAAAAAAAATTTACTTACAAACTTTTTCATATATACTCCTGTTGAAATTATATATTTTTCATATTTGCTCCCTGAAAATGTCAAATTTAATAGGCAAAAACTCAACACAAACTATTTTGCAATATCTCGGTTTCAGTCTCTTCATATTATATTATCGAGTGCTTGTTCGTGTTTGTGTACTCTGTACCGTACAATTCATTTTTGCCTTTTCTTTGTTATTTTATTTGTTTCTTATTTCTTGGTGTAGCGATGCTTCCTTTGGTTACCCAGGAGGGCCTCTCTTATTTAGAAATTTGAATTTTGGCATAGACCTCGATAGCCGCATAGCAAGTAAGTGTTCTATAATTTCTTGTGGTTTTTTGTTATTTATATTTGACCTGTGGTTTTAATGGTGTATTGTATTTACAGCATTTTGTGTATTGAAACAAATGAAATCACTTTTCCTATGTTTTATTATGGTCAAATCAGTACCAAAGCATTGAAATTACAAACCTGGAATGGCACTGAAAGTGAGCTATAATTTCATTTCAAATTTTTCAGTGGTTGGTCCAAATGGCATTGGTAAGTCTACTATACTAAAGCTCATATCAGGAGATCTTCAACCGACTTCTGGAACTGTGTTTCGGTCTCCTAAGGTAAGTTCTTACATCTAATTTCAGGCTTTTAGCTTGAACATTGAGAAGTATGGTCTCAAATGGAAGCTTATTCTCATCTATTAGTGTATCTAAACCTGAGTTTTATCTTTTTGGCCAGCATGAGTGGGATATTATTTAAAAAGTATGCAATAGTTTGTAGTACTTAAAAGGGATTTTAGGCTAGGTAGCTAGGAATGTGATTTTCAATCTTGTGTCGTTTCTCTCTTTCTCTTCTTCTCTATTTTTATGCTTTACTTTGTTTCCCCTCTCTAACCACATATCTCCTTGTAACTCTCTTTTTATTATTAATTAAATACTAAGTAGGCGAAGCCTACTTTCGTCAAAAAAGGAAAAAGTATGCACTACAGTTGAGATTTAGATGAGATTAATGGTTTACACATAAAGCTCGAAGGAATTCTTACCACAGCATGTTCCTTATTCTAATGTTATATTTTCCTGTATAATTTTTGTTCATTTTCTGTAAAATTGTTATAGGTTAGGATGGCTGTGTTTAGTCAGCACCATGTAGACGGTCTTGATCTTTCAGCAAATCCTCTTCTCTATATGATGAAATGTTTTCCTGTGAGTACCTCAAATCTAAAAAGACATGCCTTTTAATTGATTGGGTTCTGGGATGTACTACTGCAGTTCTTAATTGAGAGATTTATTTGCTTTTCATCTCCTTCAGGGTGTACCAGAACAAAAGCTGAGAGCTCATTTGGGTTCCTTTGGTGTCTCAGGAAGTCTTGCTCTGCAACCTATTTATACCCTGTCTGGTAAGCACCAATCATTGTTTCATTTGTAAAAATTTATATAAATTCTTTCAAATTCTCGTTTAATTTGGGTTTTTCTTACTGCTTTAGGTGGTCAGAAAAGCAGGGTTGCATTTGCGAAGATCACATTTAAGAAACCGCATATTATTCTACTTGATGAACCCTCTAACCATCTTGTAAGTTCATCTCTCGCCCAATAAATAGGCTAACATTTGTTCCTTTCAGTTTTGCATTATTTGCATATGTTAAATGAACTTTTCATTTTTCATGTTTTTTGTTAGTTACTTGTAAATCGATTAACTGAACATGAATTTGGTTTTAGGATCTGGATGCGGTGGAGGCACTTATTCAGGGTCTGGTTATTTTCCAAGGGGGAGTCTTAATGGTACATCTTTATCATTAATTTGATCCAACTTAAAATCTGTTGGATTCAATTTAACATTTTAACTTGATGCTTGTTTATATATTAAATTATTAAAATAACCTTAGGGTTTATGTGTGCAATTTCCCTCCATAATGTTTGATACATCATTTTGGCTTTGGTTTTCTTAAAGAAATAATAACAAAATAAATAAAATATGTTGCACTATTACTCTATATAAGCACAACCCTAACATGAGAACCATCATTTTCCTAATGGCTAATGATACAAACTATTTAACTTCTTAGAAAATTAAACTACAAATACAAGGACTTGAGAACTAGGTATTTAATTTAAATTCTGGAAACAATTGTGCAGGTAAGTCACGATGAGCATCTGATAACAAATAGTGTGGATGAGTTGTGGGCAGTTTCTGAGGGCAGAGTGACCCCCTTCGCCGGTTCTTTCCTAGATTATAAGAAGATGCTTAGATCTGCCTAAATCTTATTATATTGGTTTAATGAGGGAAAGTAAATTACGGTTGATTCAATCAATCTATAGATCTGAAATTTTGTGCTTTATTTTTTCTTCATCTGAAATTTTGTTACTGGACGCTGCTAGGGTTTGCTTACTATTTGTGACAAAAAATAAGAGATTGGTCAAGTATTTGTTATGAGTTCAGCTTTTCTCTTCTGTGGCAATATTTCTTTTCCAAAATATTTTTCAGTCAAGGATCTAAATGGCGATCATCTTGTCATTGTGCAAAGGCTACAAAAACGCTATAGCTCGAAACAGAATAGCACCATGGTGCTATAGCTTTTAAGGTCATAGCGCTCTAGCTTTTTCCGTTGTGTTTTATTAAGTCATGTTCTATTTCATGTCAAAGCAGCAGTCGCCACTAACCAGAAAATACATGTGGTTTTCTCATTTTCTCTAAATTAGGTTATAACAACTCTAGCGTGTCTCATTAGTGGGAGCAGAGTGGGTACACCCTCATAGGGGACTATTTCCTCTGGAATCCATATCCTCTGAGCCTGATGTAACAAAATATTTGAGTTTGGATCTGGATCGTCCGATCAGAATCTGACCCAATCCGGTCCTAGGTGGAAGCAGATTGGATGGTCCGGATCCAAACTCAATTTTTTTGTTACCTTAGGTGAAATGAATTCATTTGATTGTCCACCGTATGATGATATGATCTAAGCATATATTGTGAGAGAGAATTTGAGATAGAAAATATTAATTATTCTACTCTCAACGGTCATTTCTCTCTATGGACCCGCAATAATGTGAAAAACAACGTGTAGAATATAAAAGAAAATAAGTACAAGATTAAATACAACTACAAGAATATGAATGACAATCTTATTCTATACAACCAGCATTAGATCAAAGACAACTAGTAGAACATGAAATACAACCAGTACAAGATGAAAAACAATTAGAAAAAGATTAAATACAACTAAAATAGAAGAAATACAACTCGTCAAAAATTAAAGACAACCAATAGAACATGCAGAACAACCACTAGAAGATGAAAGACTAGTAGACCATGAAACACAACCAGTACAAGATAAAAGACAACTATTAGAATATGAATGAGAACTATAAGAAGGTGAAATACAACTAGTAGTAGATGGAAGACAACCTGTATAACATGAAACATAACAAGTACAAGATGAAAGACAACAAGTAGAAGATGAAATACAACCACCAGAACGTAAAAGACAACCAGTAGAACATGAAAGACAACTAGAAGTAAATGAAAGACAACCAGTAGAACATGAAAGATAACAAGTACAAGGAGAAAAACAACCAGTATTAGATTAATAACAATAAGTAGAAAATGAAATACAACCAGTACAAGATGAAAGACAAATACTAGAATATGAATGACAAATTGAAGAAGGTGAAATACAACAAATGATAGATGGAAGACAACCTATAGAAAATGAAACACAACCAGTAAAGAATGAAATATAACAAGAAAAAGATGAAATACAACTAGTAGTAGATGAAATACAACCAGTAGTAGATGAAAGACAAACAGTAGAATGTGAAACACAACCAATAAAACATGAAAGAGAACCAGTACAAGATGAAAAACAACTAGTAGTAGATGAAAAACGACAAGAGAAAGATGAAATACAACCAGTATAAGATGAAAGACAACTAGTAGAATGTGAAAAACAATTATTAGAACAACAAAGACAACAAGTATAAGATGAAAGACAACTACAAGAATACGAATGACATAGTACAAGATGAAACACAACCAGTACAAGATGAAAGACAACTAGAAGAAGATGAAATAAACTAGAGGTCGACAAAATACAACTAGTCAAAGATGAAAGACAACCAGTAAAACATGAATGACAACCAGTAAAACATGAAAGACAACCAGTAGAAAATGAAAGACAACCAGTAGAACATTAAACACACAGTACAAGACGAAAGACAACTACTAGAATATGAATGAGAACTAGAAAAAATGTGAAATACAACTAGTTGTAGATGCAAGACAACCTATAGAACATGAAACACAACCTGTACAAGATGCAAAACAACTAGAAGAAGATGAAATACAACCAGTGAAAGACAACCAATAGAACATGAAAGAGAACCAATACAAGATGAAAAACAATAAGTAGTAGATGAAAGACAACCAGTAGAACGTGAAAGACAATCAGTAAAAGATAAAAGACAAATACTAGAATATGAATGACAATTAGAAGAAGTTGAAATACAACTAGTAAAGAATGAAAGTCAACTAGAAGATGAAATAAAACCAGTAGTAGATGAAAGACAACCAATCAAAACGTGAAAAGCAACCAATAAAACATGAAAAAAAACTACTACAAGATGAAAAACAACCAGTAGTAGATGAAAAAAGAAGTAGAAGACGAATTACAACCAGTAAAGGATGAAGACAACTACTGGGATATGAATGACAACAAGAAGAAAATGAAATACAAACAGTAATAGGTGAAAGACAACTAGTAGAACATGAAACACAACCAATATAAGAGGAAAAATAACTAGAAGAAGATGAAATACAACTAGAGGTAGAAGAAATTCAACTATTCGAAGATGAAAGACAACCAGTAAAGCATGAAAGATAATCAGTAGATGATGAAAGACAATTAAAAGAAATTGAAAGACAACCAGTACAAGATAAAAGACAGCTACTAGAATATGAACGATAACTAGAAGAAGGTTAATACAACCAGTATTGGATGGAAGACAACATGTAGAACATGAAACACAACCGGTACAAGATGAAAGACAACTAGAAGAAGATGAAATATAACCAGTAGTAGATGAAAGACAACTAGTAGAAAAGAAAGACAATTAGAAGAAGATGAAAATCAACTGCTAGAAGATTAAAAACAACTAATAGACCATGAAACATAACCATTATAAGATGAAAGACAAATACAAGAATATGAATGACAAGTAGAAGAAGGTGAAATACAACCAATAGTAGATGGAAGACAACCTGTAGAACATGAAACACAACCAGTAAATAATGAAATACAAAAAGAAGAAGATGAAATACAACCAGTAGTAGATGAAAGACAAACAGTAGAATGTGAAACACAACCAATATAACATGAAAGAGAACCAATAGAAGATGAAAAACAACTAGTAGTAGATGAAAAACTACAAGAGTATGATGAAAGACAATAAGTACAAGATGAAAGACAACTACAAGAATATGAATGACAACTAAAAAAAGGTGAAATATAACCATTAGTAGATGGAAGACAATCTATAGAACATGAAACACAATCAGTAAAGAATACAAGACAACAAGAAGAATATGAGGTACAACCAGTAGTAGATGAATGACAACCAGTAGAACGTGAAAGACAACGATTAGAACATGAAAGAGAGCCAGTACAAGATGAAAAACAACTAGTAGTGGATGAATAATAACAAGTGGAAGATGAAATATAACTGGTAATAGATGAAAGACAACCAGTATAATATGAAAGACAACCGGTATAACGTGATAGACAACTCGTACAAGATGAAAGACAACAAGAAGAACATGAAAAACAAACAATAGTAGATGAAAGACAACTTGTAGAACATGAAACACAACCAATACAACATGAAAGTCATCTAGAAGTAGATGAAATATAACTAGGGGTACAAGATGAAAGAAAACTACTAGAATATAAATGACAACTAGAAGAAGGTGAAATACAACCAGTAGTAGATAGAAGACAATCTGTAGAATATGAAACACAATCAGCAAAGAATAAAAGACAACAAGAAGAATATGAGATACAACCAGTAGTAGATGAAAGACAACCAGTAGAACATGAAAGACAACGACTAGAACATGAAAGACAACGACTAGAACATGAAAGAGAGCCAATGCAAGACGAAAAATAACTAGTAGTAGATGAAAAATAACAAGTGGAAGACGAAATGCAACCAGTAATATATGAAAGACAACCAGTAGAATGTGAAAGACGGTAGAACATGATAGACAACCCGTACAAGATGAAAGACAACAAGAAGAATATGAAAAACAAACAGTAGTAGATGAAAGACAACTAGTAGAACATGAAACACAACCAGTACAACATGAAAGTCAGCTAGTAGAAGATGAAACACAACCAGTAGAACATGAAAGACAACTACTACAATATGAATGACAACTAGAAAAAGGTGAAATACAACAAGTTGTTGATGGAAGACAATCTGTAGAACATGAAACACAATCAGAAGAATATGATATACAACCAGTCGTAGATGAAAGACCAGTAGAACGTGAAAGAAAACAATTAGAACATGAAAAGCCAGTACAAGATGAAAAACAACTTGTAGTAGATGAAAAACAACTTGTAGTAGATGAAAAACAACAAGTAGAAGATGAAATATAACTAGTAATAGATGAAAGACAACCAGTAGAATGTGAAAGACAACCGGTAGAACATGATAGACGGGTACAAGATGAAAAGACAACTACAAGAATATGAATGACAACAAGAAGAACATGAAAAATAAACAATAGTAAATGAAAGAGAAGAACATGAAACACAACCAGTACAACATGAAAGTCAGCTAGAAGAAGATGAAATACAACTAGAGGTAAAAGAAATACATGCAATCGAAGATGCAAAACAACTAGTAGAACACAAAAAACAACCAGTAGAACATGAAAAACAACCACTAGAAGTTGAAAGACAATCAGTAGAACATGAAACACAACCAGTACAAAACGAAAGACAACTACCATAATATGAATGACAACTGGAGAAAGGTTAAATACAACCAGTAGTAGATGGAAAACAAGTTGTAGAACGTGAAACACAATCAGTAAAGAATAACGGACAACAAGATGAATATGAGATACAACTAGTAGTATGTGAAAGACAACCAGTAGAACGTGAAAAACAACGATTAGAACATGAAAGAGAGCCAGTACAAGATGAAAAACAACTAGTAGTAGATGAAAAACAACAAGTGCAAGATGAAATACAACTAGTAATAGATGAAAGACAACCAGTAGAATGTGAAAGACAACCGGTAGAACATGATAGAAAACACATACAAGATGAAAGACAACTACAAGAATATGAATGACAATGTGAAGAACATGAAAAATAAACAGTAGTAGATGAAAGACAACTAGTAGAACATGAAACACAACCAATATAACATGAAAGTCAGCTAGAAGAAGATGAAATACAACTAGAGGTAGAAGCAATACATGTAATCGAAGATGAAAAACAATTAGTAGAACATGAAAAACAACCAGTAGAACATGAAAGACAACCACTAGAAGATGAAAGACAACCTGTAGAACATGAAACACAACCAGTACAAGATGAAAGACAACTACTAGAATATGAATGACAACTAGAAGAAGGTGAAATAAAACCAATAGTTGATGGAAGACAATCTGTAGAACATGAAACACAATCAACAAATATTAAAAGACAACAAGTAGAATATGAGATACAACCAGTAGTAGATGAAAGACAACCAGTAGAACGTGAAATACAACCAGTAGAACGTGAAATACAACGATTAGAACATGAAAGAGAACCAGTACAAGATGAAAAACAACTGGTAGTTGATGAAAAACAACAAGTGGGAGATGAAATACAACCAGTAATAGATGAAATACAACCGGTAGAACATGACAACAAGAAGAACATGAAAAACAAAAGTAGTAGATGAAATAGAAATTGTAGAACACAAAAAACAAACAGTAGAAGATGAAAGTCAACCAGTACAACATGAAACACAGCCAGTACAAGATGAAAGGCAACTTCTTGAATATGAATGACCACTAGAAGAAGGTGAAATACAACCAGTAGTAGATGGAAGACAACACGTGGAAACATGAAACACGGTACAAGAAAGACAACAAGAAAAATATGAGATACAACCAGTAGAAGACGAAAGACAACCAGTAGAACGTGAAAGACAACAGTTAGAACATGAAAGAGAACCAATACAAGATGAAAAACAACTGGTAGTAGATGAAAAACAACAAGTGGAAGATGAAATACAACCAGCAATAGATGAATGACAATCAGTAGAATGTGAACGACAACCGGGAGAACATGATAGAAAACACATACAAGATTAAAGACAACTACAAGAATATGAATGGCAACAAAAAGAACATGAAAAATAAACAGTAGTAGATGAAAGACAACTAGTAGAACAAGAAACACAACCAGTACAACATTAAAGTCAGCAAAAAAAAGATGAAATACAACTAGAGGTAGAAGAAATACATTTAATCAAAGATGAGAAACAACTAGTAAAATACGGAAAGCAACCAGTAGAACATGAAAGACAACCACTAGAAGATGAAATACAACCAGTAGAACATGAAACAGAACCAGTACAAGAAGAAAGACAACTACTAGAATATGAATGACAACTTGAAAAAGGTTAAATACAACCAGTAGTAGACGGAAGACAATATGTAGAAATGAAACACAATCAGCAGAGAATAAAAGACAACAAGAAGAATATGAGATACAACAGTAGTAGATGAAAGACAATCAGTAGAACGTGAAAAACAACGATGAGAACATGAAAGAGAGAGTACAAGATGAAAAACAACTAGTAGTAGATGAAAAATAACAAGTGGATGATGAAATACAACCAGTAATATATAAAAGACAACCAGTAGGATGTGAAAGACAAACGGTAGAACATGACAGACAACCCGTACAAGATGAAAGACAACAAGAAGAATATGAAAAACAAACAGTAGTAGATGAAAGACACTAGTAGAACATGAAACACAACCAGTACAACATGAATATCAGCTAGAAGAAGATGAAATACAACTAGAGGTAGAAGAAATACATATAATCGAAGATGAAAAACAACTAGTAGAACACGAAAAACAACCAGTAGAACATGAAAATCAACCACTAGAAGATGAAAGACAATCAGTAGAACATGAAACACAACCAGTACAAAATGAAAGACAACTACCAGAATATGAATGACAACTAGAAAAAGGTGAAATACAACCAGTAGTAGATGGAAAACAATCTGTAGAACGTGAAACACAATCAGTAAAGAACAAAGGACAACAAGATGAATATGAGATACAACCAGTAGAAGATGAAAGACAACCAGTAGAACGTGAAAGACAACGATTAGAACATGAAAGAGAGCCAGTACAAGATGAAAAACAACTAGTAGTAGATGAAAAACAACAAGTGGAAAATGAAATACAACTAGTAATAGATGAAAGACAACCAGTAGAATGTGAAAGACAACCGGTAGAACATGATAGAAAACACATACAAGATGAAAGACAACTACAAGAATATGAATGACAACGTGAAGAACATGAAAAATAAATAGTAGTAGATGAAAGACAACTAGTAGGACATGAAACGCAACCAGTACAACATGAAAGTCAGCTAGAAGAATATGAAATACAACTAGAGGTAAAAGAAATACATGCAATCGACGATGCAAAACAAATAGTAGAACACAAAAAACAACCACTAGAAGATGAAAGACAACCAATAGAACATCAAACACAACCAGTACAAGAAGAAAGAAAACTACTAGAATATAAATGACAACTAGAAGAAGGTGAAATACAACCAGTAGTAGATGGAAGACAATCTGTCGAACATGAAACACAATCAAGAAGAAGAATATGAGATACAACCAGTAGTAGATGAAAGACAACCAGTAGAACGTGAAAGACAACGATTATAACATGAAAGAGAGCCAGTGCAAGATGAAAAACAACTAGTAGTAAATGAAAAACAACAAGTGGAAGATGAATTACAACTAGTAATAGATGAAAGACAACCAGTAGAA
The DNA here is from genome assembly GCA_028015225.1 of Carex myosuroides. NCBI lineage: Eukaryota > Viridiplantae > Streptophyta > Magnoliopsida > Poales > Cyperaceae > Carex > Carex myosuroides. Next base: position 6,750,938 of record CM051471.1, read on the forward strand.
TGTGAAAGACAACCGGTAGAACATGATAGAAAACACAAAGAAGATGAAAGACAACTAGTAGAACATGAACCACAACTAGTACAACATGAAAGTCAGCTAGAAGAAAATGAAATACAATTAGAGGTAGAAGAAATACATATAATCGAAGATGAAAAACAACTAGTAGAACATGAGATACAACCAGTAGTAGATGAAAGACAACCAGTAGAACGTGAAAGATAACTAGTAGAACATGAAAGATGAAAAACAACAAGTAGTAGATGAAAAATAACAAGTGGAAGATGAAATACAACCAGTAATAGATGAAAGACAACCAGTACAATGTGAAAGACTACGGTATAACATGATAGACATCCCGTACAAGATTAAAGACAACAAGAAGAACATGAAAAACAAACAGTAGTAGATGAAAGACAACTTGTAGAACATGAAACGCAACCAGTACAACATGAAAGTCAGCTAGAAGAAGATGAAATACAACTAGAGGTAGAAGCAATACATGGAATCAAAGATGAAAAACAACTAGTAGAACATGAAAAACAACCAGTAGAACATGAAAGACAACCACTAGAAGATGAAAGACAACCTGTAGAACATGAAACACAACCAGTACAAGATGAAAGACAACTACTAGAATATGAATGACAACTAGAAGAAGGTGAAATAAAACCAATAGTTGATGAAAGACAATCTGTAGAACATGAAACACAATCAACAAATATTAAAAGACAACAAGTAGAATATGAGATACAACCAGTAGTAGATGAAAGACAACCAGTAGAACGTGAAATACAACCAGTAGAACGTGAAATACAACGATTAGAACATGAAAGAGAACCAGTACAAGATGAAAAACAACTGGTAGTTGATGAAAAACAATAAGTGGGAGATGAAATACAACCAGTAATAGATGAAATACAACCGGTAGAACATGACAACAAGAAGAACATGAAAAACAAAAGTAGTAGATGAAATAGAAATTGTAGAACACAAAAAACAACCAGTAGAAGATGAAAGTCAACCAGTACAACATGAAACACAGCCAGTACAAGATGAAAAACAACTACTAGAATATGAATGACAACTATAAGAAGGTGAAACAAAACCAGTAGTAGATGGAAGACAATCTGTAGAACATAAAACACAATAAGTAAAGAATAAAAGACAATAAGAAGATTATGAGATACAACCAGTAGTAGATGAAAGACAACCAGTAGAATGTGAAAGACAACAATTAGAACATGAAAGACTGTACAAGATGAAAAACAACTGGTAGTTGATGAAAAACAACAAGTGGAAGATAAAATACAACCAGTAATAGATGAAAGACAACCAGTAGAACATGATAGACAACCCCATACAAGATGATAGACAACTACAAGAATATTAATGACAACAACAAGAACATGAAAAACAAACGGTAGTAGATGAAATACAACTTGTAGAACACAAAAAACAACCAGTAAAATAGGAAAGACAACCACTAGAAGATGAAAGTCAACCAGTACAACCTGAAACACAACCAGTACAAGATGAAAGACAACTACTAGAATATGAATGACAACTAAAAGAATGTGAAATACAACCAGTAGTAGATGGAAGACAACACGTGGAAACATGAAACACAATCGGTACAAGAAAGACAACAAGAAGAATATGAGATACAACCAGTAGTAGACGAAAGACAACCAGTAGAACGTGAAAGACAACGGTTAGAACATGAAAGAGAACCAATACAAGATGAAAAACAACTGGTAGTAGATGAAAAACAACAAGTGGAAGATGAAATACAACTAGTAATAGATGAAAGACAACTAGTAGAATGTGAAAGACAACCGGTAGAATATGATAGACAACCCGTGTTGTTCCTTAGGCACCACTAATTTCGAAAATAAATAAATAATTGTAAATAAAATAAAGTAGATGAGTTTAGAGAAATTTGACACAAGGAGTGATAACGGAGTTCGGCTTAAAATGCCTACGTCTCCGGGGTGTCGCAACCGCTTCTCGGTGCGCCTTTCTATTACCCAAAAGAGAAAGGTTACAACCTGTGAACCGGTGAGCCCTTACAACCAACGGGAAGTCCCACGGCCAACTTGAATCGAGAACGAAGTCTCTAAGTTTGAAATCTCAAGATGAACACTCAAGAACTCACTCTAACCTAATCTAACTCGAGATTAGTGAAGTGTATTTGAGGTTGTTTGAGGGATATTGAAGTTTTTGTTCTCACAACAATGGAGTAACTTGATCTCACAGAAAATCACTTTTTGAATTGATTAGGGTCGGCTAGATTCATTTGAGGAGAACCCTAAGGTTCTATTTATAGTGGCAGTTTTGAAATGAGTTTTCTGCCATAAAACGTCCCAACGTTTTGTAAAACGTAGAAAACATTTTACTTTAATTTAGTTCAAAAATTCAAATTTCTGTGAGATCTTCTAAAACATCCCAGACGTTTAACAAACGTTGCAGAACGTTTTCCTCTGGAGATTTATCGACTAAAATGCTATTTTGAATTCTGAGAAATGAATTAAAACGTCCAGACGTTTTAAAAAACGTCTACAATGTTTTAGAGAATTTTTCAGCTTTTAATCGACTAACTTCCAGGTTTTTCACATAGATAAACGTCTGAACGTTTTGCTAAACGTCCCAACGATTTGTCCCTGTGAATCAACATCAAAGCTACTTTACCAATCATAATTTTACAGTTTAAATTCTTGATAAATAACTTGATAATTTCTTCAGTTCAAGTGCTCTTAATTGCAATTCCAATTGTCTTGAACCTGCATTCTTTCTAAAATAGAGAAAATTGTAAAATTCAATAATCGTATGTTTTGCAAATTAGTCAAATAGACTTAAAGAGAATTGCTTAAAACAACAATCTCCCCCTTTTGACGATTTGCAAAACATACAACGCAAGTAAGTGCATACATAGATTTTTCCCACATTTTAATTTTCCAATTAATCGGTTTAATCGGTTTTTGCATGTCTTGCATTTTCTCCCCCTTTTGGAAATCGACGAAAGGGAGACTAAATACATCAAATAGCACAATTAATAGTGCTCCCCCTCAAAATATGCACTCCCCCTCAATTTGATAATATGAGAATCATAAACTTTGAGAATTATGCATCGTATAACAAATGATATAAACATGTAATATAGCAAATTTTTGATTAATCATGCAACCATAAATCAAGAATTTATATTAATATCATAAGTACTCTAATCAAAGGAGGTTCACATCATGCAAGATTAAAATAATATAAGTTCATAGCATAACAAAACATAACATAGCAATCACTTAGCAATTTTGAATTTTAAAAGAGCAAGGAGATTTTAAAATGCGGGATCATCTTCGTCATCGCCGTCTCACCTTCTTCATCGTCTTCTTCCTCGTCATCTTCGGATGGAATGTGAGCGGTACTAGTGGTCACACCACTAGAAGCACCGTATTGTTGCACAAAGCGCCGAGCAAGTTCGGAGGTAGTGATATCAACATCATGAATGGCTTTGGCGTTTTTGAGACCTCGGTTTCGGATTTTGCGCGAATCTTCTTTCAAGACTAGAGATCATTCTTAATCTCGGTAAAGTCATTGGTATTGGCTAATTGGTATTGTTGCATGTGTTGAATAATCCAAGCCAATTGATTTTCCGCTCCTTGAGGGATCTCACCTTGAGCCATTGGTGGTATCGGTGGCGGTTCATTTTGTACCGACGGTTCTTGTTCATACGGATCCCAATATTGGTTCGGTTGAGCAATGGGAGCATTTATCCAACTATTGATTGGCCGTCCGTCAGGTTTGAGCATTGGTAAACCCGAGTCCGAATGACTTTGGTTCCAACCATGTTTGGGTAGAATATCAAGCAAGTGTTGGGGTTCGTTACCAATGAGATGACTTGGAACGGTTATGCCATTTTGGCGAATCATGCGATGAATTATATGGCCATAGGGTAGAGTGGCAACGGAGCTAGTATAGCAAGCAATCATGTGGCGAAGAATGATAAATGGAATGTTGAACCGTTTTTCATCCATGGATATGAGATGCCTCAAGTAGTACATTGGACCCCGCTCTATATTTGATTTGATCGTTGCTTTGGGTATGAGAATGTTGTTGATGATAAGAAAAAGCAAACGATGTAGAGATGGAAGATGTGATGCATAGAGGGGTCCACCGCCATGGTTACGGTGATCAAACCAGGTTTTGTAGTGATCGGCGGATTCTAAAGCTTGATATGGCCAATTCCAAAGGAGATAGGTTTCTTCACCCTCATTTGACAAACCAAGCCAATTGGCCACATTCTCCAGAGATAGGACAATTTCTCGCCCACATACATAGGATTTGACGAGAAAGGGTTCATCGGTGAAGGTGAGGTTGCAATAGAAGGTTTTGGTAATCATTTCACTATATGGTTCATCGCAAGTGATCAAGGATTCCCAAGGCCAATGATTGATATACTCGATAATTTTGTCATCCTCAGGAAATGAGAAGGTAACTGAGGCTTTGTTGAAATAGTAACAATTAGACAATTTCCGATCCGAAAATTGTCCTGTGAAATTGGTGTGGGTAATTGGATTTCTAAATAGGTAAGTGTTTGATCGAAAAAGGTTGGTATCCGGTTGAATTTCAGTTCTACTTGTCTCACCCGTTTCGGTTCGGGACCTCTTCTTTCTAAGTGCATTCATTTTGGCAAGTTTTGGAGCCATTGGTTTGAGAGAGAAATTTAAAGTTACCGATTGAAGAATGAAGCACAAATCCGTGAAGAGAACGACTCTACAAGCACAATGGTGAAGACGGATCGTTGATTGAGCGGTCGGATCGCCGGATTTGAAAAGGTGGCGAAAGTTAGGGTTTTGGTGGAGAGAGAGAAGGAGGGAGAGAAACTTGGTTTTGAAACAAGAAATGGGAAGAGGGTTGAGAGGAGAGAAGAAATCACTTTAGAATAGGTGATTTGGTGGTTTGTGGATGCTAAAACGGAAGAAGAGTAAGGTGGCGGAGAGGAGAAGAGAAGGAGAGAAAGAGGGTTTTAAGAAGAAGATAGGAATGAAGAGGAGTCGGTTCGCAGGAGACTTTTAGAAGCTGCGCCGAAAACGTCTGGGACGTTTATAAAACGTCTGGGACGTTTATAAAACGTCGTGGAACGTTTTGTTCTGGACATTTGGAGATGAAAATTTTGATTTTGAATTTTGATTTTACAGAAAAACGTCCGAACGTTTAGGAAAACATCTGGAACGTTTTATAGAATTTAGTTGATGAATTAATTTTGGAATTTTGAGAAATTATATTCGATAAAACGTCCAGACGTTTTTCCAAACGTTCCAGACGATTTGGTTGATTTCTGAGTTGTGAAAAATTCAGTAGGATGGAACATAGAGAAACGTTCAAACGTTTCCTCAAACGTTCAGACGTTTTAAGATATTTTGCATTTCAGAAGTTTGAACTTTTCGGACAAGAAGAAAAGGGGAAAAACGTTGCAACGTTTTACATAACGTTCAGGACGATTTGCCTCTTTTCTCAGATTTTAATTTTTGATATTTTTGGATAGTGCAAAACGTCCAAACATTTTAGGTCATTTTGATAAGTTTGAAGTGAGGTTCATAAACGTTCTAACGTTTTCAGAAATGTTTTGCAACGTTTCTCTCTGGCATTTTTGTCTTAAAATTAACTAATTGATTGCTATGCTCTCAATTTGAAGTATTTTAGTCCTTAAATTCAAGCATGCCTAATTTAAACCTCAATTCATTGTGTTGTTGAGTATTTAAGGGCTTGGTAAAAATATCGGCAATTTGATTTTTAGTATCAATATGAATGAGTTGAACTTCACCTTTCTCAACATGATCCCTAATAAAATGATGCCTTATTTCTATGTGCTTAGTTCTAGAATGGAGAACCGGATTTTTGGATATCATAATGGCACTGGTATTGTCACACATAATTGGTACGTTGCGGAAGTGAATTTCATAATCATGTAATGTTTGGATCATCCATAAAATTTGTGTGCAACAGCTACCGGCCGCAACATACTCGGCTTCCGCGGTGGAAAGCGCAACCGAGGTTTGTTTACGACTCGACCATGAACAAGTGATCCGCCAAGAAATTGACATGTACCACTTGTACTCTTTCTATCCATTCGATCTCCGGCAAAATCGGCATCGGTATATGCTATCAAATTTAATTCCGATTGTTTGCCATACCACAATCCCACATTTAGAGTGCCTTTGACATATTTAATAATTCTTTTAACGGCTTTCAAATGCAACTCTTTGGGATTAGATTGAAACCTAGCACATAGACATACCGCAAACATAATATCGGGTCTACTAGCGGTTAAATAGAGTAGATTACCTATCATAGCTCGGTATTGGGTAATGTCCACGGGTGTGCCGCTTGGATCCGAGTCAAGATTTGTGTTGGTAGCCATTGGTGTTGGACTCGCCTTGCTCTTGATCATTCCAAACTTCTTCACCAACTCCTTGGCGTATTTGGTTTGGCTTACAAAGATGCCATCCGAGAGTTGCTTGATTTGAAGCCCCAAGAAGAAACTCAATTCACCCATCATGCTCATCTCGAATTCACTACTCATAAGAGAAGAAAATTCCTTGGCAAGTGCCGCATTAGGTGAACCAAAAATAATGTCATCGACATAAATTTGTACTATTAAGATTGAATTATTTCTCTTCTTTGTAAAAAGAGTAGTATCATTCTTTCCTCTTGTAAAACCTTTTTCGATTAGAAAGGAACTTAGTCTACCGTACCATGCTCTAGGAGCTTGTTTAAGCCCATAAAGTGCCTTAGTGAGTTTATAGACATGGTTAGGAAATGTCGGGTCAACAAAACCGAGTGGTTGATTCACATATACTTCTTCGTCTATAAATCCATTCAAAAATGCACTTTTAACATCCATTTGAAATAGAGTAAAACCTTTGTTGGAGGCATATGCTAAAAGCATTCGAATGGATTCTAGACGAGCTACGGGTGCGAAGGTTTCTTCGAAATCAATACCCTCTTGTTGTTTATACCCTTGAGCTACTAACCTAGCTTTGTTCCGAACAACATTTCCATTTTCATCTTTCTTATTCCTAAAAACCCATTTAGTTCCAATAATCATACGGTCCCTTGTCTTAGGTACTAGTACCCAAACTTTGTTCCTTTCAAATTGAGCGAGTTCTTCTTGCATCGCACAAATCCAATTTGAATCCCCATTGGCATCTTTAAAGTTTTTAGGTTCAACATTTGATACGAATGCACAATGGGCAATCATTTGATTTAATCCCGATCTAGTCCTAACCCCTTCCCTAGGATTCCCAATCACATTAGAAAGAGGGTGAGAGGAAACTTCCCTTAGATCTTCGGGAGGTTGATATACACATTGTGGAGATTGTGCCTCCTCGGTTTGCATTGACTCGTTCAATGGATTTTCTTCGGGTTGCTCTTGCTCGAGTGGTTGCTCAATGTTGTTGTTTGTATTTTCAACTTCATTAATCTCGAGCTCGGCATCTTCAACACCTACAATTTGAATACCTTTCTCGGCCTTTTGATTAGTAGCTTCATCAAATTTGACATGTACGGATTCAATTACAATTTGATGAGATGCAATATAAATTCTATAGGCTTTACTTGTCAAGGAGTATCCCACAAATATTCCCTCAATGGATTTAGAATCAAATTTTGTAATTTTAGGTGATTCATTTAGCATGAAGCATTTCGATCCAAATACTCTAAGATGAGATATTTTTGGCTTATACCCCTTCCATAGCTCATAAGGTGTTTTCTTCAATATCGACCTTATGCTAATGCGATTGATCACGTAGCAAGCCGTATTGACCGCTTCGGCCCAAAGGTGTTTGGGTAAAGGGTATTCATTTAACATGGTACGGGCAAGCTCTTGTAATGTTCGGTTTTTCCTCTCAACAACCCCATTTTGTTGAGGTGTGCGAGGAGCCGAATATTCATGTTTATATCCTCTTTTAGAGCATACTTCATCAAATTTTGCATTTTCAAATTCACCCCCATGATCACTTCGAATACGAATGATTTTTGTACCCTTTTCATTTTCAACACGATTGCAAAATTTAATGAAGTTTTCAATTGCTTCATCCTTATGTTGCAAAAATATGACCCAAGTAAAGCGACTATAGTCATCTACAATTACATATGCATATCTTTTTCTAGCTAAACTTGGTATGCCAATTGGTCCAAACAAGTCCATATGTAGTAATTGCAATGGTTGATCGGTTGAGACCATATCTTTGGACTTAAAACTATTTTTAGTTTGTTTACCTTGTACGCATGCATCACACAATCCTACAAGTTCTAATTTGTGTGTTGGTAAGCCACGGACTAGGTCTAATTTAACTAACTTTTTAATGGAGTCAATTGAAATATGACCTAGTCTACGGTGCCATAACCTAGAGCCGGTTGTGATGGCATTCAAACATATTTCACCCGAGTCGAAATAATTAAAATACAAATAATAGACATTTTTCTTTCTCTTACCGGTGTAAATTAAAGAATCATCGGATTCTCTAAACAGAAAACAAGCATTAGTATTGAATTTAATGTAATAACCAGCTTCACATAATTTACTTACACTAAGTAAATTATAGTTCAAGCCGTCAACGAGGTAGACATCCGATATGGTTAAGTTTTGGTTACCAACCGAACCTAATCCGATTATCGAACTCTTTCTTTGGTTACTACCGAAAGTAACCGACCCACCATCATATGGTTCTAAAGATTTGAAATTAGATTTATCACCGGTCGTGTGGTGTGAACATCCACTATCAATGATCCAAGCATTTTCTTTATGTGTTGTAATCAAACATACCTACAAGAGTATATATATATATATTTGTAATTAACATATACCTTGTTTTAATCTCCCCCTTCCTTAATGATTTTCGTTTTAGGTTTGGGGAGATTTCAATTACAACTTAAGCTAGTTTAGCTTTGGGAATCCAAACAACATTTGATTTGTTGCTTCCTTTCCTAAAGCTACACTCTAATGAGGTGTGGCCAATTTTACAACAATAATTACAAAATGTGACCGATTGCTTGACATTAGTTGAACCATGCTTGAAAGTGTCTTGAAATTTACTTTTCACTTCTTGAATTTGATTCCTATGATTTGTAACTTTAGATAGGCAATGCTTATTTTTGTTTGAATCAAATTTATTGTTATGTTGGGGAACATCTCTTGACAAACCATTTCTTTGGTTTTTGTTTTGTAAAGTATTTTTGTTGTTTGTTTCATAAAACCATCCATCCGGTCCTTTGAAATAAGTTTTGTTTGACCTTTTTGGATTGAATGTGTTCCTATCACTATTTTGACACTTGTTTTCATTTTTGTAATTTTTGTTAGAAAATTTGTACCTAAAAGCATGATTTTGTGATTTTTGGTTTTGTTTTACCTTTGTGATTTGAGGAGTTGTCCCTTTATTTGACTCCTTTATCAATGGTGTTTTCCCATGTTTGGAGTGAAATTGATAATCAAAATACTCTTTGCAATTAAACTTGAATTTATTTAAGTTTTGAGCAAGTTCCCCATTTTCTTTTGGGCTTTGTGAATAATTTGATTCAAATGAGGATTGATCCTTCTTGTATCCAATGCCCATTGTACCTACTTTTTGGGTCAAATTGGCATTGATCAAATTTTCTACATAGTAGGGATCAAGACTAGTGACATTTGAGAATTCACTAGGAGATCTTAAAGCCCTATTTTCGGTCTCGAGAGTGTGATTTAAGAAGTTATAATTCTAAATTTTTTATTTTGGACTCAAATTCAAGAAATTTATATTTCATTGTTTGTATGATACCTTCCTTTTCAAGCACGGTCTTTTTGGATTCCTCAAGCAACCTAAGTGCATTTTGATTCATTAGAATTTCATTCATGAACGTGCTTGTCTCATTTGTTTCTATATAGTTTCTATTCATGTCAATTTTGGATTCATCTTTCCTAACTTGGTTACCGTTTAGATGGTAGTCGGTCAAGTCAATAGGAGAAATGTACCGGCTTGAAGAAGAGGTAAGGTGTACCTCATTTGAGTAATTTCTTAAATCTTCTATGGATGCATCCTTGACTTCAATGATAGTGTTAGTTGAGGCTTCGATGGGATCACCCGGCTCCTTATTGATTTTTGGATTGACGAGATTTTTGAGAAATTCGATTGTGGTCTCGTCGGTTATGTTTTTGTTTGCAATGATTGTATCCACATCAATCATTGTCGAGCCTTCGTCTACTATTACCATCAAGGCAAGATTAATCTCTTGTTCATCGCCCGACTCCGAGTCGGATTCTTCTCTATCGCTTTCATCGGAGTTGATGCAAAATAAGGCTTGCATAGCCTTGGCCTTATTCTTGCTTTTGTATCCGTCGTACTTTTGCTTGGGCCTTCGGTCGGGTTGCCCTTCATTATCCTTGTTCTTCAAGTTGGGAAATAGCTTGAAGCAAGTTTGGAAGGTGTGCCCTTCTCTTTCACATGCAAAACAAAAGACTCGTTTGTTTCCTTCTTCTCGTTCCTTGTTGTATTTTCGTTCGAAGTTGAGCATGGCTTGGAATATTTTGGTTAAGAGGACGGCATCATTAGAGGTTTCATGTCCTAGTTGGTTTATGAAGGAGTCACTTGATGGGCGGTTATTTGAGGAGCTAGGGTGGTTTCGGTGGTTTTGAGCCGGAAAAGCCACGGTTTTTGTTTTTGGCTCTTGTTTGAGCTCACCGGCTTGTATTAGCTTTTCTTCAAAACTCCGTAAATGAGCATAGAGTTCATCCAGTGTGAATGTCTTTTGTGTCCCATGAATTGCTTCTAGGGCACTCACCAATCCGTCCCACCTAGGCCTCCTTAGCATTACTCGGAGAAGCTTTTCTACAAGTTTATCGTTAGAAAGCGGTTCTCCTAATTCAATGAATTCATTTTGAATATGCATAAAGTCTATTATACATATCCTCAACATTTTCACCATTTTCTACTTTAAAAGTTTCAAATTTTGTATCTAGACCGGCTATTTTGGTTCGTTTGATTTGGGTGTTTACCCTCGTACCGGTTAACAAGGGCATCCCACATTTCTTTTGCATTTTTCGTGTTACCGAAAATTAATGCAACCGATTCACTTACCGTATTGTATATTGCATTAACGGCAAGGTCATTTACTTTCTTTAATTCGGTAGATGGATATGTTTCAGTTTTGGCCTCATTGCCGGTAGGTGAGGTGTATACCGGTTCATAGGCGTTTTCAATAACTTTCCAAACATCAAGGATGTTTTGATAGTTCATCATGGTCCTTTTCCAATGACTGAAATTTTTGGTAGCACTACCAAAGGTTGGAGGTTCTTTCACATATCTAGTGGATGCCATTTTAGATCGGTAAGCTCGAATTAAGTGAGTCTTAATTTGAGAAACGCGCTCTGATACCACTTTGTTGCTCCTTAGGCATCACTAATTTCGAAAATAAATAAATAATTGTAAATAAAATAAAGTAGATGAGTTTAAAGAAATTTGACACAAGGAGTGATAACGGAGTTCGGCTTAAAATGCCTACGTCTCCGGGGTGTCGCAACCGCTTCTCGGTGCGCCTTTCTATTACCCAAAAGAGAAAGGTTACAACCTGTGAACCGGTGAGCCCTTACAACCAACGGGAAGTCCCACGGCCAACTTGAATCGAGAACGAAGTCTCTAAGTTTGAAATCTCAAGATGAACACTCAAGAACTCACTCTAACCTAATCTAACTCGAGATTAGTGAAGTGGATTTGAGGTTGTTTGAGGGATATTGAAGTTTTTGTTCTCACAGAAAATCACTTTTTGAATTGATTAGGGTCGGCTAGATTCATTTGAGGAGAACCCTAAGGTTCTATTTATAGTGGCAGCTTTGAAATGAGTTTTCTGCCATAAAACGTCCCAACGTTTTGTAAAACGTAGAAAACGTTTTACTTTAATTTAGTTCAAAAATTCAAATTTCTGTGAGATCTTCTAAAACATCCCAGACGTTTAACAAACGTTGCAGAACGTTTTCCTCTGGAGATTTATCGACTAAAATGCTATTTTGAATTCTGAGAAATGAATTAAAACGTCCAGACGTTTTAAAAAACGTCTACAACGTTTTAGAGAATTTTTCAGCTTTTAATCGACTAACTTCCAGGTTTTTCACATAGATAAACGTCTGAACGTTTTGCTAAACGTCCCAACGATTTGTCCCTGTGAATCAACATCAAAGCTACTTTACCAATCATAATTTTACAGTTTAAATTCTTGATAAATAACTTGATAATTTCTTCAGTTCAAGTGCTCTTAATTGCAATTCCAATTGTCTTGAACCTGCATTCTTTCTAAAATAGAGAAAATCGTAAAATTCAATAATCATATGTTTTGCAAATTAGTCAAATAGACTTAAAAAGAATTGCTTAAAACAACAACCCGTACAAGATGAAAGACAACTACAAGAATGTGAATGACAACAAGAAAAACATGAAAAATAAACAGTAGTAGATGAAAGACAACAATCGAAGATGAAAAACAACTAATAGAACACCAAAAACAACCATTAGAACATGAAAGACAACCACTAGAAGATGAAAGACAATCAGTAGAACATGAAACACAACCAGTACAAGATGAAAGACAACTACTAGAATATGAATGACAACTAGAAAAAAGGTGAAATACAACCAGTAGTAGACGGAAGACAATCTGTAGAACAAGAAACACAAGAAGTAAAGAATAAAAGACAACAAGAAGAATATGAGATACAACCAGTAGTAGATGAAAGACTACCAGTAGAACGTGAAAGACAACTATTAGAACATGAAAGAGAGTCAGTACAAGATGAAAAACAACTAGTAATAGATGAAAAACAACAAGTGGAAGATGAAATACAACTAGTAATAGATGAAAGACAACCTGTAGAATGTGAAAAACAACCGGTAGATCATGATAGACAACCCGTACAAGACGAAAGACAACTACAAGAATATGATGACAACAAGAAGAACATAAAAAACAAACAGTAGTAGATGAAAGACAACTTGTAGAACATGAAACACAACCAGTACAACATGAAAGTCAGCTAGAAGAAGATGAAATACAACTAAAGGTAGAAGAAATACATGTAATCGAAAATGAAAAACAACTAGTAGAACACAAAAAACAACCAGTAGAACATTAAAGACAACCACTAGAAGATGAAAGACAACCAGTAGAACATGAAACACAATCAGTACAAGATGAAAGAGAACTACTAGAATATGAATGACAACTAGAAGAAGGTGAAATACAACCAGTTGTTGATGGAAGATAATCTTTAGAACATGAAACACAATCAGTAAAAAATAAAAGACAACAAGAAGAATATGAGATACAACCAGTAGTAGATGAAAGACAATCAGTAGAACGTGAAAGACAACGATTAGAACATGAAAGAGAGCCAGTACAAGATGAAAAACAAATAGTAGTATATGAAAAACAAGTGGAAGATGAAATTCAACTTGTAATAGATGAAAGACAACCAGTAGAATGTGAAAGACAGCCGGTAGAACATGATAGACAACCCGTACAAGATGAAAGACAACACAAGAATATGAATGACAACAAGAAGAACATGAAAACAAACAGTAGTAGATGAAAAACAACTAGTAGAACATGAAACACAACCAGTACCACATGAAAGTCAGCTAGAAGAAGATGAAATACAACTAGAGGTAGGAGAAATACATGTAATCGAAGATGAAAAACAACTTGTAGAACACGAAAAACAACCAGTAGAACATGAAAGACAAACACTAGAAGATGAAAGACAACAATTAGAACATGAAACACAACCAGTACTAGATGAAAGACAACTACTAGAATATGAATGACAACTAGAAGAAGGTGAAATAGAACAGTAGTAGATGGAAGACAACATGTAGAACGTGAAACACAAGCGGTAGAAGATGAAAGACAACTAGATGTAGATGAAATACAACCAGTAGTAGATGAAAGACAACCAATAGAACGTGAAAGACAACCAATAGAACTTGAAAGAGAACCAATACAAGATGAAAAACATTAAGTAGAAGATGACTAGTAGAACATGAAAGACAATTAGAAATAGATGAAAGACAACCATTACAAGACGAAAGACAACTAGAAATAGATGAAAGACTACTAGTAGAACATGAAAGACAACAAGTATAAGAAAAAATACAACCACTAGAAGATGAAAGACAACCAGTGAAACAAGAAACACAACCACTACAAGATGAAAGATAACTACTAGAATATGAATGACTACTAGAAGAGGTGAAATACAACCAGTAGTAGATGGAAGACAACATGTAGAACATGAAACACAATTGGTACAAGATGAAAGACAACTAGATGCAGATGAAACAACCAGTAGTAGATTTAAGACAACCAGTAGAACGTGAAAGACAACTAATAAAACTTGGAAGAGAACCAGTACAAGATGAAAAACAACCAGTAGTAGATGAAAAACAACAAGTAGAAAATAAAATAAAAGCAGTAATAGATGAAAGTCAACCAGTAGAACGTGAAAAAATACCAGTATAACATGAAAGACAACCAGTACAAGATGAAAGACAACTATTGGAGTTTGAATGACAACTAGAAGAAGATGAAATACAACTAGTAGATGAAAGACTACTAGTAGAACATGAATCACAACCAGTACAAGATGAAAGACAATTAGAAGAAAATGAAATATAACTTGTGATAAAAGAAATAGTAGAAGATGAAAGACAACCTGTAGAACAAGAAAAACAACAAGTAGGAGATAAAATGAAAGACAGCCACAATAGGATGAAAGATAACTAGAAGAAGATGAAAGACAATTTTTTGAAGATAGAAGACAAGAATAAAATGAAAGACAACCAGTATAACATAAAAGACAATACAAGACGAAAGATAATTAGAAGAAGATGAAAAACAACTAGTAGAAGTGAAATACATCCAGTATTAGATGAAAGAAAATTAGTACAAAAAAAACAACGAGTACATCATGAGAAACAACTAGAAGAAGAAGAGAAACAACTCATATAAGATGATAGACAACTCGAAGAAGGTGAAATACAACTTGAAAAAGAGGAAATACAACATGTAGTAGGTGAAAGACTGATGTAGGAAATGAAAGACAAACAGTAGTTTATGAAAGACAACCAGTACAAGATGAAAGACAATCAGAAAAAAATGAATATCAATTACTAGAAGATGAAAGACAACCAGTAGAACATGAAACACAACCAGTACAAGATGAAAGACAAATACTAGAATATGAATGATAACTATAAGAAAGTGAAATACAACCAATAGTAGATGAAAGACAACCTGTAGAACATGAAACACAACCCGTAAAAATGAAAGACAACGAGAAGAAGATGAATTGTAACTTGTAGTAGATGAAATTTGACATGTAGAACGAGAAAGACAACCAATAGAACATGAAAGCGGACTAGTACAAGATGAAATACAACCAGTATTAGATGAAAAACAACAAGTAGAAAATGAAATACAACTAGTAGTAGATGAAAGACAACCAGTAGAACGTGAAGGACAACCAGTAGAAGATGAAAGACAACTCGAAGAAGCTGAAAGACAACCAGTAGAACATGAAAGACAAGTAGAAGAAGATGAAAATCAACTACTAGAAGATGAAAGACAACCAGTAGAACATGAAAAGACAACCAGTATAACATGAAAGATAATGCAAGACGAAAGATAATTATAAGAAGATGAAAATAACTAGTAGAAGATGAAATACAACTAGTAGTAGATGAAAGAAAGTTAGTAGAAAAAGACAACGAGTACATGATGAGAAACAACTAAAAGATGATGAAAAACAACTCATATAAAATGATAGACAAACTAGAAGAAGGTGAAATACAACTTGAAGAAGAGGAAATACAACCTGTAGTAGGTGAAAGACTGATGTAGGAAATGAAAGACAAACAGTAGTTTATGAAAGACAACCAGTACAAGATGAAAGACAACAACAAAAAGATGAATATCAACTACTAGAAGATGACAGACAATCATTAGAACATGAAAGACAACCAGTACAAGATGAAAGACAACTACTAGAATATGAATGACAATTAGAAGAAGATGAACGAGTAGTAGATGAAAGTAACAAGTTGAACATGAAGCACAATTAGTACAAGATGAAAGACATCTAGAAGAAGATGAAATACAGCTAGTAGTACATGAATACAACCAACAGAACGTGAATGATAACCAATAGAACATGAAAGACAATCTGTACAAGACAAAAGACAACTAGAAGAAAATGAAAAACTAGTAGAAGATAAAGTACAACCAGTAGTAGATAAAAGACAACTAGTAGAACGTAAAATAACTAGAAGAGAATGAAAAACAATTAACAGAGGATGAAAAACAACTAGATGAAGAGGAAATACAACTAGTAGTAGAAGAATGCGATAAGTAGGACTTGAAAGACAGCCTGTAAGAATATGAAAGACAACCAGTACAAGATGAAAGACAACTAGAAGATGATGAAAATCAACTACTGTACAAGATGAAATACAACCAGTCGTAGATGAAAAGTAACATGTAGAACATGAAAAACAACTAATAGAACATGAAAGACAACTAGAAGAAAAATAAAATCAATTACTAGAAGATGAAAGACAACCAGTAGAACATGAAACACAAATAGTACAAGATGAAAAACTAGAAGAAAGAGAAATACAACAAATATTAGATGAAAGACAACCTGTAGAATATGAAACACAACCAGTAAAAATGAAACACAACCAGTAAAAATGAAAGACAACTAAAAGACGATGAATTGTAACTAGTAGTAGATGAAATTCGACCTGTAGAATGTGAAAGACAACCAACAGAACATGAAAGCGAACTAGTACAAGATGAAATACAACCAGTAGTAGATGAAAAATAACAAGTAGAAGATGAAATACAACCAGTAGTAAATGAAAGACAACTAGTACAACATGAAAGACAAGTAGAAGAAGATGAAAATCAACTACTAGAAGATGAAAGAAAACCAGTAGAACATGAAAGACAACCAGTAGAACATGAATGACAACTAGAAGAAGGTGAAATACAACCAGTAGTAGATGGAAGACAACCTGTAGAACATGAAACACAACTAGTAAAGAATGAAAGACAACTAGAAGAAAATGAGATACAACCGGTAGTAGATGAAAGACAACCAGTAGAACGTGAAAGACAACGATTAGAAAATGAAAGAGAGCTAGTAGAACATGAAATACAACTAGTAGTAGATGAAAAACAACAAGTCGAAGATGAAATACAATCAGTAATAGATGAAAGACAACCTGTAAAACGTGAAAGACAACCAGTAGAACATGAAGGACAACCCGTACAAAATGAACGACGATACTTGAATATGAATGACAACAAGAAGAAGATGAAATACAAACAGTAGTAGATGAAATATAACTAGTAGAACATGAAACACGACTAGTACAACTTGAAAGTCAACTAGAAGAAGATGACATACAACTAGAGGTAGAAGAAATACATCTAATCGAAGATGAAAACAACCAGTAGAATACGAAAAACAACCAGTAAAATATAAAAGACAACCACTAGAAGATGAAAGACAACGAGTAGAACATGAAGCACAACCAGTACAAGATGAAAGACAATTACTAGAATATGAATGACACTAGAAGAATGTGAAATACAACAAGTAGTAGATGGAAGATAACATGTAGAACATCAAACGTAACTAGTACAAGATGAAAGACAACTAGAAGAAGAATAAATACAAACAGTAGTAGATGATAGACAACCAGTAGAACGTGAAAGACAACCAATAGACAATGAAATAGTACTAGTACAAGATGAATGACAACCAGTAGAACATGAAACACAACCAGTACAAGATGAAAGACAACTACTAGAATATGAATGACAACTAGAAGAAGGTGAAATACCAGTAGTAGATGGAAGACAATTTGTAGAACATGAATCACAACCAGTAAAGAATGAAAGACAACTGGAAGAAGATTAAATACAAACAGTAGTAGATGATAGACAACCAGTAGAACATGAAAGACAACCAATATAACAGGAAAGAGAACCAGTACAATATGAAAACAACAAGTGGAGGATCAAATACTACTAGTAATAGATGAAAGACAAACAGGAGAATATAAAACACAACTAGTACAAAATGAAAGACAAATACTAGAATATAAATGACAAATAGAAGAAGGTGAAATACAACTAGTATTAGATGGAATCCAACCTGTAAAACATGAAACACAACTTGTACAAGATGAAATACAACTTGAAAAAAGATTAAATACAACAGTAGAACGTGAAAGACAACCAATAGAACATGAAAGAGAACCAGTACAAGATGAAAAATAATCAGTAGTAGATGAAAAACAACCAGTTGTAAATGAATGACTTATCGCGCAAAACGCAACTGTTACATTTAATATTTATAACTCGGTATGCTATCGGGTCGGATCGCAAGCGCACAATCCTATCGAGTAGTATAATCGAAGTCGATCCACGGGAAATATTGGTTTAAGGTCTTGAGCGATCAAAACACAACCTTTCGAAAGTCTAGACGAAATTTGAAAATCAAGAATTGTAGTTGTGATCAATGTAAATTTGATGAAAATTAAAAATAAACAAATACAATTATCTAGGCAACTTATGAACTACTTCAGTAATATAAATGTCTAGACTTCCTATCTCTTGGTCAAAATTAAAAAAATTGTGGGCAACTTAGTTCCAAAAAAGCCAAATCATTTAAAAATAAATAAAAGGGAAAATACTTCGATTGTATAATTAGTATCAACTAATACACTGGGTTCTCTCAGATGTGTTGGTATACAGAAAAAAAAGGCTTTTATTATTTTGTCACATTATAATCTAAGTTATAGCTATTGTTTTAATTTTATAAATTGTAAACCGAAAAATCATTATATATTTATTAAATATATTTTATCCAATATAAGCTCTAATTATTTGTGTTACAATGTAATCTAATTTTGAGATATTGTTCCAAATTAATAAATTATAAATGAAATAAATTTGGAACACCACCTTTTTCATCTCATCTTTTCGTACATTGCCCAAAGCAACCTCTCAAATAAATACACATGTAGCTGGCAATCCATATTTCGTTTAAAAAAAATATAATATGAAAAAATATGGAAAAAAACCACTATCAGATAATTGATTTTCTCAAATGTCTAAGATTTAAATTTTATATTAGCACAAATTTGATTAAACATCAAATATACTATTATTTTTAAATAAATTTGGAATATAATTACATTTAAACTCACAATAATTCATTTTTTTCATTTGATTTTTATAGTAGTCAGTTAATTAGAAGGGAGATAAGGGTAAAATAAATAAAAAATGCCTGAGGGAGGAAAATAAAACGTAATTTTGCATTGTACAATTGTTGTGCGTTTCATTTCTCTGTTACTGGGCTTGATGGTAAGCCATTGTACAATGCAAAAATCACTCATTTATTTTCCTCCCTCAGGCCTAATTAAGACATTAGAAAAAAAAAATAATAAACAATCAAGTGAAAACTTTTTGGAGCTTTGCCTGAGGTGGGGAGGAAAATAAACGCACAACCATGTCCCTCAGACCTAACCATGTCCAACAGACATTAGAAAAAATAAAATAAACAATCAAGCCTAATTAAGACTACGGCCTTATAGTAATTAGTACCATACGAACAAAGTCCAACAGAGACAACAGCTTTATTTGAAGAGGGGATTGCTAGTCACTTTTATTATTATTCTCTTTCTCACTTTAATAAATTATATCGGCTAGTGAAAACTTGCTTTCTGATGATCGATCAGTATGATCAGATCACGAGGCAAATTAATTAAGGACTTACATTTCTGATTAAGAGCTAGTCCCTTCATTTCTTGAGGCCATGGTCTTGTTCATGAATCTTCTTTAATTATTCACGACTCTTCAACTTCATTTATTGCATTGAAATATATCTATTATTTCTTTAGCATAAATTTCGTAATGTTGTGTTACATTACATTATTCTTCATTGTAGATAGAAAAGAGAGAAAAAGAAAAGAAAAAACATAATAAAGCATTGATGAGAGAATCGAGATATCTACTCAGGTCTAAATCGCTCCATCGTCAATTGAATCTCGTGTGCTCCACCTTTATTAAGAAGTTCATAGATCGTCAATCTGATGAGGCATTCGGGAATGCCACTGCTACGCCGGTGACGGAGCCATTGGAGTGCAATAATCCTCATTCTGCGGACAGGTTAAGCTTGCGATGGTCACTGTTACATCACATATGGCTCAATCAAAGTGTTGGGTCTCTCCTTGGCAAATGTATTGAGTGATGCACAAGCCAGGGTTCAAGAGAGAGATAATGATAGTGGATCTAGTACATGTAACGTTAAGGAAGAAATTGGTGGTGCAATACAAGTCTGGCTGCCTAAGAGTTTGGAACCAAGAGGACACTCAAATTGTGGAAGTGGTCAATCCAGACCTGGAATAGCGATGCATGGGAATGCTAATAGTAATTAATTTAGTTAGTAGTACATTTTATTTTAACTATTATACCCTGTCATTGAACTTTCTGATACCTCCACAGAGTATACTCACATCCCTGATCCACATGAGTGGAGATATAATCAAGCAGTGCCTAGAAGAAGCTTTAGGGTACAGATGAGACCTACTCAAACACCAGTAGTGCAAAGAGCTCAAAAGAGGAAGGCCTCTGGAAAATCAAAACCAGCAGGTAATCCTTTGCTTCAAAATTTTCCTTATACAAGGTTTACTTTGGAGCAAATTGAACAGCTCTTTTTAGTTTACAATATCACCTTAGGGACCAATGAAACTAATAGATCACAACTCATTTTAGCAATTCAAAACTTAAGTAGGGCTCAATTTGAACAAGTCCTAAAAACAGTGGATTTTCATCCTAATAAATCACAGAGACAGACCAGTATCACACTGGATCACCTCCCAAATCAGCATTGCTTAGGTTTAGATAGAGATACACCACATACATCATGATTGTTCTTAATTGGAATATTAGAGGGATGAATTCTCCTAGGAAAAGACAAGCATTGACTGATTATATTAATAAATTTCAAATTGATTTAGTGGTTATTCAGGAAACTAAAAAGGAACACTTAAGTAATAGAATACTGAGATCTCTATCTAATAAACTTGATATATGGATTTATGCCCCTTCTGTGGGTAGATCAGGTGGAATCCTATTTGGGGAAGATAGTAATTCAATTGAAGTAATCTCACATAGTATTCATCAATTCTGCTTAGACATCCATCTCACCAATAAATTAGATTTGACTGAGTGGCAATATACTATAGTATATGGTCCCACTATTAGAAGTAGGAAAAAAGAATTTTGGATAGAATTAGACACTGTTAGACAGAATCATACAAAACCCTGGCTCCTTAGTGGAGATTTCAATGCTATTAGGTATCCCCATGAGAAATCAGGAGCTAATTTTGATATTCATCTTAGTCAAAAATTTAATCAATTTATCAATAGACATAATCTTTTAGAACACAAATTACAGAGTAGAAAGTTCACATGGTCAAATGGCACAAATTTTGCTTTGTTAGATAGATATGTTTCCACCCTAGATTGGGATCAACAATACCCACTGAGTATAATTACAGACTTAGCCAAAAATGAATCTGATCACTGCCCCATTCTGCTAAATATAGCTGGACATAAACCAACTCAGAATCATCAGTTTAGAATAGACCCTAAATAGTGGAATGAACACCCCCTAGATTTTTGTAGACTAGTTCCTAAATAGTGGAATGAACACCCCCTAGATTTACATGAGGTAGCTCTTAGCTGGCAACAAAAGCTAAGCATACTTAGAAGAAAGATAAGAGGCTGGGTCAGAAATTACTATGGTCAGAAGAAAAAGGAAAAACATATGATCTTAGATCAACTTAATGCTTTAGATATCATTAAAGAACATAGACTGCTTGATCCACATGAGGCTCAAAAGTGGCATTCCCTCAAAAGCAAATTAGAAGATTTTTACTTAGAGGAAGAACTTTATTGGAAACATAGATCCAAACAAACCTGGTTAGATGAAGGAGATCACAACTCTAAGTATTTTCATGTTATAGCTAATCATAAGAAAAAGAAAAACAGAATAAATAGCTTGGACATTAATAATACTATAACCCAATCTCTTACTGACATTAAAAAACATGCCATTGACTATTAGAGTCATACTGATAGAGTTACCCCAAAGGAAAAAAGCTCAATTACAAAAACCTTTTACTATGGAGGAAATTAAATCAGCTTTATTTGCCTGTGCAGCTCATGGAGCTCCTCGCCCTGATGGATTTTCTTTTCATTTTTATCAAACTTTCTGGGATATAGTTAAACAGGACATATTCACATTGTGTGAGGCATTTTACCATAACTCATTACAACTAGAAAAACTCAATCAATCTATTATCTGTTTGATCCCTAAGGAACCCCATGCAACTACTATGAATAAGTTTAGACCTATTAGCTTGGTTAATTGCAGCTTTAAACTTATCTCCAAACTTTTGACATATAGGTTAGGGATGATAATGAATAGACTTATTGATGATAGTCAAGCTGCCTTCTTGCCTAATAGATATATCCTAGACAATGTAGTAGTTAGTCAAGAAATCATTCATTTTAGTAATTCCACTAAACAAAATGGCATAGTTATTAAAGTAGATTTTGAAAAGGCATATGATAAAATCCATTGGTCATACATTTTAGAAGTTTTACACAATAGAGGGTTTGGCACTCAATGGATTTCATGGATACAACATTGGCTATCTAGTTCACAGTCATGTCTCACTATTAATGGAGAATTAACTCCCTACTTTTATTGTAAAAGAGGTGTGAGGCAAGATGACCCACTCTCACCTTTTCTTTTTATTCTAGCTGCTGATTCTCTTAGTAGAATTTTTAATAAAGGAAAAGCAGCTAATGTGATTAGAGGATTAGGTCATGCCTGCTTTAATCATCATTCTATCACTAACTGCCATTATGCAGATGATACCATCTTATTTCTAGAAGCTATACCTGAAATAATATAAGCTGCCTGGTGGGCTATGCAAGCCTTTGAGGCAGTATCAGGCATAAAAATCAATTTAGACAAAACAGAAATGTATGGCCTCAATAATGCCCCTTTGGATTTGTTAGCCAATATCTTTAAATGTAGAACAGCTTCTTTTCCTATTAAATATTTAGGACTACCTCTTCATAATAGGAAATTATCAGTATTAGATTGGCAATTCTTGATTTCTAAAGTTGAGAAACGATTACAAAATTGGAAGGGACAATTGTTGTCTGTAGGAGGCAGACATACATTACTTAACTCAGTACTTTCTTCAATTCCTCTCTATGCACTATCATTATACAAAGTTCCAGTTACTGTACTTAAGGAAATTAATAAAATTAGATGCAGATTCTTATGGCAAGGTACCAGTAGGTCTAGGAAGAAATATGCTTTAGTGAATTGGAGAAGAGTGTGTTTAGCCAAAAACTATGGAGGGCTAGGGATTCTTAATCTTAGGGATATGAATATTTTTTTACTTGTTAAATGGTGGTGGAAGTTGAAAGACCCTTCCTATTATAGTACCTGGAAGACTTTAGTAACTCATCTATATTACTCTCAGTCTCACTTTATACCCTCTCCATTCTGGAAAACCTTAATGAAATTAGAATCTTTGGGCAGCTGTAGTGTGCAATACACACCTGGTAGCAATTCTCATGTTAAATTTTGGGAGGATATCTGGTATGAAAATTGTGCCCTATCTTCTAGATTCCCCCAACTATATACTAATTGTATTAATAAATCAATAACATTTTCAACAGTTATTAATTCCTAAGGTCAAGATGTTCTTTTCAATGAAGTAACTACAAGTGTTTCATTGCAGGAATGGAACCAATTGTTGGCTATTCTTAGTCATTTGTCTTTCACACACTATGAGGACAAACTTGCATGGAGATGGGAAAATTCAGGGAGTTTTAGTGTTAAATCTATTTACCAACTGCTCAACTATAAAGGAATTCTAGTAGTAGATCCCTTAATGTGGTGGTCTTTACCTTTACCCCAAAGATCAAGATTTTCATGTGCCTTACTTTCCATAATAAAATTTTGTCTAAAGTTAACTTGAGGAAAAAAGATTGGGAAGGGGATATTACATGTGTCTTTTGTTCTAGAGATGAATCTGTTAACCATCTCTTCTTGAAGTGTCTTTAGTAACTCAAGTATGGTGTTGGATTGGCAAAACCCAACTTCCTTATACACAATGGCATAACATGAAAGAAGTATTCAATTTTGCTCAAACCCTACCCAAATTAGACAAAACAGCATTCTTGCTTGTTCTGAGTGCCATTTGTTGGACGATATGGAAGCACAGAAATGAAGTTTGCTTTCATCATGCCCAACCAAAAACTGCAAGAAATGTCATCTATTTGATTATCTCTTTGATTTCTTATTGGACAGGAAGCAAGAAAATCAAACAAGGAGTGAGGAGGGAAACCTTCAAGTGGATTCCAGTGAGGATATTATGGAGGCCATTCCCTTACAGGTGATCTGGCTAGAAGAGGAGGACAGTGAATCCTTCCAGCAGGCAGATTCTGATAGGGATCAGTAGATGCTAGCTATCTTAGTTTACATATAGTGATGACTTACTTCTAGTGATTATGTGAAAGCTTTTGAGCCCTTTGAGGGCTTCTCTTTTCTTGCAGAGGTTTACTTTTGATCTAGGAACTATAGTATTAACAGTAGAAAAGAATAGATATGAGTAGCAAAAAGGAGAGTATATCCACTCTCTTTTATTGGTCTCAGTCTTTTTGTAATTAAACCTATGTTTCGTTATCCTATTAATGAAACAGGGCTGTTCCAGCCTTTTTACCAAAAAAAAAAAAATTTAACTATTATATTACCTTATCATGGTTACCTTATATATGTAATTGAGAATATTCATAATCATCATTTACCCTTATGTCTGTATTGGTTGAGCCCAGATGATGGTCTCAAAGGACAGATTTCCTTCTTTGCAAAAAAAAAAAAAAAAACAATAAACAGAGGACTTCTCAATCAGGAAAAAAAAACAAAAAAACAAACAAACAAACAGAGGACCTCAATACTATAGAAATAGACATTGATCTGTAGACATATGCTGATACTGGGCTTAAGTAACTATAAGCATATAATCAAATATATGTATTTGGAGGAGGGTTCAAATGCACCATAATTTTTGTGCTCCAATATGCTTCACATTCTTTATCTCTATTTTCAAAGTCCAAACAGTCGATCCGAACCGTTCAACATGATCTTCATAATAAAATATGTTTGGAGACCAAATTTTATATTTTATAGAATTTTTTTACTATTTTTTTAGATAGGTACAATATCACTCTATCGGATGGTTCAGAATCTCTTTAAAAAGATGATTTTGTACCTATTTAAAAAAATAGTAAAAAAATTCTAAAAAATATAAAATTTGGTATCCAAGTATATTTTATTATGAAGATCATGTTGAGCGGTTCAGATCGACCGTTCGGACTTTGAAAATGAAGATAAAAAATATAGAGTATATTGGAGCACAAATATAATGGTGCATTTGAATCCTCCTCATGTATTTGATACTCCCTCTAATTTTATCAACTCTTGGCATTCAAAACACACAAAATAAAAAAGGAAGAAAGAAAAGTGCCCATGCATCCTCAACAGACCAGAACATTTAGAAGCTTTATATGTACTCGAACACTCAAGAAACATATATATTTTTTTTAGTTTGAGAAAGGATGCTTCCTTAATTATAGGATAGAGCATACTCCTGGATTTGGGTTGTTTTCCAAGTCATAAACAATAATTGGCTGACTAGGCCACCCCTGAATCTTATAATTTCTTTCTTCCACCTTTTTTTTCTTCTCTTCTTCCTTTTTCTTCACCTCACCTTGCTCTACTATGGCTGCTCGGCCAATCTTTTTCCTCAAAGTTTTCGTTAAATTTACTGAATCCACGCCATCACCGGTAACAACCAAGCGCTTTTTTTCATCTCCTTCTAGGGCTACTGATTCTACTCCTGTTCAATTATTGAAATCAAGAAAGTTATAGAATTGGTTACATCAATTTAAAAGATATTTATGTATATGTTAGTTATGTTTTCTGACGTACCGTCTGTTGAAGCAGCTATTTGCATTGCTTTGGACCGGCACTTGTCGCAGTGCATCTGCACCTCAATAACTATTTTGCTCTGAAACAAATACAGCCCAATATTAATTATTACATTATTTATTGAAAGAAACTTCCATTTCAATTTTTTTGGGGACACAATTCTTATGGAGCTTTTGTTGACAATTTGTAACGTTGATGCATATGTACGCTTTAATTCATGTTTGAATTGATCAATTGTCATGTAACTATATATATTATTTGTAATTTGAAGTACATAATAAATATATATCTTATCGGCAACCAAATTTGCAAAATAAAATTTTAAATTGAAGCACTGTATGTAGATTATTTTTAGACCAATAATAAATGACGATATCATAATTGTATTATTGAAAGATATATTTACATATGACCGTACTAAGAAATAATATCGTCTGCCAAAAATATATACTTATGTAATTAATGGTGTCGGCTTGTTGTAACGTGCAACATCAATATGAGTATAGTTAAAATTCACTGTTGATTTTATGTTTCAATTATGTTTCATGTTTTTTTTTTTTATGTTCGAACAGTCGATTTAAACCGCTAAGTGCTGTATGCAAAGGCCACATCAGAATAGAATCCACGAAAAGCGAAAGCAACAACAGAAAAAACACTATTATATACAAACTAGAATGAATTTAAACATATATACCTTCATGCGGTATCTTCTTTCAGAAACAAGCTAGTTTGGGGAGATGATTAGGAGAATGCTACTGGCACAGAAAACGAGGTTGATTTTGTAGAGGAATACACCATGACCGTTTGTTATAAAGAAAGTTCAAAGCAATTAAGTAATTAATGCTGTCCTTTTTTTTTAGTTTTTATATTGGAAAATCATTAATGTAATCGGTTTTAATCGATCCGTTCTGCACGGGTTGACCGGAGAAGAAATGACTTGGAACGAACCTAGTCTACGAGAATTACTTACATATATATCATCTTTAACAGTTATGAGTCGCTTTCAAGTTTCAATGTAGATCCGTAATTTGATTCTCTTCAGAGAAATCGGTATATTTTTTTCATAAGATATTCAAAGGTACTTTAATAAAGTAATTATAATAAGAGTATGGCTAATTTGCTGCTGGCAGCATTTCGGCCAGCTGCTGCCGGGGCTATATTTAGCCATACGATGTTCAAACAATAAATTCAAACCGTTAGATGTGATCTCTATATTAAAATCTACTTAGAGACTAAATTTTACATTTTTTTGGAATTTTTTTACTATTTATTAAGCCACTTTGAAAATTCCAGATCATATGATCCAGACTGTTTTTACTGTTCACCCGAATCAGCAATTTTCAAAGTGGCTTAATAAATAGTAAAAAAATTCCAAAAAATGTAAAATTTGGTCTCCAAGTAGATTTTAATATAAAGATCACATCTAACAGTTTGGATTTGTTGTTTGAATATCGTATGGCTAAATATAGTCCCGGCAGCAGCTGGCCGAAATGCTGCCAGCAGCAACTTAGCCATACTCTTATAATAATATAACCATGTAAAGGTAAATTTCCGAACAAAAGTTTGGTTTGTTGCTTGGTTGCTTGGTACGGACGTGGCCCTTATTTTTCCTCAATATATATAGAGAGATTAGTAGTGCTACCCATTGGTTTTGCTATTTTTAAAATTCAAAATAGTTGATTCAAATCGTTAGATGTGATTTTTATATTAAAATGTGTTTAGAGATCAATTTTTATATTTTTTTAGAACTTTTTACTATTTATTAAGATGATTTTAAAATCACTGATTTTAATAAACAGTAAAAATCTTTTGGACCATTAAAAATAGCAATTTCAAGCATAAATAGTAAAAATTCAAAAAAAAAATGTAAAATTTGATCTCCAAGTATATTTTAATATAGATATCATGTTGAACAGTTTGAATCGACTATTTAGACTTTGAAAATTACAAAACCAAATTAATATAACCACATTTTAAAAACCGACATTTTTATTAATATCCAAAGTTTAATACAAATTATTAATTATGCCCAGATTTCCAAACTTTTGCTAAATATACCCAAGCCGGCCAGAAAATGGCCGGCTTGATCCCTCCCTAAGCCGGCCATTTTCTGGCCGGCTTGGTACCTTTTTTTTTTTTAAATGCAAAAACTCTATAAAAGAGCACCCATTCCTTCAGCTGAAGGGCACACAGCCCGAGGCAGCTCGCTAATCACTGTTGAGGTAATTTTTTTTTTATTTTTTATTATTATGTTTTATTTTATAGAATAATTAATTATATTATAAAAAAAATTAATAATAAACCCTAAACCCTATAACCCTAACCCTAAACCCTATAACCCTATAACCCTATAACCCTAAACCCTAAACCCTAAGCCCTATAACCCTATAAAACCCTAAACCCTAAACCCTATTGTTCGTGCCAAATGGTAGAACAAAGTTTCAGTACAGACGAATCTGTACCTTTTAAACCTTATTCGACTCTTGACTAGGACTGCAAGTGCACAATCCCGTCGTGTAGTCTGTTCGCACAGAAGCGCAACGCAAGTTTCAGTACGCTTGAGGGCGTACCTTTTAAAACCGCGTTTACACTTCACGAGTAAGGGTCGCAAGTGCACAACCCCTATCGAGTAGTATAATCGGGTATCGATCCACAGGGACGGGCAATTACTAGGTTAGAATCTACCTAACTCGATTAAAAACTAGAAGTGGGAAAGATTTGGTTTGGTATTTAATTTCCTAAAAAGGTCAATTCAAACAATTCAAACAATTCAGAAAGATGTAATAAAATGCTAGAAGAAATGTAAATTGTGTTTTGATTATGGATAAAAGGCGTTTCCAGGGTTTCAGACTTCATCTATGATCTGCCTCTAGTGGTACGGCCCGTACCAAGTCGGTACGGCTAGGCCGTACTTAACTTGGTAAGGCAAGGCCGTACCACTCTGGTAAGACCCGTACTGGCTTCCCAGAACAGAGCTTACCAGTTCGAGTTGATGCATTTTCTTGCTGGTACCTTGTGCTAAACTCTTTAGAAAGGTTCAATTGACCATACCTAAGGTTCCTAAGCCTCAACCGTCGTGTGTTGGATCAAGATTTAGGTTGGAATGCAATTGATTGCCTTTTAGGGATTTCTACACCTCAATTCTCATGTGTTGGTACAGATCTACCCTAGCTGGTTGATTGGAGACCTAAGGCACCCTCTAATCTGTCGATTAGAGGAGAATTCAACCTCTCGGCTTCAATTCGAACAAGTCTACCCTAAACAATTGATTTGGTTGAGAGATTGAGATGATCACATGACCTTGATAGGTTTAATCTAGACCTAGAGGTTCATCATACACAATCACAGCAATCAAAGCAAGAGATGGCAAAGAAAATCACAATCAATCAATCAAAAGAGTTCATACAAGATACAAGTCAAAGAAAGTCAAAACAAATCAAGAATCCATCTCTAAACCCTAGAAACTAAAATAACTACTCACAGCACATGATCTGATCTAAAAATACAATAAAAGGGATAGAGATAGCCATGGATCGAAGGGATCGAGAGGAGGAAGCTAGATCCGTCGAGTTTCGCCTCTTTCCTCTTCCTTCCTTCTTGCTCCTAGCTCCTTAGCTCTCTTTCTCTCTCTTACTGTGCTCTCAAATAGATCTGGAATGGAATGGATGTCGAAATTGGAGAGTTCCCCGCTTTAAATAGCCTCTGCCAAAATTTGAATCTGTCAGGCCGCCTTTAGGTACGGTCCGTACCAAATTGGTACGGCCAGGCCGTACCAGGCGTGATGAGCTGAAAAATGGCTAAGTCCGGTAAGACCCGTACCAAACTTGGTAAGGGCCGTACCAGATCATCCCAAATCATCGTTTCTTCGTGTGTTTTGCTCCAAGCCTGCAGAAAACAAACAAACACTCAGCAGTACCAAATTCTAAAGATATATCGATGAAATGCACATGATTCTGGTGAATTATGGCACGAATCTGGTACTAAAACAGGCCTAAAATAGACTAAATATGCGAGGTATCAAATTCCCCCAAGCTGAACCTTTGCTTGTCCTCAAGCAAAAAGTTTCAAACTCGGGTAAAAGTGCTGGACAACTAAATCTAAATGCAGATACAAGTCTAAATGTGAAAACCTACGTGAGTCTGCTATAGTCAAGAATTTCTAGAATCGATTCGGTTGTAATTCAAATATCCCTTTATAAACCTTGATTCACTCCACCAATTGGTCAATTGAACTTCTTATTTTGAGATGCTTCTAACAATGGAAAGACTAATTACCTAGGTTTGATCGAAACAATTTCATTCTTTTTCCGAATCAGTGCTTTCATTCAAGGTGATTTTTCTTTTCATTTTCCCTCCCCCAAGCTTGAATCAAGCTTAAGGGTAAGAAAGTTGCGAACGAAGTGTGTTGGTATGAGCAAAATTTTCTTTCTTTATTTCTAATTGGGAGACGAGCTCAAAGGCGCCCATTCGAGGCTTATTGCCAGTACTCTTATGTTCTCCATCTTTTTCATTTCTCTTTTTTTTTTCTTTTTCTTTTTGTTTTATTTCTTTTTGGTTTGCTCATACCATGAATACACACATCTATTGGTATTCATTCATACCAATGGATATTCCAAACTTTCTTAATTTGAAAACCCCAATTCCTAAAGGCACAGTTCAGTTTTTTCGAATAATCTCGTTCGATTCAATTCTAAGTTTGTTTCATCGTTTCCATTATTAAAAACATCTCAACCTAAGTAGTTCAATAACCAATCATGGGTTAGTTCCAATTCACTCAGGTCTATCCTAATCACAACTAAATTGTTTCAAAGTTATTCTCAATTCTAGCAATTCACGCAAATCTTCACCTAACAATGCACGAAAATACGAAAAAAATGCAAGAAAAATAACGGTAAAGTAAATATGACCTAAATGCAAATGCAATCCCCCCAAGCTTAGCCTGAGCATTGTCCTCAATGCTTCAAGACTAGAAGATAAAAGAGATAAAAGAAGCTCGGGGAAAAGAGAGCGAACCTGATCAGTCGTGGGAGCGGTCGTACCAGAGCTAGTCACTCAACTGCTGCTCTATCCCAGTCACTCGCTGTGTGAGATCATGGAGTGCGGCGCCCTGCTCACGAATGGCAGCACCCTGCTCATAGAGTGCAACACCCTGCTCCTGACGCATGCCGTACATCAGGTGGTAGACATCCTGGATGGTGGGCTCAGAGACTGGAGGGGGATACACTAGTCGACTGTAGGAGGTGGAGGGTCCAGCTGCGTAGGCAGAGGTGGATGGGCCAGTCTGGTACGTGGTAGGGCCAGCTCCATAGAATGAGGTACCTGCACCAAAGGGTGAAGGATGTACCTGCTCGAAGAAGGGGGGAGCCTGGCCGGGGAATGGGTGCACAAGAGGAGAGAGAGGATGCAGCGGCTCAAACGGAGGCAGTTATGGCATCGGTTCGCGTTTCTGACCTAGATACGGCCGGGCCGTACCAAATTGGTACGGGTCGTACCAACCCTTCAATTTTCAGGTCGTACCAATGTGGTATGGCCTAGCCGAACCAACAAAAAAAAAATTTTGGTTTCTCTTTCTCGTGACTTCTCAAGCCGCTCGTGATGCAATGCAGAAGAATGAATGCATGTCTATCTGTTCCTAAGATGCAAAACAGGTAAAAATGGCTTGGGCTGCCTCCCAAGGAGCGCTCGTTTTAGGTCTCGAGCTCGACCTTCTCTCGTCAGGCTTTGGTTGGAGATGGATCGGAGAGATCCAAGCTCACTCGCATTTCTTGGGGATGATCAGCAATGTAGTGCTTGAGACGCTGACCATTGACTTTGAAAGTCTGCCCCTCCTTGTTTTCCAATTCCACGGCGCCAAATGGGAACACTGCCCTCACCCAGAATGGACCGGACCACCTGGACTTCAGCTTCCCTGGAAAGAGCCTAAGTCGAGAATTGAACAAGAGGACCAGGTCTCCCTCATGGAACTCACGAGGCATGATGCGCTTGTCGTGAACCTGTTTGGTCCTTTCCTTGTAAATTCTCGCGTTCTCGTAGGCATTGAGACGCATCTCCTCTAACTCATGCAAGTCAAGGATGCGTTTCTCTCCAGCTGAGAGAAAGTCCATGTTGATGGCCCGTGTGGCCCAGTATGCCTTGTGCTCAATTTCCACGGGCAAGTGGCAGGACTTTCCGTACACCAATTTGAAAGGGCTCATCCCAATCGGAGTTTTGAAGGCTGTACGGTAGGCCCATAGTGCGTCACTCAGCTTGAGCGACCAATCCTTTCTCGTTCGAGCAACGGTCTTCTCCAGGATAGACTTGATCTCTCTGTTGGAAATCTCGGCTTGACCGTTGGCTTGAGGATGGTAGGATGTGGTCACCTTGTGAGTGACTCCATGGCGACTCAGGAGATTGTCGAACTGGCGGTTGATGAAATGCTTGCCACCATCACTGATGACGGCTCTTGGAACTCCAAAGCGAGGGAAGATGATGTCAGTGAATAGTCTTTTCACGGCATTGGAGTCCGCATTCTTGCAAGCTACTGCCTCCACCCACTTAGAGACGTAGTCAACAGCCACCAGGATGTACTCGTTCCCACAAGAGGGTGGAAACGGTCCCATGAAGTCAATGCCCCAGACATCAAAGATGTCTACCTCTAGAATAGAGTGGAGAGGCATTTCATTCCTCTTGGAGATGTTCCCGGTGCGCTGACACTTGTCACAAGCTGCGACGAAGGTCCTAGCATCTCTGAAAAGTGAAGGCCAGAAGAAGCCGGATTGTAGGACCTTTGAAGCAGTCTTGGAGGATGAAGCGTGTCCTCCGTAGGCTGAGGAGTGGCAGTGCTCAAGAATGGAGCGCGTCTCGTCATATGGCACACATCGTCGGTAGATGCCATCAACGCCAGTCTTGAAGAGGTAGGGGTCGTCCCAGAAGTAGAACTTGGCGTCCGATCGCAGCTTCTTCTTCTGCTGGTATGACATGGTAGGAGGAAGTACTCCTGAGGCGAGAAAGTTCGCAATGTCTGCATACCAGGGTGCTGACTTGGTGTTCACTCGGTCAGTGGCATGGAACGTCCGATCTTGCACCGCATGAGTCGCGTGCATCGGTGTACCAACCGAGTGGATCTCCTCCATGGCAGAAATCGAATGGAATTGGTCATCAGGGAACGAGTCATCAATTGGCAGGCTACCAGAGCCCTCATCTTCCCAGCGAAGCCGGGACAGATGGTCAGCCACGGTGTTTTCGACTCCTTTCTTGTCCCTGATTTCGATGTCAAACTCCTGCAGGAGGAGAATCCACCTAATCAAGCGAGGTTTGGCATCCTGCTTGCTCAACAGATACTTGAGTGCGGCGTGGTCAGTGTAGATCACTATCTTGGAACCAACCAGATAGGATCTAAACTTGTCGAGAGCGAACACAACAGCCAAAAGCTCCTTTTCGGTTGTTGTGTAGTTCATCTGGGCAGGGTCTAGCACCTTGCTAGCGTAGTAGATAGCACATGGCTTGTTCTCCTTCCGCTGCCCAAGAACCGCTCCCACAGCGTAATCACTCGCATCGCACATCAACTCGAATGGCAAGGTCCAGTCTGGAGGCTGCAGGATGGGTGCTGAGACAAGGGCTTCTTTCAATCGGCAAAACGAATCGACACATTCCTGCGTGAAGATGAAATCATAGTCCTTGATGAGCAGGTTGGTCAATGGTTTTGCGATTTTCGAGAAGTCCTTGATGAATCGGCGGTAGAAGCCAGCGTGTCCCAGAAAGCTTCGCACAGCTTTGACATTTATTGGGATCTCCAGCTTCTCGATCACCTCCACCTTGGCTTTGTCAACCTCAATTCCTTTGGAGGTCACCACATGTCCAAGGACAACTCCCTCTTGGACCATGAAGTGACATTTCTCCCAATTCAGGATCAGGTTGACCTCTTCACACTTCTCCAGGATTTTGCAGAGGTTGGCTAGACATGAGTCAAAGCTGGTCCCATAGACAGAGAAGTCGTCCATGAAGACCTCAACCTCTTTCTCGATGAAATCTGAGAAGATAGCCATCATGGCTCTTTGGAAGGTGGCAGGTGCATTGCACAGACCGAATGGCATCCTACGGTATGCGAATGTACCGTAGGGACATGTGAAAGTGGTCTTGTCTTGGTCGTTCGGGTGAATGGGGATCTGAAAGAATCCTGAGTACCCGTCAAGGTAGCAAAAATGAGAATGAGTCGCAAGCCTTTCAAGGAGTTGGTCGACAAACGACAGTGGGAAGTGATCCTTGCGCGTGGCAGCGTTGAGCTTCCTGTAGTCAATACACATGCGGTACCCAGATACCACACGAGTAGGGACTAGCTCGTCCTTTTCATTTCTCACCACTGTCGTGCCTCCTTTCTTGGGCACCACGTGAACGGGACTCACCCACTTGCTGTCAGAGATGGGATAGATGATGCCTGCATCCAGGAGTTTGAGAATTTCCTTTTTCACCACCTCCTTCAGGTTGGGGTTGAGTCGCCGCTGGTGCTCCACAGACGGCTTGTGATCATCCTCGAGAAGAATCCGGTGTGAGCAGATGGCTGGGTTGATCCCTTTCAAGTCCTTGATCGAGTACCCAATCGCGCCCTTGTGAAATCTCAGCTTCTCCAGAAGTTTGGCGGTTTGATCGGGGTTTAGACTCGCATTGACGATCACAGGACATGATTTTTCTGGATCGAGGAACTCGTATCTGAGATTGGTTGGAAGAGGTTTGAGTTCGGGAGTCGGACGCTCAGGCTGATCGTTGTCACGAGTCGCATCTGGGTGATCTGACTCGTGTGCTGTCGAGACGTCGGCCTTGGGATGCTCCGCTCCACTCCTCGTCTCAGAGTGTGATGTACGATCCTCCAGATCCTCAGGAATCGCATCTGCTGCACAAATTGACTCGCTCGCCTCGCTTGGCAACTTGGAGAGGAATTCAGCGTCTTGGCGCAGCGAGTTGTTGACTTGTTCAAAAAAGTAGTCCTTGGCCAGATCAGCCAAGCACTCCTCCATCCCGTCAACTCGGAAACATGTCTCAGATCGTGACGGATATCTCATGGCGCGATCGATTTGGAATTTCACCTTCTCTCCTCCAAAGTTCAGAGTCAGGATGCCCTGCTTCACGTCAATTATCGCGCCAGCTGTACTCAGAAAAGGTCGTCCCAAGATGATTGGGACTTCCTTATCTTCTTCTATCTCCATGACGACGAAATCGACGGGCACGAAGAACTTCCCAACTTGAACTGGCAAATCCTCCACCACACCAAGTGGAAGTCGGACTGAAGAATCCGCCAACTGCAGTGTCATCCTTGTGGGCTTAAGCTCCCCCACTCCTATGCGATCATAGATGGTGCGTGGCATGAGACTCACGCTCGCTCCTAGATCACACAGGGCTTTCTTGATTGTAGCCTTCCCAATGGTGCATGGAATGGAAAACTTTCCGGGATCGTCCAATTTGGGGGGTAGCTCGCTTTTCAAAATTGCGCTGCACTGCTCCGTCAGCTTGACTGTCACGTGCCCCTCTAAGCTTCTCTTGTTGGAAAGGATGTCCTTCAGAAACTTGGCATAGGTGGGCATTTGGGTCAAAGCGTCGGTGAAAGGGATGGTGATCTGCAGCTGCTTGATGATGTTTGCGAAGTTGGCGAATTGCTCGTTCAGTCTAGTCTCAGCTAATCTCTGGGGGAATGGAACAGGTGGCCGGTATGGAGGTGGTTTCTCGGCACCTTTCTTCTTCTGACTACTTGACGCTTCGGATGGAGGTTGTGCAGGTCTTGCCGAGCTGGTGCAGTCTGCACTCGCTTGAGGTTGGATGACCTCAGCTCGTTCTGGATTAAC
The DNA here is from genome assembly GCA_028015225.1 of Carex myosuroides. Taxonomy (NCBI): domain Eukaryota; kingdom Viridiplantae; phylum Streptophyta; class Magnoliopsida; order Poales; family Cyperaceae; genus Carex; species Carex myosuroides. The sequence goes on from CM051471.1 coordinate 6,786,922, forward strand.
CTCCTTCAGTGGAATTGACACAGGGGTCGGGGTTGCGTCAGGTGTCGCGTCAAGGATCGGGTCAACTGTGCCCTCACTTGGCATTGGTGGCTCGTCGTATTGGGTCCCACTTCTCAGAGTGATCGCCTTAGCCTCTTCTCTTGGATTTGGTTCGGGCTGAGCTGGAAGCTTCCCGGGTCGAGAGTGGCTTGAGGTGACCATCTGGCTCAGCTGCTCCAGCAACTTACTTTGGGCAGCCATTTGAGTGGTCATGCTCTGCATCTGCTCCCACATCATCTGATTCATCTTGCCCTGCTCGTGAGTGAAGTCGTTCACATCAGCGGGCGCATTCGACTTTGAGGGGCCAGATGGAGCTGCTCGGTTGCCTTGATTGGGAAAGGAAGCATTCTGGTAGAAGTTCCTGTTGCCATTGTTGTTGCTGTTGCTGCTGCTCGAAGCTTGGGCTCTCCAATCGTTGTTGTTCGGAGGGGGGTAGTTTCCAGTGTTGTTCGCCCGATTGTTCCAGTTGTTGTTGTTGTACTGCGGCCTCTGGAAGCTGTTGTTGTTGAAGGGCGGTCTGAACGAAGAGTTGTTGAAAGGCGCATGGTTGTTCTGGTTCGACCTCCAGTGCTGCTGCTCAACCGGATCCTTAGAGTAGGACCGGCTGAAGGGAGGTCTTGGGAAGAAGGAAGGCTCGTTGTTTAGAGAGTTGACCTGCTCACTCTCCTCGTCTTGTTGCACCAGCGGGCATTGCTCGTATGCGTGCCTCTCGTCTCCGCACATGACGCAGACTTGAGGTTGCTGTTCGACTGCCTTGACGCTGAGCTTGTCCATCGCCCGCTGCATGGCGTCCATCTTGGCGGTGAGAGCCGTGATGTGATCGAGCTCGTACTTGCCACCTCCTTGGCTACCTCCTTGGCCTCCTCGCTGGCGTGACGTGTCGCGGCCGGACCACTGCTGGTTCTGCGCCATGCTGTCGATCAAGTTCATAGCCTCTAAAGGCTCCCTTGACATCAGCGCGCCTCCCGCAACAGCGTCCACGTAAGCACGTGTGCTCTCGTTCAGGCCGTCGTAAAACGTTTGAATTAAAAGCCAGTCGGGTATACCATGGTGTGGACAAGAGTACTGCAATTCTCTAAACCTTTCCCAAGCCTCATTCAGGGGTTCATCAAAAATTTGCCTAAAGCTGGTCAGGTCATGTCTTACCTTGGCTGTCCTCTTGTGAGGGAAAAATCTGGTCAGAAACAATTTGGACAAGTCCCTCCAAGTTCTAACAGAGTCCCTAGGCAAAGATCCTAACCATTTCTTGGCCTTATCCCTAAGAGTGAAAGGAAATAGAGCAAGCTTGGTGCAATCAGCATTCTCACCGTTGGTTTTGATGGTCGTGATGCACTCGAGGAAGGTCTGGAGGTGAGCGTGCGGGTCCTCGTGGTCGAGTCCGTGGAAGGTGTTCTGCTGTACCATGTTGACAACCCCCGGATTGAAGTTCGGTTGCTGTCCTGGAATGTGTGGTAGCCGGATCGCACCTCGCACGTCTCCAGCTCTCGGCACGTTGAACTCCCGCAGGGTCCGAGGCATGAAAACATCCTCATCATCGTCCGTCAGACGGCCTTCGTCTTCTCGCCATTCTCTTTCTCTTTCCCTGGCCTCTGCCTCCAGTCTGATTCGGGCTTCGTCCTCTGCCCCAGCCATTTCTTCAGGTTCAGGTGCCTTGGTACGGGTCGGACCAGATTGGTGCAGCCTGGCCGTGCCTGAATCGGTACGGGTCGGACCAGATTGGTGCGGCCTAGTCAGACCAGATTGGTGCGGCCTAGCCGTACCAGAGGGTGGCTGAGCAGTCTCGGCTGAGTCTGGAGGAGTTTGATCGAACAGTGGGCCCTTGTTTCTCAGATTATACTTCAACCTGTATTTGCCTGCAGGGGGGTTCAAAAGCCAGTTTTTAGTGATTTTGATTAAGAAAAAGAAAACAAGAAAGATACAAGATAAAATCTAGATTAACTAAGTAAGGTAAAATCTAACTAGGCAATTGGTTACCGTCCCCGGCAACGGCGCCAAAAACTTGTTCGCACAGAAGCGCAACGCAAGTTTCAGTACGCTTGAGGGCGTACCTTTTAAAACCGCGTTTACACTTCACGAGTAAGGGTCGCAAGTGCACAACCCCTATCGAGTAGTATAATCGGGTATCGATCCACAGGGACGGGCAATTACTAGGTTAGAATCTACCTAACTCGATTAAAAACTAGAAGTGAGAAAGATTTGGTTTGGTATTTAATTTCCTAAAAAGGTCAATTCAAACAATTCAGAAAGATGTAATAAAATGCTAGAAGAAATGTAAATTGTGTTTTGATTATGGATAAAAGGCGTTTCCAGGGTTTCAGACTTCATCTATGATCTGCCTCTAGTGGTACGGCCCGTACCAAGTCGGTACGGCTAGGCCGTACTTAACTTGGTAAGGCAAGGCCGTACCACTCTGGTAAGACCCGTACTGGCTTCCCAGAACAGAGCTTACCAGTTCGAGTTGATGCATTTCCTTGCTGGTACCTTGTGCTAAACTCTTTAGAAAGGTTCAATTGACCATACCTAAGGTTCCTAAGCCTCAACCGTCGTGTGTTGGATCAAGATTTAGGTTGGAATGCAATTGATTGCCTTTTAGGGATTTCTACACCTCAATTCTCATGTGTTGGTACAGATCTACCCTAGCTGGTTGATTGGAGACCTAAGGCACCCTCTAATCTGTCGATTAGAGGAGAATTCAATCTCTCGGCTTCAATTCGAACAAGTCTACCCTAAACAATTGATTTGGTTGAGAGATTGAGATGATCACATGACCTTGATAGGTTTGATCTAGACCTAGAGGTTCATCATACACAATCACAGCAATCAAAGCAAGAGATGGCAAAGAAAATCACAATCAATCAATCAAAAGAGTTCATACAAGATACAAGTCAAAGAAAGTCAAAACAAATCAAGAATCCATCTCTAAACCCTAGAAACTAAAATAACTACTCACAGAACATGATCTGATCTAAAAATACAATAAAAGGGATAGAGATAGCCATGGATTGAAGGGATCGAGAGGAGGAAGCTAGATCCGTCGAGTTTCGCCTCTTTCCTCTTCCTTCCTTCTTGCTCCTAGCTCCTTAGCTCTCTTTCTCTCTCTTACTGTGCTCTCAAATAGATCTGGAATGGAATGGATGTCGAAATTGGAGAGTTCCCCGCTTTAAATAGCCTCTGCCAAAATTTGAATCTGTCAGGCCGCCTTTAGGTACGGCCCGTACCAAATTGGTACGGCCAGGCCGTACCAGGCGTGATGAGCTGAAAAATGGCTAAGTCCGGTAAGACCCGTACCAAACTTGGTAAGGGTCGTACCAGATCATCCCAAATCGTCGTTTCTTCGTGTGTTTTGCTCCAAGCCTGCAGAAAACAAACAAACACTCAGCAGTACCAAATTCTAAAGATATATCGATGAAATGCACATGATTCTGGTGAATTATGGCACGAATCTGGTACTAAAACAGGCCTAAAATAGACTAAATATGCGAGGTATCATAGTCTATTCAGGTGTCGATCCACAGGGACGACTCAAATTCCGAATCTTTACTCTACCTAGTTAGGTACTAGAAGTTTGAAGGTTGTGTGTTTGTCTATTCCTAAGTTTTGTAGCAAATGTATGAACAAGTTTAACAAACAAATGTAATGGACAAATGTTATGAACAAATCTAATGAACAAATGTAATGACAGAAAGAATCAATTGAATGTTTTGTTTTGGACAATTGTATAAAAGGGCATTTCAAGGGTTTCAGATTTCATCTTCAACTTTGCTGCTCTGGACCTGCCACGCGACCCGCATACTCTCGTATGCGACTCTTGTGACGCGACCCGCATGCTCTCGCATGCGACCCGCGTGGCCCTCAAGCGCTCTGAACCTGTCACGCGACTCGCGTACTCTCGTACGCGACCCTTGTGATGCGACCCGCGTGCTCTCGCACGTGACCCACATGGTCCCTTGAGCTGAGTCTGCACATGTTTGTTTCTGGTTGATTAAGTCGTGTAAGGCTCGATTGACCGTACCTAATGTCACCAAACCTCAACTCTCGTGTTTTGGCTTAGCAGACCTGGTTTGGAAATGCAACTTCACCTTCATAGATTTAATCAAGCTGTTTGATCTCAAACCTAAGTTCTCAGTTCTGTTTACTAAAGGTATCCACAAGTGGAAATTTCACCTCTCGCCTAATATTGACCTCACCTTTCGGTTCTCAGACCTGCCTCATATACTTAACCTAATTTGTAAGAATGTCAAGGCCTTATTACAAGAAGAAATACTAAAAGCATTCAACAGTAGACAATCAAGAATCAATCAAGCAATTTAGATCAAGCAATCACAAATAATACAAGAATCAAAGAAACACGAAATATCAATCAGATTCAATCCATGTGCATAATCAAACAAAGTTTAAGACTACATCCAAATCCCTGAAACTACAAATCTACTCAGACATGCTAGAAGACAAAGTAAAAGAGAAATAGAGAGTGCAAATCATGATGAGAGGTGAGAGATTGAAGAGGATTGAAGCTTCAGGAATCTTCTTCTCTAAGTCGACTCCTTCTTAGCTCCAGATCGGCTCCGATCGCCTCTCCTCTTCTCTGGTGCCAAGCTCTCTCTTCAAACTCGATCAGATCTATTTTCTGTGAAAAATCGTGGATTCCCTTTCCTGCGCCAGGCCTTCTGTATTTATAGACTCCTTAACGGGCTTCAATTGGGCCCTGGCGCATTTAATTCGACGCGACCCGCATCAGATGGGATGCGACCCGCGTTAGGTAGAGCTGATGTGCGCTATGAGGGTCGCGTCTGAGGTCGCGTCTGGGCTGCGATGCGACCCGCGTCATGTGGGACGCGACTCGCGTGGGGAATGTCAGAACTCTGCCTGTTTTCGCCTATTTCCTGCAAAATCAACCACAAAATGCAGCAGTACCATATTATGTTGATTTTCAATGTAAACTATGCAATTTAGTGGTCAAAAACATAAGGTCTGGTCTGAAAATAGGTCGAAACAATAGATCAAATAATGAGATATCACCTATAACCCTATAACCCTATAACCCTATAACCCTAAACCCTAAACCCTAAACCCTAAGGTCTGGTCGGGTCTGAAAATAGGTCGTACCATATTTTTTTTTTCGTTTTGCACATACCATGAATACACACATCCACTAGTGTTCATTCACACCAACGGATATCCCAACCTTTCTTTATTTGAAATCCCTATTTCCATATTTAAAAGGCACAATTCGGTTTCTAAATGCTATCTCGACGTTCAAGTTTTCATTTTTACAAATCACAAAACATTTGTTCCTAATCAGTTTTGTTTGGTCAATTATGAGGGTAGTTCTAATTTCCCAAAGTCATCCCAATCATGTAAAAATTTTCAAACAGATCCCTAATTGAAACAATCAAGCAAATTTTTCACCTAAAAATGCAAAGAAAAGTAAACATGACCTAAGTAAAATCAAAATAAATCCTAAAACACAAAAGTGAACCCTAAAACAGAAAAGTCTCCCCCCCAAGCTTAGCCTGAGCATTATCCTCAATGCTTCAAGACTGAAAGATAAAGAGAAGTAAAAGCAAAGGGGAAAGAGAAAACATACCCTCTCAGTCATGCAGAGAGGATGGCCCGGGGTAGTACCCGTGCTCATCATAGTAGCGCCAGTCACGCAACTCATCCTCAACACCGCTGAGGCGGTCGTGATAGTCCGCCAGCTGACACTGAATATCGTAAAGTGTGTCATCATGCTGGAGCTGAGTCGCCCTCATGTCAAGCTGGAGGGAGCGCATGTCACGCTGAGTGGACTTCATGGTTGAGATGAGGTGGTAGAGGTCCTGCATGGTGGGCTCTGTAGGGTGAGAGGTACTCGGCGGAGTGGAGGAAGGAGCCTCAGGTATAGGCGCATCGTCAACAATATGAGGAGGGGGTGGAGGCACATCTGGTAGTGGTCCAGTGAAAAGCCAAGTAGACCGGTCCTCAAAGGAGAGGGGTGCGTGGACGGGCAGCCTGTACCGAGGGGAGCCGTCTGGCATGCGCCAAAGGTAACCAATGCGGCGGCCACAATGTGTCTTGATCATGATAAAGTTCGCCGAACGGAAGGCCTCGACATCCAGGACGTGTGGACCTCTGCAGAGCGTATCACCTGTGGTCGGTACCTCTAAGTGCTCAGCAATGTGCGTGACATAGGCACCGATGGGGATGGTGCCTCCGGTCCTCGTGGAGCGCTGAAGATCAAGCCAGTGGTGGATCATGAGGAGCATCAGGTCGGGCCGCTCTATCTCTCCGTCTGGTCGGAGCATGTGATCCAGAAGCTTGAGATCCTCAACATTGACACGGGAGACTGTGTCGCCACGCGCAAAGATAGTGACAGCAAGGACGCGCTGGATGCAACGAAGAGAAGGGTGAGGAATGTTGAGGCTCTTGAAGTCCGTCTTGTTAACGGCCCCTGGTACTGAGCCAGATACTAAGCTCCAGAAATGGTACCTGTCTAGGCCCATGCGGAACTCAAGAGATGAGGTCTGGTGGTCCGGCTGGAAACCGAACCACTCGCGGAGCTGAATGAGTGGGACGCGGTGAGGCTGACCACGGAGGAGGAACTTGATGTAGTGGCGGGAGTGGTTGCCCTGGTTATCCTCCTTGAGCTGGAGAGAGGAGAGAAACTCAAGTGTGAGTCTCTCGTAGGCAGGGTGGTTGATAGCCCAGAAGGCGGGGGTGAAGCCGATCCTACCAGTAAGAAGCAGGAAGTCCTCCTCAACTCCGAATGCGCGGAGGGTGGTCATGTCAACTCGGCGCGTGTTTTCGAACTTCTTTGAGCGCAAAGACTCGAAGTGCTCGAACATGCGGCGGGTGGGGATGCGGAAGGATGCGGTCTGATGGTCGTCTGCTCTATCAGTGTAGTCCCTAGAGAGACGGTGGGAGTCTTCAGAGTCGTAGCGCTCAGAATGGTGTGAGCTAGACGCAGGTGGAGAAGGAGCTCGTGCAGGTGGTGGCTGGGCATGGCTACGCAGCTGCCTACGGTCTTGGACTTGTTTGGAGCGACGCTCACGGTTCATTGTTTGGCTCTGGATTCAAGTGACGCGGGTTGAGTGGAATTTGATGCGGCTCGCGTGATCCCTGACGCGGGTCGCGTGACTCGAATACAGCTCACGTGAATTGGTTAGGGTTTCGGCGGAGATGACATGGCTGACTCACTAAGATGGAAAAGGTAATGTAGCTACAGAGTGAATAAGGAGAGGAGTGCAGGAACTTACCTGAGACTCGCCATAGGGAGAAAGTTTGCAAGGTGGTGCTGGCGACCGAGAGAGAGAAGGTGGAGAGGAGGGGGCTACATTACAGGATGGGCCGAGTGGTCGGATCAAAGGGGTCAGACACACTGTAGAAGGAGAAGAGGTGATACACCCGAGTTGAGAAGAGGGGTCGGATATACTGTAGAGGGAGAAAGGGTGAAGCGGGGTGAGTTTAAGAAGAAAGGGTCGCTCTGTTTCAACCCTTAATGGATGCGCCTCTTTAATGTTGCGACGGTTGGCGATGACGCGGGTCGCATCGTATGTAACGCGGGTCACGTCGCTCACGCGGATCGCGTCAGTTTATCACGCGGGTCGCGTGGTTTACTGAATCTGCAATTCTCTCGTTCGACTTTCCTAAGTGCAAAAATGACAAAAAATAAATATGCATGCAAACAACAGAAACAAAAATCATACAGAAAGGAAGAGGAGATTATTCTAAGTGCAGGAAAATTAAAGAGGGTTTGGGTTGCCTCACTAGTTGGTGGGAGGTGGATCGGGTGGCACTGGGGGAAGCACCCACTTCTGAGGTACACGGACCACGCGATCAAACTCTTGCATCAGAAGAATCCGCAAGATTTCTTTCAAGTCCTTGATCGAGCACCCGATCGCGCTTTTGTGAGCTTTCAATTTCTCCAAGAGCGTAGCAGTCCGATCAGGTTGAAGATCTGCACTTATGAGTACAGGACAAGATCTATCTGGGTCCAGGAACTCATACCTGAGGTTAGCTGGAAGATGCTTGAGCTCAGGAGTCAGCCACTCTGTCTGAGCCTTGATGCGGGTCGCATCATGTGGCATGCGGGTCGCATCAGGATCTTCCAGGTTGTTAACCTCCTTCAACGCGGCCCGCGTGTCAGTTACACAGCCCGGGTTCACATGTTCTTCAGCAATCACTGCCGGTCGAGTCAGTTCGACGCGGCTAGGGTTCTCTTCTTTATGTGGTGATGCGGGGCGCGTGTCCTTGATGCGGCCCGTGTGCAGTGCCGTCTGGTCTGTTGGCTGGGCTGGTCCTTCGCATTCTGGCTGAGCTGGCAGCTTTCCAGGTTGAGGTTGGCGTGAGGTGACGATGTGACTCAACTGCTCCAACAACTTGTTTTGAGCAGCCATCTGAGTTTGTTGAGCAGCCATCTGAGTGGACATGCTCTGCATCTGATCCCACATCATCTGGTTCATCTTCCCTTGCTCGTGTATGAAGTCGATCTCAGCGGGATCAATGTACGGCTTGGGTGGATCGGATTGAAATACGTAATTGTTTGAGTCATCAAATGGTGCAGTGTAGAAATTGCAATTGTTGTTGCTGACATAGCTGTCTTGCTCAGGTTCCTCATCCCATTCCGCCAGTGGGCAATACTCGTAAGAGTGTCTCCTGTCCCCACACATGACACATGGCTGTGGTCAATGGTTACTGGCTGCCTTCACGCTCATTTTGATAACATACTTCTGCATGGCCTCCTCTAGCTCGGCAGCTCTAGCATATAGAGCTGTGATCATGGCCTCCTCTAGCTCGGCAGCTCTAGCATATAGAGCTGCGATCCGATCAGCTTTGGATCGGTTGCCTCCTTCAGCTCGAGAACTGTCGCGGCCAAACCAATGTTGGTCTGTCGCCATGTTGTACATTAGATCCATGGTGTCTCGAGCTCCTCAGATGGTAATCGCCCTTGAGTTTGAAAGCCAGAGTGTTCCTGAAAAAGCGAAAAATAAAAAATAAAAGAAAAGATACAGATTAAAATATAGATTAACTACGAAAAGCAAAAATTCAGAAAATGATTGGCGTCCCCGGCAACGGCGCCAAAAACTTGTTCGTACCAAATGGTAGAACAAAGTTTCAGTACAGACGAATATGTACCTTTTAAACCTTATTCGACTCTTGACTAGGACTGCAAGTGCACAATCCCGTCGTGTAGTCTATTCAGGTATCGATCCACAGGGACGACTCAAATTCCGAATCTTTACTCTACCTAGTTAGGTACTAGAAGTTTGAAGGTTGTGTGTTTGTCTATTCCTAAGTTTTGTAGCAAATGTATGAACAAGTGTAACAAACAAATGTAATGGACAAATGTTATGAACAAATGTAATGACAGAAAGAATCAATTGAATGTTTTGTTTTGGACAATTGTATAAAAGGGCGTTTCAAGGGTTTCAGATTTCATCTTCAACTTTGCTGCACAGGACCTGCCACGCGACCCGCATACTCTCGTATGCGACTCTTGTGACGCGACCTGCATGCTCTTGCATGCGACCCGCGTGGCCCTCAAGCGCTCTGGACCTGTCACGCGACTCGCGTACTCTCGTACGCGACCCTTGTGATGCGACCCGCGTGCTCTCGCACGCGACCTGCATGGTCCCTTGAGCTGAGTCTGCACATGTTTGGTTCTGGTTGATTAAGTCGTGTAAGGCTCGATTGACCGTACCTAATGTCACCAAACCTCAACTCTCGTGTGTTGGCTTAGCAGACCTGGTTTGGAAATGCAACTTCACCTTCCTAGATTTAATCAAACTGTTTGATCTCAAACCTAAGTTCTCAGTTCTGTTTACTAAAGGTATCCACAAGTGGAGGTATCCACAAGTGGAAATTTCACCTCTCGGCTACTATTGACCTCACCTTTCGGTTCTCAGACCTGCCTCATATACTTAACCTAATTTGCAAGAATGTCAAGGCCTTATTACAAGAAGAAATACCAAAAGCATTCAACAGTAGACAATCAAGAATCAATCAAGCAATTTAGATCAAGCAATCACAAATAATACAAGAATCAAAGAAACAAGAAATATCAATCAGATTCAATCCATGTGCATAATCAAACAAAGTTTAAGACTACATCCAAACTCCTGAAACTACAAATCTACTCAGACATGCTAGAAGACAAAGTAAAAGAGAGATAGAGAGTGCAAATCATGATGAGAGGTGAGAGATTGAAGAGGATTGAAGCTTCAGGAATCTTCTTCTCTAAGTCGACTCCTTCTTAGCTCCAGATCGGCTCCAGATCGCCTCTCCTCTTCTCTGGCGCCAAGCTCTCTCTTCAAACTCGATCAGATCTATTTTCTGTGAAAAATCGTGGATTCCCTTTCCTGCGCCAGGCCTTCTGTATTTATAGACTCCTTAACGGGCTTCAATTGGGCCCTGGCGCATTTAATTCGACGCGACCCGCATCAGATGGGATGCGACCCGCGTCAGGTAGAGCTGATGTGTGCTATGAGGGTCGCGTCTGAGGTCGCGTCTGGGCTGCGATGCGACCCGCGTCATGTGGGACGCGACTCGCGTGGGGAATGTCAGAACTCTGCCTGTTTTCGCCTATTTCCTGCAAAATCAACCACAAAATGCAGCAGCACCATATTCTGTTGATTTTCAATGTAAACTATGCAATTTAGTGGTCAAAAATATAAGGTCTGGTCTGAAAATAGGTCGAAACAATAGATCAAATAATGAGATATCACCTATAACCCTATAACCCTATAACCCTAAACCCTAAACCCTAAACCCTATAACCCTATAACCCTATAACCCTAAACCCTAAACCCTATAACCCTATAACCCTACAACCCTACAACCCTACAACCCTACAACCCTTAAACCCTAAATCCTAAAACCTTAAAACCCTAAACCCTAAACCCTAAACCCTAAACCCTATAACCCTAAACCCTATAACCCTATAACCCTATAACCATATAACCCTAAACCCTAAACCCTAAACCCTAAACCCTAAACTCTAATCCTGGAGACAGAATCCTTCCGAGTAGTGGTTGGATTAGGAAGGGGAGGCGAAAACACACCCGTCGTGTAATGACGATGGATGAAATGGAAGGTAGACGAAAGGGGCATCAGGCTCGCCGTTCCACTTCCAATAGGCAACGAAGAGGTATGTACATTCATCCAAATTATTTTTCTTTTCAATTTATACCAACTTACTAAGTAACACATGCAAATGCAGAGGCAAGAAACGCAGCAAATGCGGCAGAAAATGAGCGAGTAATGGCGTCGGGAAGTGGGTCCGGAGGGTCACGGCATAGCACAGCTACGAGCCGTTTAGATGCAACTGCTATGTATGCCGAAGCAATGGGAGAGGCGGTTGTCATAGGAGGAGAGGCGGTTGGGGTGCAAGGGGAGCCATCTGTCCAACCAAGGAGGTCCACTACTAGACGCACAACAAGAGCATCTACAAGCCAAGTAGGGCCATCTGGAGCCCAGGCCGGCCCATCTACAAGCCAAGCAGCGCCATCTGGAGCCCAGGCCGGCCCATCTAGTGAGCAACCAGAGCCACTTGGTAGACCATCTCGTAGGGCATCTTTCGCAAGTGGTTTACTTCGGGGATTAAATTTTAGACGTAGTAGTAATAGGTGATTTGTATGCATGTTGTAAAAATTGTCTGGACTCTATTTGTATTTTGTGTGTACTTTATTATTTTGTACGAAACTCAGAAATGAAATATTTGACTCTAATAGAAATCACCTAAAACAAAAATATTGCGGTTTTAAAAAAAAAAAAAGGTACCAAGCCGGCCAGAAAATGGCCGGCTTAGGGAGGGATCAAGCCGGCCATTTTCTGACCGGCTTGGATATATTTAGATAAAGTTTGGAAATCTGAACATAATTAATAATTTGTATTAAACTTTGGATATTAATAAAAATGTCGGTTTTAAAAACTACCATTTTGATCTTAGCCACTCATCACTATATATATACGTATACACACTATATGAATTTCACAACGAATAATGGGATATGACTTTTTAAACTTTTATGGAAGTCAATTAGTCAAATACAAATATCCATTGACCATTAGCTTTTCAACACAAAAGTCTTTAAATAAAATACTTCGTGAGAAAAAAGGGGAAAAATATTGACTTTCCTTCCACCCACTGAAATTAAAGGGGATATCCCTATACGTGGAGATTCATCCTTAATGAATGAGAATCAAATTTGTACATGCACTAATATATGGGGAAAAAAAGTTGGTTGAACTACATTTTTTTTTTTCACATATCTTATTCATTCTCCCTTGCATTTTATCAATTTTATTTTTGTTTTCATCCTTACATAAGTATATTTTGTTGGATTTCTCCATTTTATTTAATTATAAATTGTTTGCAAGTTTTATATTTTACAATTATATTTTTTTTTCATAAATTCCATTTGTGTTAATTATTAGATTTTAGATTATTGTGATAAAAAAATATTAATAGCCAACCAATCAATTGATATTGTTAATGAATCTTTCATAAAGAAAAATATAATTTCTTGAATATCTTTCTAATTATTATGATTTCCATCAACTATTTCCATGGTACACGAGCATTCATTTTAGCATATTCTCCTAATTATTTCAGTGCATTCCTATGAGTATGAATTTTATAATTATTTTGTAGATCTCGCATCCGTAAAATTACATTCCGCATAATCTCATAACAACCGAATATACTCTTAAGTGGACAATCAAATATTCCACCTATGAATGTGCCCAGATGACATAGGGAGAAATGCATATATAAGAGAGAGAACCATATTAGTATTTTCTTCATTAAAACATAATTTTTAAAATTATAAATGATAAGTCACTAAGTATCAAATGAGCTTCATTTAGAGTTCATTTAGTACAAGATCAAAGTTAATAATTAATTGTAGTTATTGATTTTGGTCCGTTGATTGATCTTGTGTCAACTGAAGTCTAATTTTTATAACTTTTTGTGAATAAATATTGCATTTGATATGAAAGAATATCGGTGGGGTTCGAGTTTATTATTTATAGTTTCGAGAATTCCAACTACTAATACAACAAAAATGTTGTCATGATACATGAAATTGATGAAAAAACATATAAGCAAATATATGTATTTGATATCCTCTCTCAACTTGTATCACTTTTGGCATTCAAAACATACACAAAATAAAATAAAAAAATATCCATGCTCCACAGACCAAAATATTTAATATCTTTATATGTATTACTTGGACATTCGAGAAACATATATTTTTTTTCCTTTGTAATTTGAGAAAGGATGTTTCCTAATAGGATAGAGCACACTCCTGGATTTGAGTTGCTTCCCAAGTCACAAACTAAAGAGGTGGTTTTGCATAATGATGGAGAATAGTGAAGAAATTATACTTGGCCGTTGATTCTACAGCTGATAGAAATTTTAGATGATTCTAAAATGTAGTTTTGAAAGACGAATACTAATAATTTTCTAAGTATAACATGTGAATTTGAAGCTTTATAAGTCTACTCTCAAATGGTGAAAGTTTCAAATTATTTGGACTTTTCTGGAGAGAGTTATGACCTCTACATCGACATATATATATATATATATATATATATATATATATATATATATATATATATGAGATAGGCTATGGTGAGTTGTGAATTAAAACGTCACGCCATATTTTTATTTTGAAATTTCAAACAACTGATTCAAACCGCTCAACATTTTCTAAATTGAAATGTACTTGGAAACTAAATTTTACATTTTTTGGAATTTTTTTACTATTTATTAAGCCACTTTGAAATCGCTGATCCACTGTGAACAGTAAAAAAAACAGTAAAATTTTCTGGACCACCGGATCAGCGATTTTCAAAGTGGTTTAATAAATAGTAAAAAAATTCCAACAAATGTAAAATTTAGTCTTCAAGCACATTTCAATATAGAGAACATGTTGAACGGTTCGGATCGGTTGTTTGAATTTTCAAATTGAAAATATGAGCGTGAAGTAAAAATGACATCTTACTTCACAACTCACCATAGCCCAGCTCTCTCTCTCTCTCTATATATATATATATATATTTAAATTGGATCAATCGATAGAAAAAAAAAACGGTCAATTTTTATTTAAAGATATCCAACATAGAATGACAAAGCTAAAATTATGGTATGTTGCAAAGGTTAACATCAGGCTGGAAGAGGATTTTTTTTTTCCACTCCAAGTCATTATTAAATGAAAGCTTTTTACAAGGATAATATTGTTATAAATATATTAAGTTATGGATGTTCATTTAATTACATCAAAACTTCTCATTAATGAAGTATGTTTTATCTCCCTCATTTATCAATTGAATTAAATTAGATGGCTTGTTATTTACATTTTCTATCTATAAATAGAGGATTGTAAGTTTGTATTATGACAAGAAAAACATATGAATAAAAGATAGCCATCTTTATACATTCTCAATATCTTGTTTATTATTCTTTTGCTTTATTTTACAACACGTTATCAGCACGAATTGCTCGGAAGAAGTTGCAAAGTTATTCTGTAAGTAATTTATATGATTGATCATTATATCTTTCATTAATTTAAATTTCATTTAAATTTTTGATTATATTTGTTTTAGTTTATAAGAATCATTCCTTGAAGTGAATGATAGAATAATAACCTGAAGTTATTATCAAAAATAAAAGTTTATCAAGAATCCGAAGTTCTTATTACCCGAAGAGAATAAAAGAATAATAACCTGAAGTTATTATTATTGTTTAGAACCTGAAGTTCTATTTGAAATTTTAATATAAAATTAATATAATAACCAGCAGTTATTATAGGCCACTAGATGAATAATAACCTGAAGTTATTCCCAATTAAAACCTGAAGTTTTATTAGAAACTTTCATATAAAATCAATATAATAACCAGAAGTTATTATAGGTCATTGTATGAAAATATAACCGGAAGTTATTTCAAATTAAATTTTACAATTGCGCAGCCAAGCAATTTAATAACCAGAAGTTATTAAATAAATATTTTATTTTAACCTGAAGTTATATAATATTAACCTGAAGTTATTAATACATTTAAATTTATTTATTTATTTATGCAATTTACATATTCTTGTATTTATATTTATTTATCTCCCTTTTCATAACCTGAAGTTATGATATTAATAACCTGAAGTTATATAACTTGAAGTTATGGCATTAATAACATGAAATTATATAACCTGAAGTTATGGCATTGATAACCTGAAGTTATGATATTAATAATCTGAAATTATTAATTTGTATCTATTTTGTAGTACATATCGCAAATCTCATAAAGCTTGAATTTATCTCATTTTTCATTTATCATAACTCGAAGTTATGGTATTAATAACCTGAAGTTGTATTTTGTTTTAAATACGTATTAATGAAAAATGAAAAAGAAAAACATTCTGAAGATGTTTGTTACATATGTGGGATGACAAATCATTGGTCGCGTACCTGTCGTACGTCCAAGCATTCTGTAGAGCTTTATCAAGCCTCAATTAAGAAAAAAAGGGAAAATATGGAAACTAATTTTACCGAAATGACCCCCGAATATGAATGCCATATGGATACACATCTTGATGTATCAGATTTCTTTCAGAATATGGATGAAGAAATAAATATTATTACTTAGGGAGAAAATATAATATAGAAGTTTATGTTTATGTTTAATAAATAGTTTAGATTACTTTTATATTTTTAGATGCAAACTAATGAATAAAAGTAGTTTATTTTTATTCTATTTTTATTCTTGCATTCTTTTATTTTAAAGGAAAATGGCTGACGCAATGATAAATAAAGAAGATCCATGTCTAGTAGACAGCGGAACAACAAATACCATATTGAAAAGTAAGAAATATTTTCACAATTGCATCTTGGTGAGACTAATATCCACACTATATCTGGCACAAGTAATTTAATAGAAGGCTCCGGAAGAGCTTGTATTTTGTTACCTGAAGGAACAAAATTAATAATAGATGATACATTATATTCGAGTAGATCTAGAAGAAATCTACTAAGTTTTAAAGATATTCGAAAGAATGGTTTTCATATTGAAACTATGAATGAGAAAAATTGTGAATATCTTCATATCACATCTATTAAGAATGGCCAGAAAATTATAATGGAAAAGATGCAAGCATTGTCTTCTGGACTATATGGTACTTATATAAGTACAATAGAATCAAATATGGTTATTAACCAGAAGTTAGTTGTTACTAACCAGAAGTTAGTTGATCCAAAATTATTTACACTGTGGCATGAAAAATTGGGTCATCCAGGAAGTATAATGATGAGGAGAATAATTGAAAGTGCAAATGGGCATTCCCTAAAGGACCTGAAGATCCTATTATCAAAAGAATTGACATGTGAAGCATGCTCTCTTGGAAAACTAATTACTAGGCCATCTCCAAATAAAATTGGACCTGAAGCTCCTTCATTTTTAGAAAGAATTCAAGGAGATATATGTGGGCCTATTACACCTTCATGTGGACCATTTAGATATTTTATGGTGTTAATTGATGCATCAACACGCTGGTCACATGTGAGTTTGTTAGCAACAAGAAATGTTGCGTTTGCTAGACTATTAGCACAAATTATCCAATTGAGAGCTAATTTTCCAGATTATCAAATTAAAAGAATCCGGCTTGATAATGCAGAAGAATTTATTTCTCAAACTTTTAATGATTATTGCATGTCTATTGGAATTACGGTAGAACATCCAGTGGCCCATGTTCATACACAAAACGGTCTAGCAGAATCGTTGATTAAAAGGTTGCAATTAATTGCTAGACCTTTACTTCTGAAATCTAGTTTACCGTCTTCTGCATGGGGACATGCCATATTACATGCTGTTGCACTAATTAGGTTAAGGCCAATTGCAGATCATAAGTATTTCCCGTTACAATTGGTCTCCGGAAGAGAACCAAATTTGTCCCATCTAAAGGTATTTAGTTGTGCAGTATATGTTTCAATTTCTCCTCCACAACGTACAAAAATGGGACCTCAAAGAAGGTTGGGAATTTATATTGGTTTTAACTCTCCTTCTATTATTAAATATTTAGAACCATTAACATGAGATGTTTTTACAGCAAGATTTGCTGATTGTCATTTTAATGAATCAATATTTCCAAACTTAGGGGAAGAAAAACCAAAGCTGGATAAACAAGTAACTTGGAATTCATCGTTATCTTATCTTGACCCCCGAAGTGGTCAATGTGAACTTGAAGTTCAAAAGATTATAAATTTGCAAAGAATCGCAAATGAACTGCCTGATGCATTTACAGATACAAATAGAGTTACTAAATCGCATATTCCAGCTATAAATGCACCTGCTCGAATTGACATTACAAAAATATCTAATGAATCTAATGTGCGTAGAAAACGTGGAAGACCACTTGGTTCTAAGGATGTAAATCCACGTAAAAGGAAAGAGCAGAATAAAACAGTTTGTCCAACCCCAGAAGAGGTTGATGGTAAAACTCCTGAAGAAGTCAATAAAATCCCAGAAGAGGTTGGTAGTAGAACTCTTGAAGAAGTAAATAAAATTCCAGAAGAGATTAATGGTAAAACTCCTGAAGAAGTTGATAAAATCCTAGAAGAGGTTGATCAAGTTCCAGAAGAAACATATATTAATGAAATCTTTGCATTCGCTATAGCAAGCGATGTTATAAATGAAGACAATGTGCCAAAAACTCTGGAAGAGTGTAGATATAGAAATGATTGGCCTAAATGGAAAGATGTCGTACAAGCTGAATTAAGTTCATTAGAAAAACGGCAAGTATTTGGACCTGTAGTCCAAACACCCAAAGATGTTAACCTTGTAGGTTACAAATGGGTATTTGTTATAAAAACAAATGAGAAAAATGAGATTGTGAGATATAAAGCAAGGCTAGTGGCGCAAGGCTTTACACAAATACCTGGAGTCGATTATGAAGAGACGTATTCACCTGTAGTGGATGCGATAACTCTCAGGTTTCTAATAAGTCTCACAGTCACAGAAAATCTAAAAATGCAACTTATGGATGTCGTAGTAGCATATTTATATAGTTCACTTGACACTGACATATGCATGAAAATCCCCGAAGGATTGAAAATGCCTGAAGCATATAAGTCAAAACCTAGAGATATGTACTCTATAAAATTAAGAAGATCTTTATACGGACTAAAACAATCAGGTCGAATGTGGTACAATCGACTGAGTGAGTACCTTCTAAAAGAAGGATATAAAAATAATATAATTAGTCCGTGTGTTTTTCATTAAAAGATCAAATCTAGGTTTTACAATCATTGCAGTGTATGTTGATGATTTAAACATTATTGGATCTCCTAAAGAGATTGAGAATACTGCAAAATTGTTGAGAAATGAGTTTGAAATGAAAGACCTTGGTGTAACTAAATTTTGTCTCGGCCTGCAGATCGAGCATCTAAATAATGGAATATTTATCCATCAATCAAATTATGTTGAAAAAGTACTAAAGAGATTCAATATGGATAAAGCTCATCCTTTGAGCACACCAATGGTCGTACGATCGCTAAATGCAGAAAATGATCCTTTTCGCCCGCAAGAAAATAATAAAAAAGTGGTTGGTCCTGAAGTACCATACTTAAGTGCAATCGGGGCATTATTATATCTTGCAAATAATAAAAGACCCGATATCGCATTTGCAGTAAATGTGTTAGCGAGGTATAATTCCAAACCAACCAGAAGACATTGGAATGGAATTAAACACATATTTCGATATCTCTGCGGAACTAGAGATATGTGGTTATATTATCAAAAGGATACAAAATCCAAATTAATTGGATATGCAGATGCGTGATATTTATCAGATCCACATAAAGCACGATCCCAAACGGGATATGTATTCACTTATTGTGGAGCTGCAATTTCATGGCGATCAACAAAACAAACTCTTACGGCAACATCATCAAATCATGCCGAGCTGATCGCCTTATACGAGGCGGGTCGAGAATGTGTTTGGTTACGGTCAATGATTCAAAATATTCAAGAAGAATGCGGGCTTGAAAACATCAAGAAAAACCCTACTCCGCTGCATGAAGATAATGCAGCATGCATTACACAAATCAAAGAAGGATATATCAAAGGAGACCGGACTAAACATATTGCACCAAAGTTCTTTTCGACACATGACCTACAAAAAGAAGGCGTAATCAATGTTTGCCAAAATCTTTACCGACAAATGTTTTTGAACAACTGACAAAGAAGATAGGTCTACATCGATTGAAAAATATTCAATGATATCTAAATGAGGGGAAGCGTTATACGCACTGTACTCTTTTTTTCTTAATCAAGTTTTTATCCCAATGGGTTTTTCTTGATAAGGTTTTTAATGAGGCAGTACATGGTCCTGAAGTACCGTGTTAATATTGATCCTAAAGTATCATATTAATAGCGTATAATGAATAATGAACATCCAAGGGGAAGTGTTATAAATATATTAAGTTATGGATGTTCATTTAATTACATCAAAACTTCTCATTAATGAAGTATGTTTTATCTCCCTCATTTATCAATTGAATTAAATTAGATGGCTTGTTATTTACATTTTCTATCTATAAATAGAGGATTGTAAGTTTGTATTATGACAAGAAAAACATATGAATAAAAGATAGCCATCTTTATACATTCTCAATATCTTGTTTATTATTCTTTTGCTTTATTTTACAACAAATATCTCTTTCTTGTATCAGACAATATCTACAGTACAAGTAGCACATGAGAGACTCTTATGTAACATGAATTACAAAAGCATTGTTTGAATAAGAGGAAATTTTACACATTGTTCTTTCTTTTTTTCCAAAACATAGAACAAAATATTCTTTTTAAAAATTTTAATAAAATATTCCTGTGAGTCCATATTTACCTTTCCCTCACCGTTCACTCCCTTTCCGATATTTTTATTAATACCCTAAAAAAACAAATTATCAAATCTGTCCTCACCCCAAAATTATTTTTAAAACTACCCCAACCGCCCGCCTGCTGGGCGGTCCAGTTACCCTAGCAGACCGCTCACTGGCTGGGCGGTCCACTATGCACAGCTGACCGCCCAGCTGCTGGGCAGTCCGCTGTGAATTTTTTTTTAAACGTGCGAACTGGGCAGTCCGCTGTGAATTTTTTTTTTAAACGTGTTTTTATGTTTTAATTTGTTTTAAATATGGTATATTTATTTGTTTGAATGTTTTATATTAAATTGTTCTAATGATTTATATGATATATATTTATTATTTGTTGATGATTATATTTTTATAATTGACGATTATTTTTATATGTTATGGAATTGCCTAGTTTTTAATATAATTGGTAAATGTTTTATATTTAGTTTGTTAATGTTTTAATATTTTTAAATGGTAATTCTAAATGGTAAGTTAAAATGGTAATCTAAATAGTAAGTCTAAACAACAAAAGTAGGTAATATAAATGGTAAGTCTAAACATGAAACATAACAGTCCAAACATGAAATATAATAATCCAAACATAAAATACTAGAAATCTATCAAACTAAAAAAACATAAAAATCCTAACGACGAGGGCGACGTCCGGAGAGCTCCAACCTATCAGGTGCACGGCGGTCCCTCTGCGACGGCGCACGCCTCTGGTGAACCTCATCCTCCTGCATATCATCGTGTACGGCCTCCTGCGCCCATGGGTCCTCCCCCAGGTGTAATGCATGCTCCTCATGAATCCTCGCCTGTGTACGCAACACCCACGGATCGGCCTCCCAAGTAGAAGGATACGTAGCCAGAGGCGGTGTGCCAAATATAGTAGAGGCAAAGACAACTGCAGTCTGCGCCCCACTCCCACTGGCCTCACCGTCGTGCTGTCTGGTCTTCATATATCGCGGTCTGTGGGAGCTAGCTGGCTCATATCCGCCCTCATCTCCAGTGAGGTCATCCAATGAGAAAACGGCGGCGGCAGCTTCATCCTGCATGTAAACAATGTTAATTTTGCTACATAGAAGTAACGAGTAAATTAATTAAATAATGAAGTTTTTGCTACCTCGGTCTGCTACACTGGAACTCCATGCTCGTTGTAGTACGCGTTCCACGCGTTGTTGTTCAACACCCATTGGTGGATCGCCCAACCCGAGTCATCCTCTGCAGAAATGAAGATAAACTAATAATAATGATCTTTTAAAGAGACACTTAATAATGATCATTTGTATGACATATTATTACCTGCAGGAGGTGGCGGCATCTCATCAGGGTAGACAGCGACTCTAGGCTGCTCCGGATCTGGTGGTGGGGCCTTTATCTCGCGCCAATTGATGTCCTCCCCAGCATCATGCAACATACCAACGAGGCGCCCGTCCCAGCCAGAGTCCTCAACGATCGGTGCACTATGTTGGAGCATTTGACATCCTATCGCTCTCCAACTTTTTCTCGCCATACACACCAAGCTGTGTGCCACTCCTCTAATACCGGTCAAAATCTGCACACAATGTATTTTCATTATTATTATTAGAAGATGAATAAATAAACTTTTAATATTTTAAGTATGTCAGTTTCATTTAAATATACCAAACGAGCATGGATCGGGCCGAAAGGCAAGTAAGTCCTAGATCCATCACCTGTGAGTCTTCGTCGAAGGGCATCACCGTAGTCCCCCTGTAGATAAACCGACGGCATGCCCCATCTCTAGTACCAGACTAAATATCGCAATCTCCAAGGCCCGACCGGCATAGAGGCATCAATAGCTGAAGACGGTCCATAAGTGATCTTCCGGTGATGCAGCACGCTGGTAATGCTCCAAGAAATGCGTGCTCCGGTCGACTTTGGGCTTGTTGTGTTTAGTGCTGCAATATAAATTAATTAGTAACGTGTATGGCTGAACAAGTAATTAAATAGACAAATAATAAGGCGGTGGGTAGTTACCTATGCAGCTGGGTGGTCTGCTGCTCGCCCAACTCTGGAAAATCCGGGACATAGGCATCCAAGCCAAACTGACGGGGCACTCGATCAGAATAGTGATACTTAACTATCCATAAACATACGCACGGCCCCCGATAAAAATAGAGATCTCTCTGATCTAATGTCAGCTGGTATAGAAGGTTCTGATTGTAGAACAGACGATAGGGGTACCAGGTGATGCTCGTCTCGTTAAGCATCTGGAGCTGACCCCAGACATATGAAATCCCCACGGTCCTCCCTTTGCCTGTGTTCTCGTATGTGTGGGGAGTACCCCATATGGCACTGTACTCGGACGTCTCTCGGGGTCATCTCTCATCCATAACCCAGGCTGAGCTAGAGGAACAGGCCGACATACCGGTATATGCGACCCGGACCACTGCTGGAGTAGAAGAAGTGGTCCGGCAATCTGCTTGTTCTTCACCTAAATTTTGGACATGCGGTGCACTTCTGGTAAATATTGAACCCTAATATTTGTAATAAAAAAATTAAAATATTTGTACAAAATTACCAGACAAGCATGACACAAGCTCCGGTATAAGTGGACGAGCACGGCTCCACCCCAGTTCCACCTCGACGGCTGCTCAATGTCCCTCGGCAGAGAAAGGAACATAATCGGAACTGCGTCACCGCTGGAATCGACAAATATGATGCTGCCACATAAATCCATGACAAACGCCCTCACGTACCTGCAATATAAATTAGTCAACATAAATAACTACAATTATTGTTGAGTGCATAACATATTTTAATTTATTGTGCTTACCTCAGAACGGCCCGCTAGTCAGCGGTATCGGGGGTGATCCTACGCCGGTGGAAGTAACTGCGAAGCGCCGCAAGACTAATGTAATATGCAGAATACCAGTACTCCTCCTCCTCTCCTCTCTTCTTCTTCTGCCAGTCCGTCGGAGCGGTCCCTAGCAGCTCTGGTATCATCCCCGTCAGGTCCGAATGGTCTGAGACACCACCGATGGGGTCGCCATCTATACGTAAACCCTATAAGGTGCTGACGTCACCTAGTGTGACTGTCATCTCCCCAACCAGAAGGTGAAATGTATGCATCTTCAGTTGCCATCTCTCCACTAGACCACAAACGAGAGCCTGGTCAATATGACAGTGAGGCATGGTGGCCAACTGATACAACCCGAGATGCATGATGCACTGCTCCATCAACGGATGACGGACGTATGGTATCTCGGGGGTGCGATGCCTCACTGTCATCATCGTCTCGTCCTGCATGTTATAGTGATTTCAATGTAAACGACTGATTATCTTTAATATTAAATAATACTATTTAAATTAGGAATACAAAACCAACGTACCTCCATATATGCAAGTGAGACACGGTGACTGACATATGGGGTCCACAGAAGAGGACTAAATGTGTCAGGATGGTGAGGGGGATAATCTCCAAATGGAGCCTCTACACCGAATGCCCATGCACCGGATGCCTCTGCACCGTCATCATGTGAACTCTCCCCTGTCTCCAGGGGGCTATCCCATGCACGTCCCCGTCTAGTTCTGACCATACTACATTTCAATAAACAGAAGATTCTACTTTATAAATCCTGATTTATAAACCTTAATTTATAAACTCCAATTTTGTCAACCCTAAATTCTAATTTACAAACACTAATTTTGGAAACTCTAATTTTGAACAATTCAATCGCATCGGGAAAATCAACAACCCGCACACGATAATTAACAATTCAATCCTAATTTATAAACTCCAATTTTGTCAATCCTAAATTCTAATTTACAAACACTAATTTTGAATATCCTAATTTTGAACAATTCAATCGCGTCGGGAAAATCAACAACCCGCACACGATAATTAACAATTCAACCCTAATTTATAAACTCTAATTTTGTCAACCCTAAATCCTAATTTACAAACACTAATTTTGAAAACCCTAATTTTGAACAATTCAATCGCGTCGGGAAAATCAATAACCCGCACACGATAATTAACAATTCAACCCTAACTTATAAACTCCAATTTTGTCAACCCTAAATCCTAATTTACAAACACTAATTTTGGAAATCCTAATTTTGAACAATTCAATCGCGTCGGGAAAATCAACAACCCGCACACGATAATCAACAATTCAACACTAATTTATAAACTCCAATTTTGTCAACCCTAAATCCTAATTTACAAACTCTAATTTTGGAAACCCTAATTTTGAACAATTCAATCGCGTCGGAAAAATCAACAACCCGCACACGATAATTAACAATTCAATTTCTACCAATCATTCCAATGTCAATACAAGATACAAAATATAAATCAAAAAAGTTATTTAGAGACTTACTCGAAAATAATCGGATTGTTGCCGAGATGGCCGAAAATTAGAGTTTGGGTGAGAGAGGGCAAGAGAGAGAGAGAGGAAGAAGGAGGAAGAGAGAGAGAGGAAGAGAGGGAGAGAGAGAGTTCAAGAGAGGGAGAGAGGAAGAGAGGGAGAGAGAGAGAGCTTGGTGGGGTCGGTTTCCAGCGGCGGGGCGGCGGGCGGCGGGGAGGCAGAGAGCAGAAGAGAGAGAAGAGAGAGAGAGGGACGGGTCCGAGCGGGTCAGATCGGACGGGTCGGGCCGCCCGTTTAAAAAAAAATTCACAGCAGACCGCCCAGCCAGTGGGTGGTCTGCTAGGGAAACTGGACCGCCCAGCAGGCAGGCGGTTGGGGTAGTTTTAAAAATAATTTTTGAGTGAGGGCAGATTTGATAATTTTTTTTTTTTAGGGTATTAATAAAAATATCGGACTCCCTTTCTCCAGTTTACTCTCCGTTTTCTCCCACTGTTTCCGCAGCTCTTCATTCGCCTCTAGCCTCTTGCCTGTGATCTCTTCGCCTCTCCACTCTTTGCTCACGTTAATTAGAGAAATTTGTAGAATGAGCATTGAGAAGTTAATTGATTATTATAATGGTTATTTGTTTCTTAATTTCTTAAGATTATATCATATACATAATTAGTATATTTTTATTAAAGCATAAGTATCTCATAAATTGTTCTTAACAAGTGATGTGATAAAATTCTTATAATTGTGAAAACTAGAAACATGAAATTTTATACCGAATAACTAGATAGGATGCATATGTTACAAAAAATTTATATGTTAATTAAAAAGATTTTATAAAATAATTTAATACCATGCATTATAATAATTTTTAAAAAGACCCAAATGTTGCAAAGATTCTACATAAATAAGTTAATATTATGCTTTCTGATTTTAGTAAATAAAATTTTCCACTAAATTTTTTTATTCTAAATCAGTTATACACATAGAAGGTAAAAAAGTGATTCAAAACTTGAATGAGATCATGGTTGTATTTTTTACTTGAACAAAGAATAAAGAGGAATAAATAGGGAGTGTGAGGGAGGAGAAGAGAGGGAAAAAAGTGAGGCATTTTGTTAAGAATTTTGAGAGAAGGGTATTTTGTTCTATATTTTGAAAAAGAAAGATACTACGTAAATTTTCCCATTACGAGAATCGACAAGAATTCTTCTAAAAAGGGACCTTTTTCAATACAATTCTGAAACTGGCCAAAAATACATTACAAGCTAGTAATGTTTTAGGTGAAATGTGCATTTCATGGTCACAGGATAATCATCAACTTGATGTGCCTAAAGGATTTAAATTTGACGTGCTTGCTACTAAACAATCTCTCTCATGTAACTTTTGTTTTTAATCTGCATATGTTTGCAGATCTCATTTGTAGGAATTTGAAATCACAAGTTGCACCCCTTTATCTTTGAATAAAACTAATTCCTAGAGAGACTTGAACAGAGAACAGATAAATAAAAGTATTGTGTGTGAAATCATGAATCAGGAATGGTTTCAAGTGTTGCTTTAACACCATCATGGAATGAAGAAGGCTTTTTACCAATCAATTCCACCAATCTTGTTATATCCATTGATATATCTGCAGGGGATACAACCCCTCGATTAATCTGCAAATTTATAACTTCCAGTAATCAGTATAATTCTTGTTGTCATTTATAACCTCCACTAATCAGTCTTCCAGTAATCAGTATAATTCTTGTTGTCATTTATAACCTCCACTAATCAGTGTTTGTTTGTTAATTGATCAAATAATAAATTCAACAGTTTACTGAAGTAAAATGGTTATAAAGAGTCCAAACCATGTTTTCAATAGGAAAAATAATCACTGCTACAGAATTCTGCAGAATTTGACATATTGCAAGGCCAGATTTCGGTAGATCACAACTACTGGTTCAGTCTCATATTCTATTCAACTTTTGGGCATATTTTCTTAATTTTTGTTTCATATCTGAGTTTTAGTTGAATTAGGTGCACCAAAGGCCTTCACATAAAGACCTCCAGAGATTATTGATTTGTTGGTACAGGCACATTAGCAGGCATGACCTATATAAACTTGGGACTCAGTAAATGATTCACAAGTTACAACTTCTTGACAAAAGTTAGTGATGCTAAGGTAAAGAGATGAATGAGTAGAAAGAGGGTTATGAACCGAAGAGGCAGAAACTGATTTGATGAGAGAGAAACTATATCCTCTGTGGAGTGCAACCGACTCAGCCATTTGCACCCTTGAGACCCTATCTGGGCCCCCAGCATTTATTACAAGTTGCATCTTCTTCCCATCTGTTGAATTCAGGTTGTTTAGAAAGTTAAAGATAGTTTAAATTGGCATGTCATAAAAAAGAGTTAAGAAAATGAAAGGTTTCTTGTGTATACCTACAAAATCTGAAATATACCATATACATCCAGTGAAATGAGCTAGGTAAATCATAGAAAATGTTTTGTATAATGTATGGTTACACGTGATATTTTCTGGTTTTGCAGGGTCACTGTATGTGCACCAAGTAAAAAGTATCATTAGAAGATACATACCTGATATCCACATATTTGTCAGAGACGAGATAGTATGTACCATATCTTTCACATAAATCGGACATCTATGTTCATCATAGAAGAAATCAACTTCTTTGCCTTGTGATAGAACACTATCCATCCACTGCATTTGAGAAACATAAATTTATAATAATTAATGCAAGCTGCAGAGTTTTAGCTTAATTGCACAAGTGAGAGGCACCAAGGCTTGATTTTGAGTGATTTAAAGTTTAATTGTAAATTTTGGTTTATGCTTGC
Organism: Carex myosuroides; assembly: GCA_028015225.1. Taxonomy (NCBI): domain Eukaryota; kingdom Viridiplantae; phylum Streptophyta; class Magnoliopsida; order Poales; family Cyperaceae; genus Carex; species Carex myosuroides. Next base: position 6,814,005 of record CM051471.1, read on the forward strand.
TCTGTAGTTGCTAGTTCATAAAGTTTTCATTCCAAAAATAAAAAATTAAAAAAACATACGCAAACTAAGTGACCTGAATAGGAAGGGACCTGGCAACTGGAGAGATAGTCTGTGGTCCATATATTATGCTACTTCTCAAAATAACATAATTTTCATATTTCTCACTAATAAGCTTCTCTGCTGTTACTTTAGACTTCCCATACATGTTCACTGGAATAGTCTCATCCTCCTCCTTATAAAATGATTTTACGCCTTCATAAACTGTTAATTATTAAGTCTGATCAGACCATGTTTCAGAAATGAAGAAAACATGACTGACTACTAAAGAAGTTTAATCAGGTTGAAAAAAAAAAAAAATCAAAGTTGGCTGAGATATTTCTAACTTACTGTGTCCTTGTAGGACCATAGTACATGAAAAATCTAATTTTTAGGGGTATGCATTATATTTCATGCTTTAAACAGGCAAATCATTCAAATATTGCATAGATTAAAACAATTCCAATTATAACCTGCCAAAAATCAAATGTCATGCTTACCCCTGCATTAAAAGTACCATCACCCTACAAAACATAGTCATTACTTTATAAAAAAGAATAAAAACCTCTTTGTTCCCTACTTACATGAGTTACCTGATCTAATAATCCTTTCTTATTTCTTACTTCTACCAAATGATGAAGAAAAGGGGGGTAATTTGGGTTCTTTTAAATAATATAGCACAAAATGGTTATACATTATTTTGTTCTGTGCTTTGAAAAAGGCATACATGTTTTTTTTCTGATGTATAAGCTCTCCATGATGTTACTATTGTAAATTTACAACATCGAAATGCATAGAAAAAAAGACAGATACCTTGATCAGTTGAGAGATGGATGAGAAGAGAATTGTTGTTTCCATAATCAAGTAACCATTTTACAAGAGAAGAGGGTTCATTGGTGGCCATGGCCACCTCTGCATCCATTTCACAAGCACGTGGTACAGAGATAGCCGCACAGTTCACCACCACATCAGGCTGAAAAGAACCATTATGCAAATTGTTTTGCTTAATTTTTTTTTACATCTTCATTCACGATTTTTATAGAGAACTCTTGATCTGAGAAACCCATAATACAACGGGAACTCGTTTCAGCACAGTATTCAGATCTCTAATCAACAAAAAAGCGCAATTCTAGAACTAATTTTAGCTCATAAAAGAAATTAAAACCAAGTCAACCAAGGTGTTTGAGGAAATGCCGGACCTGGCCAAAGGAGGCTGAGACAGCATTGAATCCTTCTCCAGTTCGGACGTCGACTTGGAAGGATTTGACGGAAGGGAGTGCATCCAGTAGCTTCTGCGGTGGGATCGGACGGTGGTGGGTGAATGCGATTTCAAAAGATTTGGAGGTTGCCAGGAACTGGAGAAGATGCTGGCCCAAGTAGCCTGTACCTCCCACCACTAGAATTCTTCTTCTGTCCTCCATTTCTCTGTCTTTTCTTCGTGCAATTTGTTCCGAATTCCGATGAAAAGGAAGGTTTATTGACTGTAACGATCTAAGATGCAGGGAAACGGGAATTCAGATCAGTGCAATACCTGACTGTGTAGAATGAGATCTGAGCCGTCCGTTTTACCATCTGGGGCTGAACTTGTCCTGAAGGCATTTGGACAGAACTTCTGTCCAAAGTATTCCTAGGCCGCACGATCAATTCAGATCAAAATTTGTTAAATAAATGCTAACAGACCTTATCTCTTCTTAATCTTTCTCCGTTAATTAAAAAAAGAAACGAACTCCCTTCCCTCTCTATTTTAATTAAGAATCAAATCACCAGTAGAGCAACAATGGTGGAGCTTTCTTCTCTCTCTTTGCGCTGCCAAGCCGTTTCCATTTAAAATTAGAAGTCATATTACATCAGAACAAAAATAATGAAAACAAAAATAATGAAAAGGCACATGCTACCTCACAACCAGAATCAAACTTACTCATCACATCTATCTGACTAAAGCACATCACATCTACTCTACTTCAATTGTTAAGAACTTCCTAGTAAAACAGAAAAAGCATGTCTGTCTGCACCGCCAATCATTTTTCTGCGGCGATCTTTGTGTAATGATGTGTGCAGTTGATATTGTGTCTCGGTGAACTGACAGATGAATTAAGGGGGAATTGGATCCATGCCACCCCAAATTTGTTAATTTAGAAATATGCCACCCCAAAAATTAAGTTTTGCTAAATGCCACCCCTAATCATAATTATTGAGAAATTTGCCACAATTAACAAATTAATGTTGTATTTTGAATAAAATATGTTGTATTTTGAAATGTATTTTTGTATATCCCCAAAATGCCCCTCACAGATTATTGGGTCCGAGAACGATAATGGATCCGATAATTTTATTAGATGGTCTGAATCCAACTTCGTCTCCTCTCTTCGTCTACTCACCCCAGGCTATCCTCTCTTCGTCTCCTCACCCGGCGAGCCTCTCCTCTCTTCCGTCGAGCCTCTCCTCCCAGTCGCAGCCACCCCAGTCGCAAGTGGTGATTAGGCCTCCCAGTCGATGTCGTCCGCCTCTTCTCTCAGTCGCAGCCACCCAAGCAATTCCCCCTTGCCGATTATAAGGTGCTCGGACTGCGGGAAGCAATTGTTAAGGCTCGTGAGCGGTACAGACGACAATCCAGGGAGGGTGTTCTACAAATGCTTGGCTAATAAAACGGTACCGTGTTCTAATCTCAATTTCTTAGGTATTTCGAATTGTCGGTTGAAAGTGAAATTGTCGGTTCTGTTGTATTAAAACTGATATCTTCTCATTAAATTGGTTATCCCGAAACTGAGTAGCTTTACTGCAGCTTTACTGAAACTGTACCGTCAATTTATAGTTTAGACTTCAATTTCAGTAAAGCTTTCTGTTGAATTTCACTTGTACTGTGTAGCTAAGAAACTGTGTACCGTGTAGCTAAGAAACCTGATCTGCATTAAACTGTGTACCAATTTATAGTTTCTTAGGTATTTCTTAGCTACACAATTTATAGTTTCTTAGGTATTTCAATTTATAGTCTAAATAAACTGTGTACCGTCAAAGATACTGTACTGCATTAAATTATGTACAACAGAAAGAAAGAAAACTGTTCCTTGTACATATACCAGTACTGTATCAGAAGGCCCTACAAAATCTGCTCCTTGTACCAGTATTGTATCAGAAGGCCTTAAATCAGTATTGTGTAGCTAAGAAACCTGATATGCATTAAACTGTGTACCAATTTGTACAAGTTTCTTAGCTACACAGTAACCTGATCTGCATTAAACTGTGTACCGTCAACTGTGTAGCTAAGAAATAGAAGTAGTTAGCACCTGAACACCCGAAATAGCTTTCACAATAGTGCCTGTTATAGTGCCTGTTATAGAAGTACATTATCATGATATATCATAGTAAATGAACTATATAACTCCCTTTACTGCACCTTTACTGCACCTTTATTGCAGCTTTGCAGTTTGATTGTTGATATATCATGTACTGCACCTTTACTGCAGCTTTGCAGATTTGCATATTTCTAATTGCTTTATATTTTTTTTAAAATTACAGCGGATGCCAAAATGCAAGTTCTACATGTGGGAGAATGAGTACGAGGTATTTCTTAGCGAATTAGGAGTTGTGACATTGCGTAGGGGTTCGGAGGCATTTAATGTGGGAGGAGTACGAGGCATAAACGAAACTCGATTGGACGACATGCGAGAAATCAACAATCAAACTCCCCCACTTGTTGCACTAGCGAAGCAGATCAAGTTACTAGTTGCTATGATTTTTATGATTTTGGTTGTGATAATTGGTATATTTATTGCAATAATATGCAAGTAATGTTTCATTAAGGGTTTAGTATGAAGTTGTGAAATCAATGTTTAAGCAGATCAATGTTTCATTTTGGTTGTGAAATCGACAATCTTATATGAAGTTATCTTTTTCAATTGTTCTTTTATTCCTAACAATTTCTTGAAATTTATGCATGCTTGGATTTTTATGTTAAATGATTTAACTTGGAAATAATTGCATCGTTGTATGCTAATATTATAGTCGTAAACAGATTAAAGAGAGCTGAGCAAGGAGACCAAAAGAAACAAAAGAAACACTTAATCTCTAACATTATGTATGCTAGAGATAACAAAAATGCTAATAGCTGAGCAAAAATAGCTGAGCAAGGAAACAAAAGAAACACTTAATTGCATCGTTGTATGCTAATATTATGTATGCTAATGATTTAAAGAGAGCTGAGCAAGGAGACCAAAAGAAACACTTAATCTCTAACAGCAAGGATAAACTTTTAATTTGATTATTGTTGCTCTAGCTCATCACAGGTTATGCATAATTATATCTGATAATATTTTTGATAATAATTATACAAATTACATCGTGCAACTGCATGTAAGTTTCTGGACGAATTGGTGATGAAAATGATCGATCATTAAGTACAGACACAACATGCTGTTCAATCCGCAGCTTTAAACAATAATTGTTGTACTTCTAAATCTGAAATTCTAATTCTTGGTACATACATGCAATATGTAAGAAACAGCCTAGAGAAGTACACAGCCAATATTACATACATGCACGCTTAATTGCCTTAATTGCCTAGAGAAGTACACAGCCTAATTTTACAACAAACAAACAATATCACCCTTGAGGTACCTTGCATGCTCTTCTTTTCCTGACAATGGAAAGTTGCAAAGATGTTAATAATCCTCCAAACTAACAGTAACATAAATACAGAATTTTTGATACCTCTTTGTCTGTGGCTCTATTGTACTTGTATTTATAAAATCCCCAAATTTAAACCTTTTTGTCAAGATAAAGTGGGTGCCAGTACTGTACATCAAGAAATGGCTGATCTGAAATATAGTATGGACTAAGCTTTTAGGTACCAAGAACACAGATTTATAATCCTACAAACTTATAATCCTACACAGCTTTTAGGTACCAAGAAATGGCCTCTCCTCCCAGTTGCACTGACCTTATAATCCTACAAACTTTTCTAAATAAACTTCTAAACCTCTGCTAAATATGGTACCAGAATGGAGAATAAAATAGAGAATAAAATCAGTGATAGAAGTACAAGTGATAGAAGTACCAGTGATAGAAAACCTGCTAAATATGGTACCTCTGCTAAATCTGCTTTTTAGGTACCTAAAATATGGTACCTCTGCTAAACCTGCTAAATATGGTACCTCTGCTAAATCTGCTTTTTAGGTACCAGTGCTTTTTAGGTACCTCTGCTAAATCTGCTAAATATGGTACCAGTGATAGATTACTAAATATTATAGCTCAATATCAATCTTTATTGTTAACAATTCTAACAATTTTTTTCTTACAATTCTAACAAATTACTATATACCAGTACTAATTCTAATTGCAACACTAATTAGTTAATTCTGATTGCAACACTAATTAATTCTACTAAATACCAGTACTGCCTAATTAATTCTGATTGCAACCTACCTACAACCTACCTACTAAATACCAGTACTGCCTAATTAATTCTACTAAATACACTAATTACCTACTGCCTATTCAGAAAAGAATTGATCGAAATGCAAATTGAATTGAAATATAAATTTACTGTTTACCCGCTAGGTACCCAAGACTGATCCATGTTTGGCAGAGAGGAGGGGAGGGCGCACAGGTCAAAGAAGAGAGGAGGTCCGGAGCTGAGGTAGAAGAGAGGAGATCGGAGCTGAGGTAGAGGAGAGGAGATCGGTGCTGGTCAAAGAAGAGGCGAGGTCCGGAGCTGAGGTAGAGGAGATCGGAGCTGAGGTAGAGGAGAGGAGCTCGGTGCTGGTCGGTCAAAGAAGAGGCGAGGAAGAGGAGTTCGCTGGAAGAGGCTGGAAGAGGAGTTCGCTGGAAGAGGAAGAGGAGTTCGGAAATAAGCTCTCTGGTGCTCTCTGGATTTAGAACTCAAATTTTAATCAAGATGTATGAAGGTTATTTTGGTCATTTCACTATATTTATAAATTATTAATTTAAAATACAACATTAATTTGTTAATTGTGGCAAATTTCTCAATAATTATGATTAGGGGTGGCAATTAGCAAAACTTAATTTTTGGGGTGGCATATTTCTAAATTAACAAATTTGGGGTGGCATGGATCCAATTCCCCCGTGAATTAACGGTACGCGAGGGAACTCTCGTAACTAGTGTGGATTCCGATTTTTTTATTTCTAACATTTGAGAAAAAAATAAATTAAAGAAATAACGAGTATCAGCGAAATCTTCGAACTTCAGCACGAACATTTTGTAATTTGTATAACTATTAGTCCGGATAATTCAATTAATTAAATTACAAATTAAACTAAGCAAGTCAAATTTAAATTCGATTTTTTTCAATAAAACTGAATTTATATAAAAAAAAATTACGACTGAAACTGGAGACTATAAATTATTCAATCAATTAATATATTAATATTACATTATTAATATGTGTATCAAAAATAATAAAATTGAACTATAAATTATTTATGACAAAGACAAATTAAATAGACTGATCAATTCAAGGGCGGACCCACATTGATCTAGGAGGGGCAACTGGGCAAGTGCCCTCTGAATTTTTGAAATTTAATGGAAAAAGATAGACTCAATTCTTTGTTTGCCCCTCTCTAAAAATTAAATTGCGACTCTCCTCTGTCTCCGCCATTTCTCTTTGATTTTTTGGTTGAGCTGTTTCGGGAAAGAAAGCTTCCCTTGTCTAGTTAGACTAGGTGTAAGCATTATTAAAGAAAATTATAAAGGAGCTTTTGTGAGCCGGTTTCAATTAAGAATATACTGGAGAGATGAGACTCACTCCTAAAATTTAATAAGAGCAAGAGCTGCTCCAACTTTTTCTCTCTCTCTCAATTTCAGTGTCCAATGGAACCATCCATTTTCATAATTTTTTGTTTTTTTGTATTTGCTTTTGAATTGTTTTTCCATATTTTTTACTTCCTTTTTGTTTCTTGTTCTTCCTTTAATTTTCTTCTATATATTTATATTTTTTAGGGATCAACATTATGAGTAGAACTAAGGTGTTCTTAAGCTCACCAAGCCCCTTTGTGAGCTTAACTCAAAAACCTATCGGATTGACTTCAAACGATGCATCCAAATCGTTGAAACCGATCTACTTCATGAGTGATGTGTTTACATGTCAAATTTTAAAATTTTTGAACTAATTTAATATAAAGTCAAGCTGTCAAAAAAGATGATTTATAAGTTAATTTTAATGAGTTCATTTTTCATCATTTTTTGACCGCTTGACTTTAAACTAAACTAGTTCGAAAAAAATATAAATTTGACATGTAAATGCATCACTCGTGAAGTAGAACGGTTCAACGGTTTGAATGTGTCGTTTGAAGTCAATCCAATAGGCTATTAAGTTAAGCTCACAAAGGGACTTGGTGAGCTTAAGAACACCTTAGTTCTACTCTAATATTATAGTCCTCTGTGGCTCTATGTTAAGATGTTGTCTTCCATAAAATGGACGTCCCCAACTTTTACCTATTCGATATATATATATATATATATATATATAGAGGAGGGTTCAAATGCACTCAAATTTCTATGCTCCCAATGCACCCAATTCTTTATCTCCTTTATCTCTATTTTTAAAGTCTGAACAGTCGATCCAAACCGCTCAACATGATCTTCATAATAAATTATGCTTGGAGACCAAATTTTATATTTTTTAGAATTTTTTTACTATTTTTTAAGATAGGTACAAAATCATTGTTTTAAGGAGATTCTGGACCATCCGATAAAGTGATTTTGTATCTATCTTAAAAAATAGTAAAAAAAATTCTAAAATATATAAAATTTAGTCTCCAATCATATTTTATTATGAAGGTCATGTTGATCGGTTCGAATCAACTGTTCGGACTTTGAAAATAGAGAAGACAAGGATTTGGTGCATTGGAAGCATAGAAATTTAGGTGCATTTGAACCCTGCTCATATATATATATATAGAGCTGGGCTATGGTGAGTTGTGAAGTAAGATGTCATTTTTACTTCACGCTCATATTTTCATTTTGAAAATCCAAACACCCGATCCGAACCGCTCAACATGTTCTAAATATTGAAATGTGCTTGGAGACTAAATTTTACATTTTTTGGAATTTTTTTACTATTTATTAAGCCACTTTGAAAATCGCTGATCCGGTGGTCCAGAAAATTTTACTGTTTTTTTACTGTTCACAGTGGATCAGCGATTTCAAAGTGGCTTAATAAATTGTAAAAAAATTCCAAAAATTGTAAAATTTAGTCTCCAAGCACATTTCAATATTTAGAAAAAGTTGAACAGTTCGAATCGGGTGTTTGGATTTTCAAAATGAAAATATGACGTGAAGTAAAACGACGTTTTACTTCGCAACTCACCAAAGCCTATCTCTCTCTCTCTCTCTCTCTCTCTCTCTCTATATATATATATATATATATATATATATTTATATTTAATTATTTTTCAGAAAGATATTTGAAAATTAAAACTAATAACTAATTTTGTAAGTAAAAGAAGTATATACTATATGATGTTAATAATCTTTTGGTTTGACTCTGTAATGTCTTCATTTTTATTTTGTTTTGGACGACAAAGAGATAATCCAGCAATCTCGACATAATTTCTATCAATAAAAATCTATATTCAGATTTTAATGTGTATTATATTACTATATTATTTGAGTGTAATATTTTGTCTTAATATAATTTTTTTAATTAATTTTTACCATTGTTTTCTATTTTTTTATAACAAAACAATCTTCTGCTAAAAAAATTCAAGTTTAGAGTTTAGAGTTTACGGTTTGAGCCCAATAAGTTATTTGAACCCGATTTCTGCCCTCCTGATAAAAATCCTGCCTCCACTCCTGAATCAATCGAACTATTTTATTGGAAATGAATTTGATTAAATCAAACCAAAACTAATTATTTGCATGCAGTAAAATTCACTATTGAAGCTGGAGACTTCACATCATCTGAACCAGTGTTGTAAATAACGGTATGCGGTCGTCGGACGGACGGGGTATCGCCATAATTGGTCTGCGGCCGATTAATCGGAATTATGCGGACAGTTTAACGTTTTTATTAAATTTATGTATATATATATCATAATTTATTAAAATAATTTATTTAACTCATTAAACTTATCAAATAAATTTAATTTAACTTAGTTTTATTATTATAACATGACACTACGCTTATTTCTTCTTAACACATAAGCATTTTACATGTGTAAGTAACACATTTAATTAATGAAAAAATAAATTTGAGAATTAAGCTTTTTCAAATACTAATAACATATTATTTGAAAAAAATGAAACATTCCAACATAAAATCACTAAATTTAGTTTATAATAACAACTTAATTTCATAAATGAACACATCGTACTAATTGAAAAAATTACATCAGTAAGTAAGAAAAATATATGGTATATAAATAATATAAGAATTAATCAAAGTAAGTAAGAAGAAAAAACATATATAAAAAATATTGGATGTATATCCAAGCACAAATAAAACTACAATACAGGATTTATAAATCTTATTATTACACACTGCTGAATATTATTTAACAGTTTCATTGTAATTAATTTTGGTGCATTATTTTTTCCTTTGAAATTATAAACCAGAACCTGCAAACAAAAAAAAAACAATGTGAAAATAAATATTCACTGGAATAAACGGAAATAAACAGAAATAACTGGAAATAAATGGACGATTAAACGGTAAAACGGCCGATTAATCAGAAAAAACGGCAGATTAATCGTTTTTATCTACAAACATGCATCTGTTAAGTGTATTCATAACGACTTAGCCACCGTTAACAATTAAACGGCCGTTTAGTCAGCCATTAAGACCGTTATTTACAACACAGATCTGAACCTCAAGATGTAGCATTTACATCGTCTCTATCACACAACCGACAAACTTCCTGTAAAGTTGCTTGTGCCTCGATCAGAAAATAAAGATTTTTTTTTTTAGGTGAGAAAAATAAAGATGTTGCTCCTGCAGATATACGAAGGAATGAATGTTAACTCAGATCTTGAAGCCTTTAGAATGTGATCCATGCTCTGGTCGCCGGCATTTTTATTAATATTCAAAGCTTAATACAAATTATTATTTATGCTTAGATTCTGAGCTAATTTTGAAAAATGCTCAAGCCGGCCACAAAATGGCCGGCTTACGCCCCCCTAAGCCGGCCATTATGTGGCCGGCTTACTCGTTTTTTTTAGGGACACTATGAAGAGCAACATAATGAAATCTAATACTGAAAATTTAAATTTTTTTGTTTAAATTATTTGTTAGATTACTTCTTTTGATATATAATTAGTATATTTATACTAAAATACGCTAAATTATTTGAAATTATGTTGAATTACACTATATTAAGTTAAATTACACTAAATTACACTAAATTACATTACATTACGCTAAAATACGGTAAATTACATATGAATAAAGACGATATCTTTACTAAAAAGGTGAAAAACGACAACGAAATTTTAAACGGTCATAAAACGGCGCTCGAGTGTCCCATTTCAGCAAATGACCACTTTTTGGAAAGCTTGCGAAAATACGCATGCGTTCGTGCCTGCGATGCCGGATTCCAAAATTCAGAATCACCAAAAAACAAAGGGAAGAGCCTCAAAACTTGAGTTGAAGTTTCCGATTAAGATTTTCATTTCTATTATTCAATCCAAGTAGCTCAGTAAATTAGTTACATAATGAACTTGTAGAATACCAATTTTTACTATTTTCAGAATTTTTTTACTATTTTTTATGATTGATGAAAGATGGCACATAATCGGTTTATTTTAGCGTAACCGTATTTCAGCATAATTAGCGAAGTTATTGTAATTTAGCGTAATTTAACGTAATTTAGTGTAATTCAACATAATTTATTATAATATAGTGTAATTCAACATAATTTCAAGTAATCTAGTGTATTTTAGTATAAATATGTTAATTATAAATCAAAAGAAGTAATCTAACAAATAATTTAAACAAAAAATTCAAATTTTCAGTGTTAGATTTCATTATTTTGCTCTTCATAGTGTCTCTAAAAAAAAACAGTAAGCCGGCCACAAAATGGCCAGCTTAGGTGAGGTCAGCCACAAAACGAGTAAGCCGGCCACAAAGTGCCGGCTTGGGTATTTTTCAAAATTAGCTCAGAATCTGAACATAAATAATAATTTGTATTAAACTTTGGATATTAATAAAAATGTCGGCTCTGGTCGATGCAAAAGCGAAAATCATATCTAAAAATTGTGGAGGCCGTATGATAACTCTTTGTTGAATTCATATCCCGTGAGCTTCCTCAACCTTTAACTTTGAAGCCGGTCGGTTCATTATATAATACTAGTATCCGTGCGATGCAACGGGACATATTATAAGAGAAAAATATATTTTTATTAAAAAAAATATTCCAATGAAAATAATAATTATTTAAAAATTGAGGGACATGATCTCTGAAGAGAATTTATATAATTCAGAATTTTTAATTACTTTGAAATGTGATCTCTCATAATAATTTAATGATGTGATGATTATGTATTTTTAAGTACCAATAATTTCAAAAAATAACTCGATTCGAATCTAATATCAAATAATTAATTTTCTAATAACATACATAATAGCTCAATTCGAATCTAATATCAAATATCGTACAACAATTCAGTATTGACATACAACATGATATCAAAGAACATAAATAAAAAGTGCCATCATATATATACACATTGATATTTTTTTACAAAGTTACAAATTCCATCAGTACAAACTCTAATAAATCAATTATACAGCTACAGAGAGAAACTGCTAAAAATTAAGTGCTTTGCAATTTCTTTATCTATTAACATTACAAGATTGTTAATGGTAATTCATTTCTAGCTGCTGTTCACTCACAACCTATATTCAAAACTTATTTCTGGATAATTGATTGAACCAAATTTTTTGTTCTTTTTATGAAAATGTAGGTCTAAACCTGTTTTGTATGCTTAAGCATTTTCAAGATTTTAAGAGGCATGGAACTATGTTTTTTATGCATTTTTCTAGGAGCAGTTTAGGAAAACAACTTGCTAATTTAACAGTTTTTTTGTTTTTTGAAAGATGAGATTCAGATGGACATTTAAAATAGCAGAAAAATGCTAAAAATGCAAAATCAAATGTCGGCATCACTCTACCTACCCGAGTCAGATGCTGGCAAAAAGCTCCCCATTCTTCTCCACTTCCAAGGCGGCGGTTTCTGCATATATCTGCACCAATATCTATATGGTGATGCAATACTTTCTTGATATTTTACATCTGAACTTACAAATCCTGCAAGTAAATTGTTTTCAATATAATGGAACTTGTCATAAGCTATCCAATTTATAATATTTAATAAAACATAACATAATATAGCCAATCACTTAAATTCACGCCCTTTCCACAGTTATATGTCCTGGTCTATTTAGGGATGTAGAGTTGAAGTTCCCAATTTAAAAGTTGTTATAAAAGACGTTAATTCCCAATTTAAACCAAATTCACAATTTAAAAGTAGTTATAAAAGACGTCCTACTTGATGCTGTTTATTTCAGTCCAATGTTCAAAATTTTAGGTGAGCATCAGTAACCTACAAAGTACCAAAAAGACGAATGAGATTAAAAATTAACCAACCAAGGTAAATAATTAAGAACTAAGACATGAAATAATCAAGCATACCTCCTTTTTTATGATACCAGAGATTTCCTTCTACTCATCTAGTTTATCCAATCTCTTGATGCGCTATGTCAAATGCCGCTTGGTAGACTAAAAATGAAAATAAAATAAAATAAAGATTTAGCAATGACATGGTATTAATGCATGTGAAACATTGATAAAAAGTGAAAATACTCACTACAAAGGCAGCAGAGACTTGCTCAAGGTGCTTGGTCATGCCAGAAATAGCATTGGCCCATGTTGCGCTTGGTCACATACATCAGATCGGAGAACTTAAACCTCTAAAAAATCCATTAAGAAAACAAAATTATTTAAATAAATAAAACACCAAGGTCTTCTCAGCAAAACTTGTCTTTTTAGCTGGCAATAATTTGATCTTGACTCATGCTTTATTCGATCCTTGATCTCCTTCTCTTCTTTACTGTCATATGGTATAATATGTAGAAGACCAGTAACCAAACCTCAAAATATGGTGCATTAGCCCTTAACCAGTCCTTGAGACTTGACCGAACACTGCACCAGCCATAAAACACAAGCAAAGTGCCTTCGGCACCCAACTGGTACACCAAAAGGCACAAAATGACCAGCAAACGAAATCAGAACAGAACTGACAGTTAGACTGGTAACCTGAGCAAATCAAGATCACAAATGGATAAAGAACTTCAAAATACACACTTTAGATCCAAATTTTACATTTATAGCATTTTTATATGATTTATTAGCTATTTTTAAAGTTAGCTTTCTGAAATACAAAAAAACTGCTAAAATTGCACTATTTACCAAGTCTGCCCCTGCATTCAAGCATCTGTTAAAAATAGCTACAAAATTACAAAAATCCTAAAAATTGGCATGCATGTAGATTGGACTTTCCTCTACATTTCCATAAAAAGAAATAAAAATTTGGTTTTGTAGATTGTCTAGAATGAATTTTTCAAGATTGGCTGTCAGAACAATAACCAGCAGCCAATTCAGAAAAATACCAGCAAATACCCTCTTATAAAATTATTGATTTGGCATAGCTCTGGACCTTTAATGGAAATGAAACTTCTCGAGCATGTAATAGACACCTTAGCATGTATGTCCATATAACGAACTCAAAAAATAGTGTAGCTAATTGCTGGGAATTAAATATCAAAGTCTGGTCTGTCAGAAAATCCTGAACAGCAGCATTGCTGGTGCAATGCATGTAGATTAGACTTTCCTCAATTTCGGCACAATCAACTGATAGGGGCAACCATGCCAACCAAAGTCAAACCTCCATGACCACCACCTCGCAACCTTAGCACCAGATGTAGCCATGACCCTGCAATTTTACAATTTCTTTATGATGGCTAAATAGCAATTTTAATAAAATTGGCTATACTGCAAAGATGGAACCACAGTTTAATTACCTTTCTGGATGCTGTAATCAGCAAGTGTGTTTCCCGGTGAAGATCAGGCCATCCTCGAGTTGCTTCCCCACGAAGATCAGGCGCTGCTGATCTGGTGCAATCCCTGCAATGCCTGAATAATTTGAATCAATTCACATCAGAATAATTTATTTATCAACTAAACACCAGAAAAAAACAATCAAATCATTTGAATCAATCCACATCATAATAATTTATTTATCAACCAAACACCAGTAACGCCAAATTATTATTCAATTGAGAGATTAAATTAAGTACAACATGTGCATAATCACGAGAAAAAAAATAGATTTTGAATAGTGTCACGAAGAAATCAAAATTACAAACAATTTAGGTTTTCTCTTCATTAAATGCTCTCTGAAGATAGACATAACAACAAAGTTGTATAAATCCTAGAATAAAATTTATGAACTCTAGCTACTTTGGTACATACTGTATCTAACCAGTGTTGTACTTAAATCTGATAGGCTGAACAAATTATGGTACTAATTGCACCTCAACACCTAGCCATTGCAATAGAATCTGTTTATCCAGCGAGTTTACTCGAAAACCCATTACTTCAAAACCCACTGTTAGATCTTACTCAGTTCAAGTAGGAGAGTCGACGCACAGCCGCACAGGAAGAGGCAAAGAAGCGAGGAGGTGAAGAGGCGGTGCGACAGCGAAGAAGTTACTCGACTTCGAATGGGAGAGATGAGAGAGGAGAGAGGCGCGCCTCTAGGATGAGCGATGGGACCTCCTGGAATCGAAGATTGCAGTGAAGGGAGGCAGAGTGGCGAAGTAGTGAAGATAGAGGGGCAAAGATCGGGCCGAAATTTTTAATAATAGAAAACAAAATAAATTAATATGATTTGGCGGAATTTCGAAATATAACAAAGATCGTTATGGGACGTTATGGATCATAACGGACAGATTAGCACCTAACTATCTGCACCAAACGTATAACAAAACACGGGTCATTATGATCCATAATGGCCAGGACGTGCTGAAAAAAAAAACAAAGAAAAACCAGACTATTATGATACATAACGGTCAGGGACGCTCTCAAATTGATTCAAATTCTGATTAGATGATCCAAATTTAAACCCAAAGGAAAAGGTAACGCAGAGGATTCAATGTTCTCAAACCATTTGTAATCACAATTTCGGCTAATTAGAAGACTCAGTATTTTTTTTACACAAATTATATATTTTTTTATTTTTTAAGAAAATATACAATTAAACTTTATAAGAGCATCTACATTCTAGCAACTCAAATGAGTTTCTAACTAATTGTTAACTACTTTTTAGAAATTAAGGTCTCAAAAGTTTCTAAACTCTACATCTCTAAAATTATTTTTAGAGTTTCTATTAAGCCACATCAGCAATAAATTAAAAAAAAAGAAATAATTTGAGTTAATCATTTGGCCAGCATAGAGTTTAATAATTTCTTAATAAGAAACTTTCATGCATAGTTTCTAAATAAAAAACTCTCCCACATCTCTGAAACTGAATTAGAATCTGTCACATCATATTAGCAACTCTAATAATACCAGAGATGTAGATGCTCTAAATTTAAAATGAACATTAATAGAAAAGAAAATAAATTTAATAAATCTGTGAGTTTCTTAAATTTAGAAGGGTAAATAAAATATTATTTATTTTAGAAAAAAAAACGTAATTTCGAATTTTCTAAGAGGTACGCATAAAATTGTCCCAAAATTTTATATCAAACTTTAAAGACGAAAAGAGATCCGGAACTCCATATAAAAACATCTGGATATACCCATATACATCTTAAATAAATTTGCAAAATCATCATCCAAATGATTTAAGGATGTAACGGTTAATTGCGTCCTTTTAAAAAAGTCTTTTTTAATTAAAAACAAAAGTTTGTAAAATAAACTTTTTTTTTGAAAGAAGTAAAATAAATTTTATTTGGAGAGTGAAAATACTGATTGCATTTTTATAAGGCTTAGTGGAAACATAAGTTTTTTTTTTTTAATTATGATTTATGAGTGAAAATACTGATTGCATTTTTCTGTTTAGATTCGGACCGTCCGATCAGAATCCGCACGAATATTAAGGGTAAAGGCATCTCTCCCATTCTACCTGGACGGATTGGCTCAAATTCTGATCGGACGGGTCGGATGTGAACAGAAATATTCTGTTACCTCAGAGGACATGGAGTCGATTCTTAGATAGGCGCCACTGGTTCGATCTGGCAGCAGGTGTTCACAAAACTGGACATCTCCAGCAGTAAACCTTAAACCCTAAACCCAGTCCACCTCTAGTCCAAACAAAGCCAAGCTGAACAACCATGGCCGCCACCTTCCTCTTCCGTACTCGCTCCAGCTCCGACCATCTCCTGTCCCTTGTCCTTCAATTCCCACAAATTTTGATCCTAACCCGTTCTATGGGAAGTGGGCCCCGCACTTTCCCCGGGGGCCTCACTAAGTGGCAGTACAAACGCATGCAGGAGAAGATAGCGCGCGAGAAGGCAAACCGCCTCCTCCGCACCGAGAAACAGGTCTATCTCTCTCGTCTCCTCTCTGGGACCCGACCCAACCTGAGCCAACCCGAATCCAAGGACCATATCAAGGCTCTCGCGGATCGGTTCACCAAACCTGGCGCAGAGGATCTTTGGAACCAAGATGATGGACCCCTTCGTGATCCACCTAAGAAGCTTCTGGAAAATCCACCCAGGATTCCTCAACTCAGTGCTGGTTCATTTGTTCAGAAGAGGGGATACTCTGTTGGAAGAAAATGGAGAGGCAATCCATCGAGCGAAGAGGAATCAGGAATGGAATCGGAACCAGAATCAGATTCAGTCAGGGGTTTTAGGAGGGTTCCAATGTTCAGTAGTGCAGCTTTGAGAGAGTCAGAGTCTAATGTGAAGAGGGAAAAGACGCCGGGTGAGGGAAGGAGGCGGCGATCGAAGGAGATACAACAAATTTATGATGAGTTTAGCAATAGAAAGGAGGTAGCAAGGATGGAGGAAAGATGGGTAAAGCCGAAGGGAGAGTCTCTCCTTTCCAAGAAAAGGTTCTGTTTATTTTTAAGGAAAAAAATAAATATCCTTCCAGCAGTTTGAAACACAATGACTCCTTTTATAGAACATTCCCAGTAACCTTTACATTAGTTGATATTACAGACTGACAATATCTTTAAATCTGAGATGGAGATAGTGCCATTTTTTTTTAAAGTAAATGGGCCCTTACTATCTCTGATGGTCGATTGATGCAATGTTTTATGAAAATGGTACATAGGATATAATTCTTTTCGAGTCACTAAAATGTATGGAGCATATGAAATTTATTCATGGTTAATGCTTCCATGCACTACTATGCTAGTGTTCAGTACGAAGTTATAGTAGACAGTATTTTAAGAAAATGGTCCATAGGATTTAATTTTTTTTAAGTCAATAAACTGTAGGGAGGAGATCACATTTGTTCTTCGTGGTTAAGGTATCCATGCACTGTTGTCAGACTGCTAGTGTTCAATAGGAAGTAATAGTAACCTTTTGGTACATATATTTTTTTAGGAGCATTAATCTGAAGTTTTAACTTTCATTGGTTGTGATGAGCCATTCACTACAATATTTTTCAATGAGAATTTTGCAAACATTGCTTCAATTTCAGATTCGATGAGTTTGGGATTTCTCCACTAACAGTAAAGGCACTCTCTGATTCTGGGTACGTATATTCAACTGTTGTGCAAGAGGCTTCTCTTTCTATTGGCTTAGAAGGTATTGTAAGTTCTTTCCTTTACCTTGTTGATTATTTTAAGAAAATGTATCATGGATGTAAGTTTATTCTAATTTGACAAATAGTATGTACTGTTACTGTCAGATACCTGGTTGTAAACAAAGATATTTCTAGACTGAATCATTACTATTTGTTATTATCTTGTCTTCATGTTTCACTTTTCTTTTGTTTCTAATAAATTAACTTTGCAGTTACCTTCTTTAATACCGTGCAGGTCAAGATGTCTTAGTAAAAGCTAGAGCAGGGACCGGCAAGACTATTGCATTTCTGGTACATGATGTTCATAATTTAGACAAACAATTTCCAAGGAATGATACTTGTATGATGTATTGTGTTAGTAAATGCACATCAGTCAAGGCTAACTTATTGGCATCAATCCTGATGGTACCAATTTAACTGAATGTTTCTTAGCCTCAGCCTTCATGTAGTCTATTTAAGCCTCAGTTAATCTCAGTTTTTGCAAGAGAACCTGACTTTGAATTTTGCCTCAGTTGTGCAACTAGACAAGAAAAAGGAGTGAAAGACAAAAAGGGCTAGAAGTTCGTTAGTGTTACAATACTAGTGCATACATAGTGTTATACCAATATAGGGTCATTTGAAATGGTATGGAAATCCGATGCCAATTCATGAAATTTTCTAATTTGACGAATGAGGTTTTTTTTAATAAAAGTTACTATTAAAGATAAACAGATCCCAGCAATCGAAGCAGTACTGAAGGCAAAAGAGAGGAGCGTGAATCTCCGTGTACCTCCTATAACTGCTCTTGTTCTCTGCCCCACAAGAGAGCTGGCTATTCAACTGACAGCAGAGGCAAAAGTGCTTTTAAGGTACTGGTATTGTTCCCCAAACAGCTTAATCTGATAAGTGTGATAGATAAGGTTTTTTACTTTTTTAAACTAGGTATTTTGGCATTATATGCACTATTAAAGGCCAGTGTTTCTAACCGAATTGCTTCCTTGTCAACACTACTGTAATGCTACCATAAATGCTCATTGTTTGATTGTCAACTTCAGATTTAGGGATTAAAAAGCTCATTAGAAGCCGCGATTGTCTACTTATAAGAATATATATTTCCCATGATGCTAATCTAAAGGGCTCATTATTTTCAAATATCTGAAGGAAAAGTAGGGTGTTTATTTTTGAAATATGAGAAAAAATGGGAATCAGTGCAATTGCAAGATGTTGGCTTTATTTGCGAGAAAATATTTCTTATATAGTTTGTATAATTAATATTTCTCGTGTGCATTGATATTAGTAAGGGCCTTGTTGGTTTTGAGTTCAGAACCTCTTGCTTGTAGTGTTGCTTATGTATACTAACCTAGGAAATGAAATACAAATAAAAGCTTTTAGTAGAAGTAGTTTTGTTTACTATTTTGCATTCTTCTTAACAGACATCATGAAGGAATCGGCGTTCAGTCGCTTGTTGGTGGCACCAGATTCAAGCTTGACCTGAAGCAGCTCGAATCAAGCCCCTGCCAGGTTTTATTTTACTTCGATATATATTTTAGAAGGGTTTTCTTATTCACTTTTGACTGGTAAAGCATGGTGTCATACTACCATTCCTTTGAAAGAGGAATTCAGATTTGAAGTACTATTCAAAGTGTGCATATAATTCTTAATTGATCATCATAAACTGACAAGATAGCCTAATTTATCCTTATTAACTCTTAATAGAGGAGTTATGTTTCCATGTTGAATCAAAGAGACTGTACAATTCTACAAAAACATTTTTTATTATTTCACACGAAAATGATATAATGTTTACAGATGGTAACTTGTGAGAGATGACATAAAAGAAGTTTAATTTATACAGAAATTAGTATTAGGATTTAGTTGGTTTTGTAGTTAGATTAAATCATTAGTGTTATTCAGCAGACTAAGTTTTGCCTTTTGTACATGATTGTTCCACTACAGATTTTAGTGGCGACGCCTGGCAGGCTACTTGACCATATAGACAATAAAACTGGGTTTTCTGTTCGATTAATGGGTTTAAAGATGCTTGTGCTCGATGAAGCTGATCACTTATTGGATTTGGGTTTTAAAAAAGATATAGAAAAAATCGTTGATTGCCTACCACGTCAGAGGCAATCTATGCTGTTCTCAGCCACAATTCCCAAGGAGGTATTCTATTTCTATCTTTTTCCCAATTCTCTTCCTTTGTTACTGTCTGAAAATTGAAATTATGTATGGAGAATGATATGTGTTGCAAAGAACTGTAATATCTGCTTTATATGCTTGTAGAGACTGGGAATTTGGTCTTTTGCAAATCTATAATCCACCCAAAGTTTATCTTCATTTTACCTTGGATTGTGTTATTACAAGTCTCGACATCATCTAAGTCTCTCTTATTATCCTTCATTTGTGCAACAAAAGCTCAGTTGATAGAATTCGAACTCAATTTAACCTGATTCTGCCCCAACTGATTCTGAACTTTGCAACCTAACACAAAATAAGTCGACAAAACTATGAAGTGGTCGAGCTGGTATAGATTGTAAGTATGACTGACAGGGTATGAAATTGAGTTGCAATTTAACACAGAACCAGACAACAAAAAGCACCTATGGCTATAAAGTGGTCAATCCAGCAAGATATCCCAGGACATTAGATATGGTATTTAAGATGGATGCATTTGTTAATTTTATAACAGATAAGGCGGGTGTCTCAGCTTGTATTAAGGAGGGATCATGTACTAGTGGATACAGTTGGCTTGGGAGTTGAAACTCCTACCCAGGTACCTTACTATTTATTACATAAAGAGGAATTATGTATTTGTGGATGCACATGTGATGAGTGACAAATTCTACCTTTTAAGGAATCATCTTTTACATTATTGTTGCTCTCAAAAGTATTTCAGATTTCTTTTTTCTTTGGATTTTTTTTTTGTATATTGAAAATCTAGCTTTTGATCACTTTCTGGCAAAGTTATGTGACAATTCTGTGTTCTTTTTTAGTGCTTTTACCTCTAATCTACCACCACCTCTGCCAACCTTTCTTTTGGATGATTTCACCTGTACCAGCCAAATCTTAAATTACCGAATACATCCTTACAAAATGAGAAACATTAAGCTTAAAAGTATTTTGCATACCCCTTCTTTTCTTGAAAAATCTCCAGACTGCTGTCCTATGTAGTTTAATGAGGGAGACAGGAGCAATAGTTCGGTGTTTCCCTTCTTCTTTTTTAATTTGAAGAAATTAAGATAGAAGAGGGTATATGGAGATACTTTCTATATACTAAGGATTGTGAAATGTTTTCCCTTTTTCAAGGGTAAACATAGTAATTGGATGTTATAAGAAACAAAAAATAACACTATTGCTTTGATTTCATGTTCTCGAGAGTATGTTTGGCATCCATGAGTTGACCTATTAGTTTTTTGCAGGTGCTCCAGTCATGTCTTGTAGTACCACATGAGATGCATTTTCATTTGCTATATCGGCTTTTGTTAGAACATATTTTGGAAGAACCAGATTATAAGGTATACTATCTTTCCTTTTTATTTAACATTATTTCCTTGGTGCTACTGGCCTCTTTTCTTCCAGTTGTTTCTTTCTTAATTTTCTAGTATGCATCTCCAAGCGCCTTATCACTTTGATGATTTGTGGACTGAATGGCATATCTGGGGTAGTTTGGTATATAAATTGAAGAAGAAAAAAAAAACGGACAAGTGTGCATGTTTCTACATGAGCATTTTTATTGAATGAACACGTAGAACCTGACAGCACAGTATATTTTCCAGGTAGTTGTCTTTTGCACAACAGCAATGGTGACAGAGTTCACTTTTATAATGCTGCGAGATCTAAAATTGAATGTGAGAGAAATACACTCAAGGAAGCCCCAACTTTACAGGACCCGCATATCTGACGAGTTCAGGGAGTCCAACCGCCTCATTCTAATTACGTCTGATGTCACTGCTCGTGGGGTCAACTATCCTGATGTTACCCTTGTAATTCAGGTAAACTCGTATCAAATTCTCTCTAGCTTATCTGTATCTTGCTTGTTATCAAATTGGGTACTTCATATTAGTTTGTTTTAATGTTTGGGTTATGCTGCACAAATAGATTGCAATCTCCACTGGTAGGTGCTGGTACCTATTCATAGTTGTTGTGCTGGTTGCACTTTTGCAGGAGTCGTTTGGCCATATCTTGTGATATTAATATGTTAGCATCATTTTTGCTCTTCAAGTTGCATCAGTGTAGTTACTAGACAACAGAAGAGCTAAAAGTAGAATAAAAGAGGTATTTTCTGATGTCACATTGAATGCCAATTAAAAGTTTTGTAGGTTCATATAGATACTGAAAGGGGAATCAGATTTGTCAAAATCAGGTATTCACATTCTTGCACTCGATGTTTTCAGGTTATGTGATGCATCTTGTCTTGCTTCTTTTTTTGCCAGGTTGGTATTCCTTCAGATAGAGAGCAGTACATACACCGGCTTGGAAGGACAGGTCGCGTTAGTAAAAGTGGAAAAGGAATTTTATTGCTGGCTCCTTTTGAAGAGTATTTCTTGAACGATATACAAGATCTCCCATTAGAGAAGCTTCAAGTGCCTCGGCTTGATTCAGATATGAAGCACAAGGTTAGGGTTTAAGACATCACTGATTTTCATATATGGAAAGATCTTCCATGTTTTGTTGCCAACCCAAAAATTTTGTGTAGCCATCTGCGAGACAAGAAGTATCACACACATGAGCAAAAACATGGAAAATATTCTCCTATTTCTGTTACTCTCTCTATTTTTAAAAGACATCCATAGTGCTCCCACTTTCTGAATTCATCACCTAAAGTAACTCAAATTTTGAGTTTAGATCCGGACCGTCAGATCTGTTTTGGCACAAATATTAAAGGGGCCCATGCATTCCACCTCGGGCCGTATTGGCCCAAGTTCTGATCAGACGGTCCTGATCTGAACTCAAAGTTACTTCAGAGGATCTAGACTCCTGCTTTCTCCCCATTTCTACAGAGAGGTGGAATAATTTGGAGATATGTGATATTTCATGTATGATAGGTAAGAAGGAAAATATGCCAGGTGGATATATATGCTCCTATACTCTGTGAGGAGCATGCACAAGAAGTGTTGTTTGACATGGTGTAATAATTTGTAGCACGCAGGGGTGCACGTGAAATTGCCTATTCGCCTGTGTTGGTTCCTTCAGAGCTGCAATCAAAATGCATTAAACTTCCTTGTACTGTATTGAAATTGTACCTGAAAAACTGGTAACATACTGGTTGTTCATATTGTTGAATTTACACATTTTGACACAATTTTCTTTCACAAAAGGTTGAAGAGTCGATAAAAAGGGTTGACAATACCATCAAAGAATCTGCGTACCATGCATGGCTTGGGTACTACAACTCAATAGGGGATATTGGTCGCGACAAGACCGTGCTTGCTGCCTTGGCCAACCGGTTCTGCCATTCCATTGGACTAGATAACCCACCGCCTCTCTTTAGGAAAACTGCTATCAAAATGGGATTGAAGGGCATTCCTGGAATACGAATAAGTAAATAAACCAAGCTATTATTTTTTTCTTATTTTAGTGAGTGCTAATTGACACAAGCCCTTTTTATTTTTAAGATGTAAAACTATAAATAGTTTTGATATTTGCACTGCCCTGTAATATCCATTATGCAATTAAAGACGCTATATTTGGTTCACATGAGATGGAAGGGAAGAGAGGTGAAGAGCAGGAGGGGAGGAAAATGAACATAAATGAAGATTACTATATTTTTCATTCTCTTGTGTGATTCATCTTGTTTACCTCCGTTACATTCCAATTTGGAAATTAACAAATTAAAAGTTTTATGAGGTTAAAGGAGGTTAAAAGAGTAATATTCATTAATCTTACTCTCTTCTATTAAACATTTAAACATCTAACTAAACAAGAATTAGTCACAAGATTTCCTTTCCTTCCCTCTACTCTCCATCCAAACAAGGTGTTTAGGTCATGTTTGATTGACAAGTTAATGAGGATTAAGTTGCTTAAAGTTATGGTTTAAATTAATTTGTCTAAAGGTAAGATGTTGAGAAATGAACTTTGCTTATGACAGTGTGTCCTATAGGCAAAGTAAGGGTGAAGTTAATTCACTTGAAGAGGTGGAGTAATTTATTGAGTTAATTCACATCTTACTCCATGTACTCGTATTCTATTTGTTAATTGATGAAAGTGTTGAGTAAAAAGTTTCTCTTGCTCATAATCAAACGTGGCCTAGGCTTGTTGTTAGAAGAAAGGCCGTGTACTGTTCAATTTGGACGTCCAGTTTATGAGGGGTTGAAGTTGCCCGGTCTCTGTTTATTTTTTCGTGGGAATGAAAAATTTAATATCTTGATATTGATTCATATTATTTGGTTATTCGATGTATACGAGGGCGTTTGGTCTAGTGGTATGATTCTCGCTTTGGGTGCGAGAGGTCGCGAGTTCGATTCTCGCAACGCCCCAAATTATCTTTCGTTCGTTTGTTTTAGGCGGGAGTATTATTTCCGGATGATCGACCTTTTTCTCGTGAATGGGAACGGATTCAAAATTTAAAATCTATTGCGTTTCACCTATATATACGGATTCGTCTCTCTCAATTCCACTTGCTTGATCGGGAGTGAGAGAGCGAGATGAAGTCGTCTCTTCAAACTCCTAAACCTCTCCCAAAATCCAAATCGAGGGAAAATTCGACTCCCGCCTTCACCTCTCTCCCTTCGCACGTCAAAACCTCCGATCTGAGCTTGAGCGCCATTCCAAGGCATCAAAAGGTCTTTTTCTCTCTGTAGGAATTTATGTTTTTCGTGCCTTCTTCTCTGTACCTAACCTCCATAAGATTATTTGTAATTGCAAATCAATCAACACTTGCTTAATATTTCTAATATTCCTCTCAAACTTTCAGATCAGACCGAAATCACTAGATACAGATTTCTTGGCTGCATCTGAGCATCTCTTGTCAGATCTGCCCGATCCTTTGATGATCTCTAGTGAATCGGGCTTAAGCAGCATCACAGTTGAGGAGAAGGTCTTTCTCTCACACTCACACACAGAACTCCAGTGTTTCCTAAATTGAACAGAATTTCTCTTTCCTTCTTTTATTCTTTGCTATTAATCTGAGTGTTCTCTTCAATCTTAAGCTAATCAGAGTCCTTACTGATAGTTTATTCTGTTACTTCACCATCTTTTTTTCTCATTTTTTTCATCCTTGCAATTTTAGTTAGTCTCCAATTCAGACTGCTTGGCTGGGTCAGAGAATAACCTGCCAGATCTGTCTCATCTAGCTATGTCCTCAGCTAGTTCATCCACATCGGAGTATTCAGCTCAGGTATGTTCAATCTCAACAATTAACTTTTTTACCAGGATTTTTTTGTCTAAATATGATTTCTTAAAACTGACTGTAAATTACAGTTTAGATCGGATCAATTCCGTCTCAAAAGTACCATTCCTGAGGCTTTAAGCTTAAAATATATTAACTGTCACTAAGGATTAAACTTCTTCACTAAGAGATACAGCAGCACCCTTTTCTTGCTTGATCGGGAGTGAGAGAGCGAGATGAAGTCGTCTCTTCAAACTCCTAAACCTTAGTGAAGAAGAAGCTTAAAACATATTAACTGTCACTTGCTTCTGAAGAAGTTCAAGCAAATAAATGCATATTTAAACTTCAAATTGTCAAATCGAACCATAGATAAACACTGGGAATGTTTATCATTATTGTTTATATTAAATAGGTACCTTGTTATCAGTACTGACATGCGATTTCTGCTTATTCTCTATTCGGTTCACCAAGAAACATTAAAATGCCCATTTTTATTGATTTCTCCTTTACTGTTATTGTTTTTTAACTCCATTTTTAAGGTCTTGCTTCTTCTTTTTCCCCTTTTTTCTCAACCAACAGAAACATCTGTCACTTGGACCCAAGGCAAATGCTGAAAGTTTGAACAAAGGGAGAGGTGAAAAGGTGATATCAGCCTCAGATCTGATTAAAAAAGCACTTGCCGAGATCAGTGGATCAAAAGATATCACTGATGATACAAAGAAAATAATGGATGCAATGTTTGAGGCAGCAGTCCAGCAGCTTGAAAGGGGGCAGATTGATGTGAGCACGGTTAGATTGACTAATCCTGTTTTCATGGCTAAGCTGCGCATTGCCTTCCTACTGTTAGTCATCTTGTTTTTAGCTGTGCGCCTTCTGTTAAAGTTTTGGTTTGTGGGAGATCAGGATTGGCCTTATGGATTAACACCTACTTGATATCTTGGTGAAATTGATCTCTTAAAGAACATAGTAGGAAAAGATCATGTTGATTTCTAGTAAACTAAAGAATTGATACTTGTCAGTGGAGTTGTATAAATGGTGTTTGTTTGTTTGTTTGTTTTTGTTTGGTTAAAAAATGGATTTAGAATATACCCGCAATGTAATAATTCTTTGATCATCGTTCATTATTTTTAAGTATTAAACATGCATATTGACAATGATTTTGAAAAAAGAATCTGCATTTGAGATCCTAACAGATGTGTTACGATTCAAAATTCCAACAGATTTAACTTGAAAATGTAACGGTTATATTAACAAAAGCTTCTTAGTAACTCACATCCTAATAAAAGTAGAGGAACCCAAATGTGCATCTAATCTTAATGGAACAGCCAAACCATTTACAAACATAGCACACTCCACAACACATGATTGATAATTCCCTCAGAAACCTCTTTTTGACTTTTCACATATACTTAGGTGCTGGTACCACAACACCATGTTTTCTCTTTTGGAACTGCACCTGTGTTGTGATACTTTGCCGCCTTCACTTGCGCTTCAATCAATGCTCTCCCGTGCTGGGCCTCTACATCAGCTCTCTTCATCTCTGCCTCTTTATGTATCTTTGCCAATTTGTTTTTCAACTTCTCTGCATATGCTGCCTTCTTCTTTTCTAATTCTTCCTGTGCATATTGTTCAAGAAGTTTGTTTATCCATCGACAATAGTTAAAATTTAAGGTTGAGAAGAGAGTAAATCAGGTGTACCTCCTTTCTCTTCAGCTTTGCTTCAATATCTGCCCTCTTTGTGTTATCCCATGCGAGAATTGACGACATCTCCTTTCGAGCTCTGTGTTTTTGCATCTTAGTAATATTATTTGAAAGATCTAAAACTCTCATAAATACCCCAGCATATTACATAAAAAGGGATACAGCACCACTAAGAGAGCCAAAGCAAGAAAAGCTACCACTTATAAATAAAATGTAAACCGCCAGTACATGGCCTGTAGCACCCAAGGTAACTACTCGCAAAATTATTAAAAAAAACATAACGCTGACAGTAAGCCTTAAATTCCAGTGAGATTAAAACTGTAAAACTCTAGTATTACTTAACAAAGTGTCTAATCTCAGTATCTCATACACTGAATGAAATTCCAACCAAAATCTGCCTAGTAATTAGCTATTAGGATTCCCATTATTGTCTGCCATAGTTTCCATCGTATGTTTCCTTTATTTAATCTTAGTTTAGTCTATATTCAAATCAAGATATTCCAAACTGCCTTCAAGAAAAACAGAAAAAAAGACTCCAAAAATGATACAAAATCATAATAGAGCTTACCCGCATGATGCAAAATCAGTGAATATGTTTGGTCACAACTTCCTATTAGTAGCAAGCCGCATTCTATTTGAGTAAATGTATCTTAAACTAAACTCACTCAAAATGCAACAAATTTAAGAAGAGATACATTGACCGGACAGGTCATCTTACCTGTTATCAGCCTTGGTCTTCTCATTATCCTCCCATGCCTTGATTATAGAAATTCTCTTGTCTGTTTCTATCCTTGTGAGGCCGGCCTCTGCAAAATTGAAAGCAATTATATCACTATTTTCAGAAACAGTCGTGAAAGCATAATGAAAAATAGTTATCTCCGTCCCTTTACCTCTCCCTTCTGGGGCCCTTGACGCCTTTTCTGGTGAATAGGTACTTTCTATTGCTGTGGCCTTTGACGCCTTCTCTGGTGAGTAGGTACTTTCTATTGCTGGGGTCCTTGACGCCTTTTCTGGTGAGTAGGTACTTTCCATTGCTGCATCTCTTGATACCTTCTCTGGTGAGTAGGTACTTTCTATTTCTGCAGAGTGAAGGAAGGTCAAATAAGATAAATCTTGGGGAATATCAACTGGTAACAGATTCCATAACCATAATTGAAATTATAAGGTATGCATTTTCTTTTCAGGGTTAAATTTAAGCAACCAAAGGATATGAAAATCACAAAAACTCATAAGTGATCCCGAGGTATTTGAGTACAACAATCCTCAAAATTACAACAACAATTTTTTTATTTTTATATTAAAGGGTTTTAGTGTTTAGACTTCTCATATTTTATTTCAGTTATTTTCACCCAGAAATTAACTAGGAGAGCTTGTAAAGCAACGATATATAGTTCTTCTATCCTCAATTAAAGAGACAATTTAACGATAAAAGGAAAAAAAAAAGAATATAAGCGAAAAACTAACTATTCTCCAAAGAGTGATCTTTGGTGACATCAGAACTGATCCTCTCCTCCGCCGCCGCTGATTGCGGGACCTTTTCCGGCGCTTTCGAAGGAGGTGGTATGTACGTTATGTTATTGTGCTCTTCCATTTTTATTTTCTGTTTATTTTGCCTGATCTAATCTCCTTCTGGGTGTAGTGTAGTGTCTGTGTGACTGTGTTTTTGGTTGGGGCGAGAAAGTTCGGGTCCGGATCTCCTAAAGTAACCCAATCTTTGGGTTTTGGATCGAGACCGTCCGATTCGAATTCGTCGCTCGAGATCGTCTCGGAATTAGATGTTGTTGTCGGATGTGTGCGTTCACTTCGGGATGGATTTTCACGGATTCAAATCGGACGGTCTCGATCCAAAACTCAAACATTGAGTTACTTCACTGGATCCGAATTCAGAAAGTTCTATACTTTGTACTGCTGCCGCTTCTTTGAGGGCAATATTTTGGGAGCATATAGAGATGCTCGGTGGGGTCCGTGGGGACTTGCCTTAAAAAGAGTAGCGATATACATGTTAGCTTTGTTGTGTGTGAGACTGTGACCTTTGCAAGCGAAATTGTCATTTTAGCATTGCTGTGACCTTTGTAAGTAAAATTGTACTCCGATATTTTTATTAAAACCTCAAAAAAAAAAACAAATTATCAAATCTGCTCCCACTCCAAAGTTATAATTATTTCTACCCTAACCGCCCGTGGACTGGGCGGTCCACTTTTCCCACCAGACCGCCCAGCCACTGGGCGGTCCACTTTTGAAACCTAACCGCCCAGCTTTCGGGCGGTCCACTCTTAAAACCTGACCGCCCAGAGGCTGGGCGGTCCACTATGAATTTTTTTTTTTTTTAAAAGCGGTCCGCCCCCTCCAGCGGCTCTCTCTCTCTCTTCTCTCTGCCTCCAGCCCAGCCTCTCCCGCCGCCCGCGTCGCCGCCCGAAACCACACCCCACCCCAACCCAGCAGTGCTTTTCTCTCTCTCTCCCTCTCTCCCTCTCTTCCTCTCTCTAGAGCTCTCTCTCTCTCTCTCTCCCCCTCTCTTCCTCTCTCTCTCTAGGGTTTCCTCTCTCTCTCTATTCTGCCATTCTCTCCCTCTTCCTCTCTCTCTCTCTTCCTCTCTCTCTCTCTCTCTCTCACCCGAACCCTAATCAGGCCCTCGTTTGCGGTCTAGTGGAGAGATGGCGACCGGAGACGCATACATTTCACCTTCCGGTTGGGGAGATGACAGTCACACTAGGTGATGTCAGCGCCTTGTGGGGTTTACGGATAGACGGCGACCCCATCGGTGGTGTCTCAGACCATCCAGACCTGATGCACATGATACCGAAGCTGCTGGGGGCCGCTCCGTCGGACTTGCAAAAGAAGAAGAAGAAGAAGAAAGGAGAGGAGGAGGAGGAGTACCGGTATTCACAGTACTGCATCAGTCTTGCGGCGCTCCGCAGTCACTTCCACCGGCGTAGGATCACCCCTCAGACACGTGACGAGCAGGCTGTTCTGAGGTAATCACAAACAGTTGCAAATTAAAATATGTTATGGATTGAACAAAAAATGTAGTTATTTATGTTTCTAATTTATATTGCAGGTACGTGAGGGCGTTTGTCTTGGATTTATGTGGCAGCGTCATGTTTGTCGATTCCAGCGGTGACGCAGTCCCGATTATGTTCCTCTCTCTGCTGAGGGACATTCAGCGGCCGTCGAGGTGGAATTGGGGTGGAGCCGTGCTCGCTCACTTATACCGGGGCTTGTGTCATGCTTGTCTGGTAAGTTTGTACAAATATTTTAATTTTTTTATTACATATATTATGGTTCCATATTTACCAGAAATGCATCGCATGTCCAAAATTTATGCGACGAACAGGCAGATTGCCGGACCACTTCTTCTACTCCAGCAGTGGTCCTGGTCACATCTACCGGTGTGTCGGCCTATTCCTCCAGCTCAGGAGGGGCTATGGATGGGAGATGACCCCGAGAGACGTCCGGGGTACGGTGCCATATGGAGTACTCCCCTCACGTACGAGGACACGGGCAGAGGGAGGACCGTGGGGATTTCGTATGTCCGGGGCCAGCTCCAGATGCTTCACGAGGCGAGCGTCACCTGGTACCCCTATCGTGTGTTCTACGATCGGGGCCTTCTGTGCCCGCTGACATTAGAGCAGAGACACCTCTCGTTTTATCGGGGGCCGTGCGTATGCTTCTGGATAGTTGAGTATCACTATCCTGACCGAGTGCCCCGTCAGTTTGGCTTAGATGCCTTTGTCCCTGATTTTCCAGAGTTGGGCGAGCAGTAGACCACCCAGCTGCACAGGTAACTACCCACTGCCTTATCCTTTGTCTATTTTATTACTTATTCAGCCATACACGTTACTAATTAATTTATATTGCAGCACCAAACACAACAAGCCCAAAGTCGACTGGAGCACGCGTTTCTGGGAGCATTACCAGCGTGCTGCATCTCCCCAGTTGCACTTATGGACCCCGCCTCCAGCAGGAGATGCCCCTATGCCGGTCGGGCCTTGGAGATTGCGATATATCGTCTGGTACCAGAGATGGGGCATGCCGACGGTTTATCTACAGGGGGACTACGGTGATGCTCTTCGACGGAGACTCACGGGTGAGGGATCTAGGACTTACTTGCCTTTCGGCCCGATCCATGCTCGTTCGGTATGTTTAAATGAAAATGACATGCTTAAAAAATTGTAGTTATTTATTCATCTTCTAATAATAATAATGAAAATACATTGTGTGCAGATTTTGACGGGTATTAGAGGAGTGGCACACAGCTTGGTGTGCATGGCGAGAAGAAGTTGGAGAGCGATAGGATGTCAAATGCTCCAACACAGTGCACCGATCGTTGAGGACTCTGGCTGGGACGGGCGTCTCATTGGTATGTTGCACGATGCCGGGGAGGACATCAATTGGCGCGAGATAAAGGCCCCACCACCAGATCCGGAGCAGCCTGTCGCCCCTATCTACGCTGCGGAGATGCCGCCACCTCCTGCAGGTAATAATATGTCATACAAATGATCATTATTAAGTTTTATCTCTAAAAGATCATTCTTATTAATTTATCTTCATTTATGCAGATGATGACCCAGCTTGGGCGTTCCACCAATGGGTATTGAACAACAACGCGTGGAGCGCGTACTACAACGAGTATGGAGTTCCAGTGCAGCATACCGAGGTAGCAAAAGTTCATTATTTACCAGATTTACTCGTTACTTCTATGTCCCTAATTTAACATTGTTTACATGCAGGATGGAGCTGCCGCCGCGGACGATGCCGTTTTCTCATTGGATGACCTAGCTCCCACCGATGGAGATGAGGGCGGATGGGAGCCAGCTAGCTCCCACAGACCGCAGTATATGGAGCCCAGACAGCACGACGGCGAGGCCAGTGGGAGTGGGGCACAGACTGCAGATGGTTTTGCCGCTGCTATATTTGGCACACCGCCTCCGGCCACGTATCCTCCTACTTGGGAGGCCGATCCGTGGGTGTTGCGTACACAGGCGGGGATCCATGGGGAGCATGCATTACACCTGGGGGCGGACCCATGGGCGCGTGAGGACGTACACGATGACATGCAGGTGGATGAGGTTCACCAGAGGCGTCCGCCGTCGCAGAGAGAGCACCGTGCACCTGAGAGGTTGGACCTCTCCGAACCTCGCCCTCGTCGTCGCCGTTAGGGTTTTTATATTTTTTTTAGTTTGATAGGTTTCTAGTATTTTAGTTTGGATTATTATATTTCATGTTTGGACTGTTATGTTTCATGTTTAGACTTACCATTTAGATTACCTACTTTTATTGTTTATACTTACTATTTAGATTACCATTTAGAAACATTTAAACATTAACAAACTTAATATAAAACTAATCAATTATATTAAAACTACACAATTACATAACATATAAAAATAATCGTCAACAAATAATAAATATATATCATACAATTTAATATAAAACATTCAAACAAATCATTACAACAATTTAATATAAAACATTCAAAAATCATTACAACAATTTAATATAAAACATTCAAACAAATCATTAGAACAATTTAATATAAAAAAAAAAATTAATAGTGGACCGCCCAGCCCCTGGGCGGTCAGATTGTAATAGTGGACCGCCCAGCCTGTGGGCGGTCAAGTTGAAAAGTGAACCGCCCAGTTGCTGGGCGGTCTGGTGGGAAAAGTGGACCGCCCAGTTTACGGGCGGTTAGGGTAGAAATAATTATAATTTTGAAGTGGGAGCAGATTTGATAATTTGTTTTTTTTGGGGGTTTTAATAAAAATATCGGAATTGTACTGGGCGATAAATTTTTGTATTATAATATTTTTAAAGTAGATATAGGACACCCAATTTTAAACTACAAAATAACAAGAGACTTGTAATGTTTTCTTTATCCGGTGTATTTTTTTACCACAGAGACAAAGTAGAAATGCTCAAGAGTTATGCCCAGTAAGAATATAATTATCATTTATGTATCCCAGTTATTAGCGTAATGGCCAATTTTATGAGAACCAGTCGATCTACTAGCAAAGGAAATACACATAGTAAAAGATTGTGAAATTCGGATGAAAATTTTCAATATTAAAGAATTGTGTGATTGATCTCCAATCTTTACTAAAATAATTTTATATTCATAGTATTAAAAAATTAAAAATTAATTTGATTTTTATTCATGGATGTTGATGGTTTATTGCGGCTCATTGCAGCTGAGGAGTTGGGAGTCCAATTCGGTATAATTGAGTTGGCGCTTTCGACGAATTATTTCGATTTTATTAATTTTGAAAATTTATGAAGATCTTGCTCCAGCTTTAATTTCTCTCATTTTAATGCTATAAGAATCGGAATTTTTGGAGTTGCCAGACAGCGGCAAAATACGAGTCCGCGTCTTCTGCATTAACTCAATGGATCTCGGCCGTCTGATCTGGATCGGAGCTAATCTGGTCCACACCTATGACGCACGGATCCCTTTAATATTTGTGCGGATCTCAATCGGGCGGTCCGTTCTAGTAACGCACGTTCCATTAATGCAGAGGATCGGGTACATCTGATAAAAAGATAATGAATTAATGATGCATGGTATGGTGTGCTGGCGAAAGAGCACGTCTTTTGACCTTTTGACCAACATACGTGGCGACCCTCTAGTTCTTTCCAGATTAGAACACCAGACTTGTCAATATTAGGATATTTATCAACTGGTCCTACAAAATGAAGGAGATAAAACATTTTGTCAACTGGTACTCCGACCTTTCCTAATTTACATTCTTCAATGGGATTTTGGAACAAGGCATTAAGGCCCTTCAGCTTCACTGACATATTGTTCTCTATTAGAAAGATATATCATCAATTGTTCAACCTAAAGATTGTTTCTCTCGCTCAGAATTTAACTGTTTTTTTTTTTCATTTTTAACATTTGTACAGAATTTATTTTCAAATATACATAACTTAATTTTTTATATATATATTAAAATTCGTACCAGCACGTTGAACAAGACCTCAGTTCAGGACAAGCGAACTGAACTTTTTTCAACCTAATTCTTTGATGATAAAAAAAGGATAGTCAGGTCAGAAGATGGCAAGAAGGGGAAGAAAGAACAGTAACACTGAAGTGAACCGTTGAAGATATTGACAATAATTTTTGACTTCATGCTGCGTATGAGTTATTTATTTTGTCATTTTAATTTTATTATTTTGACTTCATTTGGGACTAAAGGTTTGGTTGTTGTTGTATAAAACCAAAACAATATTGTATTCTATCGAACCGAAAGCATTTTTTTCTTTTATTCTATAAAGTTGGGACATAAGGTGCGCATTGGAACTCATAAGTTGGGCCATATTGATCGTTTTTGTTTTTGTTAGAGATCGTTTTGATCTATTGATCTTTTAACATTATGATCTTGCATTGAGTGAACTTCAAATTTGACGACCTTCTGAGTCAACTTCTTTTGTACAAAAGGATCAGCAATAAATAATTGTTGACTGAAATTCTGAATTTGGGTCTTTTAAGTTATTCTACAAGTAATGGTTAGCATTTAGCAAAAACCAGTACATGGTCCCACTGGAGCAAGGAGGAAAAAGGATCTCACATTTTTTTTTTTTTTTTTTTATGTTTTGTAACTTAAAAAGGAAAAAGTATCGCATTTTAAGTTACACAGTACCCTAATAGTTCATACTAAAATAATACTGTCAAAGCCACTGGTCAAATAAACCAGCATCAGAGCCACAGACCAAAACCTTACTAAGCTAGAACTACAGCACACTAAATTATTACTTCCATTGTTTAACAAAAAGACAATTTTAGTTTGTCAGCTGCTACACTCAGTGGGAGCTTGATTGAAACTCTAAACAACACATTTAATATACAAAAACATTATTGTTCAATAAAATTATAAAATATACTTTTTTCCCACATTTCTGAATCTCAAGGATCACAAAATTGACAATCAATAGGTAAAATTGATCCTGACTAAATCTCAAGTGCAACCCAAACATTTTAAGTACAGAATGCGCCGCATTGTATGAAGATAAATGGATTCGCATACATTGAAGTTCAAGCCCCATTAAAAGAAAAAATTCCTAAATTCTCTTTCCAAATGGAGAAAGGCTAATATCAATTATCAACCTCCATTGCTTGTGCAACTTTAGCCTTCGTCAGAGCAGACAATTTGGTCTTCACCTTCTTCCCCACCTTAAATTTCCCCCCCTTTCTTTTCCCCGCACTTCCGTCAACCTATAAAAGAAATAAAATAAGCTAATCAGTATCCCCAATTGAAAAAAAAAATTGTTGAAAATAGAAGCAATTTCGAATGTGCCCCTGCAAAACCTTGGAAAGATCATGTATACTTAAAAATGAAAAAAATCATGCATGCCTCTAAAGCTAAAGAAATTACATATCATGCATGACAAAAATCTAACGTTTTCCATTTTCATAATGTATTCAGAAAATGCTAAATTAAGCTTTTTTTCTCACTTCTCTCTACAAAAATCAGATATGAGGACAACTGCAGTATATGAGATAAGGTCAAGTGATGTAGGAGGTGACTAAGGAGACCGTGTATATTGAAACTCAAATCTCACTACGGGATACTCATAAAAAATTTCATACTATAATAGATGCCACATATTAGTAAAATAAAACGCTTGAAAGCCAAAACCAAAAGGCAGTAAGAGTAATAGATGCGACATATTGGATGCTTTTATTTCTACTTATATTTACTGAAATCAGGATTTTGGCTTCAAATGGTATCAAATAACTGAAACTGTACCAAAAGAGAAAAATACTGGTTCGCCCAATTTTAACACAGCTAAGCCCTTAATTGTGCAATCATAGATCAAATATACCCTATACTAACCTCCCTTGTGCAAATATACTCAATTCATTAATTCAATTACTGGTATTCTCATATTAAACTCTACTGAATTTTAAGTAATCAGCTAAATGTGTATAAAAACTGGAGAGGAAGACAACACCTTCATCTTGGTTTTGCTGGCCTGTAGCTTTTTATCCCTCTTTTCCTTCTCTGCTTTCTCCCCTGAATACCAAAAAAAAAAAACACATCAGCGGCAATTAACCTCAAATTAATCACTATAGCGAACCACACAAAGCACTGAGTAGATGTTAAATCAGAGCCTTACTTCTCAGGTCGAATTCATGTTGTTTTTTTCTTTTTGAGAGATTGTTCTTCTTCGACATGTTTTCTTTCTCCAAACACAAACCCTAGATGCTAACCGCCGTCTTGATCCCTCTTTAGTTTTAGAGACGGTCTCTTGGAGCACTGTTGCAGAACTGGATCCGAATCCGATAACTCCAGGTCCTTAGTTACCATCTTGGGTCGGGTTTAATATATGGGCCTGAATTCTATTGATACGGCCCAATTGAAATTTTCAATTCAACGGCAACATCTTCTGATTTGCGTTTTACTTTCGTTCACTCTAATATCGAATCGGATTACGTATGTTACATCATAACTTGGAGATGCCATATCAATTCTCACAAAATGGAACTTTCAATTAATTTTTTTTAGGTTAAATGTTTTGAGAAACATAAAATTATTTAATAATGTTCAAAACTCCTTTTGCAACTATGACCATAATTAAGGCAAAGTATATTCAGATCTACCTAGAAAGATGACAAATCATTAATATATTTTATACTAAACACACTCAATAACAAGTAAGATTGCAAATTGGAAACTTAGACTCGCCGTGCTCTTTTTTTTTTTACCAGTCAGAAGAAGAATTTTCATATAATAGATGTAAATAGCAAATGAACACGAATAAATGTGCTTACAAGCGTTTCATTATTTAATTTTAATGCATGAGATATAGAACTGCTGTAGTTGCACCTTAAATTATCTACAATTAAGGTTATCTATGATTAAAAGAATCATTTTCTGGTGTACAAATGTTTTACCCCTATGAGATGAGGGCAGAATAACCTAAATAACACAAGCTTATACATTAACATTAATCTACAACTACATGAGGCGAAAACATCCAAAGCTAAGTATTATTACATTCTGACCATCGAACATACAACAGTTAAAGAATGATTAAATCGCCCACCAAAATTACACATACATTATATACAATAAATGAATCCCGCTAAGTTAAATTAGAGGAAACTCTTGAAATTAATACGTCTTCTAACTGTTCTATGACAGGGCCGTGCTTTAACCTTCCATGAGTTGTGCAACTCACTCTTCAAACATGCCACAAGATCTAATGTCTCTTGCTCCTCATTTTGCCGTTTCTTACTTCTTTTAGAATCTGAGAATTTTCCAGCTTTGTTTGTACTGAGAGAGAGAGAGAGAGAGAGAGAGAGAGAGGTTCAATCTAAAGAATAATACATGATTCATACATCCTTAGTTTACTATTTTGATTTCTTGTTTGTTTTTTCTTAGCAGTTAAGGGGCAAATTGAGAATTCAGATAAATTAGGAATTTTACTGCAGAGGTAGGCTTAACCGAAGAGAGAAAAAGGAAAAAAACAAGAACAAATATAAAAGAAGTTTGTGCAGTTACCTGCTAGATGGTTGACAGGCATAGCAGTAGAACTTTTCCGGCACAGGGGCCCGCAAGTTTATGCAATCAAAATGATACCACTCGTCACACATGTCACATGCAATCATGTCCTCGCCACCATACGGTTTGCAGCATATGCAGTACAGAATGCTTCTCTCTCTCAACGCCTGCACAAATTACGATAACAATTGTGCTTATACTACAACTGAGAAAAAATGAAATGTCGAAAGATAATTTAAACTATACCTTTAGTTCACTCTCACAATGGACCGGCAAATTCTCACCATCACTAATAAGATCATAAACCTGGTTAAGAGGAAGCTTTCCTGAATCTGACACCACCTGAACCACAAAGTGTTTTATTAAATAGCCGAATATATCTCTAGGACCTGATGCCATTAGGCTCCTTAAAATCTTTATGAAATCAATATTGCTTTTATATTTCATTTTTAATTTTAGATTTTACCTGTTTGGCCTTGTCTAACCACTGTGTGCATATTCGCTTCATTTCCGTCGCTTCGTGCATAAATTTATCCTCAAGTGGTATCCCCAAATCTAGGCCCTAAATTGTCAGAATGTAGTAAAATTAACTTAGTATTGATAATTTTCTACTTCTGAAATGGTAATATAGGAAACAAAAATATACATATAAAACACTTTCACAAGGTAATGTAGCATGATTGTGTACCTCCTTTTCAAAGCACAACAATTGCTCCATGGTTGGCTTTGTCGAGTCTGATAAAAGCCTACTTATTCTAACTTTCCAAGAATATCTTGCCAATGCTGACTCAAGGCCTATGGTTTCATGCTCACTGTAGATTCCTGCAACTGCTGCTGCCTGTAAAAAATATATAGAGAAATTTGATAAAGCTCAAGAATTACTTTTGAGTATCAGAAGTACAGGAAAACCAACATTATACTATACCAGCTTGGTACAAATACAGTCCCTTTTCAGCTTGGAAGGAGAACAAGTCAGATTGGGTTTGGCTTGAGTGGTCAAGATTGATTTGAGTCATTTCATGTCGGATATCACTTCCAGGTAGTCCATTCAGGGTCAGGTACAGTTCAATTTAGATATCAGTCATTTAGTTCAGAAAATCTTTCCGATTTAAGGTTCAGGTCAATTCAGGATGGTCAACATCAGGTACAGGTCGATCGAGATTTCAGGTATCACATACGATTAAGTTTTTATTATGGGTTCAATCAGGTATGGTTTTAGGGTGAGACAGTCTTACATGCAGTGCAGTTGGGACTTGGGACTGCCATGGGTCAGACAGATTGCTATTTGTTAGCAAGTCTATTAATACAAATAACTGGTAACTCTTCATTGGTTCAGGTGTGCGACTGGTTACACTGGGTCAGGGTTATTACTACTTCCCAAAATTCAGATTTTGGTGGATATTTTGGGTTAGATTAGCTTTTTTCAGATACCATCCTGCTCGCATCATAACTTGGCAAAAGTTCTTGGGATTTAGTAAAAAGCAATTATCAAAGAGCTCTTTTTAATCAAGCAGCAAAAAATAATTGCTAATAAAAAGATATACTACCTTGATAGCAATAAGAAAGCCTCGTGAGACAGTACTGAGATCTCTCTCAAGATACGAATTAGACTTGTTTAATATTTGCATGAGACACGTCTTGCATTGCTTAGCCTGTCTCACAATCTCTTCCACCAAATCCAATTCTCGGACCCTATTAAATAACAAAAAAAACAAGAAGAAGAAGAAATCAGGTTTATTCTTAGCACTACGTTATGTACAGTACTTGAATGGAAGCTGAAGGGAAGTTTCTCATTACCCGGTATAAGGGCCCTTGGCAACTGTCAGTTCAACAAAGGACTTCAACTCAGGCCTACCTGCTTTACAAATCTGCAATTTAAATCCAGTTATAAAAAAAAAGACATTACAAAACTATACTAAACAGTCTCAAGTAGTGATTGAAAATACACTAGGACGCTTACAAAGGCTTTTGTTTCACTTTCTGATATATCTCCTCTTTTTATGTAGATACAAAAGGGACATGCTACCTCCTCTGTCTTATCAGGTATGGCAAGAAGTGGTCCTACACATGAACTATGGTACCTGCCAATTAAATACAAAACAAACTGCATCACAATTTTCCCAAGGCTTGAAACATGCGGAGAAGCTCTAGTACCCTAGTCCATAACAGCAACAGTTCAAGATTTGTTACAGAACAATGGATGAAGAACAGTCTATAGCCAAGATAAGACAATATAAAAAAATACAAAATGGGAAATTTCGTATGTAACCTGAATATGCCCAATCCTCTTTATTTACTGTCTTCTTCATAAATAAATGAGGAAGAAAGGAGGCCTAGTTTGGGTAACATACAACAACAACAACCAAGCCTTTAGTCCCAAACAAGTTGGGGTAGGCTAGAAATGAAATCCAATCATAATCATAAAATCAAGATAGATAGTAATAAAATAGTAATAAAAATAATAATAATAATAATAATAATAATAATAATAGTAATAGTAATAGTAATAGTAATAGTAGTAGTAATACTAATAGTAATAATGGTAACATATTTTAAGAAAATGAAAAAGGGACATATATGGGTAATGTACTTAAAATTATTGCTCACCAGTCTCCACAAAGAGGACATATATAGGCTTCTTCCTTGCCAGAATCACAGGGACAGCAAACACAGAGCTTGCGCTGCTTCATGCAACTAGAGCCACTATACAAGCATAAAGCCTTATCTAGAGATCTTTTCAGCTACAAGAGAAAATTTAAACCCATAAGTTTATTGAACTATACACAAATTTTCTCCTTTGGTTAGTGTTGAAAACACTATGCCAAATTATATTCAGTATTGTCTGCTCAAGCCAGAATAATTTCCTCATTGTTGTACACAATATTTCACATCCCATATCCTTCGAGTTTATAACAGACCTATTCAAAAACAAAATCTTATTTGAATTTAAAAAAAAAATCCCAAAAGTAGTTACCCTCTTGTGGACAATATGTATTGTAAATCTTAAAAGTTCAATTGGTGAGTGCTGAAGAAGAGACAACAACAACATATCCTATTTAATTGCACCTTCCCAATTGGGTTAAGTGACATCAACATAACCTATTTTGTATCCTCAAACCCAATTGAACCCACTGAGCTCAAACCAAAACAACAGCAGAAGCCACATAACTTAACAAACTACTTGACCAAAGAAAAGTAGAGTAACTCCAGATAAATTGTCTCATGCATATAAACCAGAATGACTAGCATTCCGAATCACATGACCTAAATACTAACCAAAATTAAAACAAGATAATTCAGTTTAATCCGAGAACAAGAAACTACATTGATCAGAATGAATGGAGACCAAAAATTAACCCACGCCCAATTTGATAAAACAGAACCATTTGTGATCCTGTAACCAGTACCAGGCAATGCAGCAATCCTTGGTATCCATTACTACTGCTGTTAACTCTTTCCTATGCTTCCTCTCTCCATATATTAGATGTCAGGTCATGTATGCATTCAAGATAAGTTAAATGATGTGAAATTACCTTTTCAAGTTGGGTGGATAAAGAACTAGCATCTGTAAGAAAAGGTTGCATTATGTCATGGCATCGTCTAACCCACTTATTGACCTTTTCAAATTCAACGTCAATCTCATCCATCTCCCGGCAATTAAATGCATCTGTTTGGCCACTTTCCTGCATAGACCGACACAATAGTCCACTACATATGAGATTATATTGAGATACCAAAGCTTACTAATTGAAATTTAGATCTTTTAAACCAAAAAAAAGCTGTAAGCAAGCACTTACCTTTTGTTTTAATAGAACAGCCCAAGACTTCTGACCAGGAAACACAAAGAATGCACGACACTGCTCTACCCAGCGCCTGGAATGCGGAAGGAACAAAGGAAGAGATATAAAAAAAGTGCTCATACTAGACGTGAAATGTGCTGGGACCGGTGGTGGCAAAACCTGACACAACCAGGACTGAACCCAACCTGTCCTGATAATTGTGGAAACTCAAACGACCCAACCTAAACCAGACTTGCGACGACCTGAAACTCGAGACAACCCAAAGCTCAATGGCTTGAAACTAGATCAAACCCAAACCCGAACAGCCCATGACCTGAGACAACACAAAAAGTTTGACAGCCCGAAGGCAGGCGACCCACAATCCAACTCGACCTGTACATAAATGACCGAACCCAAAATGACATGAAGTCAACCAGACTAGAATCTGAGATAACTCGACATAAAATGACGCAAAGTCAACCAGACTAGAATCTGAGATAACTGCGACATAAAATGACCTGACTGAAAGCAACCTGGTCTTAATCCAACTTTGACCTGACCCGAAACCCGAAAATGATCCAATGCTGGACAACCTGAAACCTGACCCAATCTGAGACGACACAAAAAACCCGAGATGGCCAGAAGCTGAACAACCTAAGACCCGACCTGACCCAACTCAAGATGACCCAAGACCTGAGAATGATATGAAGCAGGTCGACCCAACACCCAACCCGGAACGACTGAGACACAATAATGATCCAAAGTAAAACCGACCTGCCCCGCACGATTGCCACCTCTAGGTGGAGACTGAAGGATCATTGATTTCAGCCAAAAGAAATCCCAATTAATCACAAACCAAACCCCAACAGGGGACAAACACCGGGAAAATTTAGAGGTCTAACCGGTGTTTCTTGATAGCATTTTGGAGCTGCATAGTTATTTCTGGATAAGGCACCACGTCTTCCTGCATTGAAAGAATTATACAAGATTAGAAGTAACTTCTTCCAGAAATGAAGAAGGAATATCATCGACTACTGTTCTGATAAGGAATCAATGAAAGACATTCATTCCACGATGACCAGAGTAAAATATTGTTTCTACGAAGTGGATAGTATCTATAATTTATTAATTTGCAATAAGGTACAAGCATTTTTTGAGGAAAAGCCCACATGAATTCCGTACAAATTAAGAAAAAGTACAGTAACTCCTATTCTTCACATCAAAAGCCCCAAATGTACCCAGCAAATTTCATATATCTGCAAACAACAATTACCATTTATTCCTGGACAAATATGTAGAAAATATCAGGGTTACCAGTCACCCGGAGTGGTACGAACCATGATACAATACAAATGTGTTTCAAATAACGGTTGTCACGACTTGTACAGTGAAACCAGCAATCAAGCAAGGAAGACTGATTTTTTCACAAAACTGCAGAAGTACAGCTCACAACCCCAGTTTTAACTATATCTTAAGGTTCTAGAGCAAGAAATCCACTCTCATTATTGATTTGAGATCTTAGTAGTTTTATCCTTTTTCTCTAGGAAGACAGAACAAAGTGGAAAGGATTTGGGATTTCATCCACAGCATTGGAGTTCGGAAGGTAATATCATTTAATTGTTTAAATGAACTTGGTGCATACATTAAAATTTAAAATTCTTGTTGGTTCATACTTTCACTGTGATCTAACCATGGGCCATACTGAAGAAATTTCAGAAGGCCTGATAACCGTTACTATTCTGTTGTCTAACAAAATATTGTTATATCAGATGCAGCCAAGTAAAAAAGGTCTAATATACTTTGGAGGGCAACATATTTTTAAACAACAGTAAAATATTATGTTCTTGCATAGCGGCAAACAATGGCATTATACATATTTTAGAGATTAATGTTATTTTAATTTCAAAATATCTATCAGCACTCATGAATCATTATGCAAAAAGAATGACATTATGCATGAACATGATCCCAAAAAATTTGTATTTGGTTCCAACCCAGTCATTCAACTCTCACACCATGTTTGGCTTCCATTCGTATGAAAACTGTTCCATTAATGTTACCTGGCAGCCCTGGGAAATATTACATATATCCCCTAGTAATCGTGGAGATGATATTTCGTTCCACATATCCCTGAAAAGATGACAAAACTACCCATCCCACCATATTGTTTTCTACTTATCACTCTAAATAAACAAGCAGCAGACAGAACATGCCTGTTTCTTAAAGTTAGGAGGTGTTTAGGTAATAAGGTAATATTTACTCTGCATTACAGGCCAATCATGAATACTCCTTGTAGTGCAGGGGTACATGTGAAACTCTTTTAAGAAGGGTAA
The DNA here is from genome assembly GCA_028015225.1 of Carex myosuroides. Lineage (NCBI taxonomy): Eukaryota > Viridiplantae > Streptophyta > Magnoliopsida > Poales > Cyperaceae > Carex > Carex myosuroides. The sequence continues at coordinate 6,857,436 of CM051471.1, forward strand.
AAGAACAAACCTGATATTCTGCCAGAATATTTTCTACATCCTTCAGCATGCATCTTTTTTCAGAGGATTTAGGATCTGGAAACACAGAACTTGCTCTCCTTAGCCAGCACATTCCTTTAACAAGACGATCTGCTAGAGTACTACCTGACAAGCCCCCTAAATGGAAATCCATATCTTTGATTGATGTCTCCACCTCCTGCACAGACATTAAAATAATTAATTATCCACAAAAGTGGAGGGAGAGAGAGGTAAGTTCTTGCTCAGGTGGACAAAAGTAGCGAACTCAATCAATCCCACTAAAGGCTTGTGCCAATAGCTATAGGCACTGGGACTGACCAGTATGTAACCATCTCACATAAAATCAGAAACTAATGCTGTAATCAGGCCTAACCCTTCTTTTCCGTAATTAATTATTAATTTATCCTGAAGATGCAACTAAACACCTACAAATTGAAAGGGATTAAAAATGAATACAAGAATAGTGCGAAGGTTGTGATCAAACTAGGAGTTAAAACTGGTAACAACAACACACTGTTCTCATCCTCACCTGCAATTCTAGTTTTATTAATTATGCTTAGCAATTACCTTGGCTGAGGGGACTCTGAAACAAAAAGATAACGCAGTAGAAATCCATCTGGCAACTGCACCAGCTTTTTTCAACTGAGGCAGTTCCTCAAAATCAAAACCGAGAGAAGAACCAGCTTCTACCATTTTGTCAATTTTATTAATTAGCCCATCACATTCTTTGAGGAGGGACATGGAAATATTTATATCTGTTCCACCAGGAAAGAAGAAAATTCTTGATTCTTCTAACACAGTCATCGCACTTCGCATCCATCCTTCAGCTTCTTCCAGAATCTTAACCAGACATGCAGATGTGTCTGAGGTAGCCTTCAAACTTTTTGATTCATCGATCAATTGCTACAAAATAAAACACGCCAAACTGTTAGACTTTTAGTTAAGCATTTGCATCTTGGATTTCAGTACCTTTCTAGCCGTACACAATCCAGACTATCCAGTACCTTCCTTCCTCAGGTTTTGTTTCCTTCAAATTTAATTTTTTTTTCTTTCATTAAATACTGTCTCCTAATTTAATGTTATTTATTTCTTAATTGAGACTAATTTGGGACCAATTTATGCCCATAGGCTCTACTGCAACTTTGCTTTGCATCCTTGTCCTCCTCAGTTTAGTTCTATAATTTCTGATCCTTTTGGTTTTTAACAAGACTGGTATTTACATCTTCCTTTTTTACTAATCTTTTAATTGTGAATAAATTTAAAATAGAGGAAAATTGCCCATTGAAATGGCACGCACCTTGAGTTCAGAGAATTCAAGAACGTCACCACAAACTTTACTGGAGCGAGCAATATATGGCTTAGACCTGTCCATCCATGAATGAGTAATTGTGACGACTCTGCTAACTTCTGGAAGAGATGGGAGAACAGCAAATATATCTTCCGAAGACCTGAAAATTAAAATTATCACACAGATCTTAAACAATACCGGAAAAAAAAAATGTTATGCATATACAAGCATCAGAATATAGATCATCAAAAAGACCATTTCATCTACTACAACCAGAGTAGCTTTATGTCAGTTTGCATTTGCTAACATCAAATTGTTCCCTATCCAATCTGAAACCATGTCAATTTTAATTGAGGTTTGATCAATAAAGGCCAACAATAATAATGATGATTATCTGAAGAGTATGTGCAGAACTGATTAGTATACTACGATATTTTAATACTTGCTGAAAAGATCGTGGTTTATTTCATTTTTTTTGTTTTCTTGAGTGAATCATTGCTAAATCAATATTACCGAATAAGTGCCTCGAACTCGAACAATGGGGCTGTGTTTTCGAGAACAAATCGGACTTTCTCTTCCCAGGAATTTGCTTTTGAAAATACTTCACATAACTTGACAAATAATTGATCCCCCTCTATTCCCAATCTGGAAAATTAGAAAACAGCAGCATGAAAACAAAATTTCTCATGTTAAAAATTGTTCCCCAAACTGGAAACATGAAGAGGCATATTGTAACTTACAAGTTAGCCTCTGTGAGCAATTGTTGAATTGTGTCCAATGGAGGTCGGGCGGAGAGAGCCTACACATAGCCAAATAACAAGGGTCAAGAAGGTATACATCCATAACAATGTATAAATGAGAGGGTAGGTAAATTGATGAGCCTTGTGCAAATATCAGTTAACTCTTGCCATGTGGACACTCTGGATACAAACTAGAACTACTTATGAAGTTGTTCAGGTCAACATAAGATAGGGTTATGCAGAGACCTTTTACTTAAACTCAGCTTTGACAGTTGAGTGTGACTTTCAAATAACAAAAAATGTTGGGATGTAACTGCAATACGACTGATGACAAAAGTCATCATGAAAAAACCAAAGGCAAGGTGATGTGTGCATGAATTTTGTGTGCAAGATAGAAGTACCTCAGATGCTCTTTTTCTACATTTTGATCTCTCGAGTTCTTCTTCCACAACAGACAGTTCATCAACTGTACATCATAGAATAACCACCAAAGTAAAACACAGACAGAAAAAATCACGAGATTTTAAGTAGTAGATATTGCAATTCTCCTGGTGCAGCGGTGGTATGTATACAAACCATCGGGTATGATAGGAGTACTGCTTTGCTGACCATATATGACAGAAGTACATTCAAGCTTTAATTGGTTCAAATTTAGGATTGCTTGCATGATCAATCGATAGGTAACTGTGGCAAAAATTGGCTAAACTGAAGCTAACTTGCAATAAGATAAATTGAGGCAAATTGGATTAATTAAGGCTTAATTGCACAACTGAAGTTTAAATGAGGCTTGACTTTTGTTCAATAGCTGATGAAAGGGAAGTAGCATCCGCCAGCAAGGTCCTGTGTAGAAATTGCAGTACTTAGAAAGGAAAATTAACTTACCTTGTACTCTCAGAGAACCTCCAGCTTCTAATACATCAGAAAGCTCCTCTACGACATTATCGTAGTCAGTTCTTTTGATAAGACTTTGCAATAGATCATTAGCCCGGCAAATCCAATTGCAAGCATGAGCATGGTGTTCTCTGAGAAGCTTCAACTCTGAAATGTTGTAAGTGAGATTGCTTGCGGTTCTAAGGAACTCCTCAAGATCCTGCCCAATGATTTGAGTCAAGTGAGCCACTCAATTTTCAAGAAAAATCATATCACTCTATATCAACTACATTAGCAGTACAAAACGGTATGATAGAAGCTATAAGCTTTTTAAACAGCCTAACTCGAGCTTCATGTAAACATGAAATTAAGCCCCAAGATGGGCAAAACAAGAAAAGATGATCAATATTTGGTACCTAAAAAATATACACATATTAAGTCCAGAAACTGGCAAAACAAAGAAAAGAGAACCACAATTTGTCCCTGACAGATAATGTATCAAAATTTAAGATTGCAATCCTCAATTTCAACAGAAAGAAAATTACTAGCATGACAAACCTTCAATTTAGTGGGACCCCTAAGGTGCTCTTCACACTGCAATTTCCAGGACTCGACTTCTCTACATAGCCCTAAAACTATATCCATCTTTGGAAGTCGAACTCGTAGCAGTTGCATCTGTGTAGGGGAACAAGCATGTAACAATACTCCTTTAACAATCTCCTTAAGTATTAATTAGAAATACTAGTTTACATTATTCCAAATTTTCAAACAACAAGGCTCTGCAATGCAAGTTCATGTAACATAACACTAAAGAAGAATATCCTGTGTGCATGAACTCCGCATCTATGTGCAGGGTTCATAATTGTGTTTGAAACTACTATTTTAGAAGTTGCAAATTTACACCAGAGCCCACAAAAAACCACAAACACAGAAATTATTAACCAGAAAAAACAAATTACAGAACTTAATAATTATCCGTGAAGCGTACTGGTCTAGATCTTTTACCAGGAAATAAGACATGTTTTACAAACAATATAAGACAAACCTCAGCTTTTAGTTTGTTAAGGTGGCTTATTTCGATGGCACCAGGCTCCTTTTCTTCTATATATTTACAGGATCTTTTCAACAAGACCTACAGCATATTGCACTAAGAATAAGAAACTTCTTTTGTTCTTTTTCTAATTTTATTAAAGTCAAAGACTGCAGATCAGGCCTTTAAAATTAGTCCTCTAAGGAATAGATCAAATAACTATGGTAAATTAACTTTCCTGTTGAGGAATAACATGATAATGCACACCAGTACGAAGCATTTCATACAGCAGATTGTACAGTGGAAGTACAGTCCAGTACCAATGTGTGCTGGACAGAATGTTACTATACCCATATTGATTTAACCATTTTTCTCCCTTTATTTCCTTCATCTCGGCCTTCTTGGTGTTCAATTGCACAAATGAAGGTAAATTGATATTTAATCACCCAAATGCGAACTAGGTAAATTGAAGTACAATTTGGCAACTACAGTCATGCATTGCCATGCCATTAATCTCAGCAATGTTATTTATTAGCTTGTGTTCCAGTGTATGAGTAGGGACACAGCATGTATACTATATGAATTTTATAGTTGTTCTTAATTAGCATCTGATCATACCTTAGCAGAAGAAATCTCTTTTGACAGAATGGCAGCCTCTGTTAGATGAATTGGGAACTTGTCGACACGACAATAAAGTAATTCCAACTCCAAAATCTGACAGACCATGTCAATAAAAATTATAAAAAACAGCAAACACGACAGCTCCGAAATCAAATGTACAGTGTTGCTACAACCATAACCATGCAAGTAGATGCTTGGGGGGGGGGGGGGGGGGTGGAAGAACGCGGGAGGGAGGGAGGGAGAGGGAGATTGATGCTTACAGTTGGACTGGAGGAAAGGGCCGTGTTAATTTCACCGATCAGTTTTTTTGCCTCCTCAGCGTAGGTCTATCAAAAAAATAAAAATTAAAAACAACATAGGTAAACCTTAACGTTACATTTGGGAATATTCTGCATTAACCCCCAAACCAGCACCTTTGCATAAGAACCTCAGGACAAAAAAGCAAATAAATAAAAAGATAACTCATTCCTGGTACAATTAATCAGCACAAAACAATGAATCTAATTGCAGTTTCTAGGTTAAAATTCCTTAGTAGAAGTACCTTGAGTTGGTCAAGTTCGGGGAGACAGCATGGCACAGGGTTAACAGTTACCAGCTCTTGAACCTCACCAAATGCAACTTTATGTGAACTCGGTTTCTTTACATTAACTATTATTTTTGACAAAAGACCTCTGACATGCAGTGACCACTTCCGAGCCTGGGTCAATCTGTCTGCCATATTGCGTACCTAAAACACATTTGCTCAAATTCAGCAAAGGTAGCAGAGAACAGATCCAATCTCAGATTCCAGTACAATTTGATTACTCAGTACAGGCATGAACCAGTCAAAATTATAGTAAATGCAGTGCCATGCCTGGATTATCCCATTTTAAATATATCATTCGCTAATTCGCTTCCTTGATGGCTGTTACATCAAAGAAAGAGCCAAAAATAACCAATGAAGTACTTAAAAAAAAAACTGGTGCAGTATCATGCCAATATTTCTCTTGTTTAAGTCTGCTACAATACAGGAACCTCTTAAGATTGCAACCCCGGGTTTAAAATTAGCATAGATACAAGCAAGCATGTGTATATCAGTAAATATACCGAGTCCACATCATGGTCGGCCCAAAGGAATTGCTCCGCATCCACAAGGGCAGCATGGTAATTTGAGTCTGAGAATGGCATCTCGAGAATATGGTATGAGTTGGAAAGCCAATCCTCAGCAAGCTGCACAAAGGATTTAGTCCCACCTTTCACCTAAAATAAGGTAAGCATACACATGAAACTTCACTTTATTTCAGAAAAAGAAAATGGGATATAAATTCAAACAACTTCTAGGAGAAAAATTGAAGATTTTAGTGTTCTTAAGCTTTGGATAAACCCTTACAAGGACTAAATTCTTGAATTTTGGTGGTTCTTCAGTCCATGCTCATATAAGTATGTACCAGCTACAACGATGCTGGTAAATCTTAATTACAGAATTGAGGGAAGATATAGGAACTAATGTAGTTTAGTTAGGGTTTTGCAAATTTGGGTGAATCATTCTCCTAACAAACCATCAAAACCCCAAAATTAAGAACAGATCAGATGGCCTACCATGATTAATTGAAACCTCAAAACTAACATAAAAGCACAAACACCGTACAGAAGCATGAAAGAAATAGAATACAAACCTCTTTCTTCAGCTGACCAGAGGAACCCGTCATTGAGTTAAAATGGATCAGATCGCAAAATTCAGCGAGAGTATGACGGTACATAAGTTGATGTTTTTCTGGACTACACTCGCACAGATGTTTCCAGTGTTCTATACAAACAAGAGAGCCCGGTCGACACTCACATGCCACAGCCGAAAGATACAAGTATTGTTGACAAATGATGCATGTAGGATCCTGAAATAGTTATAGTCATATAGCAAATATTAGAGGACGTCAAAATTCTCCTCGTTGTCTTGCTTCATTTCCCAACTTCTAGGCAGTTTTAATATGTTTATTAAAGACAGTGATGACAATGCTCTTGTTGTCTTCATTAATTTTTTATTCTCGTTACTATCAATTTGGAACTTCTAGCAATTTATGAGAACATTCAGACCGCATATATATGGTTCATATGAACTATGCATGTTTCAACAATAAAGTACTTATTTTGGATCAATAAGTCAAGGTTTTAGAGAGTGTCTAGTGTTAAAATTTGGAAAGAGAACAGGAGAGAGGAGCAATAACTATAAGAGGAGAATATAAAGAGGAAGGTAACATCAGAAGGTGGTTTACCCAAATAGAAAAACTAAAATCTATTAGTTTGTTGTATCAATTTTATAATGCATAATGTTGAACTCTTAGATAGACTTAAAAAGCTTAGCAACTACAAGACTACCCAATTAAAAACTGAAATTAAACAAAATTAAATAAAAACAAATTATAAAAGAATAACTTTTTTTAGAAACTCAACAAATTTGACCCCCAAAAATCAAGTTTACTTTTGGTAACAGATAGGCATCAGATCTAGCTAAAATAATTTCTTTTGTAACTATAACTGATCTTGTAAGAATTCAATCAAAAATTTAGAAAACTCGAGTCTATTAATTAACTGACTTGACTAATCCTAGACTCGAGTTGGACTCAGACTTGACCATGCAATATTTAGTTGCATAACAAGAAGGACCAAAATTTCAAACAGCAACTGTTAGTAAGAACCTGCTTACTATTAATTAATCCTTCCTACTTTGCCAGTTTAATGTACCTCTTCATTACCAACATACTCTGGGTGAATTTTTGGAGACATCCATTTTGACCTGACAACACCACTGACCCATAGATCTTCTCTGTGCTTTTTCTCTCTTTGAAATACCCTCTTCATTTCTTCAGTTAAGAATGGCAGTGATTTAGAATCAATACCGTTCTTAGCCAACACAAACAGCAGCTCCTCATGTGATAAGACAGCTGCCTTGTGGTACCTTCGGTACAGTTCAGCCCCAACACCTCCATGTGGTAACCAATCAGCTGTGGCGAAATTCACAGCCTCAGCACAGTTTAACCCTGGATATATACAGATGCAAGGAGTTAGAAATTTACTATCTAATTATATGAACCAATAAACAACACACCACAGACATATGCTTTAAGAGCTATAGTAATATGAACAAACTCTTTCTTAGGTGACTAAGTAATAATGCTCACAAAGAGTACATTTCTAGCCCTCCGAAGTGTAGGCGTGCAAAATTACTAAACTTGTAGGAGCAAATATTTGATTTAAGCACAGAGTTGTATGAGCGCTCTCGAATGCAAGTGTGATGATTGCAGATTTACAATTAAAAAAAAACACAGATGATTCAGAGCAATAAATATGAAATCACCAATATATAATTGTTAGGGTACACATACCAGAGTTGAAGCCTCCATGAAATGATCTGGGAAAAGTTATAACAAAGCTCCCTGGTTCCTGAAAATTCAAAAATAGTAAAAGGGAATACGCCAAGAAGCAGCTTTTAGTCAATGAAGTCAAATACAATGGTGTTGTAAAGCTTTCACACATACAACAATAAGCTTTTGGGCAGCAATAATATACTTTATCCTATAAATAATACTGAAATTATCCATCAATATTAGTAGCTTACATAACATAACAATATATCAACAAGTTATCAACTTTTACCATACCGAATGAACCTATACTTGCACAAATGCATCTGGGGTTTGGTTTAGAATCCTTGGGTTTTGGTTGATCATTGCACTATTGCTCATTAGGTTTAAAGTTTCCACTGCCGAAAATAGTTCCAGTGAAGCATGTTGCAGGTAAAGTCACTCCTACTCGGTTTAGTACCAAAAGCTATATAATAATCCTTAAGACTGTAATTCTCTTAGTTTTGAGATTGAAAGACAAACAGCTTCTACCTGAACAACACTATAAACAGGAACTCCATTCTGTTGCAACACAGATGGATTGAGCATGGTGACAAGCTGGAAGAGGAGGTCGGGTTGTGTATCAAACAAATCTGGCAGAGCATTTCGCATAACCTTCATGGAGAATTGCATGAGAAAAAATTTAAGACTGATAGCTTTCCGCAGGTTACCAAATTATTTTCAAGTGCAAATATAAATTTGTTCTTAAAGAATACCTGCTCAAAAGCATTGGCTGCAGATCCAGGGACACCATACCAGCATTTTGGCTCTCCCCTGAAAATGTAAAGAAAACAGCTCAAGCTCTGAGCTCATCACATCCATGAAAAAAAAAACAAGTTTTTGGTAGTACAAATGCCTTCATTAGTTCCTTGCCCCAATATTATATCACTCTTTCCTTCTACCTAAATGCTCTTCAAAACTTCCTAAAAATTTTTTTTCTCCTCTTATAAACAAACGATCGGAACTTTGAGCAGACTCATTGAAACTTATTGATCTACACTACAGATGAGTATAACCTGATCAATATGCAGGTCAACAGTTATGGTACAGAACATCAAATGTAATCAAAACCTACTTTAGACTGCTTAGCTTCAATTAAGTTTGGTTTTGCAATTCAGCCCCAGTATAGTTAACCCTCCAACAGTGCAGTAGTTCGCAAAAGAAGCCTCTTTCACCCGCCCTTGTTCAATGAAGTTACATATATCCAACATAATTAATGGAATAAAGACAGTGATCCTTGACAGCTAGTTCATATCAATATCAGTGCAAAAAATAATTAATGGAATAGTAAAATTGAGATCAGACGGGTAGTCTGTACCCCTACCAGTGCATATAATTAATGGAATAGAAACTGTGGTCCTCGACATGCCAACAAAACGCCGAAAAAAGCATCCCTACATAAAGCCACGGTACAATCACACCAGTGATATTCTCTCTCACACTCCGAAGAATTGAGCCCGGCAATTTGGGGAAATTATTCAGATTCCATGGGTTCACACTGTACTCCTTCCACAGACCTGGATCCACATTTGGTGGACATGGATCACCTGGTCTAGGAAAACCTGATCCATGTATGGATGTATCTAAATCACTCCCATACATAACCTCCACCGGCCCAGCTTTTCCTTCAACAATCTCCCAGAATTTCTTTTCAATTTGAGACCTTGTCAAATTTCTCTGGCCAAACCACTTTCTCCTCATTTTATCATCCATTCTCCGAAACTCATCAAGAGATCGGTTCTTGCCAGGTACAAACCCGAAACTGTCCTGATCTGAATTGATGCACTCAAGGCAGTACCAGTTTCCTGAAGGAACATTCTCTAATGGTGGTGTGAGACAGTATATGTGCCAGCCTTTATTACATCTATCACATAGAAGCATCACCTCTCCATGCAACCCACTGTTACATTGTTCACAGATCTGATCAAATTCTTGGTTACTGACATTATCTACCTCGTGCACTAATTTCTGACTAATCTTTTTTCTTTTATTTCTAGTATGAAATTCCATTTTGCTCTTTTCAGGATCATTCTTTCTATCATTGTAAATCTCATAGTCATACAAATGTTCATAGTACAACTGAGACAAGACATGCTTGGCACACTCCGAGACCTTCTTCACCGGCCGAATAAACTGTGCGACATCACCCCATCTTTTATCCTGACAGACCGCATTGTAGCCACCAAAACGTTTTACGGCATTAAATAATTGGCACAGATCAAGCGGCTCACCTCCAAAGACAGGAGATTTCTTGGGTGGTTTTCTCTGTAGATGTGAAGTGAGAAACCGCAAGTAGTCAAGCCGAAAGGTTGAAGGGTCAGAGGAGGAAAGGCGCGACTGGAGATGGTGTATAGGCTGAGATTTAGTGGGAAAAGAAGACAAAGATAGTGAGAAGGGAGGAGGGGCCCAGGTGTCAGGTGGAACTATGCGGCAAATGCCATATGGCTCTGCTAAAGGGCGTATATGAGCAAGGTACTGAATGGGGTCGCTGAATTCGGATTCTGATGGGTAGAAAACGGGTGCTTGGGGAATGGGGGGAGAAGGAGTAGAGGGAAGGGGGAGGGGATGGGTTAGAGACTTCTGTACCGCCCGAGGTCGACCTTTCCCCATCGGAGAGAAGGAAAGCGGTGGAGGGGAAGGCCGGAAGGGGAGTGAGGGTTAGGGTTTGAACAAGCAGAGAGAGTGAGATCGTAGGAAAAGGTAAAAAAGGGTAGAACGGGGATTTTTGAGAAGTTTGAGGTAACGGAACGGTCTGAAGCTCCGACTCGTCTAAAATTTCAAATGCAATTTTGGTAGAATTTTTATAGTTTTTGAATTTGGCATTCTGTTTATTCGTTGATTTTGTAATTTCAAATCTTGAAACTTTCCGACAATTTAAAGATAAAAAATCGCACAGTTGGATAATTTATTTACAAAAAGATATTATGAACAATTTTAATAAACGAAATATATGTAGTATTTTATGACTATTTAACTAGTAAGGATGGTTAAAATAAGAAAGACATATTTTTTCTTTTTGCAAATTTATTAGTTTAAAAATAAAAAATAAGCAATTGACAAAAATATCAGTGGTGCATACTTCAGCATGATCTTCCCTCATCATTGTAAAAGAAAATAAGTCTTAATTACGTAGAAAAACCTAAAAAAAAAAATCATCAATTCAATTAAGTGGAATGTTACGTTGGACCGATTTTGAGGAGACAAAGTGGCATAACATATTAGAGAAGTTATAAAAAACAAGAGAGATGGATGGTGGTGGGATTGGAAGGAGAGATGTGATTGATTGAGAGTACGAGAAGATATACTTGTTAAGATAAAAAAATACTTTTGGTGGCATCGGATGGAGATGAAGAAAACATATTTTATAGTATTTGACGAATATCGATTAATAGAGATAGATACTCATCAACGGAATGTGGCGGGAAGCTTTACAAAAAAAATTAGTTCAAGGGCATTTTTAGTAAGAAATACGTGGATAAATTAACATTCTTAGTCAGATTTAAAATTTTATAGTTTTTTATTATAATGACGCGAATATATACACTACAATAAGTTCGGTTTGAATTTTACCAAGAGATAGAATAAGTAAATTTTCTATTATTAGAAAGTTGTTCTCTCGTAGAGAGAAGAAAGTCATGAAAAAATTTAAGTTTGTAGCTTTTATTGGAAAAAAATTGATTAATGTGTTAGTTTTATAATACTATAATTTTTTCAAATGACTAAGTATTTGTATCTAAATTTAGTTGAAAGCATCATACACAATTGTTATTTTCAAAATACAACAATAGCAAATATAATATCATTACCAACACTAAATTAAGACAAAGACCTGAATAATTTATCATTTTTAAATGAAAAATATTTAAATATCCTAACTCAGATTAATTAGGACTCCTCATCTTATAAAGAAATAATTTTTTTTTTTCAATTGTAGCACAAAACAAGAAATAGTTGGAACAAAGTAAAAATTGTTACCTCTTATTTTATGGTTTGCACATTCCAACAATTATCAATAAATCATAGCATTAGAATCCATTTTACACAATTTCTTATTACTATTTTAGACAACTGATAACATATTTTGTCTTATTTTACGTGAATTTGTTATCTTAATCAATTATAAAAAATGAACAAAAATCAAATAATTTAGATTAAGAGTAGAAAATACACATGTCAATGTGTGCGCGCATGTGTGCTGATGTAGGTAGCTATGCGAGGAGCAAAGAAAGGTTGCCACAAAATGTATTTGTTTCCACCGTACCGCTAGATATATGGTTATGAGAAAATTTTCAATTTATCATGTAAAATTCTTATTTAAAAATCTCGTGCATATAAAAATCAAAGTACAGTGAATAGAATGTAAGAAAAATTTATGACCGACAGTGGCAATTGACGTGATTATAGAAAATCGTATGGAATATAATGAGATACCGTTTGAAACTCCGAAAGAATATATTCAAAAATAAATATTTTAAGAAGCTTTTCTAAAAAAAATCACGCCAAAAATCTGAAGTAATTTGAAGAATGTTGTGTTCAAAGAAAATGAAAAAATGCAGGAAACGAATAAAAACAAGTATTAGAATTAAAGAAATTAGAAAGAAGGAGAACATGTTGCATTGAAAACAAAAGTTGAGTATCGGGAATTTGAAAAAAAAAAATATTAGGATGAGATATTGTCCAAAATAAAGTGTAATATAGGGGAAAAAAATTAAAAATGAAAATTCAATAAATATTTTGTTTATTGAAAGATTATGCACTCTTAAATATTTTTTAAATCTTCAATATTACTGCAATGAGTAAATTATATAAATAGTTAATAAATTATCTAGCTTAACAAAGAAGCTGTGGCTCCAGAAGAAGAGTCAGTGGGTAAGATTCAATATATATAAAAAGTTAAATATTTTCTCTTATAAATCTTCCACTTATTCTTTATGAATTAAAAGTTCATTTATTGTTTTTTTTTTAGTAAAGGTGCCAACAAAATTGTATAAAAAAATTGAAAACGCTTAAATACTTTTTTTTTTTTTTGAGAGAAACTTTTGTTGTTGTTGTTGTGGAGATACAAATATTAGACGAATATTAAGATTCAAAATTATATCCGCATTGATAAGAATAGGAATGCACACTAATTAACCGAGAACAAAGTTATAAGAATTTATGAATATTAATACTAAAGACAAATATGTAAATACGATATAAGAATTTAAAATAATAACATATAAATTTAAAAGTAAAATTGATGACAACATATACAAAATTGAAGCATAATAAATAACAACTATACAAAATGTAAGCATCTTTCTGAAAGAAAAAAAATAAAAGAGATGATTTTAAGTGGAACCATAACAAAATTGAGTCCTAAAGAAATTTAAGTGGAACCATAACAAAATAATAACGTGCTATTTAAAATATGCTACTTTTTAGATTATTTCATCCATGTCAAATCCAAGCCGATATTAACTTGGACTGGTTGTGAGCATAGTGACAAATGAATAGTTCAGGTTCGGTTTAGCGGGGTCAAAAATTTGTGATTCGGGTATAATTCGGATATAATTCGGGAATGATTCGGTATAACAAGGAAGCAAAAAAAAAACCCAAAAAAAATAATTAACAAAATTCGCGTTTTTTTTTTATTTATGATCGCGGATATTTCGTGATTTGCTTTTTATTCGCGAATAAAAAGTATTATACATTGTTTTGTGTTTTATTCGGAGTTCAATTTGAAAACGTCAAAAAAACAAATAAAACGCGAATTAATCACGTATATTGTTACAATGGTTGTGAACCATAAACTCGGTGATTTCAAGGGATTCTACAGAGATATTCTAGAGGAGTCAAACTCAACGGTAGCTTGTACGTCGGGGTTAACGCGCCGGTGCCTTACTGTAAGCTGGACTGGATTTTAAAATCCCAAATAATGGGCTCAACGGCCCGTACTTTTTTGGAAGGATTAGTAGGATGGGCCGAAGAATCTTTTCTTCCATTGTTTTAACTAACATATCACATAATCAGACTGATAAGAAATATACAAAGAAAACTTAAGAGCATCTACGTCCTGATATTATTAGAGTTTGAGTGAGTCTATGGTACTATGCACAGCACGATTTAGTCTGTAAAACAGATTAATATTTTTCTTTTCAAAATCCTAACGGTCAATTCAAACGGTTCAATATGATTTTCATATGAATATATACTATCTTTTCAAAATCCTAACAGTTGATCCGAACGGTTCAATATGATTTTCATATGAATATATACTTGCAAACCAAATTTTATATTATTTAGAATTTTTTTACTAATTTTTAAGATAGGTAGACAATCATTGTTTTTGGATGGTCCATTATTTTCAGATCAAGTGATTTTGTACCTATCTTAAAAAATAGTAAAAAAATTCTAAAAAAAATATAAAATTCAATCTGTAAGTACATATTCATATGTGGATTATGTAGAATAGTTCGGATCGACCGTTAGAATTTTAAAAGTAAAAATATTGATCTGTATTACGGATGAACCCGTGATATGCATAGTATGATATACTCACTCTAAGAGTTTCTAATATGAGGTGACAGATTCTAATTTAGTTTTAGAGATGTGGGAGAATTTTTTATTTAGAAACTATTCAGAAAAGTTTCTTATTTAGAAACTATACATGAAAGTTTCTTATTAAGAAACTGTTTATAAACTACACATTGGCCAAATGATTGGCTCAAATTATTTCTCATTTTTAATTTATTGCTGATGTGGCTTAATAGAAACTCTAAAATTAATTTCAGGGATGTGAGAATTTATAAATTTTAGAGACCTTAATTACTAAAAAGTAGTTAACATTTATTTAGAAACTAATTTGAGTTGTAGGGATGTAGATGCTCTTATACTGTAACTTTGCAACTCTCATATCTGTCTGTCCAACAACGTCAGTAGTATCACATTTTCTTTATAAATGGAGTAATTTTTTTTGGAGGTCACTAAACTTTAGTCCTTGCAATGAATTTGTCACTCAAGTTTAATTTGTTTTTCTATAATTATTAAACTTTTTATTTGTTCCAATTAAGTCACTCTGTTATCTTTTTCAACCAAAACACTAATAAAATATAAAGATCAGTTAGAGATGAATGAGCATATTTCGTTAGTGTTTTGAATGAAAAAGATAACAGAGTGACTTAATTGAAACAAATAAAAAGCTAGAAGTACAAATTAAGAGTGATAATAAATAACAAAATTTCAGTGACCTCCGAAAAAAATATTAAGCAGATTGAGCATATTTTCGGACACTACTTCTAGTCTAATTAATAAAATAGGTGATCGCCGTGTAGGTATAGCCGTATAGGTACTAGCCAGTTCATAACAGTATCGGCTGATAAGCAGTGTAACTGTTTTCCATAACAACAATACATGACAGCCTTAATTAGACAAATTAAAAAAAATAGTTTTTTATTTAAACTATAGTAAATTAATTAATGAGAGAAGAGATCAGAAGGAAAGAGACGGAGGGAGATATGGATTGGAATAACTTACCATGCACGTGCGCATACACACATGTTAATTAAGTTCATGAAAACTTTTAATTCAAAACCAAGAGTGAGGCTATGGTGCTATCTGCTATGCATAGCAAGGATGGGGTCCGTGTTACGGCTCAAAATTTGACTTTTTAAAATCCTAATGGTCGATCCAACCGTTCAATGTGATAACCATATGAATATGTACTTGCAAACTAAATTTTATATTTTTGTCGAATTTTTTTACTATTTTTTTAGATAGGTAGAATTTTGATGGTCCAGAATTTTCAGAAAACACTGATTTTTCTACCTATCTAAAAAAATAGTAAAAAAATTCGAAAAAAATATAAAATTTAGTTTGCAAGTACATATTCATATGGTTATCACATTTAACGGTTGGATCGACCGTTAGAATTTTGAAAAGTCAAATTTTGAGCCGTAGCACGGACCCCATCCGTGCTATGCATAGCACCATAGGCTCACTCCAAAACCAATATCTTATATTCATGCTTCAAAATCAATTAATATGTTATCTTCATGATTTTTGAAAAGTTAGCTCAAATTCTTTATTAGTGTTCAAAACAAGAATCAAAGACTTTTTGCGAGAATAAAAAGTGACTTTTTGCGACGGAGTACCGTCATAAACGTGCTTTATCTATTTACGACGGTACTTTTCGCGAGGGAGTACCGTCATCATTGTGCTTTTTCTCTCGCGAAAAGTGCCTACTTTGTTGTTGTGGTTAACAATCAACTTTTTTTTTTCTTATGATTCCAATTCCAAACATATTAAAGATTATTTTGTATTTGTTCTAGCACACATATTTATGTTCCCTTGAAATCTAATATATATCGAGAGATATTTTTACGGAACTTCATTGAAAATTGACAGGTTTTACAGAATTGGTATCCTCTGCATTAACTCAAAAGAATCTTTTGAGTTAATACATATGGACCATTCGATCTGTTTTAAGATCCGTGTTAGTTAGATCCACACTAATATTAAAGGGTCCCCACGTGATCGGATTAGCTCCATTTAAAATCTGACGGCCGAAATGTATTAACTCAAAAGATACTATTTTGTGTTAATGCAGACGATGCGGACTCGGTTTTACATGTGGATAAGAAGCAAAGTTTTGCAAGATATACATATTTTACTTGGTCTATATTTTATATATTTTATGAATTATATGAATGAACTATAATGTATCTTTTATAGAAAAGAAGTAAAAAACAGTCCGTAAAATATTTATCTTTATTTATCTACATTTGTTAAAGTACAAATTCATGAGTACTACAATAAGATATAAGACAAAATCAATTTAATTATTTAAAACATTGTATGACAATATTTCCTCCATCAAACAACCGAGGAGTCCTTCTACCATCTTCAATTTCCTCATTAGGTAACTTTGTTCTGTTTTCATCATCTTATTTTTATCCAGTTTTTTTAAATACCATTAATTTATTATTTGTTTCCATTTTTATGGTATTTTTTTGGCTTCTACAATTTTACATTATAAAATATTACAAAATCATATCATTCACGCGCGGAAGAGAAAAAGTTGAACGGTAATAACATTTTGTTAATGTTCCAATCAAATTAAAGTCAAAAAATTTAAAACCAAGTAGTGTCTAAAGCAATTGGAGAAGTTCTAATGAAGTATCTGAAAAAAAAAAATCCATATTAAACTAATAAGATAGGTGATCGTCATATGGGTACTAGCTAGCCAGTTCATAACAACACCGATTGATAAATAGTGTAACTTTTTTTCTCATAACAACAATGCATGACAAACTCTTATTAACCTTAAATTAATAAAACAGAAAAAGGAATAGAGAGAGGAAGGGGAAGATAAATTACTTAATGCGGGTGTAGAGTGAGTATTTCAAGAGATGAAGTATTAATGAGGAAATGAGTTATAAAGTCAATGTCATAAATGAGACCTAACTAGGTGGAGGCCTTGCGTAGCTTCGGCAATTGCTTTCGAGTCATGGAGAAAATATATAGAAAGTTAATATATATATAAGTTATGTTATGTACAGTCAAAATTAGCGAGTGGCATAGAGATATAACAAAATTGTGCAAATAGTTGGGTTTTTTTTTTTTGAGGATAAACCAGTAGGTATTGTATTAATTTAAATAGTCTCAAAGTTACAGTGCCATAAAGAAAAAAATTCTAAAGGTAAAATACAAACTAAATGAAAAAGGTAATAGCAACTAAATACCCACCCTTTCCATCTTATAAAAAGTGAAAAAATGGGGGACCTAATTGAAAGTTTTGCTCAACTCTTCTGACAGCCCTTCGCTGGTTACCAGTAAGCAGAAAATGATGCTTGTTCTGCAACTGTAAGGCTAGATTTTTACCAGCAATTTTTCCTCTTCCTTCATATGCTATCCTGCAACACTTTTTTGCTTCGTACTCTATTCATCGTCTGAGAAAAATGCCAGGTCTATCCTTTGTTGTACTCCAACCTTCCTTCTGAACTCTTCACTTGGGTAGCCATTTATAACCTGCCTTGCCTTGCCTTTCTTGCCCAATTTGCGATGTTGTGTGCTGGTTTGAGATATTCTCTTCTTGCAATAACCCCTTGTGTTTACCTATAAGATATCTTGCATGCCCCTGAGATTTCTAACATATGGCAGAAAGGGTACTCTCTAAAAGATGTTGGCATGATGACATATAGATGAGCTGTTCAAGAAGGGAGAAATTGGGAACACTTTGTGATGAGCCTAACGTTATGATCTACAACACTCTTATAGATGAGCTGTGCAAGAAAGATGATGCATTTTTATATGTAAAATAACAATGTCTTTTAATCACTTAGATAGGATCATAAGCATGCAAAAAAGTGCAACATATAACCTTAAACAGGGAAGTATGCAAAGATGTGTAACACACGAACTTGAAACAGTGCACCGATGAAGCAAAAATAGCACGTGCAATTCAAAATGGAAACAACTCAACCAAGTGTACCAAGTCCAACCAAATCAGAAAATCAAGAGAACATGAAAGAAAATACAAAAAGGCAATCAAAAGCCAGGCTTTCACAATCAGAACAATAGTATAAATAAATTGTATGAGATATAAAACACTGATAACATAAACTAATCAGCAGAACCTTACAAAAAAAATTGTTAATCAAATTTAATAATAACAATCTTTCTCCATTAATTAATCCAACCTAACAAATAGGTTTCAATATGTGTTTTTTTTTTCTTTCTATTTCTACTGGTATGTAGCCATCCAATTCATATTTAAATATTGGAAAAAAAAAAATTGTCTCAGTTGTAGATGTGCCAACCTAAAAGCAGGTTCAATGAAAGAATGATAGAAGAAGAAAAATCTAGGTGTTATTAGGTTATTAATTTGAACCAAATTGTATAAGGTTGTTAACATAAAATCTCCAGTATTCAAAATATAAAATTATTGGTATAGTTTTAGAATAATGTGGGAATCAGACTGAACTGGCATCAGGTCCAGCTATGCATGCCAGAAAGGAGAGGATTTTTTTCTCTCACATATTAAACGTTAGACAAATCTCCAAAAGAAAAAAAAAGTTTTGAAGCTCATATTACTGCTTTGACTTTCCGAGAGATGAAAGGATTTCATTTTCATTTTTTATTTACAGAAATTGTATTGATACATGAAAAGTGAATCCAATAGTTGATCCCTCCATCATGGAATTTCTTCTATCATGAACAGTGAACCCTCCATCAAGAATTAATATATATAAACACAGTGATTTGATCCAAGAGGAGGAACAAAGGGCGAACTTAAAAGGAATTTGTTTCATACCTTACTATAGAAAGAAGCTAATTTTTTTTAGTGCGCAAAATCCAGAAATTTGAGTATTTGCAAAAAAGTTACGACTATGTTCAATGCAATTTAGTGCTTACAATCTAAAAAGTTATTTGAGTTCCAGTATGGATTACCCAAACGCGCACTCTTTGCAAGGAAAAAATGAAAATAGCTTCCAAGCGGCCCGAGCTTCTTCACCGTCACCTCCATTCCATCCAGCAATCACCCCTAAATTCAATTGAAATTCAATTTAAAACAATTTCAAATTGTTTTCATGCGAACAATTTATAGATGAATTAATTTACCCTGAATACTGGACCGAATCCACCTTCGTACCTAAAAACCTTATACTCCTTCGCTGCTGTTGCTTCAATCATCCACCTTTCTATAACCTAAAATCAAGTATTTATGAGCATCATTAGCAGGAAAAAAATCTAAAGAAGCGAAAAAAAAGTAAGTGAAAGCAGTTTGAAATCTTACTTGGAGCTGGCGGTAGTCAGAAAGTCGTGGTACGGAGAGAACTGAGAGCGTTTGGGAGAGTGGATCCCGGTAGCATTATGCCGCGTGAGATGGGGAAAAGAGTGAGAGATCGAATTTTTTTACAGAGAACAGAGATGTAGGGAGGGCGATTTGGAAAAAGCGTAGGTCCGAAGTTGGGAAGTTTCGAGAGGAAGCGCGACATGGGGAGCAAGAAAGAAATGCTGGAATAGAGAGAGAGCGGAAGAGACGAAGTTTCGAGAGAGAGGAAGAAGAGAAGAGTGCTCTGACAGTGGGACCCGGCTGGAGATAGTAATGTATCAGATCTGACAGTGGGACCCGATTGGAGGTCTTACTGTTCATTTTACTGTAGCACCCTCATCAAGGATTAAGTATATAGTATAGATAAGTAATATCTAGAATATGCAAGTTAGTGAAGATTCTGCAGTTAGAACTGTTTTAGTAATTTATCTGATTTTGATTACACAAGTAGGTACTGATTGTTAGCATGCATATGAATTTTTAGTTTCCAGTGTACCATGTTATTGTTTTGATCCTTTAATAAATATATAATATTTATCTGTCTATTGTGTCTTATAATTAAGCTAAAAAGTGTTTTATATATGTTGGTGTTTCTTATTCTTAAATTTTATATAAGACATAGTTTTTGGTGTGTATTTCTACTTGTGTGAGGCTGGTACGTGATATGAATTTTCCCTGAATCTTTCACATCATTTTGTCTTCATGATGATAGTATTTTTTTTTTGCTATAATTGCATCTTATAATTACATAATTAATGTTGAATGGAGGAATAGCATTCTTGATATATAGTCTGATTATTAGCGTTACATATCTAATATAGTCGGATTATTAGTGTTGGGTTCTTATGATCATGCAGGTCAAACGTCAAACAAAAAATAACTCCTCTCGAGGGCAATTTTTTATTTTTTTTATTTAAAGAAAAAAAAGATGAGCTCATGCCCCCAAATTTCATTGATATAGAAGTTTACATCATGGTCACAAATAGTAATCCATTACTATAAAGTCATTCAAGTAAAATAAAATAAAAATTAAGAAAATGAGAGTCACAAAGGTAAAAAAAAACTAAGATAAAGAACTAATAACAAAGTACATTACAAAAAATTGCTTACTCGTGAGTTAAGAAAATGAGAGTCACGAGTAAGCAATGTTTTGTATGCACTTACTCGTTTAAATTATTTATAAGCTTATGCCTGGTTATCATTTTCTTTTTTTCTAGATCGATCGTTTGAAGTTATCATTTTCTTGAGGCTCCACTTCTTTTCAGATCTCTACCTTTTTGTTTTACAGATTCTGGCAAATTAATCCTCTAGCCCCATGAATCGTGCAATTGTATTTGGTATTCTCAGCTTGGTATACTCAGAATTTCCTCTGAAAAAGTTGCTGTAATTAGAATTCATGAAATTACTATTGCTGGTATTAGCTAATAGTCGTTCTATTTCAATTGGTGGTACCACTGTACGTTCACGGACCTTTGACAATTTTTTTAAAGTTTAGAATTAATTTAGTACAATGTCAAACGGTTACAAAAGTGATAAAAAATAAAGAGTGAGTCTATGGTACTATGCATATCATGGGTTGATCCGTAATACATATCAATATTTTTATTTTCAAAATCCTAACAGTCGATCCGAACCATTTAACATGATCCCCATATGAATATGTACTTGCATACCGAATTTATATTTTTTAGAATTTTTTTAACTATTTTTTAAGATAGGTAAAAAATCACTTGATCTGAAAATTCCGGACCATCTAAAAACAATGATTTTCTACATATCTTAAAAAATAGTAAAAAATTCTAAAAAATATAAAATTTGGACTGCAAGTACATATTCATATGAAAATCTTGTTGAACGGTTCAGATCGACCGTTAGAATTTGAAAAAGGAAAATATTGATCCGTATTACGGACCAAATCGTGCTATGCATATTACCATAGACTCACTCAATAATAAATATATAAAACAATTTATAAAATGGTCATTTTTTCGACCGCTTGACTTTGTACTAAATAAATTTGAAACTTCTAAAATTTTGCATGTACATGCATCACTATGAAAGTAGATGGATTTCAACAGTTTGAATTCGTCGTTTAAAGCCAAACTGATAGACTTTTGAAATTATGCTCACCAATTTCTCTTAATGAGCACATCACACTCTAGCTTTGCTTGGAAAACCATATACAACAAAAATTAATAAATTGTATTGGGATATAACAAAAATTGTATAGTTGAAATAGTTGAACATATTTATACAGGGATATAACAAAAACTGCAAATCTGAAACTGTTAGATTGTTTCGCTACGTAAGATAAATTAACATCGGCCTATGTGCTACATTTGTAAGAGGGATAAGACCCAAAGGGACAAGACTATATAACATCAGATAAATGACCAAGATCCAAGAAGCTTTATCTGCAAAACCAATAAATAGTCTAAATAAGACATCAAGCTTGTGCTTTTTAGAAATTGGCACTTGAATTAATAAACAATAAATAGATTGTATAACATATGATCATTCAAGTAATTATTAAAAAAAGTAATATACCACCGTGGAAATAGAGACAGCTAGAGAGAAACTCAACCATACAAGTATACAACTGATAATACTTCGCAAGCACACAACTGAAATCAGAAGTTTACGGGTGGTAAATTTCATACTAAACATGCAAAAGAGAAGAAATATTGGCATTAGATTTAAATTTTTTAGCGAAATTAGAAAAATCCTAAAATTAGGATTGAGAATGATTCTATGATCAATTATGAAATAGCATAGACCACATATATTTAACCATTCCCCAGTCCCCATTTACAACATGTGCAGTAGTTCTAAGTATTTACAAAGTTATTGCTTATTGTAAAAAAATATCGTTACAATTAACTTGATGGAATTTTAACAATTTTGGTCCTCCAATTGAATAACCTTATCTTTAAGGCCTTCCATACAGTTAAGTCTTAAATTATAACTTAACATAAAAAGACTAACGTCTTGTTTGGATGTTGTTATTGGGTGAATTAATATAATAAAATAAAAACTGAACTTGCTGAATTAATACAAAAAAAGTAAAAAACTTAATTTTATTACTCATTATTCACGAATCAATTCTTCTCTGCAAATTGGGACCCACAGTTTCAGACCCTTTAAGATTTCTCTCGAACGACTACTCATTATTCTATTACTTAAGCATATCCGTAACCACAATTGAGATTTACTAAAATTTGATTCTAACTTGATTTATTGAGTTAGGAAATTTTTCAATAAGTTGACGAAATGCTCATTTAAGAGATCTGTGTCAAGATATGTTATCAACTCATTATTCTATGACTTAATTAAGCTTGATTCAATTTCTTATGTTGTGGTAACAATAATAACAATTTAATCTATCACGAGTAAAATAATTCACGAGTTTCACCGAGCTTTGAACATTACGCCTCCAAAATATGTAAAAATTGTTGTCTAAAAATTAATATTTAAGCGAATATTTATTTTATTAAATTTTATAGTCAGTTAACGAAAAATGTATATTTTTTTTGTGTATGCAAAAGAACTTTCACTTCATTTAAGAAAAATAAGCTAGTTAGACCATGTTTATAATCTAATTATTATTTTTTTCGTACGGTTCTTCAATTATTAACTTTCTATCATAAATTTGGTGTGAATCTTAGAATCAATGCAACATTAAGTAATGAATAAAAATGAATTGTGCGTGACAAAATACTATTTATATTTTTTAGTTGCTAAATGAATTATGTGTGAAAAATAAATTGTTCATATTAAAATGTTAGCCACAATTGATATAAGAAAATATGTTTAATTTAACTTTACAATTTTTAATAATATATCAGAGTAAATCAAATTTTAAAACCTACTCAAGTCTCCACCACAACATTTAATTGTGAGTGCCAACAACACGACTACAAGAATTATACCGAAAGCCTTGAGTCATAACAAATCTCAATTTAACTTTTTGATAAACTAGTGCTGCTAGAGCCTCAGACTGTTTATTTCGAAATTGGTAGACGTAAACTGAACCAATTAAATGTTCCATATTCATTTTTCTCGTGCACAAGTGTAAAATATATGAAACTAATTGTATACACTGAAGATAATATTGTTAAATTTACAATTAAATCATATAAATCATTCATCTACCCGCCCGGAGGACTCTTAAATTGATGTCCACGGCATTTGATAATAGATCCGTACATAATCTTTTTTCTTATCCTAGTGTTTTTGAAATTGTTATTTTTTAAGCTTTGTGACTTGAATGTCTCTGAAATTTCATCTCAAGTGTTAAAGCGCTTGACAATTTATAAGTACTCTCAATCATACTATTTATTTACAAATAAATGTTAGAATTACTAAAGTAAAAAAAAACTATATTACAATGTACATCAAATTTTTACAATTCAATATGTATTAGAAAAATATTATTCAAATTAGAAAATTATAAAGATAGGACGTGTTTCAAATTTGGGTCAATTTGAAAGAATTTAGCATTCCATCAAATAATTTAAAAAATTTAAAGGTACGGTTTTACTTGTTTAATGATGAATGACATGATAACCAATTAAATTTCAAATTGAATGAAATCTGACACACATCCGAACTAGATAATTAAGAGCATACATCTATAATTTTGATTTTAATTTAAATAATATTTTTAAAATACATATTTCAAATATTTTTAAAATACATATTTCAATAGTCGGATATATAATAAAACTTCTTAAATAGAATATATTTCAAGTTTAACAACTCACATAAAACGGAGGTGGCAAGATTGGTGTTTGTCAAAACATTCTTTAGTTATCTTATAAGACAATGTATTTAAAAGAGCATAACGGGTCCATAGCTCAGTGGTAGAGCATTTGACTGCAGATCAAGAGGTCACCGGTTCGAACCCGGTTGGGCCCTTTTTAGTTGTTTTTGCTTAAATTTATCTTAGCAATGGACCAAGTTCAAGTCCCCAAACAATTGCCAACAAACATCGCTGTAAATTTTCTCTATATGCATTACAATTAGTCTTTTTTTTTTTTTGAAAATTATATGCATTACAATTAGTCATAGCAAGTATTCTATAATTAAACAGAGCACAATATTGGGTTCAAAGGCAACTGCTCATTTTTTATCAAAGAATACCAAAAATAGCAAATAGTACCAACGGTACAAATAAATGACTCTTTGAACCTTGTACATTATATAACTAGGAAACATGTAACAAATGAACTTTTTCAATCAATAGAATTTTTATCTCCTCAGAAATTATTTTCAACATATACTTAACAACGAAATGAGGTTCCTAGCTAGAGATTTGCATCTTCCATGTGAGTTATTACATATATATTTTCAACACTCTATAACTAATCCTGTCTTACAAGGCAGTGAGTATAAGTTGGATTCCATTAGAAGGCCTAAGGGATAACATAATCCTCGGTTGATGCTGATACGCTGGAGATACTGATAGCTGAAACTTGCGCAAAATCAGACTAAGCACAACCTTGTACTCTGTCATCGTGAGGTTCCTCCCGACACATATCCTCCCACCAAATCCGAAAGGCAGAAACCCCATGCGGTGCTTGCAACCCCCGTGGACGGAGTCCGCAAAACGGCATGGCCGGAATTGGAATACATCTGGGCCCCACAAGATAGGGTCATGATGCATTGCGACCACATCTATCCACATGTTTGTGCCCTTAGGGATGACCTTGTCTCCATCGCCGATTTGTATGTCGTCCCGTGCCTGACGCTGCACATTTGGTGCTGGTGAGTACAGGCGGAGAACCTCATTGAGAACCCAGCCCATCTGCAGCAGATGCATGAAATAATTAAGGATGGAATTTAATAAAGTAATATGTTATTTGCTAAGTGCAAACCAAAACTAGGATGTATAGTGAAAACTTATTTAGCTTCATAACTTGAGAATCAAGCTATAGTGTTCCATGCTGACATGCATAACTTGTTCAACTGAAACGTGTACGGTAGTTTATTTACCATCCACAAATTTAATGTTGTCCATTCAATTTAACCGTTGATATAATTAATAATTAATATTAACCAAACAGTTTGGATTAATATATGGAAAAAAGTACTTCTTTCAAAAAAATATATGGAAAAAAATGCACTTTAATAATAGAAAACAATAATTCAAAGGTTTGATATTTAATTAGTGTATTGTTTTTTAATAAAATATTATACAACAATATCAACGACCTCAATATGGAAATATGGAATATCAAAACAACTAATGCATTCATATTATTTGAGGGTTGTTTAATTACGTGCATTACTAGTAATAACAACCGCGCGTTTGCAAATTAAATTTACCAATTAGCTATTAAAATGGATCGTGTAGAAGTATTTTGTATACCAATAATTAGTATACTTAACAAAAAAATATATATACTATATCAAGAAGCTTAATTATAACCACTACAGAAAATTATATCAAGAAGCTTAATTATATCAACAGCCGTTACACACACACACACATATATGTATGCGTGTGTGTATAATGGTGGTTGAGGCTCAAAACATATCTCTCGATATTAATTGTACATTTAATTTTTTATTTCGCTCATGCACATCATCAATATGTATAGTTAGTCTTGTTTTGTTATGTTAATGCATATTGACGTAATCAGAAGAGAATTTGGAGTTAAATAATTAGCCACAGGTTTAACATTTTACCAGCCAACTAATTATTCCATATAGACACGCTTCTACTAGACTACTACTGGAAATGACAAATTCCTTTTTTTTTTATATATTACCAATTAAGTACATATGCATGTGTTTTATGTTATATTCCGCAAGTTCTTATGAAAGTTCTAAGCACGGATCAAAGGAAATTGATGGAATCCTTAACTACTACAAACCTTTACGACTATATATGGGAACTGGTGTGAAAATTCGACCAGCTTAAAGTAATTTTTGTTCTTCACCTTTTACTTTTAGTGTTGTGACCGGATTCCCTTTGACCAGATATGTATTATTTTCCCATTAATTTATCTATTATAAGTTGTTAGGTTTGAATTAATCAAGACTTGATATTATTTTTAGACCGAATTTAGACGAACACCCTTTAACACGCAATAAAAAAAGACAAAGACAATTCCAATTGATCTAACTACTACGGACGCACCTTTGGAGACAGACTTGCCATTTTGCCAATCAGCCATGATAAGTAAATTAAAAAGAACATACTAATTGTCTAAAGATCAATAGTATCAACAACCTCAGTGGGGATCATGGGACCCATTTTAATATTCCATATAATAAAGTATTTTTGTTATACTTGACAACCATTTTGTGTAATGTATATGCGCTCAAAAAATAATAATATGAAATCCATTTTGCAAATCCGTAACCATATACTGTAATACAGAGAAGTCTGCCATGTGAATAAAACTGTGAGTGTACCAAGTGGAAGTTTAGCAGACTGTGTAAGCATTTGCAATATTTTATGACGGATTAATTATATATCACCACAAAACATCGTAGGATTTCAATTTTGGAGAGACGCATATTTAATTCTCAAAAATAACATTTAAGAAATGACCAGAACCGTACCCTTTCATAAAAAAATATATATAACTAAAAAATTCGACTTAATTAATTTAGTGTAGAACATCAAAGTAATGTTTCTGTTGAGCAGCTATACATACCTTAGTCAGTCTTGAGAGCACATCTGAAGTTAGTTCACCACTTGGAGTTGCCTCCATGACCTCCGCTCGCAGCGTCGACTGCCATTCGGGATGAAGTGCCAACATAAGTAGTGTCCATGACAATGCCAGAGCGGTCGTCTCGTGCCCCCCAAAAAAGAATGTCTTGCACTCATCTACAAGCTCTTTCGTAGTCAGACGTCTCTCCTGCATCGCCTTTTTGTCGTCTCCAGCCAGCATTAGACCAAGCAAGTCGGTCTGCTGTTGCACTGCATCCTGCGATCCTCGCTGTCTTCTCAACTCGATGACTGAGAGGAGGAGTTCATCGATTTCTTTCCCTAATTTCCATGCATTGTACGACTGTTTCGGGTTTAGGAATTTACTGAAGGGGACTCCCACGAGGCGGTTGGTTTTGAATAACATCGCTTGCATGGATCGGAGTTTTTCATAGACCTTTTTGCCGTGCTCTTCATTGATGCCGAAGCTTGCTCTTGCAATGATCTCTGCAGCGTTCTCAGTGACATCTTTTTCTATGTCTATCTCGCCTTGGCCAGATTGAACCAGGTTGATCCATCGGTTGAGCATCTTGCTTGTGGTCTTTTCCATTAAGCCTATCATCGACTGAAATTGCCACGCATAAACCATGATCATACAGTTAATAAAATATCGTTCCTTTGTCTTCGAATTAGAAAAGTTGACTGTGAATTGACGAACTCTATCTTAACAGAATCGTCATTGAAGAAAAAAATTATAGACAACTCTTACAGTACATTACATACTTAATTGCTTACATAATGATGGACTAACTATTGCTTATTATTTATTTAATTCTTAATATGCTGGACAACTGAACTTTCACCATATCATTTACTCTATAGATACGAAACTCGGACTGAAAGTACAACAAACTAATTAACAAACAAAATACTCGGAGATCGATCAATGTTCATAAAAAATAAATATCAAATGCTTACATTTAGATTGGTCATCGAGAATGCCGGTGAAATGACGTGCCGATGGTGAGTCCAATCATTTCCCTCAACCATTAGTAGGCCATTGCCAAACATTGGCTTTCGATCATGCTTGAACACATTCGGCTTTCCCCATTGCTTGCCGAGGATACCTGAGGTCACCTGTTTAAGGAACACAGGGTCTGCTATGTACAAAAAGGGTTCAGTCCCAAGCCAGTAAACGAACACGTTTCCTGCGCGAGAAATAACATAAAATATCATAAACTTGTCAAATAATTAATTAGTTTGCCACCTTGTTACCTATGTTCTACGTCTGTATAATCGATATGCATATATAATTCATAAATATTTAACTTTATAATTCAGGTTACTAAAGAGCATACACAAGGTTTGATTCACCATGTGCTATGTAACATATCCATAATTAATGCAAATAGTATTATACTGAATATAAAATGAGTGAGTCTATGGTACTATGCATAGTACGGATTAGTCCGTACTACGGAGCTATATTTTTATTTTGAAAATCCTAATGGTCGATCCGAACCATTCAACGTGATCTCCACATAAATATGTATTTGCAGACTAAATTTTTATTTTTTCAATTTTTTTACTATATTTTAAGATAGGTAGAAAATCACTTGATCTGAAAATTCTGGACTATCCAAAAACAGTGATTTTCTACCTATTTAAAAAAATAGTAAAAAAATTATAAAAAATTAAAAATTTATTCCACAAGTATATTCTCATCTGAAAATCATGTTGAACGGTTCGGATCGACCGTTAGTATTTTGAAAATGAAAATATTGATCCGTAGTACGGACCAATCCGTGCTATGCACAGTACCATGCATAGACTCACTCATATAAAATTAATAAATCAAGAGCACATATGGTGCTTTCTCAATATACCATCTTATGAAGAAGAAAAAAACAGAAAAACAGCGATCAAAGTACTTGTAATATGTAAATTCTAAATTTGTAACTTGGTCATATTTTTTTTTTTTCAAATTTAAGTACCAAAGGATTTTCTCCAGCGAGCGAAGTACGGAAAGGCAGCTGCATGAATATCATGAGATACTCCTGAAGTTGGATAAGGAACAGAGGTGGCATATTTTTTTCTCATTTCGAATAAGTTTCCAAAGGGAAATTTTGGAGAAGGGCCATTGAGGCCATTTCTTTGGAGCTTAAATTTTATTTTCAGAGGTGAAAACCAAAGGATAATGGAGATAAGGGTACACATGAGGAAGAGAATTATGGATCCTATGACATAGTTTAGGGTTTGCATGGAGAGAAGAAGAAACGCCATGGCTTGAGTTATTTTTTCTTCTTCCCGTTTGAAAGTAGGGATTTGGTCTGATGGATGCGGCAGGTTTCTTGCCCTTTATATAGTGGGGGGGGGGGGGGGGGGGTGGGGGGTAAGAGAGAAACAATGTTTGCTTCTTTTTTGTTGCTTATTCTCTTTTTATCTTTCCCCAACTTGCATCCCAAGAGTCAGTGGCATGTGTTTATGTGGATGATAATTGGTATATATATGACATCACGGACTTTTCTAGAAAAATACTGAACTTTATTCTTTTTTCTACTAAATTTTTATGCTGAAATAATTGAATACATTGTTTAACAAGTCAAAATTTTCTTCTTCTAAATTTAATATAATAAAAGGTACAATATTAATACTAATAACAACATAACATAACATGTATATGGAAAACTGCTCGAAACCTTATCCTTTTAATCATTTCGGTAATTGAATATTGGACAGGGAATATGGACAAAAAACTAAAGGAAGCTGCAGCGGAATGGCTCCCGAAAGATCTCAATGCAATCCCTCTTCGCATGTGGGACCCAACTGACAACCAATTCATGGACTTCACGAATGCAGATGAACCAGCAGGGGCTCTGGTGCCGCTGCAGGTGGCTGATGTGTAGAGCATATGATGCAGTATCAAAAATTTAGTATAGATCCTAAGATAGGATCATTATCTTTACATAGTTTTAACAACAATGTGTTAGTTTTCCTTTGTTATTTTGCGCTTACCGTTTTTTGGTGGTTGATCAAACGCCGTGCTTATGTGTTTTGCTCGGTGTTAGAGCGTTATAGTATCCCGTAGTGGCACTTAGTTCTCAGTTTACTTGTAACTTAACTTCTATTTCATGATAATGAAATGGGCATCTTGTATGCCTTTTATCAAAAAAAAAAAAACATAACATGTATATATATGATTGTTGTTTTGTAATGTATGTAATAGCATAAGTTTTGAAAGCGAAGTCTCATATATTTTTTTCAAAATAATTTGTTGGAATCAATTTATAAAAATTCATTTCACAACTAACATATTATTGAATAAATGGTAATATATATAGAAAACTTTGTTTAAGTAGAATGGATCAAGTAGAAATTATTGATATCTATAAAAGTTAGGAAGGACCAACACAACGTTGAATATTTTTAGTTTCGTCCCACTAGTCATGTTAGCATGAAAATATCACGAGTGAGGCCATGGTAATATGCATACTATAGATTTGTCCATACTATGAATTAATATT
The DNA here is from genome assembly GCA_028015225.1 of Carex myosuroides. Lineage (NCBI taxonomy): Eukaryota > Viridiplantae > Streptophyta > Magnoliopsida > Poales > Cyperaceae > Carex > Carex myosuroides. The sequence goes on from CM051471.1 coordinate 6,888,379, forward strand.
TTCATTTTTAAAATATAAACAGTCGATCTGAATTTTTTGACATGATGATCTTTATATGAAAATGTACTTGTAGACTAAATTTTACATTTTAAAAAAAATATATTATTTTTTAGATAGAAAATCACTATTTTTGAATGGTTTAGAATCAGATTAAGTGATTTTGTACCTATTTAAAAAAATAGTAAAATGTTCCAAAAAGATGTAAAATTTGATCGACAAGTACATTTTCATGCAAAGATCATGTTGAATGATTTAGATTGACAATTTGGACTTTAAAAATAAAAATAAAAATATTAATTCATAATATAAATCAATATGCGTTATACATAGTACCACAACCTCACTCAAATATAATTATAATATGTAATTCATCTCTTATGATGGTTTAAATTGTGATAAAAACTTAATCATAATTAATAAAAGTTGGATGGTTCGCAACTTTCCATCAATTATATATATCGGTTCGATGATCTATATTGGAGGTATATGACATTAGACGTGAATTTCATTTGAATTTGAAAGATCCTAAACAATTGGGTGGCAAATTGGAGTGGCGTAACTGCGCCAATTGACTTCATAATCAAGAAAAGCAGCTGGGCATATATTTTTATTGCTTTCCTTATGTGGTGTTTTTTGGGCTTAGATAATTATATCATATGCTTTGACCCTTTGACCGGAAAGGTCAAAAGACTTAGTCTACGCGGTGATTTTTTTCCTATAGACAATATTAAAAAATATACATATAAAAGTATTAACAGATTTTAGAATAATAGGTAGGAATTATGTAGATCCAAATTAGCTGTTTTTTTTATTATATATATAGAGAGATAGGCTAATGTCATAACGTTATAACTTCGGCTAAAGTTATAACGAGTCGTTTTTGCAATTTCAAAATCCAAACAACCGATCCGAACCGTTCAACATGTTCTCTATATTGAAATGTGCTTGGAGACCAAATTTTACATTTTTTGGAAATTTTTTACTATTTATTAAGCCACTTTGAAAATACTGATCCGGTGGTCCAGAAAATTTTACTGTTTTTTACTATTCACAGCAGATCTGCGATTTTCAAAGTGGCTTAATAAATAGTAAAAAAATTCAAAAAAATGTAAAATTTAGTCTCCAAGCACATTTCAATATTTAGAAAAAGTTGAATGGTTCAGATCGGTTGTTTGGATTATAAAAAGTAATAAACGACTCGTTATAACTTCGGCCGAAGTTATATATATAGAGGAGGGTTCAAATGCACCATTATTTTTGTGCTCCAATATGCTCCACATCCTTTATCTCTATTCTCAAAGTCCGAACAGTCGATCTGAACCGCTCAACATAATCTTCATAATAAAATATGCTTCGAGACAAAAATTTATATTTTTTAGAATTTTTTTACTATTTTCTTAGATAGGTACAAAATCACCTTTTTAAGGAGATTCTGGACCATCCGATAAAGTGATATTGTACCTATCTAAAAAAATAGTAAAAAAATTCTAAAAAATATAAAATTTGGTCTCCAAACATATTTTATTATGAAGATCATGTTGAACGGTTCGAATCGACTGTTCAGACTTTGAAAATATAGATAAATGATGTGGAGCATATTGGAGCACAAAAATTATAGTGCATTTGAACCGTCCTCATATATATATAGAGGTTGGCTAATATCAAAACGTTTGTTCCTAGATCGTGGAACAAATGCTTCAATTTTTACATTTTTAAAGTCCACATGGTCGATTCAAACCGTTCAACATTCAATTTATAATAAAATGTGCTTGGAGACTAAATTTTACATTTTTTAGAAAATTTTTACTATTTGTTAAGCTTATTTTAAAATCGCCGTTTTTAATGATTTAGAAATTTTTCAATGTTTATTAAAATCAGCGATTTTAAAACTTGCTTAATAAATAGTAAACAAATTTCAAAAAATGCAAAATTTGGTCTTCAAGCACATTTTAATATAGAGATCACATCTAACAGTTTGGATCGACCGTTTGACTTTTGAAAATTAGAAACCAATTGGTTGTTCCACGGCTTCGGAACAAACGTTTTGATATTAGTTAACCCCTCTCTCTCTCTCTCTCTATATATATATATATATATATATATATTTGTCCGGCTAAATTGTTTCCGGAAGCACTTCGACCGAAGTGCTTACGGGGTCAAATTTTAATATTTAATGTTCGAAACGTCGATCTAAGTAGCTCAATAAATTGGTTATATAATAAACATGTAGAATACCGATTTTTACTATTTTTGGAATTTTTTAACTATAATTTTTGAAATATGGTCTCTTTTGACTTAAAAATACTTTTATTTTTAGGTAAAAAAAAATTCAACTTTGAAAAATCATAAAAAATAGTTAAAATTTTTCAAAAATAGTAAAAATCGGTATTCTACATATTTATTATATAACCAATTTATTGAGCTATTTAGTTCGACGTTTCGAACATCAAACGGCTAAATTTGACCCATAAGCACTTTGGTCGAAGTGCTTCCGGAAGTAATTTAGCCGGACTCATATATATATTTGGAAATTTTGTACTATTTTTTTTTGTATTTTTGAAAATCAGCATTTTTCTGATTTTTTTTTATTTAATGAAAAGATGTGATTTTCAAAAATTATAAAAAAATAGTACAAAATTTCAAAAAAAATGTAGTATTTGGTCTCCAAGCACATTTTAATATGAAGATCATGTTGAAAGGTTCGAATCGACTATTTGAACTTTGAAAATGAAGATTTGAGCGTGAAGTACACCCTCTTTAATTCCCAAATCAAGTTAGCCCATCTCATATATATATATATATATATATAAATAGATGGAGTCTTTTTTTGTATATCTAAATTCTAAGATACTTTATTTATTTTTTTAAAAACGTTTTGTATTTTAATAGAGAAATATCAAATTAAAAAAAATAGAAAACTGGATTCAATAAAATTCTTTACTGATCTTTCTATTAATAGAAATTTATTAATACTCTTTCTATTTCTCTTTTTTTAATATTTTTTATTGATAAAAAAATTCTCATCTACGCGGCTTACGTTGCCTGATTTCAAAGCAAATATTTTTACAGTAATTTAATGTGTATCCTAATTCTTGACATATGGTGCCGACATTTTTATTAATATCCAAAGTTAATTAAAAATTATTTATTATACCCACGTTTCCCGACTTTTGCCAAAAATGTCTAAACCGGCCACAAAATGGATGGTTTTCTCTCCCCAGAAGCCGGCCATTTTATGGCTAGTTTCCTATTTTTTTTTTAGAGACACTATGAAGAGTAAGATAATGAAATCTAACACTGAAAATTCGAATTTTTTTGTTTAAATTATTTGTTAGATTACTTCTTTTGATATATAATTAGCATATTTATACTAAAATACGCTAAATTACTTGAAATTACGTTGAATTACACTATATTAAGTTAAATTACACTAAATTACGTTACATTATGCTAAAATACGGTAAATTATGCTAAATTACATATGAATAGGGACGATATCTTCACTGAAAAGGCGAAAAAACACGAGGAAACTTCAAACGGCCATAAAACGGCGCTCGAGTGTCCGATTTCAGCAAATGATCACTTTTCGGAAAGCTTGCGAAAAGATGCATGCGTTCGTGCTAGCTATGCCAGAGCTATGCCGGATTTCAAAATTCAGAATTGCCAAAAAACAATGGGAAGAGCCTTAAAACTTGAGTTGAAGTTTCCAATTAAGATTTTCATTTCTATTATTCAATCTAAGTAGCTCAGTAAATTAGTTACATAATGAACTTGTAGAATACCAATTTTTACTATTTTTGGAATTTTTTTACTATTTTTTATGATTCATGAAAGATGACACAAAATCGGCCTACTTTAGCGTAATTTTGCGTAGTTTAGCGTAATTTACTGTATTTCAGCATAATTAGCGAAGTTATTGTAATTTAGTGTAATTCAACATAATTTATTGTAATATAGTGTAATTCAACATAATTTTAAGTAATCTAGTGTATTTTAGTATAAATATGCTAATTATAAATCAAAAGAAGTAATCTAACAAATAATTTAAACAAAAAATTTGAATTTTCAGTGTTATATTTCATTATCTTGCTCTTCATAATGTCTCTTAAAAAAAAAAAGAGGAGGAGAAAATCAGTCATTTTATGGTCGGTTTGAACATTTTTGATAAAAGTCGGAAAATGTGGGTATAATAATTAGTTTGTAATTAACTTTGGATATTAATAAAAATGTCGGCATATGGTGTGAATTGTGGGATGCCGCCTTGCCAATTTATGAAACAAGAAGGAAAAGAAAAAATGAAATGTGGAGTGCGGTCGTTTGGATATTGCCTGCCACTTCTATGCATCTTTTGACGGGGAGAATAATAATAATTAATTCTTTTTTTAGAAAAATAATAGTAATAATTAATTCACTGTAGTTAGCACTGTAGCAGTACTGTTCATCTGTAGACCATTCGTCCAGGTTATATATCTAATATAGATATTGCCTGGCCGAACTGGATGCAGATTGACTCCGTAGACATGAGTAGGATATAGATATTGCCCGGCCGAATTGGATGCATATTGACTTAGATTAGGAATGGAGTCCAACTTCAAATTATAGAGGTCACATACGAATGGAGTCTATCGTATAAAATTTTCATATTATGAATGGAGATCAATTTTAGAGTATTTCATAATATTTTAGTTAAAACTATTTAAAAAATCACACATATGCATGAAAATTTTCAAAATAATTGAGGTCAATTGACCCCATTCACATAGAGTTAATCTGCCTTTGGACTCGATAGATATGAGTGAGAATATAGATATTGCCTTGCCAAACTGGATGCAGATTGACTCGTGCTATGAACTCATATTTTTTATTTTTACAATTTAAATAATTAATTTACACTATTAAATGTGATCTCCATATTAAAATCTAATTGAAAATTATTATTTTTTTAAAATTATTTTTTCGATCTATTTAGATAGATAAAACATCACTACCAAATTGACTTGAATGTTGAAGTAGAAGCCGCATCCAAGTTTGATTTCGGGGAGAAACAATATACCATGATCAATTGATTTTCTACCTATATAAAAAATAGTAAATAAAACTTATCAAATTTGACCTTCAAGTATATTTTTATATGAAAATGATGTTTAATGATTGAGATTAGTTCTTTGAATTTTAAAAATAAAGGTATAAGTCTATAGCACAAGTCGATCCGTAATATATTATGAGAGTTTCTAATATAATGTGGTAGTTTCTAATTAATCCAATTTCATGAATGTGGGAGAGTTTCTTATTTAGAAACTATGCAAGAAAGTTTATTATTATGAAACTATTTATAAATTTCGCACTGGTCAAATGATTAGCTCAAATTATTTCTCCTTTTTAATTTATTGCTGACGTGGCTTAATAGAAACTTTAAAATTAATTTCAGATATATCAGAGTTAGAAACTTTAGAGATCTTAATTTTTTAAAAGTAATTAACAATTATTTAAAAACTTATTTAGGGCCACGGTAGTCCCATGAGTTTTTAAGGTAAAAGTAACATATTGGTATTTTTACTTTAAAAGCGTTCGACACCAGAGCATTTTATCCAATTAAATCCCCAAATTGCTACCTTTTCTCTTTTGACTGTGAGTATGCATTGGAAAAAAAAAAAAAATTTGGTCAGAGCTCCGTTTGTTTTTCCCATTTGGCGGTTAGAGGGAGTTGCTTCAATAATTTTGACTGATCGTTACAAAAGAATGCCTTTTCTCTTTGATGACCTTAATTGCATATCAATAGCTGTCACAATTTCGTCAAATGGTCCGACCAAAATTCTTTTGAATTTTCTAAACTGGGTTAAATATTATTTTTTTGTTGTCTTAGATTTGAAATCACAACTTATTTTGTGAAAGGCGATGATGTTAATTTCTTATCCTACACATCGAATTTTTAAATCTTGATCATACGATTAGAGTTTAATGAGTTTTTATTTATTTTTGACATATACTACTAGCCCTTTATTTCATCATGTGAAACCTATAAAAAGGAAAAAATATATTGTGGTCTAGTGTTCCTTTTTTTTAATTTAATTTGAACGATAAAAAAAGCACTAATGAAAAGAAGAAAATAATAAGTATTTAAATTGTGATTAAGCTAAAATAGTTTAAAATACATAGATACAAAATTTAAAACACAAGACTAATAATAACTTCAAATTACATTTTAGTATTACATCTTTTATAAAAGGAAAAAAAATAACATCCTAACAAATTTTTCATGCATTTGTCGAACACTTGTATTCTAAAATTTTCTATGGGTTACATAACTTTGGTTTTGACAAATTGAAATTCTCATTCCCATATTAAAAATTCTCATTCTCACAAAATTACCAGGTTGCCGAACAGGCTCTTAAGTTATTAGAATGTAGATGCTCTAATAATAATAAAGTGCACACAACATATAGCATATACAGTGCATATCTAAACTCAAGTACTGCATACAACATAGATAGTGCATATCTATACTCCCCGTATTTGATGACAATCAAAGACAACATCGGCCTTTCATTTTAGCCCGTCTGATTAAGCTAAGATTCATGCAAAGTACCGATTGATAGTGAAAAAAAAAAACATGCCTTGACTTGATCACGTTACGACACATAATTTTTTTTTTTTTCAAATAACGTGATTAAAATGGTGGAGGATAGTCATATTTATTTATTTTTTTGTTAGTTTTTCAAAAATAATAAGAAAATAAAATGTTAAAATATAAGAAGCTGTTGCAAAATAAATTAAAAGTAAAAAAATAATGTTGAAAAATTAATTATGACATGTTGAATCAGTTTACCTGACATTTCATGATGTACTATTTTCGATTGAAGAGAAAAAACATTATATTAAGCGAATGAACACGATATGCGAATCACGTTACGTGACCAACACGCGTGTAATATTATTACACGTATACTGATGGAATCGATGGCTATGGCTGTCTTACTAACTTCCTTCACTACCGAGTACCGAGTAGGCGAGTACCGATCAAACAGTTTAATTATTCTTGTCATTTTCTTCGATTTTTGTCAACAGCAAAGTATGATCAACATTAAGTAGAACGTGTTGAACGGCGCAAAAGACCCGCGCCGGGGCCCGCATCAACATGTTTTAGACGCGCCATGTCAAAGAAAACATGTTGAATTGAGGCTGTCTGAGCCTTTCGATCTTCTGCTTGAACGGTTCTGATTTATCATTTATACCTTATCTTCTCTGAGAATTATGATTCAAAATTTTGTGGCCAACTGTGGAATGAGTAGCTTTTTTGAAAGTGATGGGTCACATGTTGTTCAACACACATAAGTGATCAGCCACAAAGGACAAAGTAGTACCAGCACAAACCCCGATTTTCATAAGTAAAGAGGCACAAATCGATTTGGCCCAAAAAAAAAAACACACCCAATATACCTCTCCCAATGGAACGTTGACACGTGGCATGAAAATTCATGGGTGCATGATCCCGACATTTATATTAATATCCAAAGTTTAATACAAATTATTAATTATGCCCAGAATCGTACCCAATATCGAAAAATGCCCAAGCCGGCTAGAAAATGGCCGGCTTACTCCCCCTAAGCCGGCCATTTTTCTGGCCGGCTTACTCTTTTTTTTTTTTTTAAACCCGCAAAAACCCTATATATACCCCTTTTTCTCTCTCTCCTCTCACAATTCTCTCATCTCTCAACCGAATTCTCTCTTCTTTGAGGTAAATTTTTTTTTATCTAATTTAATTTTTAATTTATTTATTTTAGGGTTTAGGATTTAGAGTTTAGGTGTTAGAATTTAGATTATATTGTTGTAATTTAGTGTAATTAGCTAAGTTGACCAATATTTAGTGTATTTTGGTCATTTTGACCATAATTAGGCTCATTAAGTGTAATTTTACCGAAATTAGCACAGTTGACCAATATTTAGGGTATTTTGGCCCTTTTTTTTACCATAATTAGGCTAATTAAGCTTAATTTAGTGTAATTAGCTAAGTTGACCAATATTTAGGGTATGTTAACCTTTTTTACTATAATTAGGCTAATTAAGCGTAATTTCACCGAAATTAGCACATTTGACCAATATTTAGGGTATTTTGGCCTTTTTTATCATAATTAGGCTAATTAAGCGTAATTTTACCGAAATTAGCACATTTGACCAATATTTAGGGTATTTTGGCCCTTTTTACCATAATTAGGCTAATTAAGCGTAATTTTACCGAAATTAGCACATTTGACCAATATTTCGGATATTTTGGCTTTTTTACCATAATTAGGCTGATTAAGCGTAATTTAGTGTAATTAGCACAGTTGACCAATATTTAGGGTATTTTGGCCTTTTTTTACCATAATTAGGCTAATTAAGCGTAATTTCACCGAAATTAGGTTATTTTAGACATCAGGATGCCTAGAGCACGGTCTACCCTGATGCCAGTAGTGGACGAGCTGATCAGTACCAGCAGCACGGAGCACATCAGTCCTCTCCTGTGGATTCCCCACAGCGAGCACCGAGTCTCACTGGCTTCTCGTGAGGTACGTTCTTTTTCTTATATTTTCTTTAAATTTTGTTGGGTTTAAATTTTATTATGTTATCACTATGCGGATTACCTTTTTCAACGCAGGACACGGATCTTCTAGATGTGAAGTTGCGGTTCGTTCACATGCAGTACTACGATGTGATGGAGCCGTACCTCATCAACCTGGGTCTCTATCAGGTTGTGGACATTGTGCGGACTGAGAGAAGCATCATCAATGCATCTTTCATCGCTGGACTGGTGGAGCGATGGCGTCCCGAGACGCACACGTTTCACATGCCATTCGGAGAGTTGACAATGACTCTCCAGGATGTGAGTGCTCTTTGGGGTTTGCCTATCCGTGGCACACCCGTCGGCGGCGTCTCTGACAGCACAAGATTCGGTGGTTATGTCGAGGAGTTGTTGGGAGCTGAGCCTTCCTATATCATTGGGGAGAATGGGAGGTCGAAGTTCCATTTGCGGATGACAAGGTTACGGCAGCACTTCAGCGCGGGTCTCTCGGCAGATTCCACTGAGCTGGAGATTCAGAGGTAAATTTTATAACTTGTTTCTACTAATCAATTTATAATACGATTATTTTATTAGAATTTTTATATGTTTTGTATTGCAGATATAAACGGGGCTACGTAATGGACCTTTTTGGTTCTGTCATGTTTTCTAATTCCAGCGGTGACCAGATGCCGATGATGTATCTCCCGTTGTTGATGGACCTTGACGGGCCGTGATAGGTCTAAATTATATACACATTCGATCTAGTTTTTATCACATAATAACACCAAATATCTTGTATTTTAATAGAGAATATAATGAAATATATCCAAGAATCAAGTTACTGCCGAAGTCTATTTAAATTACAGGAAATGGAGCAAATTGTAGATCTTCTCGCAAGCTTTCCGAAAAGTGGTAGAACACTGAAAACGGAGTTACGGATCATAAGTTATGCCCGTTTGAATTTCAGAGCAAAACAGGAGAAACCGAGCCCAGTGCGGACGCACTGACCCAGAGTGCGGACGCACTGACACAGAAAACAGAAAATCCGAGCGCAGTGCGGACGCACTCGGGCCGCACCACCCGCACTCAGCCGACACACAGTTCGTATTTTGGCCATATCTTGGTCATACGAACTCCGATTTGAGTGATTCAAAGCTTGACGGAACCAGGACAAAGAGATCTACAACTTTCATGAAGGAAAAATATCCAAATTCGGAATTTATAATTCTGTAAAGTCGCATCAATGGCCGCATCAGCCTGAAAAACTGCTAAATATGGAAAGTTAGTGGGCTTAGTGGGTGCCAAAATTAGAATAACTTGGTCTCCAAGTTCAGAATCACAGAATTAGAAATATAGAAGTTAGTAGACTTAGTGGGCGCCGAAAATAAAACGACTTGATCTCCAAGTTCAGAAAACGTTATATAAGGCTAAGGAGACCACATGAGAAATTATCCATTATTGCACATATCCATTATTATATCCATCTTTCCACAAATTGAGAGAGAGAGATCCTGCAGAAATTCTCGAAGGCTTTTCAAGGAAGGAGAAGAAGAAGATTCAAGCAAGGAGTCGGCAAGATCGAGGTTTTAGATCTAAGAAAGGGTGTAATCATTTCTTTATCTTATTTCTTATTGTTTTTGCCAATCTTTGTTATAGATCTCTCCAAGAGAGAGTAGTTCTCTTTCTAGGGGTTTAGGTCAATGCATGAACTTGTTTAATTCTAGATTATTCGGATATTTGTTTTTATTATGATTGTGTTATCGGATTTGATTGTTAATTTCTGTGATTTATTCTTTATGAATTTCATTAGTACTCGTTCCTTTGAGTTCACCTGGTTAGGGTTTATTGAATTGAAGTAGTTTTGAAATCGCGTTGATCGTGTTTTTCCGCTTTAAATTTATTAAATTTCGGCATTGGTCATGAGGAGACTACTGATTGAAACCATAAAGACACACCTTAGGGTTGGGTTAGAAGCGACCGTACTTTGATATCCAATCCGGAACTATAGAAATTAAGGTTAGGATTTTGGTGAAGGACCGAAAGGCGAAGGCAAATCCTAATTAGGACACCTTAGAACAAATATCGATATATGCTTTGAAGCATGAGATTAAATATCCCTCTAGGTTAGTGACAGCCCTAGAATTCGAGGCACATTAATCCATAAAGCGCAAAGTATTTGTATTAATATTTGTTCCAAAGGCTAACATAGGTTAGAAACCTCATCAAATCAAACATGAATTTAAACAAACCGAATAAATAGAATTAGCAAGGGATTGTAGACCGAATACCCCTAGATCTCCTTAAACTTGAAAACAAACCAATCTTTCTTTCCTTTATTTTATTTACATTTATTGTTTGAAACTCCTCTCTTTCGGGTATTGAACCCAACCTTAGGATTTTAGAACAAACCCCCCCACTTTACTTTTATTGTTTTGTTTTAGAAGTAGTTTTCTTTATTAAAAATTGGTATTTCCCTATCTCCCTGCGGATCGACACCTAAATACTACAATCGATAAGTTGTGCGCTTGCAACTAACCTATTCATTGAGTACGAAGGTTTTATAAATATTAAAGGCAAAAGAGTACAAAATTATTATATCTAAAATACTCAACAGGCCGTCGCCGTACAACTGGGGTGGGGCTGTCCTGGCGTATCTGTACTCCCACCTGTGCCGTAGTAGTGAGGTAAGTCACCAACTCTTATTTTAGTGTAAATTATTTAATCAATCAATGCATTTCGATGCACTGACGTGTAATGTTCTTAAAAATTCAGCCGAAAGCGAAGCAGATGTACGGGCCGGTACTCCTGCTTCAGCACTGGTCGTGGTCACGGCTACCGGTGGGCCGTCCTATCCCCAATGAGGCACCGGATTGGGGAGAGCCGAATGTGTTTAGATGCCCGACATAGGCCAAGAAGTGGCACGGTTTCCACCACTACTTGGATCGGACCCACGGTGCTACCGTTGGGATCAGGCCAGTCCGGTCAGAGCTTCAGAGTTTGGCTGCAGCTCTTGTTGAGTGGATGCCATACGATCAGTTGTACAAGGAGTACCTCTTGCCGGGCAGTGTGGGTGACGAGCAGGAGCGGGCGATGTGGTTCTACCGAGGTCCACTCATACACTTCTGGATAGTGGAGCACCACTATCCAGATCGGGTACTCCGCCAGTTTGGACGAGCGGCGTTCATTCCCGCAGACCCATCTTTGCCGATGTCCACGCACAGAGACCTGCACAGGTAAGTCGTAGTCTATTGTATTTATTGTCAAATAAATCATATTACTTGATAGTTTTGTATTGAAACTAGCGTCTTCCTTACAGGATAAACCACCGAGGGCGACTCGATAAGGATTGGAGAACCCATTTCGATGCATACTACGGGACGGCCCAGGATCCTCAGTATCTGGACTTCTATCACGAGCCAGATGCCATTCTGCAGACCCAGGGGGATCCCCAGTTGAGGTACGATGTTTGGTACACGCAGGTCTGCATGGCGAGTGTGTATCTGCAGGGTGATTACGGTGCCCATCTCTGCGACAGGACCATGACCGATGATGGTTACCATCCCAACGGCCGTTCTTGGGCTCGCCAGGTAATGCACCTAAAACTACATAGTTTTTCTCTAACTTAGTAGTTCATCAAGGTTTGATCTGACATGTCAAATTTTTTTCAGCTTCTGGGCGCGATCAAGGAATGCGGACATGGGATCGCTATGCTAGGAAAGAAGAACTGGAGACGGCTTGGGTACCGCGTCCTCAAGAAGAATGCGAATGTGGTTGAGGATGCCGGGCACGGTGGAAAGATCATCGGTATGCTGCGAGATGTCGGAGAGAACATCAACTGGCGTGAGATAAATCTGACGAAGCCCGACCCGAGCCCGGTTCTGCTAGATGATATGCCATCTTCCCCCGATTCACATCCAGAGTGGGACTACCATCGTTGGGTATTGTCCAGCATTGGGTGGACGGCATGGTACGATGAGCATGGACGTCCGGTGCAGACTCAGGTATGTCATACTTCAGTATCTGTCAGGTTTTAATAAATGTCTTCATTCATATCAAATTTAATAATTTATGTGTATGATTGCAGGGTCCGGCAGAGATGCCGCCACAGCCACCGCCTGCGGGGATCGATACTTCTAATATGGAGTCCCTCTCGTATAGTCTCCAGGACTACGGGATATTCGATGATGAGTTCAGCTCGGCACCGAGGGTACCCCGATATGGCACAGAGATGCCGCATGATGGAGAGGCTAGTGGTAGCGGGTCTCATACTCAGCCTGCCTTTGGGACTGAGTTCGCCGCATCTATCTTCAGTACAGCTCCGCCAGTACAGCCAGTCTCCACGGGCGATGCTAGATGGGATACCGCTGAGCAGATACTCAGGTCTGCCGATGCCCCAGATGAGGCTGAGAGAGACGGAGCCTGACCGCGCTGGCGCCGGGTGAACGCCGGAGTATTGCCTCAGCGATGGTCCCCCTCTCCGTTTTAGATTTTTTTTTTACTAGTTTTGTACTATTTATATTTGATATACTATTTATGTTTGGTATATTTGGATTATTCCATATTTCGGTTCTTTTGTACGTGTGCTTTTGCTTTTATGTTACTATTTTTATATTTTACGGATAAAATAAATTATTATGATAATGCTAAACAGAAAATATTACAACATTAAAATAGTAGCACAACATAAAAAATAAACAGAAAAATATTTAAAACAATTGCATAAGTGCGTTAAACAGCAAAAACAAACTCATCGATTAAACCGACATTTTTATTAATATCCAAAGTTGAATAAAAAATAATGCGGGTTTAAAAAAAAAGAAAAAGAGTAAGCCAGCCAGAAAATGGCCGGCTTAGGGGGGGAGTAAGCCGGCCATTTTCTGACCGGCTTGGGCATTTTTCGATATTGGGTCCGATTCTGGGCATAATTAATAATTTGTATTAAACTTTGGATATTAATAAAAATGTCGGTGCATGATACAATGGTTTGAAGCTGTGGGGCTGATCAGCTGATGCGTTCAGTCCGGATTAGAAGCTGTGTGCATTATCTCCCCCTTTGAATTTAAATCTTTAATGCATAAAAGTTCCTTTAAAGATTCATATCAATATATATAAACGGACCATATTCAAATTTAAAGTGTGAGGCGCCTTAGGTGATATGAATTCCTAATTTCCTACTATGTTGCGGCCCCTTTTTCTGCTGGTATTATTTTGGATAACTGATGTTGATCAGATGGCTTGTTCAATGTACTCTTATGAAAATAAAATGTTTTACTTGTACTATTGAAGATATAACTGTAGGGGTGAAAACGGATCGGATACGGATCTGATAGTGGTAAAATCATATCCGTATCCGTTTTTGTTTTTCTGATACAGATACGGATTGGATATTAGACGGATACATATGGATATTGGATATCCGTAGATATATACATAAATATTTTTATAATATATATTAAAATGCATGGTATATATCTACTATTCGGATATGATATATATATCTATTATTCAGATATGGATAATTAAAATTCAAAACCATATCCGTACCACTATTCATATGGATATTCGGATATCGGATATCTGTATCTAATTTTCGAATACGGATCCGAATTCAGTCGGACAATATGCAACCCGTTGTCACCCCTATATCCGAAATTTTTATTTATAACATTTAAAAAAAAATAAACTAAATAACCATCGTTTGGTGGGATTTCGAATTCCACTATTCATATGGATATTCGGATATCGGATATCTGTATCTAATTTTCGAATACGGATCCGAATTCAGTCGGACAATATGCAACCCGTTGTCACCCCTATATCCGAAATTTTTATTTATAACATTTAAAAAAAAATAAACTAAATAACCATCGTTTGGTGGGATTTCGAATTCCACCACGGTCGCACTGGCATTCTGCGTACCCATTTCAGCGGGGCCGCAGAATGCCGATACGGACTCTTAAATGGGTCCGCAGAACCATTCTGCGAACCCATTTTTTTTTCAAAACTTTGAGATATCTCAGGTGCCTCGATACATATGCAAAGTTCATAAACATAGTATTAAAAACTTTAATGGATTCATAAAATGGGTCAAAGCTCATGGTCAAAGTTCTATTCATAGTATTAAAAAATAAAAAACTTTGAGATCGAGATGCAAAGTTCATAAACATAGTATTAAAAAATTCAATGGATTCATAAAATGGGTCAAAGCTCATGGTCAAAGTTCTATTCATAGTATTAAAAAATCAAAAACTTTAAGATATCTCAGGTGCCTCGATACAGATGCAAAGTTCATAAACATAGTATTAAAAAATTCAATGGATTCATAAAATGGGTCAAAGCTCATGGTCAAAGTTCTATTCATAGTATTAAAAAATAAAAATTTGAGATATCTCAGGTGCCTCGATACAGATGCAAAGTTCATAAACATAGTATTAAAAAATTCAATAGATTCATAAAATGGGTCAAGCTCATGGTCAAAGTTCTATTCATAGTATTAAAAAATCAAAAACTTTCTATGATGCACGTGGTGCCTTTTATAACAAAAAAAACAAAACAAAAAAATGTACCCTGGGTCCATAGAATACCGGTGCGCCCGTGGTGAAAACATAAATTCCACCAAACGATGGTTATTTGATTTTTTTTTTTTTAAGAATGTTATAAATAAATTTCAGCCCCTATATAACTGTATGTACCTTCCATTCTTTTAGTTCATAAATCAAAATCAAATAGGTTGATTATAGAATGTATGATATTGATATATAATGAAAATCTAGGTAATCAAATATGAGGATTGAGGAGGGTTCAAATGTTCTATTGTTTTCATACTTCAATTATGTCTTACATTCTTTCGTTTTTAAAAGTCCAAACAGAATGATACGAACTGCTCAACATGATCTCCATATTAAAATGTGTTTGAAGACCAAATTTTATATTTTTTGAAAATATCTTGCTATATTTTAGATGGATACTAATCACTATTTTCTAGAAGATTTTGGATCATAAAAAATAGTGATTTTGTATTTATCTAAAAGATAGTAAATAATTTTCAAAAAATATAAAATTTGATCTTCAATTATATTTTAATATGTAGATCATGTTGAGCGGTTCGAATCAACTCTTCTGAACAGTGAAAACGAATATAAGGATACGAAACCTAATTGGGACACTAAATCAATACGGCAGTAGAGCCGTCCTCATCAAATCTATAGGCCATAGAATGTATGATATTGTTTATATTCCAATGCAAATTATTTTAAAATGAAGTTACATAGACATCTCTCACTAATTCCTCCCACTTGCATCAAATCAAAATACACATTTTTGACTTTTGAATCGGATCGATCAGAATCCGGATCAATTCCTTACAATATTTTTTTTATTTGTGCGTATATTGTATCTTTAATTTTAAAAAAATACGACTGGCAATGATATTCCGTAAAAATTGAGAATTAAAATTTTGATTTAATAGTTGATATAATATCTTTTATAGAATATTACAGGTATAAAATTCATATAAAAATATTTATAAATATTTGAAATTAAAATATTGGTAAATTTTTATTTGAAAATAAAAATTGTGTCAAATTTAAGGTCGGTGAGTCACTCTGGCTTATATCTCAACTCACACTCATCAATCATGTGTGTATATATAATTTGTTAAATATTCCAATATGATTGTCCATTTCAATGATATTGACAAGAAAATTGTGCTAGGACTTTTAGCCTACATTTTTATTAATATTAATATCCAAAGTTAATTACAAATTAATAAATATACCCAGAATTAGTGGGTATTTCGAAATATGTCCAAACCGGCCAAAATTTGGCCGGCTTCTTGGAGGAAACCGGCCAGAATCTGGCCGGTTTGGACATTTTTCGAAATACCCACTGATTCTGGGTATATTTATTAATTTGTAATTAACTTTGGATATTAATAAAACTGTCGGGACTTTTAGCACCTATATTTACATTATTATGTTGTACCAACCACTATTTTAAAGAAAAAATTGAACCGCATTTTTCTTTACTGCATATGTAGTTATTACCAAGTTCTACTTCGAATTCTGGATTAAGTAAGAAATTTACTATTTTACTACAAAAAAGCTGGGATTTCTTGTATAATTTCTTAGAACCTCAAAATTAATTATATTTTAAGTTATCATTTTAAATTAAAATAAATCTCACATTTATCTAATTCGTTATTTTTTTCAATGAAACTAACTCGATCCACATTTGTAAATTATCCAATACCTATTTGCTAAATTAAAAATGCTCTTGTCTTCTTAAAAAAATATTAATATGGTATATTATGTTTTAGACAGAGAAACATATAATTTCGAATTTTAGAAATTATAAATGAAATCATTCCATTAAAATAACATAGCTTAGTGCTCCGACATTTTTATTAATATCCAAAGTTAATTACAAATTAATAAATTAAAATAACATAGCTTAGTGCTCCAATCTGGCCGGTTTTCTCAATTTTTTTTTTATTAATGTCCAAAGTTGATCAAATAAATTCTCCAGGGTGTAAAAAAAAAATTGAGAAAACCGGCTAGAATCTGGCCGGTTTGGACATTTTTCAAAAAATCAAGAAATCCTGGATATATTTATTAATTTGTAATTAAATTTGGATATTAATAAAAATGTCGGCTTAGTGCTCAACTACAATAACTAACCCCACTACCTGCATTTAGCATATAAAAATGAAGAAGAATTCAGATTTTTGGCCCCATGCCTTGTAAAGTTTTTCTACACAAATATTTTGACTATTGAGTGTTTCTTTTTTTTTTTATTCCAAGCCCGTAGGCAGACTATTGAGTGATGAATGTAGACATATGCTTATATAACTTTGTACATTTTTAGAACGTTTTTTGGACAATTAATAAGCGATTATGGTGCACCAACTTGATTCCATAAAAATAAACTTTAGTGTTTTAATTTTATTACCTTCTTCCATTTTAAACAATATGAAACTTAAATGAGTTAATTATTTAATCATTGTTTCCGTGCATGCATTGTTAATGAACTAATTAAAGTATACTTTTTTTTAATCTTTAAGAAATTATGTTTGACATTATATAAAAACCACGAGTCATGAATAAACCCAATCACACATTTATTATTTAAATGATACAAAATATGAAAATGAATTAAAAAATAAATGCATTAAAATTAATTTATATACCTTCTAATTTTAACCACTTGATTTTATACTAAATTTATTCTAAAATTTATTTTTTTGCATATACACACATTATTCGTTGAGTAAATCGATTTCAACAGTTTAAATTTATTGTTTAAAACTAATTATAGAATTAAGTTCACAATGGGCTCGGTTAGGGCTGTAAATGAGCTGAGTTTGAGCAAGTTATCTCCAACTCATGCTCAGCTCATTAAGTTAATGAGCGAGTCAACTCGAGTTGGAATGACAATAACGAGTTCTAAAGCTAACTCGAGTTGGTTCACAACTCATTTAGAACTCGTTTGACAAGTCAATTTTCTTAGTTATAGTTATATATACTAGTAAGAGTTTATCTAAACACAAATAATTCAAATGGTATAGTAAGAGTTTATTTAAACACAAACAATTCAAACATAATTAATAAGACAACTAACGAAACAAACAATCCAAACAACAACTTGGGAGTCATTTAGAAATGTATGAAATTTATTGTGATGAATTTTGTGTAACTCGAGTTGTTAATGAGCGAGTTAGGGTATGCTCAAAGTCAATTTATTTATTAAACGAGTCAGTCAACTCAAATTAAAACTGACTCGAGTTGTAAATGAGCGAGTTAAAACAAACAATTAGCGAACGAGTTATGAATTTAAACAATCTTTTACAGTAAGAACACCTTGGTTCTCAGGGGCGGATCTACTGTAGCACAGGGTAGGGCAACTGCCCTACCCTGAAAATTTAAAATTAATTTACAAAGACTGAATTTTGGGCCTTTGCCCTACCCTGAAAATTGATATTGCCCTACTCAGTAATAACTGCCTTAGTCAAAATAAATAATCGACCTTAAACATGCCGCAACGGAGCAGCAGGAATAGAGAGTGTGGAGTTTGACAAAGGCCTCTCACCACTAGAGCCGGTCACATCGCACGAGTCATAGATTTTTCCCATGTCAAGAACCGTGTGTCCGCACATCCTCTTAACGGTCCCAATTTACACATTTTATACCTAAATTTTTATTTATACCATAATTATAAAAATATTATATATATTATATATATTAATGAGCAATGAATATTAATTCTTCAACTATTTTGATAGTTGTGTTATGCTTAATTAATTATTAAAATACGTAAATAAATTTCAGCAAATCTCAATAAAGTTTAGACCTTTTAAACACGTATATATTTGTGAAATGAATATGTTTTAATTTATTATTTAGTAAATAATTTGTTTTTTATTATAATAGCATTACCCGTTATTTATCCGCTACCGTTTCGTAATCCGACAATCATAACGAATAAAAATAGAATACAAATAAGATAATTCGTAGCCTATAAATATAGAGTACGGATAAAAATAATTTTTAATTAGTACAAGTATAAAAATACTTCTAACCAATTCATATGTAAGAAATTGAGATCAGCTGAAATCTCCAACTCTGATTTTAGAATTCTGAAATCCCTCCTCTCTCTTCTTTCTTTCTTTTTTTTTTTTTTTTTGAAAATTTGGCAGCAGCTGCCAAAATATATTGATATAAATAGAAAGGATTACATCAGTTCTGAAAAAAGAAGAAGGAAAAATAACAACCGAATAGGATAGTCCAAACCCACTTTGGCTTGCTCTCCTACTCCCACTAAAATATCTGCCCTGCTTTGTTCCCGACAACAAAATAAAAAAAGTTCCCAGTCTCGGTACCCACAGTGTACCAGTACAAAGTAGGAAACTGCAAATGGCCTAAAAGCAAAAATCAACTGAAATTAGATCCTAAGTAGAATTGGAACTGCAGCATCTAATCCGGGTCCTACAGCAGATTAGTTCCCAGCAGCTTGCGTCCCCCCGGGTTGCAAAAAGTGATCCACATCCTTCCTTCCGTAACAATTCGTTCCGCCAGCATCTTAGATGGTACCATTCGGCCAGTGAAGATTTTTTCATTCCTTCTCTTCCAGATGTGCCAGCATGTGCATGCAAAGTATGAATTCCATTCCTTTTTACAGGTCTTTCCTCTGCGCTTTGCTTGCTCTCTTGATTCGGTCCATAGATGCTGAATGGAGCTGTGTGGTACCATCAGTCTGTACCCCAACCTGGCTGACATCTCATACCATACCTCAATCGCCATTGGGCATAGAAATATCAGGTGCAAAGCGGATTCAGAGGGGCAATTTGCACATATATCACAACCCGAATCAGCACCCATATTCCTGTGTTGCATAACATCTTTTGTCAGAATTTTCTGTTTGAGCAATAGATATATAAAGATACGAACTGTAGGTGGAATTGCCAGCTTCCAGGTGTACGTATGCAGCGGCTTGATCTTTCCCAACCCCATCAGAATCTTGTAGATGGAACCCGCGGAATATGTTGCCGTAGTGCTCCATTTCCATTCCATTTTATCTGTGTCCTGAGTAAAGGCCAGATTATCAGGTACATTTAGATCTCCATGTAGACTAGCTCTGATTGAATACGCATCATAGAGCGATAATCTCGGGTTAGTCGGCCGCTCTCCTTCCGGTAATGAGTTTGCAAGTGGGGCACCATTCCATGAGTCCCGCCAGTAGGAAATTGCTTTGCCATTACCAACTATCCACCTAACACTGCAGTCGAAAATGGATCGCATAGCCAATAGTTTTTTCCAGAAAAATGATCCTGAAACCGACCAGAAACTTGGCCCAGATGCCTGAATACCCGTCCGTCGAATGACTGTGATGGTGACCGTCCATAAACAAGTCGGGTTGTTATAAGCACGCCACCACCACCGTAGAAGCAGGGCTATGTTGTGGGCCCGCAAATCATGTAAACCCATACCTCCCCATTCAATCGGCAACGTTGCCATTCTCCAGTTGACCAATGATATGCCATTTCTGGAATCGCTTCCCCACAGGAAAGCTCTCCGAATTCGATCAATTCTTTTAAGGACCCATATCGGCAACTGGAAGCTTGTCATGAAGTAGATTGGGATGACCGACAACACCGATTTCGCCAACTGTAATCTTCCACCGCGTGAAATTAGTTTCCCTTTCCACCCCTCCAATATGTTTTCAATCTTCTCTATTAGAGGCAAGAAGACATGCCGCGGCGGTGTTTTGATTGTAAGTGGCATCCCCAAGTAGGTCACTGGCAAGGAAGTTTGACAGAACCCCAAAATTGTTCTAGCATTGGCTGTTTGGTACTGGTCTAAGTTGAAAGGGATGAAGGCACTCTTGCTGAAATTTATTTGAAGACCCGAGCATTTCGCAAAGATCCGCAAGATAAGTTTAAGCGAAATTAAGGTTTCTTGGTGTCCATTAGCAATGATTGCTGTATCATCAGCATATTGCAACGCCAATACAGCTTCAGAGTACATGTTAGAGAGTGGATTATGAAGGACTGTGTTGACCCCCACAATCAGTCGTTGAAAGACATCAGCAGCTAAAATGAATAACATGGGTGAGACCGGATCCCCCTGTCGTAGACCCCGGCCGTGCAAAACAAACTCTGTCTCATCTCCATTAATAAGGACCCTAGATTGTGAAGTCCTTAGCAGTCTGTTTATCCACAAAATCCACCTACTTGGGAAGCCCCGCACCTTCATTAGCTTCGCTAAGAACTGCCAACTAATCGAATCAAAAGCCTTGGCGAAGTCGATTTTCGCAAAGATCGCTCCCTTTCTCGATTTGGAGATGTGCTCCAAGATTTCTCGAGTTGCAATGAAATTTTCAGAGATGTGCCTATCTTTGATGAAGGCCGTTTGTTGGGGCGAGATCAGATCCGGTAGAGCCTTTCTCAATCTATTTGATAAGACTTTGGTGATTAGCTTGGGTATGAGATTGATGATACTAATCGGCCTAAAGTCCCTCAAGGTCTCATAATTTTCCTTCTTCGGTATCATTACTACATTGGCTCGGTTTGACAGCTCCAGGTTGCCTTCTTGGTTGTAGAACTCATCGAACATAATGAGAACATCAGATTTGAGGATTGCCCAGTACTTCTTGAGAAACTCGTGCGGTATACCATCAGGCCCAACCGCCTTGTTATTACCAAGTTGCTTAACCGCCCTAAACACTTCATTTTCGGAAAACTGACCCGCAAGGCTAGCCAGGTCAACATCAGCCGACGGGTAGAGAACCTCCAAGTTAATGTTGTGAACCGTGTCAGTGGCACCAATCGTTTCTTTTAAATGTTGAAGGAAGGCCGCCTTTATGAGACCCGAGTCCGATGTGGTCGCATCAGAGAGCACAAGGGTTTTGACCATATTTTTTCGGGTTCGCGCCGAGGCGAAGGCATGGAAAAACCTCGTATTCTTATCTCCTTGTGTCAGCCAGTTACATCGCGATCGTTGCTGCCACCTCAACTCTATGTTAGTAGCAAGTTCATAGGCCCTCTCTCTTAACTTCTGTCTCTTTACGAATTCTTGCTGTGGCAGCTGTTGTATTTCTTCACTTTGGTCAAGTTTTAGTATCTGCTGCTTACACTCTTTTAGTTCAGCTTCCATGCCACTGAAGTGGTTTCTGTGCCATTGTCTAAGGTCCAGTTGTAATGTCTTCATTCTACTTTGGAAAGCAGTGTACGTGTCTCTATGGGGTTCAGCCACCATACCCCAAATTTGAGTGACCCTATCCGATGTATGCTTGTAGTTCAGCCAAAAATTTTCAATAGGCAAGGGGGCAGCTACTCTCTGTTGATGCTTGAGGGTAAGGACCAACGGCACATGATCGGACACCACCACCTCGTGTGCTTGAAGTGAAATATCTGGGACCATAGTGGACCACTCAGTTGAGATAAAGACTCGGTCTAGCTTTGAGAAGATCGGTGCTGGCTGTTTGTTCGACCAAGTATAGGCTCGGTTTTTGAGGGGTACATCGATAACTTGTAACTTCCGTACGGTGTCATTGAATTCAAACATAAAATCAAAACCCCTCATCTGGCCCGACCGATCCACCAACCACCGCACAAGGTTGAAATCACCTAGTAGAATCCAGGGAAGATTTATCCATGCTGGCAAGAGCACTAACTCGTTCATAAACTCCATTTTGTGGCTGTCCTGCGAAGGACCATACACCGTTGTAACTTGAAAAATTTTGCCCGAGCCCGGCTGCCGTAAGGTGGCTGTGCACGTGTTCCTTGTGGCAAAGGAATTAAGAAGGACATAATCCCTTTTCCATGCAATGACACATCCGCCCGAGGTCCCTTTTGCATACAACATGACACAATTCCGATCAAAATAAGACGGCAGGAGACTCGCAACATTAGAGTAATCATAGGTGTTCCATTTCGTTTCCTGGATACAGATTACATGACACCGCAAACTTCTGATTGTGTTTCTCACCACATCACACTTTGCCCTATTACCCAAACCTCTTGCATTCCAAGACAACACTCTTAATTGTTTAAAATTCATTTAAAGGAAAATACAGCACTAAAACTCCCAACAATCTTCTGTTTTGAGGAGTAATCAAAACTCCCCGTCACTGGCTGAGTCGCCTGTCCCTCCTTCCTCTTCGTCCTTGGCTGACTCCGTATCAGAGTCTGGTTCTGAGTGGTCCCCCCAATGAACGTCTTCGTCTTCACCCAGGCGCAGAGCAGGTTGATCCAGCTGCATTTGATCGGACCCCAGTCTGTCTCGGTTGTCATCTTGAATCGCCTGTGCAATAAGTTCACTACTAGCTCCAGTTGCTGTTGCCAAGGCCATTGAATGAGAATAGTTGACTTGGATCTGGTACAGCCCATCAGGTCCCAATTTTAATTCAGCACTTTTTGGGCCCAATTCAGCTGCCACATGTTTCTTTGAAGGTCCACTAGGCCCATCACCCAATAATCCTATATTGGGAGTCCTTCTGTTGCGTTTGGCTGCAGTTCGCACCTTTTGTAGTGGGTCCTCCACTGGTACCTCTTTTTGTGCTAAAATTGTCACAGGCGTGGCCGTTATTAATGACATCCTTCCATCCCCATAGGGGTTCGCGCGTCTCGAGGTCTTAGGTGAAAAAGGTGAATTGTTTCTTTCCCCAGATAATTCACTTTGTCTTTGAGTTTGGCGTGGGGAACTACCCTTTGTAGGCACAGTAGTAACAGTAAGTTGAGTTGATGGCTGTTCCCCTGTGCCGATCTGTGTGGCGGGCACCCAAGTGTTGTTGCTTCCACCCAGCATAGCATCTGCAGTCTCCTCTAGGGTCTCATTTGTTTCCTTCTCCCGCTCCGTGCCCAAAAAGGTGGCCTGTGGCAATGATATGGGATGTACCCGACCAGTTGGGGAGTTTTCATAGATCTTCTGTGGCATACAAATGATCGATTTCAAGCGGGTCCCTACATCCATCCGTTCACTTTCTTGCGAGTCGGCTGTGCCCGGCAACGGTGCCGCTGCTTGTGTCGCATCTTCAGTCTCATCTTCGTCGTTCCACCTTGATCGGTCTGGTTGAGAGCCAGTAATGATCTCTCTCCATTCCGGCGGGATCCGATCCGAATCTATGTCTCTACAGATGTCTCGCAGGACCTTCTTGGACATCAGCACCCTATCCTCATCCCTCGCTTCCAGTTGGTCAACACTCATAGTGACAGGTTCTGCCGGCTTCGGTGGTTTAGTGAATTTGATAGGCACCTTGGGGAGGTCTTCCTCTGAGTAAATAGGGCCTCTTGACCAATTGACCGGTCGCAGCTCCACCATGTGCTCATGTCCAGCTACCACCATACCTGCCGTGAATGGTATATCTTCCAGTTTTTCTTCTTCTTTCTTTCTCCTCAAATCTTTCAGGAGAGAGAAAGAAGAGAGAGGAGAGAGGAGAGAGGAGAGAGATAGAAAGAGAGGAGGGATTTCAGAATCCTGAAATCGGACGGGAATTTTAGCAGATTTGAACGTCTAGGTGAGATGTGACTTTGTGAGCGAGCCGTGTCAAAATAGATTGATTATACGGTGCAGGTACAACTTATGAATCACGGGGCCGGCACTTTGAATGAAATCGGGATTTTCTATCTCTTCAGTCAAGGTACCGATCTGTGTAGCACACTGTTTGTCTTCTTCTACAGTGATAAGTAGAAATAAGAAAAAATTCTAATGGATTTGACAAATTTTCATTTTAATATTATTTGCGTGATAAGGATTGAGTTACATTATGTTAGAACAAATAATTTGTCTTATAAATCTTTGACTCAAGGAAAAAGTCAGAAAGTTCTTTTTTTCGTCTTGGTAGTTCAAATAAAAAGAACAAATATTTTTAAAATTTTACAAAATAATACTGCATCATACAAATGTTCAAATTTTCTTTGTTAGAATAGTCAGGATGATTAAATATGTAATTTTTTGATTTACTCTATTTCAAATATATTTTATTTAGGCAGTAAAAATATTTTTATTACTTAAAAAAAACATGTTTAGAATAGACTTTTTCTAGTCACCGTCATTCGCCACACTGTTGGCCATTGACCATTCACACTAATTTGCTGCGGAGGATGCCTGACGCAAGGCGGTCCCGATACTATCTTGCCCGATAAGCTCAAGTACTCGGTTTATTAGTAAAGAGGAGAATAAAATGGAATTTCAGTCACAATAGAACTCAACTAAACTTCACTTAATTTCATATACTAATTCACTACCTTACAACAACAGTACCCCTTACCTTTTATAACTAAACTTTACTTAACCCGTAAGTTTAAATATTAAATGCTATTTAACTAAAACTCCAAAACCCAAAATAATTAAATATTAATTTTAGTAAACCAATGATATTGTTTTGAATTCCGTCCAAAATTAAAACTCTCCTTAGAAGACCACCCATGCACTCCTTGATTACCACCCGGTCAACAATAGCTTTGACTCTCAATTAAAAGTTCATAACGTTGGTTCAAATTTCGAGTTGCACAAATAGATTCTTAATCGGCTTGAATTTGGTGTGACCATCATCCGTGTCCGAGTCTGAATCGGACATCACCTCGGGACGCACTGCGTCAAGCTCCCCGGGTTGATCGAAGCTTGACCTCAAGCTTGCGTCTGCATAGTATTTGTGGAGATGGCTTACGTTGAACGTGTTGGAAACCGTTCTTTCGGGGAAACCGTTCTTTTCTTAAGATCTCGCACGGTCCCACCTTTCTTTTCTTAAGTTTGTGATATTCTCCTCGGGGAAACCGTTCCTTCGGCAAGTAGACCCAAACCAATTCTCCGACTTCGAATTGTACATCTCGGCGCTTTTCGTCTGCTTTAGCCTTGTACTTGGAGTAAGTTTGTTCTAAATTCTCACGAACTGTTTTATGCAGTTCCCGCAAATCTTCAAGCCTTTCATCCACCTTCTTAACTTTAGACTTCGGTCCTTCAATAGAAAGAATATCAAGGGGACCTCGGGGAATAAATCCATAAACAATTTTGAAGGGTGCGAATCCTGTGGAGCGGTTTACCGAACAATTGTACTCGAACTCAATTTTTGGTAGCAAAGTGTCCCACATGCCGAAAGTTGTAACTTGGGCACGAAGCATGTTTCCGAGACTTCTGTTTACGGCTTCGGTCTGACCATCTGTTTGAGGGTGGAAAGTCGAACTGAACTTCAGTTCGGTCTTTAATTTCTTCCAAAGTTCTATCCAGAATTTGCTCAAAAATTTCGTATCTCGGTCAGAGACAATGGTACTCGGCAAACCATGATGTCGGACAACTTCATGAAAATATAGTTCGGCCACCTTGGGAGCATCCACAGTGGTTTTGCATGCAATGAAAACTGCCATTTTGCTAAAGCGATCAACAACTACCATGATGCTATCGTTCTTCCTTCTCGTCATTGGTAACCCGGTCACGAAGTCCATTGAAATGTCGCGCCAAATTTCAAATGGAAGAGGTAGCGGATTGTAGAGGCCCTGATTTGTGTTGGTGCCTTTAGAGGTTTGACACACTTGGCAGGCTCGAACAAAGTGCTTAACATCCCGCCATAAACTTGGCCAAAAGAACCGTTCTCGCACCAAATGCAAAGTCTTTTCCAACCCGAAATGGCCTTGATTATGCATTTCCTTGATGATGAGATAGCGCAGAGAAGTTGCCGGGATACAAAGTGCGAGTCCTCGAAACAAGTACCCGTCATGTAACGAGTAGTCATCTCGCAACTTTTTCTTTACGTCTTCCAGGATTTGTCTGAAGTCGGGATCCTCCTTAAGGGTTTCGGGTACGTGTTCAAACCCGAGGGTGTAGGTTGACATTGCCGAAAGCAGCCCATGTCGGCGGCTTAGAGCGTCAGCGACTTTGTTGCTCGATCCCGCTTTGTGCACAATAGAGAAAGTGTACTCTTGTAGTGAAGTAACCCACTTGGCATGTCGGGTGCTCAACTTATTCTGTTCTTGCACAAATTTCAGCGCTTGATGGTCTGTGTACAGCACAAATTCGCGAGATAAAAGGTAATGCCGCCAATGTTGCAAAGCTTTTACTATGGCGTACAACTCGAGGTCATACACCGGGTAGTTGGTTTTAGCTCCACCCAATTTCTCGCTAAAAAATGCCACGGGTTCCTTCTCTTGTGAAAGTACAGCACCAATACCCACCTTTGAAGCATCGCATTCTACCTCGAAAGCTTTGTCAAAGTCCGGTAGAGCTAGCACGGGTGCGTGAGTTAAGCAATGCTTGAGTGCCTCGAAAGCTTGCTGTGCACTGTCATTCCATTTGAAATTCTTTTGTTTTAGTAACTCGGTGATAGGTGCCGAGATACTGCTGAAATCTTTGATGAAACGCCGATAGAATCCCGCCAACCCGAGAAATGATCGCATCTCGGTAAAAGAAGAAGGTTTTGGCCAATCTCGGATTGCTAGAATTTTGTCGTCTTCAGGTAAGATACCACACGCAGAGATCTTAAATCCCAAGAATATTAATGTCGGAGTCATCCAAACACACTTTTTTGAGTTCGCAAAAAGGTTGTTATCATGTAGTACTTCAAGAGTTTCTCGCAAGTGTTGGAGATGCTCATCTCGGTTTCAGCTATAGATAAGAATGTCGTCAAAATAGACAACGACAAACTTGTTAAGAAAATGCCGCAAAACCTGGTTCATCACCCGCATGAAGGTGCTAGGAGCATTGGAAAGGCCAAAGGGCATGACAACCCATTCAAACAGACCTTCTTTAGTTTTGAAAGCTGTTTTCCATTCATCTCCCGGTTTGATACGGATTTGGTGATACCGGAAATGACCGAATTGCCCCCGGCAGCAGCTGGCCAGAATGCTGCCGGCAGCAATTTAGCCATACTATATATATATATATATATATATATATATATAGAGTAGAACTAAGGTGTTCTTAAGCTCACCAAGCCTCTTTGTGAGCTTAACTTAAAAACCAATTGGATTGACTTCAAACGACACATCTAAACCGTTAAAACCGTTCTACTTCACGAGTGATGCACTTACATGTCAAATTTATAATTTTTCGAACTAGTTTAGTGTAAGGTCAAGCGGTCAAAAAATAATGAAAAATGAACTCATTAAAATTAACTTATAAATCATCTTTTTTTTACCGCTTGACTTCATACTAAATTAGTTCAAAACTTTAAAAATTTGACATGTAAACGCATCAATCATGAAGTAGATCGGTTTCAACGGTTTGGATGTGTCGTCTGAAGTCAATCCAATAAATTTTTGAGTTAAGCTCACAAAGGAGCTTGGTGAGCTTAAGAGAACACCTTAGTTCTACTCTCTCTCTCTCTCTCTCTCTCTATATATATATATATATATTAATGAGCATTGAAAAGAGTACTTAATATTTGAACAAATGATCATACACGTGCATGTTGTGCAAGCGTTGAAACTAATTCATTTGTATCCACAGAAAACCCTAGTCTTTCATGAATGAAATAAGGTACCAACATACCACTTTAATTGGTTTACTTGCGCTTTAGCATGATCAGATTTTTTTTCCCAACAAAGTACTATACATGTGTGAAATTTATGTATATGTTTTAATGTTTTATTTAATAAATCATAAAATAATTATTATATTAGTATTATCGGTTATTTACCCGCTACCGTTTTCGTTATCCGACAACGATAACAAGTAAGATAATTTTTAACAAGTAAGATAATTTTTAACGAATAAAGATAAGATACGGACAATGACAATTTGTAAGATACGAATATAAAAATATTTTCATCCGATCCTTACCGTGCCCGTTCACCCTCTAAATTCTGGCAAAGTGTCAAATATTTTCTGACTCGTGATTGGTCGGATGAAGTATGACTCGTTTAAAACGATCATACATTAAAATATTAATGATGCTATCCATATATACCAGAAGATCAAGTTAGCTCGCAAGTCGCAATAATTGAGCCGCTTATTCTTGCTTGGTCGTCAGACAATATATACCAAAAAAGAATAGAATTTCTCTTGCAACTCTTCAACATAAAGTACATGACGAGGACGACCCATGAAAATAATGAAATCGAAATGGACGGTGATATATGTAATGCTTTTCACTATAATTTCAATATACACAAAGCAGAAGTAAATCTACAGCCACTTACTTATATACAGAGGTAATCAACCACGTCTATAATTTTAAAATTTTAATTATATATATTAAAATTTAAATGAATTTTACTTTTTTTTTTTAAGTTTTATATAAGTTTAGTCCAGAGATGGAGCCACTCATTTTAAAAAAAATTATACTTGACACAATTTTACTGTATAATTTAGACTAAATACTATGAATACTATAAAATTGACCTGAAAATTTTAAATGATTGATCCATTCGAAACTTTTGAGGTTTGACCCCTGTAATGTAATTTAAAAATCTACCTCCGTCCAAAGTTCATTCCTCTTATAAAATACTAAAAATGTGTTTGTAGCTGAGCGGTCAAATTCTACTTTATGGTTGTTAAGACTTGCATCACATGCTATGCATAATATATTTTAGCTCCCCAATCTGATTTGTTTAGTTCGTCCTGATAGATAATAGTCTGAATAGTTTGAACTGTCTGTTGTATTTGCTATTTTGTAATCCGGCTTGTGCTTTAAAAACATTGTCGAACTATTAAAATTCGATGTTTTTAAAAAAATAATTACCCAAGAAAAGAACTATGATTCATATTGGGCCGATGGGCCTTTCATATCGAACATACCATATTATAATATCATTATGTCAGCTTACTCCAGCCCAATTAGAATTAGTCAGTTACACACCCACGTGGCCTTGAAACGATATGGTCCGTCGGTTCCCCAGTAAAAAAAAAAATGAGATGGAGAAAAAGAAAGAGGCAAAAAAAAGGGGTCAAAGCAGGTGACCCGAATGTTCTATGGCAACAGACATGGAAGACTAAATTTTAGGATCTCTGATGCAGGCTTAAAATCAAGGCACAAAATTGTTTTTGGAATAAATTTGACTAAAATGGGTTTAGTTGCGGTGTTTGTAAAAAGGGTTAGTTTTTCTGGACAATTGTAGATAAGTGCTAAGTAAATGTTTGAGGATGCTTATTCTAGCACAATTTTTGTCTCTTTAAACAAATTTTCTGTGAACTTATTTAGGTATGATCATGCTCATAGTATCGCCTAAACTATATATCTTATTTAATGTTCCGAAACTCGTTTTAATCAACGAAGCAACCTATTCGGACCTATGAGATTAAGGTTCCCTGTTATTTTTCTTAAAATAACAAATTATACTATATGAATAAGAAAATTATACTATAGAAATAAGGAAATTGTAGAGTAAATTCTTTCCGCCTTTTGCTACGTCTTTGGCGTACTTGAAGAAACTTATTTTACTTCTCGCTAATTTTGATACATTAATTATTCATGAACACAGTAAATTATTTATGTTGCTATGTTTCTGTGAAAACTGATTTTTGTCAGTTTGTTTAGTGTTTCGCTTGGACTGTACTTCAAATTGGAGGATGTACAAAAAAGGAGAAGAAGAAGAGGGCAACATAAATTTTTCGCCTTCATTTCATTTTTAGTATTCTGAAACTTTATACGGAGTACGATTAGGAATTTAGGATCGATCTCTCTTTCCTTTCCCTCACATTACTCCTATAACACGTACTGCCTTAGAAAATATTTCAAGTTCTTAATTGGTAAAGCCTAAAGAATAATAAGGAAGGCGGGTTCCATTGTTTGCATTCTCGCTGTTGGAAATTGGGCTTCCATTATTTGCTTCAAATTCATGGGCCCGAAAAGTTTGGTTGAACTTTTTGCCTATAAATTCAAACGACCCCAGAGGAGAATAGGATATCTTTGTGGAATTCTTTGCCCGAGAAGTTCGTCTGTAAATCTAAACAGTGCGCATGAACATTGATACTGATCGAACAGTTCTAACTGAATTTAATTCGATACTTATGGGACCGGTCTTTTGGAAAACAAAATTCTAGCATTTAGAAATCCAAATAGCCAATGCCTTGTTATGGCTCGCAAGGTCAAAATTGCATAATGACACAATCAATAGTCTAGGCGACCTCCTTCATGGAAACAGAGAGGTGCAATACCTAAAAAGGTTATTTCCACCTCGAATTAATAGGATAGTGTCATCCGAATTATTGATATGTAATTAATGAATAATGAAGGTTTATTTCAAATCACTCAAAATGATTGATGGTGGTTCTACCAGACTCGGAACTGATCATTTGTGCTTCCAGTTGTCGAACACCAACAGATGAAATCAAACAGGTGTTGTTAATATCGTTTTTACTCTGTTTTGTGACAGTATTTTCAAAACAGAGATTACAAAGTTTGTAGCCCATGCGACTAGAAAACTTGATGATATTTTGCTGATTGTCCAGTAGTTTAAATGATTTTTGTTAATGTATATATATCCATCCATAAACAAAATCATTAGTGAATAACACGATATGCTTCTAAGAAGTAAGAATATACAATTCTATCCTGTGAAGAGATATGCTTCTAAGAAGTAAGAATATACAACTCTATCCTGTGAAGATTTTTCTACTGCTATCACTTTCAGGTTTATATGTGTTGTGATCTATTTTTTGTCCTGTCCCGGGTAGAAATTCAATCAAGATATGAACCAGACTGGATAAGATATGGACTTAACCAGCCCAACTCGAAAATTATGTATGTAATTATGTATATATTTTCTAAAATATTTTTTGTGTGTATATAAATATATATATATATATATATATATATATATATATTGGAGTTTGACAAGTCTTTTTTAAATTATTTTGAACATATTAAGGGTTATTTTTTCTTGTTTGATCCGTTAATATAACCGCCAACATATGTACAATTTAAATAATCATAGATGGTATAATATTGTTTTGAGATTCAAATTATAATGCGGGATCCAGTTATAAACTGCAAATATTACTAAAAAATTATAAAAGAAGTTTTTAACAACTAAATATACAGGTGATTTTTTTTTGTTTATTTGAAATATTTTGAATAACTTAGGACCGGATCATACTGTGGGGTCGAATCAAGAATGTAAGTAGACGGACAAGGACTTAATTTAATTCTCAGGTCATGTGGCAAGTGTTAAAAGGACCGGATTTAATATTTGAACAGTCAAGCCTAGGATTAGATGCTCCATATCAATTGAGAACTCATCTAATTAATATAAGATTATGATAACTACTTCCAAGTCAATATGTGAGGGATAAAGATCTAGTTGATCTCTAGAAGGTCACCTATATATGTCACTGCTGATGTTTAGCATCTTCTTACCTATTAATTTTCTTATATTAGTTGTAGCTATTAAAATGGAATGTTTTCAGCAGAATTTTTAGTTTTTGATTTATATTAAATATTTTTTCTGAAGGAGAAAAATAGAATTTTTTTTTAATGTTATAGAAGGAATCATTAAATATTTTTTTGGAGTTTGTACGCACATCTCAATACTTAGCCACAAAAAATGCCGAGTCAATAATTTGGTTCCTACTATGACAACAAAAATTATTTCCATCCTTTTTTTAATCCTTTACAAAATATTTAATACATTTATAAAAATAAAAAATATGTTTTTTTTCTGCATATTCCCGGATCCTAAATTAAAATTAAAAGAATGACAATATTTTGCCTGCTTCAACAATGATTGTAAAACTAGTCTGAATTAATGATTGCGTGTGGCAACAGTGATTTCATTGACTGAATCCAATCAAGATCATCTGGCAAATTAGTTTATTTCGAGATCCGTATATATTCATTCTCATGCACTGATTTATTTTTAATTGTCTATAATATTGAAATACAAGTGGGCAAATGTTGATTATTGTTATATTGTATTAAGAGATAAATGAAGAGAAGCCTGGGAATCAGATCGTTCCTTATGAAGCCGTGGCTGAATTTTGAAGATCTCATGACAGTGCACTCTTTTTTTGATGACTTTACCCTCAGTCCTGTGTGTGGCTTATATGCTTTTTGCTTTATGTTTAGTTTTTGTGATGCTCTTTTGCTTATGGCAGATGATTATATGTGTTTGGTTTGTTTGTTAGGGTACTACTCGTTTTCTTTTATTAAGAAACTATGATGTTGGCTGTAAGTTAAATTTTCTTTAAAGAAAATGGGCACTCGCCTTTTTAATCAAAAAAAAGTATTAAAAGATAATTATTTTCTATTGTCTATATTGATATACAAGTGGGCAAATGTTGATTATTATTATATTGTATTCAGAGATAGTTCCAACAATATTTGCTGAGCGGTGGTTGGTTTGGAAGTGCTTAGCTATTTTTATAAAAAAATTAGTCATGTATATTGAAATAACTGAACTTTTTTTTTTCAAAATTATATGGTTCAACATTCTCATAAATTGTTAATGTGTGCATGTAGTGTGGTGGTTAAATTTCACTTTATAATTATGGAGACTTGAATTTAAATTCTAATTATCACACATTATGTATTTTATGTTTCAACTCTTTTAAAGTAATTTTTTTCGTTCCGCCTCTATCCAACTCTATTGACCAGTGTTCTGAATAGCACGCTATAGTGTTTTCAAACTTTAAATGCTAAGCTATGGGATAAAAAGTGCGCTATTTCAGCTACAACTGCTATAGCAGTAATAGCGGTCCGCTATTTGCGCTACACGCTACACGTTATAGCGCACGCTATGCTACATAGGCTTTTATTTAAAGGTCCAAACTAAATTTTTTTTAAGGATTAATTGTTTTCAAAGTCCGGGTTGCTTTTGTTTTAAATAAAAAAAGATAGATAGTTTATGCCATGATGCTTAGGTATTTTTAATAGTAAAAGATATATAGTTTATGTCATGATGTTTAGGTTATTTTAAATGAAAAAAGATAGACAATTTATGATATTATTAGAGATATTTTGTATAGCAATTCGGACTTTGTACTGGTTCAATATGAATATTCTAATTCCTTAATCGATTTTGCGTTACTTATCGCTATATGAGACTTTAGATAATGTTGATAATTAGTAGAAATATAAAACATAATTAAAAAAAACACTATATAGGATAGCTTTCGCTATAGCTACGCTATTCACGATAACTTTTTATTTAATCTTTCCGCGCTTTTTATTTAATATTTCCGCAATGACGTGATAATCACTATTTAGAACCTTGGTTTTGGCAGATTATGTGCATTAAGCGGTAACTACTGCATCAACTTTTCTTCCTTTTTAAATAAGAATCATAGTCATTACGCGTTAATATCTAGTTTACATCATTGATTATTGGATATTTTCTTCATTGTAACATTCAATTATGCATAAAAAATATACTGAGAACAACACTTGTATTAATTTATTTATTAACACTACTTGACATGTTGAAGGATATCCCCTCTCTTGAGTGGAATATGCCAACTTAAATAGTCAACATTTTCCCTCTATCGGTTTTTAAGCAATATAATTTGATCTTACCGTCGGTCCGTTTTTATTTTTTAATTTTTCCCTCCATTTCATTGGATGAATATTGAATAGTTTCAACGAACTTATACAGGCATAATTAAATTCTAAACATGTTTGTCCGACCCTTCTAATTTTGGTCTATGGTCCGAATCGGGTTTACAGTTTCGTGAACCGGGTTCACGGGTGTGAATTTTCATTAATCAGCTGGTCGTGATGATATTTTCCTTCTTTTGTTTTGATAACGAATGTAATAATATAAAGTAGAATTAGGTATTTTTCTAGCTTAACTTCAAAATTTATCGGAAAGATTTTAAATGATGAATCTTGATTGTAGAAACCGATCTACTTCACAGATAATGAATTTACATGTTAAATTTATTATTTTCGAATTAATTTAGTATTAAGTCAAGAGGTAAAAAAGATTTTAAGTTAATTTTAATACATTCATTATTTATTTATTTTTTACCGCTTGATTTATACTAAATTAATTTGAAAATTTATAAATTTGACTTGTTTTTGAGTAAATGTTGGAGGTCAAGTCACCCAACTATTTAATATCCACAGAAGATTGTCTCTTCCGGATTTCAAATATGTGACATCTCACACAGAAAACATTACCATTGCTACTAGACCAATGAAGTCAAAAATAACTATGAAAGCTTGTCGCTGAAGTAATCGCATCAACGGTTGATGATCTGATCCTAAGAAAACAATTCACGGATCGTGCGGCATCTGGGTATGCCGCATGCAGCATAGAGGAGGCCGTACGACTTCCTGACTTAGCAGATTTTCTGTATTTTTCACCATTTCGCATGTTGTGCACTTCGTGTGAGGTGTTGCATACTCCATGTGATGCCCTGTTTTGGTGCTATCTTCATAAATCGCCTAAATATGACAGTTTTGCTCTGTTTTTGGCCTAAATATGCAACTTTCTCAAAAATCTGCCAAAAAGACCTAAAAACACATTTGCAGTAAATAAATCGGAAAAATGACTACTTTGCATTCACTTTTCGCCATTTTTCGGAAGAAAAGATAGTGATTTTCGCTATATGTTTTGGCTTCATCATCCAGCTCGTGACAATTTCAAGCTGATATTTCAGCTCGGACCTCTAAAGCCAACTCGTGATGAGTGTGAGCTGGACCCAGCTCGTTGCCGCCCCTACTTGTGCAATAATGGAGAGGATGTAAATTCCAAATTTACTTACAAAAATACTTGCAATGATTGTTTGTTTTGTAGAATATGTTTTTTTTTTCCCATGCGAGGTGTCTCGCAAGTCACCAATGAAATACATACAAAAAGAAAACACTACATTTCTTTAGTTAGATGAAAACTCGAGGATTCTGTTAGAAACAAGAAGCCAACAATATCACGAGAAAAGAAAAAAATCAATATTCTTGGAAAATTAGAACATAAAACGAGTTAGCCTATTATAAAAAAATATTTATGTTTTAATTAAAATAGAAAAAATTCAAAACAGTCAATCCGATTGTCAAATAATCTACACATAAAAACTTATGAGATACTCAATTTAATATTTTTCAAATATTTAAAATATGACCCTATAATAGTAAAAATAAAATAAAAAAACAGCTGTATATCAAATAATGAATATTATCTTTAAAAATCTGAAAAAAGATTGTAAAAAGAAATAAAATGAGCGATATTCATTTTATCATCAAGAAATTGTATCCATACTCCTGTTATGTATTCCCAACTGTTGCCTACAACAAGACTTGGCTCACTAATTGATCTAAACAAGATGAGCGAGAAAGGGTAATTTAAGCACTTTCAGAAAAGAAATAAAAAAAAAGTGAAGAGGTGAGAGTTAGGAGGAATACATCTTGTGATTATTAAGAATACATGTTTTCCATTTATGAGTTTAATACAGGATCAACATAATTCAGGATTACACAAGAAAATTTTCCAATTAAAACTAGCAACCAACAACTGACCGGCAAAAAAGGGTACTGTTTTGCATACTAAAAGTGGTAATAGAGTGAGATATTTCAGAGTTACTAAAGTGGTCATTTTGTAATTTCATCACATCTGGGAGAGACTGATTTGCACATTTTCAGTATGTATTACCACATTTCAATGAATTAACAGAAATGCAAGGTGATGATTTGGAACAATAGCTATGCACAAAAAGATCCAACAGCAACAGGTATAGCACCAAATTGCTACACGATAATTTCATAAATTTGCAAATATTTATATTAAGAAAGAACGGAGAAGTAATGGCACATACCGCAAATGAGGAGTCAGTGCTTTGCGTAAAAAAACTGTAGAATTTGCGCAGCTATACATCATTTTGGATTTCATATCCCTTCAAAAGTTTGCATCCAACTAAATTACTTTTTCTTTTAGCCCATAGGCCTAATATGTATATCAGCATTCAGCAATGATGATCAGGTGCTCGGGTGAGGGCTTGTGCTCGGGCGAGGCAGGTCGGGGGAGGGTTTCTGCTTGGGTGCTCGGTTCTCATAGGGAGACAGTGGGGGAGGGTTTGTGCTCGGGGCAAGGCAGGTCGGGGGAGAGACAACAAGGCGGGAGACTCGATAGCTTTGGGAGATAGCAAAGCGGAGGCGGAGAGAGACAACAAGCAATTTGAAATTTTGGGAGATAGCAAGGCGGAGGCGGAGATTCGATAGATTTGGGAGGGTTTATTGCAAAGAAAAGGAAAGTGAAATTTAGAAGGGGGAAATGAAGTTTTTTGCGGCTGATCGAAAGATATAAACCCAAGAAGGAAAATTTTCAGAAGGGAAATGAACCAACACTGACTGCTTCGAAAAACAAAAAAAAAATTCAGTATAGTATATCAACACTGACGGTTCCGAAATAAAAACAGTCAGTATATGACTTCAACACTGACGGTTTCTAATTAAAAATAGTCAATATAGTATATCAACACTGACGGTTCCAAAATAAAAACAGTCAGTAAATGTATCAACATTGACGGTTCCAAAATAAAAACAGTCAGTAAATCAAAAATTACAAAAAAATTGACAATAAAATCAACATAAAAGGAAGTTTGGAATCGGACCGTTCATTTTCACACGGGAAATCAACGGTCGATCTGCAGTGAAATCATTCTAAATCTATTTTAAAATGATCAAGGGAGAACATTGAACATAACCAACATAAAGTTCAGAAGTTTAATTATGTATGAGTTTCGATCAAATACGAAGTGTTTATGGCCATACGATGCTTCAATTTTCGGTCAACTAGATGGATGGATAAATAAAAACAAATTTTTATCAAACTTGGATGCAAGACAATAAATGCAGTACTATTTAATTTAAACGGTTTCAATTGACCCACGGACGACATATTCCCATGCATCTTCATTAACTCATGAAACAAGAGTTTATGTTTTATGTTCATGTATAGAAAATGTGAGTCATATATGCAACATGTATGTAATGCTATATAATTTAATGTGTTAAAATCATTTAATTAAGCAATAAAATTATTATAACATTAATTATTGCATAAATATTACTAATATAATTTTCATTACAAAATATTTTCTAAAATTAAAGTCAAAATTTGATGTTAATTATCTAAATTTCACTAATCACGTAAATTACTAATCATACTTATTAAATAGAATATGTTCATTCTAATAAACAAGCATTGTAATTTTTCGATGAAACAATTAATTAGTAATTTACGTTGTATTAGGTTTTCCATTCCATCATTAACAAACTTTTAAACACTATACAACGAACATTTTACCATATATAATTTCAATCCTATTTTATGAATTACAACAATAAAATACTTATTGCATAAAATTCAATTTAAACAAATAAACTTAATTATTAAATTCTTACAAAATATACGCATAAATTTTTATTGTCAAATAGTTATACATCCCTAACAATTTATTTTTAAATATACAAGTGAAATTAATTTCACTTTCCTTTCAAGACTAACATGAAATCTATCTACAATTTAAATTTACAATTTAGAGAGAGGAAAAAATGCTGTTTGGTGGCTGAAATGCGAAAAACGCAAAAAAAAAAAAAACAGATTAATGGCGGTTGGAGTTGGGAGAAAGACTTATATATCTTCAATAATAAACCAACACTGACGGTTTATAAGAGAAAACAATCAGTAATTAAAAAGATCAACAAGACGGTTTTGTTAAACCGGCGTAAACCTAGGTTTTTTATTAAACACAACAGAGAGCAACACTGACTGCAATTAAAAAAACAGTCGGTGTAGACTATTATCAACATTGACGGTTATATTGAACGAGACGTCAGTGTAGGGTAAGGCAACACTGACGCTTCCCTTAACAAAACAGTCAGTGTTGGTGAACTGCTCAACACTGACTGTTCTTTAATAGAAGGGTCGGTGTAGGGTATAAACAACACTGACGCTTCCCTAAACACTGACTGTTCTTTAATAGAAGGGTCGGTGTAGGATATTGGCAACACTGAAGCTTCCCTTAACAAAACAGTAAGTGTTGGTGAAATGCTCAACACTGACTGTTCTTTAATGGAAGGGTCAGTGCAGGGTATGAGCCACATTGACGAGTAGAAAAATAAAACAGTCAGTGTTGAAATTATTCTTATTTACAATATTGTCACGCAGTCTCTACACAGATTGTTACATATTAAAATCATCGGTGATTAAGGGTCAGTGAAGGAGTTTTTTTACTAGTGTAATATTATCTTTAAAAATCTGAAAAAAGATTGTAAAAATTTAATAATTGAAAGTTTTGTATCCTTAAAGGCTAAAAATAATTTATGTGTAAATCACATCGAGCAACTTGACTCAGTTTAGACATGAAAAAATAAAAGATTTTGATCTCTTAATATATCAGCTGAAATATTTTTTTTTTACATTAATCTAACTCGTAAAATAATATATAAATATCTAGTACATATTCGCATTCTTTGATAGTTTTCAATCTATTTCCTTTCAATTATTTAGAAAGCTCTCTAACTAATTTAAGAGGTTATAAATCACAAGCTGTGGAAAACAAAATATATTTAGAATTGCTGTTGTGATTAATATTATCTATTTATTTAATTTTGAACCGAAGTGATCAATCTTAAATAAATAGTTCGAATTTTCAATTTAATTAATTCGTTTGAAACTTTGACCTAGGCTGGATTTTATCAGTAAGTGGGAGCGTTGGATGAACACCGAACTAAATTTGGTCTGATGTTTGATCAGAACCTGTGATCTGTCTTAAAATTCATATGAATTGCTTGAAAATTTATGCGGTAACATAGATTTGACGATTTCGACCGCATATCAGACAGAATTTGGTCTCCCATCAATGCCCCCTCTGAATTTGGTACCAGTTAAAATTAGTGGATCCGGACAGTTCTTTTAGTCTGACATGAATTAAAAAGAATCTTACATCTTCAGTAAACATCAGATTAAGTTTAATTCAACTTAAAGTAAATCTAGATTATAAAATTGTGAGTCTCCTTTACTTTATCTGAGAGATACTTGTTCCCCCTCTGCTACTTGGTTCGGATGCTAACTTTTCGGAGGAATTAGTAATTCGTATTTTAAGTTGCACACGGTGCAACACTACATGAATTATTTTTATCAATGGGCCCCAATTTCTTAGAGTAGGATCACTTTACTTGGTTCTTTTTTATTTTATTTTTTTAGGAAACAGCGACTCTTTTTGTTGGAACTTGAGAATGCTTCCTTCTTAATGTAATCCAACTATTTCCGATATTTTTATTAGGGTTTGTCTATAGTGCAGCAAACTTATTTCGGCTATAGTACAGCAAAATTATAACCATTCATTTTCTAATCCGACGATTGAGATTCTAGAAATTTAACAGCATTTCTCCGTTACATTTAACAGAAATTTTAGTCGGAAGGGCAAAATCGTCATTTTATAATGAACCGCCTATTTCATATTCTCTGCCTTTCTCTCGTCTGTACAGGCAGCCGAGCAAGCGCGCCTCCCCTCTCCGCCATTTTCTTCGCTCTCTCTCTCTCTCTCTCTCTACCGAGCACCGTGCCCAAAACCCCCCCTCTCTTAGCCCGGGCACTGAGCACAAACCCTACCCTGCTGTCTCTCTCTGAGCCCAAGCACCACTAATGCCACTGATGACTCAGATATCGCATCCTGATTCTAAAACCCTAGGAGAAGGATCTGATAGCTCAGATCCCCAATCTCGACGACGCTCCACTTAATTTCAACGCAATCAGGTACCACGCTTTTTCTCCATTTAATCTCCTCCGCAAATTCTATCTTTTGTTGATTTGGAAACTTTTGCAGAGCCATTGTGATACTTAGACATTGTTTACTGTGGTTGTATTTTGGATGTTTGAAGGTAATATTCCTGTCTACATGGCGGAGATGGGCGATTACCAAACAGGTTATGTAGTTTCGTTTTGCTTAAATGAAACTGGGCATTTCTTGCCTTTTTGCTCAAAAAAGAACTTTGCTGGTAAATGCTCATTGCATTGAAACGAGAGTAATTTGCATAAGTGGTCATGCTATATAGTAATAGTGAGACCTATACTGGCTATTAAGAGGTTTGGTATAAAATTACTTGATGTATATTTCTAAAAAAGTTTAATTTAGATGTAAATATGGAAATTGTGATGCCTATGACTTTCTTTATGTCAATTAAGGGCTTGAATTTATAATTTAGTGAAATTATGTTTGAATTAAGGGTTTGGATTAAGGGTTTGAATTAAGGGTTTGAAATTTTGTGAAATTAGTGAAGTTGGGTAGTTTATGTTAACAATTGCTAGATAAAAAAGGGGTTTGCTTATCTGTATTAGATTGAAGTTTAGTATGTGTGTGTATCTTTGTTACATGTGAAAACTGTGACTAATCAAACGAGGGCACCTGATGGCAACAGTTGTGTGCTTAGTCATATTGAGTTGTAATTCTAGAATATAATTCTCGTAACAATTTGCATGTCTATATATGTTTCGAGTTGAGCTTTCTCCCTCTTCTCTGATTTATGCAGCATTCTATTTCAAATGAGTAGTGAAGTTGTGCTTTATTTCCTTTTACTGAAGAATAATTTCAGATCTGTATTTTTTTTAACTTTGGGAATTTGATTCTAATCTCCTTCCCTATTCTGTTGTGATTATAGTATGCCCTTATTGTTTTAATTTAGTTGTTTTCATTTGTTTTGGCTAGTTTTGTGTCTAATTGCACAATAAGGGTAATTGAAACTGAAATTGTAAATATTTTAGACAAATTGCACAATTCAGTGGTCATGAGGTTTATCAACTTTAGTTTTGCATCTATGTTTGAAATCCTCAAGTTTGTATAAGAATATCTAATAGTTTGCATCTATGAAGGTAACAACAGCTGTATGCGGAGTGAAGAAGCTATACTTAGTAAGAATTGGGTGCTTTCGAGGGCATATTTGGAAACACTTTTTTTTTGTGGTGTCCAGAAGCATTTCCCTTTTAAGGTATATGTTATATTCTCTATTCTGATCATGCGATCATTTCTTTGAGCTTGAATATAGTTCTAGTTTTCTTTGTTTTCAACTAATTATCATTTTTTACATTGTCGGATTGTTGAGTGCTATTGATGGATAACTAGTCCCCTGGTTACTGTATACAGTTAGAGTGTGATCTGTACCAGTATAGTATTGGCTCAGTGTGTGGGTACTGTAATATTATTCACACGAGTGGTTTAACATTATTTACCAAGTATTTATTTGCAAGTCAAGGTTGTTTGTCTCTTTTATTGCCTTTTTTTTGTCATTATGCATGCTAATCT
This sequence comes from Carex myosuroides, assembly GCA_028015225.1. NCBI lineage: Eukaryota > Viridiplantae > Streptophyta > Magnoliopsida > Poales > Cyperaceae > Carex > Carex myosuroides. Next base: position 6,930,580 of record CM051471.1, read on the forward strand.
TAATATTTACAGTGGCTCGGCTATTTACGGGGAAGACGCAGAATTTTATGAAAACTACTACAAAGCTAGGGGTGTAAAGTTTGTTAAGGGAAATGTGCTGACATCTTTTGAAAAGGACCTATCTGGCAAGGCAAATGATCAAGCCTATATATCTATTTATTATAATTTGGAATTAAATTTTGCATATTGGAAAGGTACCCTTTTTATTTTTGAGGTATCACTTCGAGCAATATAAATGTTATTTTATTGCTTGTTGGGTGACCGCTGTTATCCTAATTTCATTTTTTTTTCATTTGTGGCGGGGAAGTAATTTATTTCAGTACGTAACCAGTACCTTAACTGCCCCTTATATGAAACAGACTTTTCTAGTTGTAGTCTTTGGTTTTAGTTGATATTCTTTGGTTTTAGTTGAGAAAGCATTGAAATTAATATGGTACTATATTGGTGTACTATATCAGGCTTGTTAAGTGATCTTTTTAGTGCTTCTTAGTTTATTGGTGTAGTGATATTGATGCTGTTTAATTACCTAATTGTGCTTATTACTTTGTTTTTTTCAGGGAATTGAGATGTTATTGAAGCTGAATTAATACTTGAATGTGAAGTTCAGCTAACATTTAGGCATGCATAAACCTTGAACTAACCCAAATTTGATTACAAAAGGGATAACCTTAATGGGTTGTCAAAATAGTAAGCAAGGTATAACAATAAGTTTAGTTTTGACCTTGTGTATTTTATTTCGGGCCAAATGTTGAGATTTCGTATCTGGTGTAAGTAACAACTCTTTCTTACAGTTGATACTACAGTATTGCAGACCCAATTGACAGACTACTAAGTTGAAGAAATAATACTTTCAATAAATGACAATTCTGCCCCTAGCCCTACGAGCCATCTTGAAATGAAAATCAGGGCAAAGAATTTGAGATATTGGTTTCCAGCTTGTGAACAGGTCATGAAAACAAGTACAATATAATATGGACATTGGACAACCATACCAGATTATGCTAGGAATTAGTGTCAGGTATGTGAGAAAATATAGTGCTGTAAATTGGAGAAAATGAAGAGCATATTTTGACATGAGCTCTTACATTGATTTAATCAATTCACTGTAATATAGAGATTTGCAAATTTGAAATTTTGTATTGCAGAATGAGGAAGTGACAAAGGCCTGCTCTGAAGTGAAATCACACAAGGTATCAAGCACTGCGGCTCCTGTGACAAAATGAGTAGCTTTTTTTGTTCGAGGCCCATTTAGTATAATAATCTTTGACTATTCTTCTTCTATTAATGTTTTTAGGATGGGTATCTTTGTAAGCAAAATGAATATGGTGATGTGTTCTCTTGTTAGGAGCAATTATATTACTTGCGTCTTCAGTGAGATGTACTGGTACGTAAGGGAATGATCCTGGAAGATGCCAGTAGAAGAGCATACAACCCTGAATTTTGGACCATACCAAGAATTTTAGAACATAATATTGAGCTGTTTTTTGGATCATAAAAATAGTACAGAAGTTAAATATTGGTTTTATCTAGAATGAAGTTAAATATTGGTTTTATCTAGAATGGAATTTTACAAACTTATTTATAAAATTTTGTCTATGGAGTTTAAGGAATGATTGTGCGAATATACAAAAATTATTGTTCAATTGTATCAGCAAAACAATTTTGAATTTTTTTTACTTTGAAGTTTTTACTTATAGAACTAGCAACATGCATAAAGAAATGCATCATAATTTAATTATATTTTCTGTGCTGCATAATGAACCTAAAAAATCTCCAAATTTGCAATTCCGTGCTCGTCAACACAATTAGATTAGCAATAATCATGACATACAAAATGAAATACACGGAACTATACAAGATTCTTCTGCCACAGAAGATCGGAAGTGCTTTAGCACTTTTAACTAGTGTATTGACACAACCGGGGCGTTCCAACCCGGACCGGTCCTGGACCGGCCCGAGCCCGTGCCTAAACCCAGACCGGGCTGTCCAAACGGGTGGACTAGATTAACCAAGGCGCGGATCGCATTTTTTGACCCAACCCGTTCAGACCCGACCCGTTTGAAGCCCCGGATCCAGTCCGGACCGGCCGGGTCAAATCCGAACCGTTTTCAAAACATGACTTTTAACTCACCCTACTATACTATTTATTTCATGAGTGCTATTTCCGTTTAGATAATGAAGAGAAGAAAATAAATAGAGTAATCCGGGTATCCTAAAGTTATAAAATAAATAAAATATAAAAGGATGCAGGAATCTAGGAGTGTCAATGGCATCCTTTTATCCGTTTATCCAACCCGTACCGTATCTAATAAAACGGGTACGGGTAAGATTTTTTTTCATTAACTTATCGGTAGTGGGTACGGGTAAAGATTTTTTTCATTATTTAAACAGATAAGGGTACGGATAAAGTCTATTCCATACCCTATCTATTTGTTTTCATTTTGTTTAGTTTAGAATAATAATTTATGTTTACTGTGTGTTACTTTTCATTTATGTTTCATTGACAATTATAGTATATAAAAACAGAACTAAATAGAATAATTACCATTTTTAACAATAGATAACATGCTCAAAGAGTAAACTAGTAACGTACACGTGCATTGCAACGGGGACATATTATAAGAGAACAAATAAAATTCTAATATGAAATGACATATTTTCAACATATAACAGTTTATTTTTTATTTTTTTTGGAAAGTCTGGTAGAGGCTATCAGATTACAGCAAAATAAAAAATAAAAAATTACATCCATGCATCAGTTCCCTTTTCTACCAATTACAGCCCTTGTACCAGATGTACCTGACTCACTCATACTTTGCCCATATACAATATATATTGCAGATACGAAATGAAACAAAAAATAGAAGTTTGAAGAATTAAGCATGCTTGCACCATCTCCTCTTCCTATTTATGTTACACAATTCAACATTTCAATTGATGCAAATTGAGAGTAAATATAGGCTTCGTCACACATTTAACAAAATTGAGTTAATTAAACCACGATTAAACCATTATTAAATGTTGAAAAAACAAGTACCTCTTGATCTTCATCTTGTTCATCATCTTGATAGTCATCATCATCACTGGACAAAACAAGTACCTACAATCAGAAAAAAGCTCTGAATTTCTCAAGATATAAATTTTGATAGCAAAATTAATAACTCCCATCTCAAATTAGATTTCAATAGGGATTGGGTCGAGAGGCAGGTGTACCCTTTTTTAAAAAAAAACTTTGAAGAATGGTATCTGCCAGGTACAGACCTGATATGCACTGTACCGTATCTTACCAGAATGGTAAATCTAGTATGTTATTGCTCGCAAATAAATACTTGGTAACTAATGTTAAACCACTCGTGTGAATAATATTACCGAACCCACACACTGAGCCAATACTATACTGGTACATATCACACTCTAACTGTATACAGTAACCAGGGACTAGTTATCCATCAATAGCACTCAACAACACGACAATGTAAAAAATGATAATTAGTTGAAAACAAAGAAAACTAGAACTATATTCAAGCTCAAAGAAATGATCGCATGATCAGAATAGAGAATATAACATATACCTTAAAAGGGAAATGCTTCTGGACACCAAAAAAAAAAAAGTGTTCCCAAATATGCCCTTAAAAGCACCCAATTCTTACTAAGTATAGCTTCTTCACTCAGCATACAGCTGTTGTTGCCTTTCACAGATGCAAACTATTAGATATTCTTATACAAACTTGAGGATTTCAAACATAGATGCAAAACTAAAGTTGATTAACCTCATGACCACTGAATTGTGCAATTTGTCTAAAATATTTACAATTTCAGTTTCAATTACCCTTATTGTGCAATTAGACACACAACTAGCCAAAACAAATAAAAACAACTAAATTAAAACAATAAGGGCATACTATAATCAAAACAACATAGGGAAGGAGATTAGAATCAAAATCCCAAATTTAAAAAAAAATACAGATCTGAAATTATTCTTCAGTAAAAGGAAATAAAGCACAACTTCACTACTCATTTGAAATAGAATGCTGCATAAATCAGAGAAAGGGAGAAAGCTCAACCCGAAACATATATACAGAAATTTAGACATGCAAATTGTTATGAGAATTATATTCTAGAATTATAACTCAGTATGACTAAGTACACAACTGTTGCCATCAGGTGCCCTCGTTTGATTAGTCACAGTTTTCACATGTAACAAAGATACACACACAGACTCTAACTTCAATCTAATACAGATAAGCACACCCCTTTTATCAATATTGTCAATTGAAAAATAGAGGCTGAGATGAGTGCTTTGTGGTACTGGTACCAAATAGGCTGGTTTTTATATTTTAAGAAGGTTTTGCTGGTAACTTTTGTATGTTTTGCATTTTGGCTAACATAAGATTTGCAGTGAACGAAAACTTGCTGATAGATTCTGGTACTCTTTTTATCTTGAATCTTTCTGCAGGGATAGAGTTGAATTTGCTGAAATAGACAGTTGATTCTGATACATTAAAGTGTAAAAACCCTTTTGATTCCCAAAATTAGTTTGTTACCATGAACTCAATATGAGTTTCTAACTTGCGATACCTATAAGGCACAACAAATCTGTGGGAAAGTACCTACACCTTTAATTGCAGTAAATTTTGGGACATTTGTTGCAAACCTCATAAATGTTCAAAATAAAATAAATATGAAGTGCAATTTGTAACATTATTTTTCAGGTTCTTTCTTATCTCGCAGCACCCCTGGAAGATCTGCCATGCCGAGAGCCGTGAGCATCTCTATCGTCTCCTTGTCGACCAAGATCTCGTTCACCTTCAGCGCCGACTCATCTGGCACGAAATCCATGTGCCTCTCGCGCTCCTACTCCTGAAGCTTGAGCGAGATGCCTCGGACGGGGCCTCGCTGGATCCGGAGCATAAGGTGCGTCGTGAACCCGTCGATCTTGTTGCCGCTAGCGTTTATAGGGGATGATTGCGACTTCTTCAAGAATCTTCTTGTTTGTGTGGAAATCGACTGAAAGAAAGAACAGAGAGAGAGAAAAAGTGGTGCCAATATTCGGATCGCAGGGGCTTTAGAGGGAGCATCGAGAGAAAGAGAGCGAAGGAGAAAGAGATGTAACGGTGTCGGAAACGAGAAAGAGATAACGGAGCAGATTCTATTCCTAAAAAAACTTAAATTCGGAGACATCTGATTAAAGGTCAGATTTTAGTTAAAATTAATTACTGTACTATAGCCAAAATAATTTTACTGCACTATAGACAAACCCTTTTTATTAATACCAAAAAAAAAACAAATTATCAAATCTGCTCCCACCCCAACTTTATTTTTATTTCTACCCTAACCGCCCGTGGGCTGGGCGGTCCACTTTTCCAACCTGACCGCCCAGCTGCCGGGCGGTCCACTTCTCATACCTGACCGCCCAGCTGCTGGGCGGTCCGCTATAAAACCCCTATAAAAGGGGTTTTTCTCTCTCATGATGAGCATAGTATTCATTCCAAGTCCCACAAAAATTTCAGAACCCGTTTATGAGAGAGCTGAGGCGATTTTGAGGTGAAGGTGAACAGTAATTCCAGCACAGTAATCCCAGCACAGTAATCCCAGCACAGTGATTCCCGAACAGTGATTCCAGAACAGTAATTCCAGAGCGGAAATATATTGGTTGCACTGTATGTGGGCGGGAAGTTTACCCGGGGTGCGGAGGGAGCATAGTACACTAAGGAAGCAGCATACGGCTTCGAGGTAAATGAAAATACCTCATTTGTTGAACTGAAGGGAATAGTGTATGAAAAAATTGGTGTGAACCCCAACCGGTGTGATATAGATTTAGCTACCCGGATTAACACAGTAAGTGGTGGTAGACCTTACTATACCAGGTATCCAATAACTGATGAGTCGGTATGGAGGAGTGTTTACAACACTTTTCAGACACAGGGGGTAATGGTAATGGACTTATATTCCAGGAGAGTTCAGCGTGAACCCGGGGTTGAAACATCTAGGGAAAATAGAGGTTATGATCACTCGGGTTATGACAACCCGTGTCACTCGAGTTATGACAGCTCGAGTTATGAGCACTCGGGTTATGACAACTCGGGTCATGAGCACTCGAGGTATGACAACCCCCGCCACTCTAGTTATGACAACACCCGCCACTCTAGTTATGACAACCCCGGCCCCTCGAGGTATGACAACCCCCGCCACTCGAGTTATGAACCGCCCGTATCACCCGTTTATGAGAATTATGTACCTGATTTTACCACCGATCTACCACCACCACCACCTCCTCCTGAAACCCCAATCCAACCCAGATTTCCATCTGTACCACCATCAATACCTATAGTGTCACCCGTTGCTATCCGGAGAGACCTTGACCTTGATGCTGAGCTCGATGCCGTACCACAAGGAAATTTGGAAACATGTGACGAATGGGAAGGGGATTGGGATTCTGATCACCTGTCAGAAGGTGATGGAGATTATTTACCTAAGGAAGACAGATTTTCGATTAGAGGTCGGACAGATAGGCATCCGTGCCCCACATTCAACGATACCACTGCTTTTGAAGAGGCATACATCTCATTTTTTGGGCCGCGTGTCAGGTACAGTCAAGAGCTTGCTCCGCAGCAGGTTTACACCAACATAGATGAACTTGTGAAGAAAATACATGAGGTCAATGTTCACGGCAACTGGGAGTGCCGAGAGGAAAAAAGGGACCGAAGAAGGTTAGTAATTGTTTGTGTCAACCAAGTGCATTGCCACTTCCGTCTATATGCAACCCCTGTGGGTAAGGGCGAGGCATGGATTATTAAGAAGTGTGAACCACCTCACACATGCAAGGCTGCGTCATCAAGGAAAGACCATGCAAATCTTATTGCTTCACTTATTGCTGATGTAATTGAGAATGACGTTAAGGATGACCCATCGATGAGCCTTAAGGAGGTCGGTAGAGCTGTCAGACGGGTTTACAAGCATGTCGTCCCAAAATACAACAGGTGGTGGAGAGGGCGTGAACTTGCGATTTGCCGAATGTTCGGTAGCTGGCATGGTTCATACAACTTGCTTGCACCATTGCTGCAGGCCATAACAAGTACAAATCCCGGCACTGTCTTTGAATGTTGGAATATAGGCGTACGGACTGTCGACAATGCGTTGCAATTCAAGGCCATAGCATGGGCGTTCGGTCCATGTATTCAAGCTGTGCCATACATTAGACCGGTCATCAGTGTGGATGCATGCTCATGTCTGGCCGTTACGACGGGAGACTGCTGATCGCATGTGCATATGATGCTGAAAACCAGTTGTTGCCTTTGGCCTTTGCAATTGTTGAGAAGGAGGACGGGGAAAACTGGGGATTTTTCATGAGCTTCGTAAGAAGACAAGTGGTTGGCGACCGGTTCTTTTGTGTCATATCAGACCAGCACAAAGGAATCAAATATGTTTTTGATCGCCCAGATTTCGGGTGGTCGACAGCGAACGGCGATTGTGTGCACAGGCTGTGTATGCAACATGTTACAGACAACCTACACAAGAACTGCGGATCTGAAAAATGGGTTGCAGATACATTCAGAATTGGTTGCAAGAAGAAGAAGCCGAGAAGGGTGGAAGAGATGTTCAAAGATTTTGCCAAAGTATGTATATTTTTATTTGTTGACTTATATTTTCTGAATTACTGTCCAGGAATCAAACGTATTCAACAAGGGTGGAGGGGAAACTAAGGAAACATAGGGAGAAAGGTGCAGTTATGAGAGTTGTCCCGTACGGGGATAACCAATTGGAATTCGAAGTGCACTGTCCAGGTGAGTTTGCTCCAACCGGCCGTAGACCGGATGGGACTATGGAGTTTGTGAAAAGGATGTTCAAGTATGTTGTTATTTTTGCACCTGACAATACTGTAACATGCACTTGCCAAGGAATCCAGTTGGCCCACCTACCTTGTTCTCATGTTATGGCGGTGTGCCGAGAGAGAAACTTCTCTGAGGATGATTATGTCGCTGACATGTACCGTACCGATTACCTTGCGAGTACTTGGGGTGCATCTTTCCATCCTTATCCCAACCAGTATCAGTGGCCGCCATATGTTGGTGATAGAGTCTGTCCCGCAAGCGGGTGGATCAGAAAAGGAAGAAGACCCCACAAGCGTCAAGTAATGACCATGGACGAGATGGAAGGTAGGAAAATGGGACATCAGGCCCGCCGTTCAACAACTGACAGGCAGCGAGCAGGTACGGTTGATTTTATTTATTTACTTATATTTTATTTATTTACTTATGTTTTATTTGTTTACTTATATTTTATTTTGATTTTATTTCAACTGGAATGCAATGCAGATGCCATTAACGAAGCCAACGAAAGAGAAAATGCTAGAGTTGTTGCTGAGGCTACCGGTAGTAGCCACCGCACTCATGAAAGCTCAGGAACCGGTATTAGTCACCGCACTCATGAAAGCCCAGGAACCGGTAGTAGCCATGGAGAGACATCCGGTAGTGCCGCACAACCACCTGCACCCAGACCCAGACGTCGTATTTTGAGTTTGTTCGGCCGTCGTCGCTGATTACCAAGTTTTGTTAAATTTTGTTATGAACTATTTTAGATGTATATTGTGAACTAGTCTAATTGATAGTTTGTGAACTATGCAATATTTTATTTGCCTCGATTATTTTATATGCTTCATTTTTGTTATTTTTATTACTTAATTACGTATACAAAAACTAATAACATAAAATATAATCAAACACAAAACTAATGAAATAAAGTCTACGACATAAATTCCTAACAATTCTACAACATAAATTCCTAAAAAATCTACTTCTTACAACGAGCCTTGAAAGTGCATGGCAAAAAGTCATCATCAGAGTTTGCCTGATTTGGATCAGTCACAGCAGACGAAGTGGTAGCCTTACCAGTACACAGAACAAACTTATCGTCCGATGCTGGAGGCTCTGGATCAACTTTCTTCTTTTTCAAACCAAAGCCGTAGGGGTTTTCCACAAAGTCATCGTCTGAAATTTCACACTGAACATGTCGTCTCCTCCATTCCTCCAGCTTACATGTCTCACAATTAAAAAAATCACGACATATTTGACACTTGTACTTTTTTTCCTCATTTTTACCTCGATCACTAATTGACCCTCCTCTCGCTACGCCACGATCTCGGTTGCTCGCTTTCTTACCTCGTTTGTTACTGTCCATACCTCAAATTCGCCTCAAATTCGCCTCTCTTTCTCTTATTCGGTTCTGGAAATTTGTTGGAAACTTGGAATGAATACTGTGCTCATCAGGAGAGAGAAAAACCCCTTTTATAGGGGTTTTACAGCAGACCGCCCAGCTGCTGAGCGGTCAGATAGTGGTAGTGGACCGCCCGCCTGTTGGGCGGTCAGGTTGGAAAAGTGGACTGCCCAGCCGACGGGCGGTTAGGGTAGAAATAAAAATAAAGTTGGGGTGGGAGCAGATTTGATAATTTGTTTTTTTTTTTGGGTATTAATAAAAATATCGGCAACTATTTCATCCTTATCTCGTAAAGAGGGAGAGGGAAGATTATCGCAAAAGCTAATTCAAAAATAAATAAATAAAAGTTATGAAACTATCAACTTCATTAGCAAAGAGTCTATGGAGAAATAAAAAAAATACAACTATTGAATCATTTTTTGAATTTCCCTTTTCTCTCAAGTTGCTATATTTTGAATTTCTCTGTCTTATAGAGATTTCTTTGCTTAGATTACATTGAAAGAGTCCGTTTGATATTCCATTGAAGTCCGTTCTACTAAACGGACCAAACATATAAATAGAAGTCTTTTATTTTTCATCATATATTTACGAGAAGGTAGGTTTTGCCTTGGTAGTAGTAGATTTGATTTAGAGTTGGGAATTTAGAGAGGAGGTCTCCGCTGCGGGGAATTTAGAGAGATGAATTAATTAGTTAATGTACTTGTTTTCTTTTCTACAGTTTAATTTTTAGAGCCATGTAATAGTTTACTTTAAGTCAATATATCACACCTACGGGTTTTTCCTCAAAAAAAAAAGCTGTCTCATTTTAAAAGTCAAAATATAACATCTTTCACTTATTCCTTTGAAAAGTCTAAATATTTTTCACAGGAGGTATTTAAAACATTAATAGTGTAGGCCTCAGTGCAAATATTGGGTCCGAAGGAAACAAAAATCTGATTATAGGAAGAAAAAAAAAGTAAAACAGGTTGTTAAATCTTTACAATAAAAAACCCATAATAATAATAATAATAATAATAATTCACAAATCATTTATACAAAGTTGTTAAATCATGTTATTGAAGTCAAGGTCATTTATTATATACTACCCGTTATGAGACGTGTTAATGCAAGTCACGACCATTTTTCAGAATACTCCCCATCACCAAACAATTAGTATTAAAATGTTTCGTCATTTAAACAGGGCGACGAGATTAATTTGTATACTCAACAATCCTATCAAGATTACAAAAGCATATTAAATAAGTAAATCCAGAGAAAATTGCACTACAACCAACAATTTGGGATGTCATGCGCCACGCCTCTTGCTTCTGTCTTTTCCTGCTTCTGTCTTTTCCTTTGATCTCTTATGTCCAGCAATTTTGTGCTTGAACAAGAGTCAGTGATAGAGCAAAAATAATTATCAATTTTTTTTGTAGTAGTGTCAGTAATTTTTTTTTACTGCTTGATTTTGTACTGAATTAATTTAAAATTTATAAATTTTATACGTAAACACATCACTCATGAAGTACATTAATTTTAATGTTTAGATTTAACATCTGAAGTCAATTTGATATGTTTTGCAATTAAGCTCAACCAGAAGTTGGCGAGCTTAAGAACATCCTAATTCTACCCAACATTTCATATATTATTAATTAATATTTAACAAATTAAGTGAAATCAATTAACTTCACACTCCAAAGACAGGAGAAATTATGAGGTTTATTCAAATATAAATCATAAAGTGATAATTTTGTTTACATGTAATGAATTTGCAGAAACTTCTTTTGATAATTAAAGTTCCTAAAACATATCTGTTATAATTATATAATGCTTTAAAATTTGCATAATAAATAATATATATATTTTAACAATATTTCTAGGACATAACAACAAATTGGTGTGCACAAAAATTGTGTGAAGAGTTTGAACTAAAATATGATAACAAAATCTGTTAATATTAATAGAAAGAATTTGATATTATATGGATTTTTTTAACCGAACGCAATAGATAATTAAGATAGTCTCCAAGGTCACTATAAAGCTCTGCATACAGTATATTTGCACACAAAAAGATAAGTCAAATTAAAAATCTGAACTTATCTAATCTTCGGACTTAGTAGCGAATCGACGACGGAATAAAAGAATATTCCGTGCACATTTGCAGATACTCTAGAAATGTTAAACTAATCAACAAGTGTTAAACTAAAATAAAAATTAAAACATACTGGTGCAATGCTTTATGTACCCCTTAATGGTGCGGATGACTCAAAACTGTATTAGGTCTAATATAATGGATCAATTATTACAGATTAAGTTGTTTTATAAAAAATAAATCAACTTAATTTAAAAAAAAAATACTACAATTGGACTTAGTTTTTTTTTTTTTGCTTTGATATGATTATTTTCTTCAAATATAGAACTAATTTAAACTTATTATACCTAATGTGATGAATAAATTAAACACCAGATGTTTATTTGATATATAGTTTAAATAAAACTACTGTTTCAATTAGTACCTTTATATATAATTAAAAATATAATTAGATTCACTCGTGTTATCTAATGTATGTATATTGATATAATTCATATTTGATCCGAATATATTATGATAATAAACATAAACTCGTAGTTAAATTCTTAAATTCTTACTAGATAAGAATTCACACAACTTACAAAATGTTAATGAATTCGTATTTAAGTTAAATACGCTAAAATCTAATCCCAATATGATTTATGGACAGTCTATGACAAATCATCCTTCCTTTCATATTATGTAAAAATTGAAACTGTGTTTCTGAGTCAGCAATGAAAGAAACAAGTCATGTGGAACAGCAGCCGTGTACATTAATTTGTTTACAAAAAAAATAAGCACAGTGTGAGAAACTGAGAACTCTCATGGTGGGCCCCACCATACTTGCTCTCCGATTATTTTTATATTTATTTTGCCTTTCAGTTGGTGATGAGATCCTACTCGTCGGTCTGTCAGAGTAGGAGCTATCCCTAAAGTATGAGTTGTTTAGACACGGCGTACCGCATTATCCCAACAACATTCCCCTTGTTAAATGATAACCTTATTTACAGAAATATTATGCAGGGCCATATATGCTATTATTTATCCAATAACAAATATATAGTATTTATCTAGTTATTTTTTTAATTACATTATTTAAGTATTTAAGGTATGATAACTCAAATCTCCCTCAAACAGAAAATGGTGTTATTTATATTATATAATTTTTTATTTTTTTATCATATATTATTATTATTATTTTCGAGAATATTGCCATAAAGTCACACAATTTACTGCGCTTAATAATAATTTTTGAACATTGCTAGCTTAATGGACCTAGGATTTATAAACTTTCAAATAATCATTCTTACACCAATAATAAATTACCTTGAATTATCGTAATTGATGATAATTATTAGATTAAAAATTTCCAACTTATAAAATACAAGAGCAATTTTTTATCACAAGTACAACTCATGAGTTCTGCTTTATCTATTTTGGTCCATATTCCTGTTCCATTTATATACATCAAATAACCCTATTACTTTGCCCGTCCTAGCGGGAGAAATTTTATCTGGAACTGTTCTAATAACCAATTAGGTTATATCACCCTCCAGAAGTCAAGTCAGCATTGGTGTGCTCTCTATTTCTAATACAACAGGTCTATCTTATAATTTCTTGTAAACGCTCTTTCTCTATCAGACCCTTTCCATCCCATCGCCTTTCCCTCGCAAAAATCGAGCATCTCCAAAAAGGTCTACCTGTTTCTCTTTTCTCTAATTTCTTCTTCGATAGTACGACAAAAAGCTCCGTACAAAGTAGCTCTTGTCATATGTAAGTAAACACACTCCATTGGCCCACTTTATTCAACGTATAGTTTGCTGGCTGCTACTCTGCGAGAAGGCATCTTGTGGAAATGGAGGAACTGGAAGAGAGATGGGAAGAAAATGAGGGACTAGTTGAAAAAGTGTATGTGGTGGTGGGGAAGGAGGTGAAGGAAAACAAGGCGAATCTGATTTGGGCTTTGCAAAATTCGGATAGGAATAAGAAGCTGGTGATTGCTCATGTTCATAAGCCAGCAACGACGATTAATATCAGTAAGAAACTTCTTCCTACCAAATTGATCATCATTTTCTCTCAAATTCGTCTCTATTATATTACGAATATGTTTGCGTCAGTAGAAAGTTCAGAAAGTGAATACGTCAACCTTTATTTTGTTTGTAATGGTGCCAATTAGCTTTTGAATTTTTGAGTTTTCTAGGGCCTGAATCTTATACAAAATTTCTATCTTTTTAACCTTAAAAAAAATTTCGATCTTTTTGTTTCCGAGGTAGGTTTCTTTCAAAGAACTTGTGTTTTCATTTTTTTGGGCCCATCTTTTTTTCAGAGGCGACAACAATTGTGGCCAAGCAACAACAAAGAAAACCAAATACAACATTCTTTGTTTTGACTTTGTTATGAGAAATTTGCTTCTGTTTGTCCAAAATTTGATGTAGAGAATTTTTCTATATGAATAAGATAGAAAGTTATTTTTGTGCATCACTCGTGTAAACTGATGATAACATTTCGTTGAAGTCTCAATTTGGTTTTTCTCTATATGCAACCATTTTATACTAGTGACCTTCTAGAAGGGAAGGGGAATAAAGTGTTATCTAATTTAATGAGTAGAACTAGGGTGCTCTCGAGTTCACCAAGCCCTTGGTGAACTCAAGTCCAAAACTCATCGGATCGGCTTCAAACGACGAATCCGACCGTTGAAACCCGTCTACCTTACGAGTGATGCGTCTACATGCAAAAATTTTAAATTTTGAAATTAATTTTGCATAGAGTCAAGTGGTCAAAAAACGTCAAAAAATGAATGCATTAAAATTAATTTATTAACCTTCTAATTTTGACCACTTGACTCTATGTAAAATTAATTTCAAAATTTAAAATTTTTGCATGTAGACGCATCACTCGTAAGGTAGACGGATTTCAACGGCCGAATTCGTCGTTTGAAGCCGATCCGATGAGTTTTGGACTTGAGTTCACCAAGGGCTTGGTGAACTCGAGAGCACCCTAGTTCTACTCCTAATTTAATATATGAACAAATTATTTTTTGGGCATATACGTGCTTTAGCCCCCTTTATAACAGAGTAGGGTTCAAATGCCTTCATGTTTTGTGCCTCCACCATGCATTCATTTTTAAAAACTTTAATAACTCAAAATTTAAAACTTAAAAGTCAAAATAAAACCGTTGGATATGATCTACTCATTTTATCTATATGCTCATAAAAAATTATCACATTTCAATTTTGTTTTTATGTAAATCAATAAGTTCAAAAATCAACGTCTAGAAATTATCCTTATTAGTACGTTTTTTACAAGCTCTTGATGACAACCAAAACAAAATTGAAATGTCACAATTTTTTACACGTGTATAGATAAAATGATGTAGATAATAGAAAAATGAGCCAAAAGATGCTTTATTGATTACTGACTCGGGCTTATATAAGCCTTACAACGCACTCTTACAAATAACACTCTAGACTATTCCATAATGGCCTATTTATCTATAGGCCCCTAGAAACTCCAAAAATACGTAAACATACAATATATCTCAACACTCCCCCTCAAGATGGGTGAAAGATATCCACTAAGCCCATCTTGTCACATCCTCTCGCTAAGTCCAACGAATTGAGGCCTTTCGTCAGACAATCTGCTGCTTGGTCTTTAGTTGCCACATGGCCTAACTCCAGAAGTCCACTGTTCAACTTCTCCTTGATGAAGAACCTATCGATCTCGATATGCTTGGTTTTATCATGCTGCACTGGATTGTTGGCGATACTGATGGCTAACTTGTTATCGCACCACAACCTCATTTGGGCCCCTTGGTCCATCTTGAGCTCCACCAGCAAGGCTCTCAACCACAACATCTCTGCCACGCCAAGGGCCATGGCCCTGTACTCTGTCTCGGCTGTGGATCTCGCAACCACTGTTTGCTTCTTGCTCTTCCAGGAGACCAGATTGCCTTCTACAAACATGCAATATCCAGACGTGGACTTCCTGTCATCAGCACAACTAGCCCAGTCTGAATCACAATAGCCCTCAATGTTCAAATACCCATTCTTTCTGAAGATTGACCCCTTCCCTGGTGCACTCTTCAGGTATCTCAGAATCTGGTACACAGCATCCATGTGACCCTTCCTAGGATCATGCATATAGCGGCATATGCGGCTCACCACACTCACAGCAAATGATATGTCGGGACGAGTGTGGTTCAGATAGATCAAGCGGCCCACCAACCTCTGGTACCTCTCTCTATCAATTGGCTCTCCTGTCTCAGCACTCAGCTTGGACTTCTGGTCAATGGGAGTAGCCACAGGCTTGCACCCCAGCATACCTGTCTCTGTAAGCAAATCTAGCACATACTTCCTTTGAGATAAAATAATCCCCTCTACACCACGAGCTACATCAATCCCAAGGAAGTATCTCAGTTGTCCCAAGTCCTTTACCTCAAACTCCTTGCCCAATATGGCATTTAGCTGAGCAATCTCACTCTCATCATCACCAGTGATAATCATGTCGTCCACATACACCGCAAGCATCGTAGTGTGAATTCCATGTCGCCTAAAGAACATTGTATGGTCTGTATTGGTCTGCCGATACCCCATGCCTACCATAGCGCTCCTAAACCTGTCAAACCAGGCTCGAGGAGACTGCTTCAGCCCATAAAGAGATTTCTTGAGCCTGCACACCTTACCAACCGTCTGTTTCGTGCCAAAACCTGGTGGTACCTCCATGTACACCTCCTCCAACAAATCACCATGGAGAAAAACATTCTTCACATCGAGCTGGTGTAACTTCCAACCCCCATTTGCTGCCAAGGAAACCAGTGTTCGCACTGTGCTCATCTTTGCCACGGGTGCAAAGGTCTCATCATAGTCAATGCCATAAGTCTGACTGTACCCCTTTGCTACCAATCGGGCCTTGTATCGATCAACCCGCCCCTCTGGGTTTTGCTTCACAGTGAAGACCCACTTGCAACCAACTGCCTTCTTGTCTGGTGGTAGTGACACAAGCTCCTAGGTTTTGTTCTTGTCTAGGGCCCCAAGTTCCTCTAGCATGGCAGCTTTCCACTTTGGATCCTCCTTAGCCACCTGCCAACACTTAGGGATAGAGACAGTGTCCAAAGAGGCAATGAATGCTCCATGTACCGGTGATATGTGAGAGTAAGAGACAAACTGGGCAATATCATGTGGAAAGCCATATCGATCAGGGGGAACTCTCGCATTGCTGCGAGAAGTCCTCCTTACCGATAAAGGAGCGGGAGGAGTAGAGAGAAGAATCATATCACTTGTGTACTCTGAGTCTGAGGTGGATGGTGTGGGTGTCTCAGGAGTCTGAGGAGGCAGGGACAAGGGACTTGGCACAAGTGGCACTGTAGGCACGGTTACCTCATTCTGCTTTCTTCTCCTCGTGTACACTCTCAGCTCCCCCTGAGCCTGAGTTCCATCATTCTCGGGTTCAACCTGTTCCATCCGTTCCGGCACCACAGCCGACTCCTCAGCAGCCGACTCCACAATCGGTGCAAGCAGACAAGGGATATCCCCCACACTCACCAACCTCCTCTCACCACTACTGCTATCCTCCCCTCTCGCCTCGTACCTCCTGTATCGAGCGAGTCCCCAAAGGGTGATGCGACTTGAGATGAGTAGTATGGCTAAAGCTCTCTAAATGTGACATCCATACTAACAAACAACCTCCTCTCCACAGGACTCCAGCAAACATACCCCTTCTGAGTAGCCGAGTACCCAAAGAACACACAATTCACAGCCCTTGGATCCAGTTTTCCCACATTTGTTCTATTGTCTTGCACGAAGCACACACAGCCAAAGGTTTTGAGAGGAAGAACATCTTTTTTCTTACCTCTCAGCATCTCAATCGGAGACTTTCAATCCAATACCCGCGAGGGCATCCTATTGATCAAGTAGGCTGCTGTCAAGACTGCTTGCCCCCACAAATAATTTGGTACATTCATCGACATCATCATACTCCGGGTCACCTCAAGGAGATGTCTGTTCTTCCGTTCGGTTACCCCATTCTGCTTTGGTGTGTACGGACAAGTGGTTTGATGCTGTATTCCCTGGGATGACAAGTACTCCCCAAACGCCCCATTGGTGTACTCTGTCCCATTGTCAGACCTCAATACCTTCACAACTGCACCGTATTGAGTCTGAACTCCTTTGTGAAAGTCTTTGAAGCAAGCAAACACATCACTCTTGTTTTTCATCAGATAGAGCCAAGTCACACGAGAAAAGCAATCAATGAAGGAAACAAAGTACCTAAATCCGTTCACAGTAGTTGTGGTACAAGGCCCCCACACATCGGAATGCACCAAGTCAAAAGCAGAAGAACTCCTACTACCAGAGCTAGAATAAGAGCTCCTGGTGTGTTTCCCTAACTCACACGCATCACACATCAGCTTTTCCTTCTTAGCCTTCTCAAACAAGGGCCGGTACAACCTACTCAAGACAGAGAAGGAAGGGTGACCCAAACGCCTATGATGAAGCAGCAGTACATCTTCTACACTCCTCCCAACTCCTCCAACACCCTCTACAACTGATGAAAGAGCCGAGTCCATACTCTCCCTATCCAGGTACCATAACCCGTTATACCATGTGCCAGTCCCAAGTCGCCTGCCGGTCTCCTTCTCCTGGAAGACCATCTTGGGAATATCAAACAAAATGACACATTTTAGTTGTAATATAATGGCACTTATGGATAAGAGATTCACAGGGAAGGAAGGAGCATGCAAGACATTAGACAAGGTCAAAGTGTTGGTACATTGCACGGTACTCTTACCAACCACGGGCTGAGCCGTACCATCTGTAGTCTAAATGCTCTCTGGAACTGCTAGGTGAGTATAGAAAGAAAATTCTCTAGCAGCACCAGTCACATGTCTAGATGCACCAGAGTCGACTATCCAATCTGGTGATCTAGTGGTGGATATCGAGGCTAGAGCAAGTGGATCACAAGTACCGGTGGCTGAGTAAGCAAAGGAAGCAATGTTACCCCTGGATGAAGATGAGGTGGATGCATCATCGAATACACCCTTCTGCTTTCTCTTCATCAACTGAGCGTAAGCATCCACGACTGCCTGCTCCTCCTTAGAATGACCCACATCAGCCATACCTCATTCTTTCTCTTCCTGTGCTACCATCAGATTTGCCCGGTAACCCCCTCTTCCACCACCTCTGTGACCTCCACTGTCGCGACCGCGACTCCCAGACTGTCCCCGCCCACCTGCATT
Organism: Carex myosuroides; assembly: GCA_028015225.1. NCBI lineage: Eukaryota > Viridiplantae > Streptophyta > Magnoliopsida > Poales > Cyperaceae > Carex > Carex myosuroides. Next base: position 6,949,074 of record CM051471.1, read on the forward strand.
TCTCTCCTTTGGTGGCTTAGGACAAGTCTGTCTCAGGTGACCTATCTCCTCACACTTGTAGCACTGCCCAGTCTCGATCCTGTATCCTGTGTTACCTGAATTGGAGGCCGTTAGTGCTGACTTCACCCCTGGAAGTCCTGTTGCACCAGACTGGAGCCTAATCCTGCTCTCACTCGTAGGCTTACTGAACGCTCGCATCAGCATCTGGAGCTCAGTGGCACTCAGCTTTGCCATAATCTCCTTCATTGAGTTCTTGCCTTCCCCGGCCATCGATCCGACTCAGATTCACTTTTCACACACCTTTCTAAGCTCGGATCCCTCCTACCTCTTCCTTGGACCCGGTCTTGCACTCTCAAGATCCAAATCTGAAGCATCTAACACCTCTTCATCTTCTTCTTCGTGACCCGATCTTGATCTATCTCATCAAGATTCGAGTCCAAAGAATCCGATCAAGAACCCGATCAAATCAATCCAAAACCCGCTTCTCGGGTATTGTGGGGTATAGGCCCCCTTCGCCGGCCTAATCACACCAAAACCCCAACCCTAGGTAGTGGCCGGCCCTAGAAGAGAGAGAACCGGCCTAGAGAGAAGAGAGAGAGATGAGAGGGTTCGGTTACTGTAGCAGCGGCGGAGTTACTGTAGCGGCGGCCTAGATCCGGCGGTGAGGTGGCTGATCGCTACAGTAGCGGAACAGTGGCTAAACCCTAACCCTAATTTGTATAGCTCTGATACCAAATAGAAAAATGAGCCAAAATATGCTTTATTGATTAATGACTCGTGCTTATATGAGTCTTACAACGCACTCTTACAAATAACACCCTAGACTATTCCATAATGGCCTATTTACCTATAGACCCCTAGAAATCCCAAACAAATAACACCCTAGACTATTCCATAATGGCCTATTTACCTATAGACCCCTAGAAATCCCAAAAACACGTAAACATACAATATATCTCAACATAGATCATATCCAACAGTTTTATTTTGACTTTTAAGTTTTAAATTTTGAGTTATTAAAGTTTTTAAAGTTAGAAGCATGGTGGAGGCATGAAAAATGGAGGCATTTGAACCCTCCTCTAAGTAATAAAGTGTTATCCAGTCGGTGGAGGCTTGCAAAGATCAACAATGTTATAGCATTTTTCACTCCTTAAATTGTTAGAAAGTAGAGATGATTTTTTTTTTTTTGCCATATGAGTAATTTTTTTCTTGACCTCTAAAATTAATTTTAATTTGTGTGAATTAATAAAAACGATTTAAATTTTACATCCTTGTAATTATCAATTGTAAGCATATGCTACACTTTCAACTGATTGCTAACTAAACTAGCTTACAATTTTAGCAATGACTCTACATTTCTATAATTAAGATTGAAAATTGCCACATCAGTTTTTTCAATTATTTAGCATTTGGAATGAATATGCTCTTACATAGGATACTGGTGGAAATTGGGTCCCAAAATATATAATGGATCAGGCATCCAAAAGCCAATTAAATAATGAGTTACTGATCATTGACAATAATTAACTTTGTAAACTTGTTAACTTATAAATCAATACAAAAACTTAAAACGGTCAAAAAAAGATTGTAGACATATAACATATTGTTAGCCTTGTATACTGGTCGGTGCATTTAATCTGGTTTAACTTGACTGTAATTGATTTGATGACTGCAAATGAAGAGTTTTTTGGCCAGATCTACATGAATCGTTTAAGGATAAATGCTATAAGTGGAAAGATTGAATAGAAATTATAGAAAAAAATTATGGTGTTTGCTCCATTTTGATGGGTTTATGATGTTTTTTAGGTTCTCAAGTGTTTTCTTATTATTTTTTTTTTAATACGGGCGTAGTTAATTTTGTATCTATTTTCTTTTAGATGTCTCATACGGAAATCAAGTTTGCTTCCTTCCGTAGAGAGACGGTGTCCATCATCATTTGTAGTAGGTCTATTATTCAGCACTTCCTAATTCTATTGAGCATATTTGTGCCTATAATAAATGTGTTACTTAACAAAAGCACTCCAGTTAAACCTCGCAAAAGCCCACTTGAATTTGTTCGACTAAGTTGGCCCACTTCTCTAATTCTAGGCCTGTAAAAGGGAAGGTCTGTTAGGATTAGCCCAACTGTCAATCTAAATACAAAATAAGCAAGGTTCTAATTGCCCGTATTTTTTTTTTTGAAGGTTAGTGGCTTTAAATGCCTACTAACAATTCCATTGATAAAAAACATAAACATATTTACAACGAGTCAAATGATCCTCATTCCTAAGATCTACTAATTTATTCTCATCAATCCCTCTAAACTATCTACTAATTGCCCGTATTTAGACTTAATAAGAACAGACAGTGACTTCTTTTGGAAATTTTCCAGTGGAACAAAAGAAACAAATACTTTTATTAGCTGATTATTGGCTGCTGGGTAGTCCATGGTTTACCAGCATGTTATCTTGTGGGCAATGTTATCATTTTGCTACGTAGTTTTGCCTTCTGTTTTCATCTAGGATGCATCCCTTCTTGTTCTAATATTTAATGAATCTTAAAGAGGTACAGGGAAATATTAATTTATCACAACATGATATCAGAATTGTGTTTATAAGTTCTTGAACTGCAGCGGCTGTCATTGTCTCAATATGACAACTAAAGTTTTCTTGTTGTTCAGTAGACATTTCTCTCCTCTGGTATGTTTCCCTATTCTGTTCATAAGTTAATGAGTCTGCTTCTAATTTAAAATGTTTTTGTCTCATATACTGGCCTGAATTTTGCCAAGTAAATTCAAACTTTCATGCACCAAATAAAAGTCCCAGTCATGGCACTATCCTACACACCTTATTGCTTAAACTGTACCATTATAGTCATACAGGCTAGTATAAAAGTTCTAATCTTCTCCTCTTTATAAATTACATGCATGGTTGTGCATGCACACAGAGAGTACAATTGTTGCAGCCACCATTGAGCCTTCTTTATCTTTTTCTTGTTTAATTTCATCCAGAATCTAAAACTTATATGATAAAGCAGTTTTGGCAAACCAGAACAAACCCTTGAAACATTATATTTTCTTTCATCATGTTTTCAAAGAAAAACTGTTTATTAAATTATAATCGTATATATAAAATAAAGCAGAGATAACTCGCTTTAATCTTTGTATGTTGCTCTCGTTACATGCCATACAAACTTTTTTTTTTTTTGGTTTCCTTTTCTATTTTTAAAAGGATATATCTTCACCTGAATATTATTTACGAGGAACCCACCAAGCCAATTGCTCTCGCTACAAAGAAGAAGTATATTGTGATCAGCAACAAATGGAAGTTTTTTTTGCATAGTTGACTATTAGGGAACTTGTTACATCTGTATTGTAACTTTCCGTATGATTATTAATTTATATATTTTACTATAGTGGGTGCACAATTTCCTTTGAGCCAACTAGCTGAACACGAGGTGACAGCACACCGACTTGTAGAGAAGAGCAAGATGGAAATTTTTTTAAATGAGTATATGGACATATGCTCAAGTCAAAAGGTTTTTTATTCTCTGTCTCTTAACTTCTTTTTATTTTTAATGATCATGTTGTAGGTCAACTATTATTTAATTCGTTGACATCCATTGTCTGGTTGGTCTTTATCCTTTTCTTCTCCAAACATCTACACACACTGACGAAATACCTATAGCCTTAGGTTTAGTTCTATAAAGAACAGCTGGGAATTAAATTCTTAATCAGCACCTGATTTTTGAAAAATCACAGGTGGAGGCGGAGAAGATAATAATAGAGAAAGAAAACACTGCACAAGGCATTATTGACCTGATACATCAAAATGGCGTCACTGAACTTGTCATGGGTGCAGCTGCTGACCGCCGTTATTCAAGGTGAACCTACAGAATTGTTTCAAAAATACATCTATTTTATTTAATAAATTGCAGTAGCCTATATACTTGGGAAGCAGGTTGAAAGACATAGCCTAAAATATGTGAGAACACATAATGAGATTTTAGAACTTGAGTGAAAGAACAAGGATTTCCAAAATTCCACCTTCCCAATAAGAGAACCTAATGCTAGATACTACTATCACTTAAAGTGTTTTCTTCTTACGTTCTTCTTTATTTACAAAGATTACAGCCTAAATTACTGGCTATCTGATTGAGTTGGAAAGTTTAGTACCTGGTACTTCTTGATAAAATTTTAATTGTAAGGCATTAAGTGACGTATTTCCTCAGGCGATTGAAGACACTAAAATCCAGGAAAGCGGTATTGGTTGAACAAAAAGCACAACCGTGGTGTAAAATTTTATTTGTTTGTCGAGGAAACCTGATATGCACTAGGTATGGCTGTACATTTTTTTTTTCTCTTATATCTTATATAATAAACTGTTATTTTCAATCCGTGATGTATGCTTAACCTCACTAACAAAGAAAAAGTTCTACAGTAACTCCAATTGGATGTTAATTTGGTTAACAAATAGTTTAGTAGAATTACCTTTTCTTTTAAAGTAGAAAGTCATGTTGTAAGTAAATAAAAGCATCTAGATGTGCTCTATATTTATTTGTAAGTGTGTGAAGATGCAGGTAATCTTCCGCAAATATGTACTCTTAAGAGTATATTCACGGGGACATTCTATTGTTCATTTATTTATTTGTCTATGCTGATTGGTTTTGTAAAGATTATTTTATGTACTGATATTTATAGATGATTTGCATGTTTATACTGTAACCGGTGCATAGTCCATAACAAATAATTGAATCACCTTCTCCATAAACTTAAAACTTGTAGGTCCCTAAATCATCACTGCCAACAGTCGTTGTGCTTTATTATTGATTTAGTCTCCTACCTGTGTTCATGGTCTAATCAAGAAGTTTTTGCATAACTTAATTTTCTAGTTAACACCTATTATTGGGCTTCATCAGTGTTAAAATAACCTACTTGTTTGCATGGTCTCATAGGGAAGCCCGTGAAGGCATCAGGCCAAGAACACCTTCATCCTCCTCAAGCAGCCCAAGTCCTAGGTTCAATTCAATCATCGCTGATTTACATAGTCTGACTGGGCCCCCCAGCATGCCTATTTCTTACTTCCCGCCTAGGTCAAACTCGGTCAACTGCACTTATGCGGAAGACATGCTCCTTACAATGGCATCGAGCAATAGTAGCCAGTGGACCGATGGGTCGCTCCAGAAGGAAACTATGGACAGTTACTCGACTGAGAAATCAGGCCCTTCGTATGTGCTCGAAGCGGGACCCAGCACGGTGCCTTATGATGCCGAAGAGGAATCCCAGACGGAGTTGTCCTCTGCACAAAATGGCTCAGCTGTAAGCCACTGTTCTTATCTCATTACTTCAGATTCGAGTGTATTCATAAAATCAGCCCACATATCATGGTACCCGCAGTTTAGTGCATTAAACAAATAGAGAAAATATGTTTTATTATTAGCTAGTAGACGGGGCAACAACTTTCATTATTTGCGTAAAAGCAATGTTTATTTGCATTTAATGGATGAATGAAATATTGTAGGATGATATTTTGCTAGAGGACATTGATTTGTATGAACAACTGAGAGGTGCAATTACTGAGGCCGAAGACTTGAAGAATGAAGCCTATGAAGCAACACGGAGACGCCAGAAGGCTGAGAGAGATCTACTTGAGGCTTCCAAAAAGGTAAAAGAAATTAGATACTGGCGGTTTATCTTAAAAGGAGCTATTTCAGATCTGCATAAAAAATTCCAGATATGTAATATATTCAGATCATATACCAAATGAAAGCAAAGAACCCCAAATCTCACACTTGATAAAAGCATCAATGTCTTCTAATACTTGGCTCAAAACCATAAAAGGGAAAAACCGAAGGACGGAAAATAATTAAAATTAGTGAATAAAAAAATCATGAAACTATTATTAAAACATACGTAAGTACCTTCTTTTTTCCAACTTCAGAATAAAACATCTTATTTTATTTTTCTGGCAGGCCAAGGCCACAGAGGGTCTTTATCTCCAAGAATTGAGGAAAAGGAAGGATGTGGAGGTAAGGTTAGCAAGAGAGAAGCTTGAGATGGAACAAGACAAACAACAGTTAGACAACATACTTGCCCAAATAAACAGGGCAAGTGAGCAAAGGATAGCACTTGAGCTTCACATCAGAGAATCTGAAGCCACGGTGAATGATTTTGAGAAGAAGCTCTCTGAGGCTTATCGCCTCCTTAAATCACTTAGAGAGGAACAGCTGATGAACTCAGAAAGAAAGGAAGATGTTCACTTGTCTAACAAAGATCTTAAATCCACTTCAAGGGAGTTTGTATATCAAGAATTGATTCAGGCGACTAATAGCTTTGATGAGTCGAAGAAGATTGGCGAAGGCAGTCATGGAAGCATTTTCATGGGGCTTATCGACAACACTACTGTGGCGATAAAGATGTTGAATCATGATCATTACCAAAAACATGAGTTTAGCCGAAAGGTACGATTTTTCACAAAAAAAAAGAGGCTTCGAGTATGATTAATCGAGTAAATTACACAAGTAGTCTTTCTTTTTCAAGAGGTTCCATTTATGATATATACAATTGTTTATGGCAATTAGATTTGTTGGGTCTATATGGTTCTGTTGATTTATTGTTCTTTTGGCTAGATATACTGACCAAAACAGAAGCAGAAGGCCGAATGGTAATACTTATAAGAGCCGAAGTGGCATTTTAATGCTTGCATTATCAGACCCGTATGAATTTAATAACTTCATGGTGCTATGGTTAATGAATAAATATTTATATGCTTTTAAATTTTTAATAGGTGGAGATCATAAACAACACAAGACATCCTAATGTCACCTCTCTGGTAGGTGCTTGTATGGAGGCCCATGCGCTGATCTACGAATACGCCCCTCATGGAAGCTTAGGAGACTACTTGCACAGAAAGAATCATGCAATGACTTGGCAAGTCCGGGCCCGCGTCACGTCAGAGCTGTGCTCTGCTTTGACCTACCTTCACTCAACCCAGCCAAACCCGATAGCACATGGCAACCTCAAGCCAAGCAACATACTTTTCGACTCAAATTACTCAGTCAAGCTATCTGACTTGCACCTTGGCATACCCATTTCCCATTCAAGAAGATCCACTTTGGCTTATGCAGAACCTGAGTTGCTTGCCACAGGGGAACTCATACCGGCATGTGATATGTACTCACTTGGTGTTCTACTCTTGGTGTTGCTGACTGGGCGACCTGCCTTTCGGATAAGAAAGTTGGTGCAAGAGGCTTTGGATAAAGAGACATTGCATGAGGTATTGGATGGATCAGCCGGGGATTGGCCTTTGAAGGAGACGAAAGAATTGGCTGAGTTGGCACTAAGGTGTTGTGATACAAAGAGAGACAGACGGCCTGTGATAGAAGATGTCTGTAGAGTGGTTGAGCCCTTAATGGATTCAGCCAAAGTATCTAAACATCGGTCTTGGTCGATTGGGTCAGACTCAGATTTTGGGGGGTCCGTGCCTTCTTACTTCATGTGTCCAATACTTAAGGTATGGTCCACTTCTCGCTTTTCTGAAAAAAAAAATAAACCTTGCTTTGAGGGAGGCTATGGTACTATGCATAGCGCACTTTGGTCCATACTATGGATCTATATATCCATTTTCAATGTTCAAATAGTTGATCCAGACCGTTCTTCGTCATGACCTCCATATGAAAATATATTTGGTGGCAAAATTTTACATTTTTTTAGAATTTTTTGCTATTATTTAGATAAGTAGAAAATCACTACTTTCGAATGATGTAGAATTTTTAGATCAAGTGATTTTGTACCTATTTAAAAAAATAGTATAAAGTTTCTAAAAAATGTAAAATTAGGCATCCAAATACATTTTCATATGGAGATCATGTTGAGCGGTTCGAATCGATTGATTTGGACTTTGAAAGTAGAGATATGCATCCATAGTATGGATCAAAGTGCGCTATGCATAGTACCATAACCTCACTCCCTTGCTTTTGTCAAAATTTTATTTGCATAGTGTTAGGGTATCAACTTTTGACAATTGGATTGCATTCTTGGAACTCTTGCTTGAGTTCACTCTTTAGAACCGGTACTTAAATTTGGGTTACAATTTGGATCAGCTCTAGAGATACAATGCTTCTCAACCATCACATAGTTATATCATATATGGGAAAAAAGAAGGCTTAAGACTTTAGAGAATAAAAATTTCAATGTTTTTGTCAACGATATGAAATCACAGGAGATCATGAAAGATCCACAAATAGCAGCAGACGGGTTCACATATGAAGCCGAAGCTATAAAAGGATGGCTACAAACTGGCCACGACACTTCCCCGATGACTAATCTCAAGCTTTTGACTGATGAGTTATCACCGAATCATGCACTTCGCTCGGCAATTCTAGAATTGCAGCTGAAACGAAGATAAGTTATTCGTTTATTTAGAGAAAAAAAGGAATGCTATTTTTGTGCTGCCTTTCTTAGTATTTGCTTTCCTGATACTATGGGAAGAAGATTTCTTCTGTAAATAGTAGATGTTTTTGTCTTCCCTGTTTTTTTTATTATTTAAGTGGTTTATTTTGTAATGCTGTTTGTTATTTTGTATATGCAGACTCAGTCACTTCATTATCATTACTTTGTTTTTTTGGATGATATATTTTGCACAAGTAGTTCAGATTTTAAATAAAAAAGCTATTAATTAAATATCAATCTCTATTTGTTTAGTTCAATGAATTTTTTTATTTTTGCAATTATATATTTCTTCCGTGTATTTCCGGAACGCCTAGATACCGAAATTTTTATATATACCATTTTAGAAAAATAAATAAACCAAATAACCACCGTTTTCGGACAATTCTAAATCTAGCACGGCCGCAGAATACTGGAGCGGACCCATATGAGGGGGACCGCAGAATGCCGGAGCGGACCCCCATATGGGTCCACAATATGCCGGAGCGGACCCTGTTCTTTATAGCCCGAAAATGACAGCGGAATTTCATTTCACACTCTCACACCTTCTCTCCTGGGTTAGTTCTCTGATCTGTAAGTTTTTTCGCTCTTCTTTTAAATTTTTTATTTTTATTTCAGTAGATTAATAATTAAATTAGAATAATTAATTTAGTTAATTTTTAATTGTAGGTATTTTCTGTATTGAATTGAAAAAATGGCTCTTATGGTATCCATCTACATTGGTGGGGATGTTTTAACAGGTCCTAATGGGGTTTACTATAGTATTGGACCTGTTACTGTGATCCCAGTATTGCCTGGTACTGATTATGTGGGACTTAAATCAAATATATGTCAGAATTTGGGGTTGGATCAAGGCCAGTATGACCTTAAAATTGATGCCAAAATTAGCATGCCGACTAGTTCGACACAAACCTGGTTCCAACTATTTCCAATTCAAAACGAGGGAGTCTGGCAGGTATTGTACAACCAAACCATGAGTTTTTCTGGGGGTGCATACAAGATAATTGACCTATATGTGGGAGTTATTAGAGCCCGGCGTTCCAACCCAGTTATGAGGTTAATCCAGGGTCGCAGTTGGGGTAACTCATCGGGCTCCAGTCCGTCCCCTGTCCAAATTGACCGACCATCCAGTAGTCGGGCCCCAGTTCAGAGGGACCGACCCTCCAGTAGTCGGGCCTCCCGTCGGGCCCCATCCCAGACTGACCAGCCTTCATCTAGTCGGACCGCTCATTGAGGTCAAACTTGTGATCCGGATGAAACCGATGAAGAAGTGGATCCGGAAATACTAGAGGCAGAGGAAAATTGGGTTGATAGTGATCCTGAGGGTATGAGCGATCGGTCTGACGAGGAAGATACCGGGCCTGTGCTCAGACTACCAAGGACTTTCAAGATGGATCGCGGGTTTCAGCACCCGATTCATGCTTTCAACGACACATCAGGGTTTATGGAAGCAAATTCAGGTTTGTGGGGAAGGAGGGCAGAATATGAGAATGAATTGTCTGAGGGACAAACATATGACTCAAAAGAGGCAATGAAGAGCGCAATTGCCAGGTTTCACATCCTTTGCAACAAAGAGATAACGAATACGCACAGTGACCGCACAAGAATTAGGTTCAAGTGCAAGGACAGTTACTGTGGGTGGTACATACTCGCAAAGGCCATCGGTTATGGAACACAATGGCTTGTCTCCAAGTGCCCAACACAACATTCATGCCACGCGGATGCGATAAGAACAGATCACGCCTAGTTGTTGGCTACTATGGTTGCCGAGTGTATATCCGCTCACATGAGGAACGATGTCGACTTGAGTATTCAAGCTGTCCGGATTGCTGTTGCTGAAATGTACAACGGTCAGATACCGGCGTACAACAAATTGTGGCGTGGCCGTGAGTTGGCAATAACCCGTCAATTTGGTAGTTGGGAGGGGTCATACTCTCTTGTAGTTCCATTGTTGGATGCAATCAAAAGAAGCAACCCAGGTACTATATTGTTCCTTTATTTTTTACGTTATTTCATTATCAATCAAAAATTGAACTTATTTTTTTAAATTTATTGACAGAAACATTGTTTGAGGTGACCTCATATCCCACTGGTAAACCTGGACCATGGAAGTATTTTCATAGGTCGGCTTGGGCATTTGGACCGCGCATAGCTGCTTTTCAACATATCAGACCGGTCATCACCGTTGATGCATGTTTCCTGTCAGGCCGGTATAAAGGTAACTAATTTGATTGTTTCCACTTTATTTATTTTAGTTGATTTCAGCTCTTACGAAATTAATTTGATTGTTTTACCACAGGCAAGCTGTTGATTGCAACCGGGTACGATGCTGAAAACCAGCTCCTCCCGTTGGCTTTTTCACTGGTAGAATCAGAGAGTTATGACGATTGTGCGTGGTTCATGAAATGGTTGCGCCGTAATGTAATCCGCTGCAGATTCATGTGTGTCATCACTGATAGGGGAAAGGGTATCAAGAAGGTATTCAGACAAGATGATATGAGATGGAACGAGGAGGATGAGGATCAATGTGTTCACCGTCTTTGTGCTACTCACATAGCCGAGAACATGAAGAAGAACGGTTGCAGTGATAAGGCAATCCGTTTTTTTAGAATATGTGTGGCTAAGAGGAAGATGAGGAGATACGAGCAAGGAATGCAAGCAATGGGGCAGGCATGTGACATTGCCCTCAATTGGCTGGACAGTGTGGGTAAATATTTGGATCAAGATGAGAATGAGTGCCCCAAACCATTAAAGATATTCCAAGCACTGGACGGTGGTTACCGTTGGGGCATCATGACTACAAACGGGTCCGAGTCACTTAATAATGTCTTCAGGTCCTCTCGTAAATTACCGGTTGCAGCAATAATTGAAGACACATTTTACAAATGTATGACATGGTTTGCGCAAAGGAGGGCCAAAGCGGAATGGGAAGCCAGTCAAGGTCAACAATTCTCGTGTCGTGTGAATCAGGTACTTTTATTTGTAGTTCTTTCTTCATAATTTTTAATGAACTTTGTTAAAAAAATCTGACTTCTTCATTATTTTTTAATTTTGCGTAGCTGATCAACAAACGGTTCGAGAGGTCCGATAAAATGAAGACGCTGGGGAGCTTTGAAAACAACAACGAGTTCGAGGTAACCTCCACACATGAGAGAGTTCACGCTTTCATACCTGACGATTCTGGCCGGTTTACCAAGGCCAATTACAAATACACGGTGATAATCGCGGATGATCACACGGTAACTTGCACGTGCCAGAAGCCTCAATTGGAGAGAATACCGTGCTCTCATGTTCTGTCTGTGTGTCGTCTCCGAGGCATCGACCCTGGCGTCTTTGTAAGTCACTACTATCACATCCATACACTGATCAACACATGGAGTGCTCAATGGCATGTGTATGAAAATCAGTTGGAATGGCCTCAACACGATGGCCCGGTCCTTGTTCAAGAGGATAAAAATATTTCTGTGGGCAGAAGACAGCACAACCGAATTCCGATGTGGATGGACGTTCTAAATAACAGGAGAAGAGGACACCAAGCCGGTCGAGATACACAAGAAAGACAAAACAGAGCTGCTCAAGCTGCACGAGATTGAGAGTTAATGTTGCTTTTTTAATTGTACTCGTAAAAATGTTGTTTATTTTTGGTTAATTAGACGTATTTGTAATTTTCGATAACATTAGCATTGTTCTATTGTATGCTTCTTTATATGGCTCCTTGTTCTATTATAATGTTTCTTTTGATCAAACAAATGACGAACAACAATTTCAAATTAAACGACATTTCAAACAGAAGTAATTACACACAACTTCCAGTACAAACTTTACATTTTTGATAAAAATTTCCAAAACAAAATCATAATCAACTTCAGATTAAAAAAAAATAATAAGAGGGGCCGCTCCGGCATAGTGCGGTCCAGGGTCCGCTCCGGCATAGTGCGGACCCATATGGGGGTCCGCTCCGGTATTCTGCGGCCGTGCTAGATTTAGAATTGTCAGAAAACGGTGGTTATTTGGTTTATTTATTTTTTAAAATGGTATATATTAAAATATCGGGCCTAGATATGGGGACCGCCTGTCAGTTAGTTGATTCGGCAAAGAAAGCGAGGGAGTAATCAATAATCAAAGAGTTAGCTTAATTCCACCGAAGGCAAGTAAAACCGTCAATCTATTTCGTTACTAAAGCTGTTTTTTGAATTATTTATTTTTGGATGAAAAGAGAGCTCAGGCCTAACTTTCCGATTTTTTTATTAATATCCAACTTTAAATAGAAAATAAAACTGCTCACGTTTCTCGACGGTGTTTCTCGACGGTCCTTTTTCTTTCAGGACCGCCAAGATATATCCTGGCGGTTCTAATTTTATTTTTATTGAACATTCTTCGGCTCTTTCTATTTTAATTAAATGGAAGATGTTATGATTTTTTATTTTTTATTGAAATATTAAAAATATTATTATATTTTTTTTAAATAGATGGAATATTATAAAATTAAATTTATTAAAAAGACTGCGACAAATAATCCGGATTAACATTTTTCAATTAGGATTTTTTGCGATTATAAGAAAAATTAAAGTATTTTTTTGTGTTACTGGAAAAAAAATATAAAAATGTTTTGGATGCGAGTTATTGATCTCAATTCAAAAGTCACTTTTAAGAAATTATCGTGGTCCTTCTAGTACATTTAAATTCTAAGGTACTCTATCTATTTTTTATTTTTTTTTATTTGACATCATTCGACAGAGCCAAATTTGAAATTTTTGTTAATTTTTGAAAATAGATGGAGAGCTTAGAATTTGAATGTACTAGAAGGACCACGATATTTCTTTATTTAACCAGAAGTGATTTTCGAACCGAGATTAATAACTCAGATTTAAAACATTTTTTTTCCAGTAACACACAAATAAATATTTTAATGTCTTATAGCCGCAAATAATCCTGACTGAAAAATATTGATACGGATTATTTATCGCATTCTTTCTAGTAAATTCAATTCTATAATATTCCATCTATTTTCAAAGAAATATAAAGATATTTCTAATATTTCAATAGAAAAATAAAATAATCATAACATTTTCTATTTAATTAAAATAGAAAAAATTAGAAATCTTAAATTAAATCTTCGGCTCTGTACCAGGATGTCAAATCAAATAAAATCACATAACCGCCAATATTCTTGGTGTTCCTTTTTCTTTCAGAACCGCTAGGATTTCTAGCGGTCCCAAAGAAAAAGGACCGCCAAAATTCTCGACGGTTTGGGTATTTTTAAAATTTCTCAAAAAATGTGGGCAGTTGTAATTTCTATCTAATGTTGGATATTAATAAAAAAAAATCGGCCTAACTTCCATGCATTAAATGAGAAATTTCTTTGCAAATGTCACAAAAGGGCTCAAAGAGGATTGGTCCAGAAAAGCAAATGAAATAAAGAGGAACTAAAGTTTGGTTAACTAACTTTAATTTTCCACTTATCCAAAATTTATCATTATTGAATTGAAGTGCGAATATATATAATTCATTAATTAATGTGAACTATATATTAAAATATTTTTAATACGATTCAAACTTTATATATATTACCAATGACATGCTTTCCACCTTATTGATATTATATACATAGTTTGCATTTTATTCCCACTAATTAAAATCTAGTAATTAAGGAGGAACCATGTACGAATTTAAAGGTTAATTTTATAGAAATTTTACTTTTTTGAGAAAATTAAAACGGTTCAACTTTGTTCAGGTAATGGTGAACCGCGCGTGTACAAATTTAAAATCGAACCTTATACAAACTTCAGTTCTTTTTATAAATATTTAAAAGAAAAATATATTAATTAATGCTTCAAATGTTACACCATTACTTGTCACAAATTAATGCGGAATTAGAAGACGTTACAATACCTTCTGTTTTAAAATATTGTTCACCGATATATATTTAATAAAGTGTGTGTTTTTTTTTTTCAATCAGCAACATAAGTTATACATTATTTGAAATTAGTATAATTGATACATAGTTTTTACTTCATTTGTACTAATTAATATAATTTACACTAACTTACAGTACGAATATTTTGTGCAGGATTAACGCTCATTAAGGATGAACCCTGTACAATTATGTATAATTTACATTTAATTTACTAAAGCGTATATCATACACGAATCAGTGATATCTTACGTAAATATTATATCATATAATTGTCAATTGAAAAATTATCTGAAACCCAAATAATTTTTTTTAAAGGAATAGAAAATTAAACAATTATTACATGCTTTACATGCTTTACATACGGATATGACATCATCCAGGAAGAGATTTTATTCTAAATTCACTTCTTCATCTGTTTTGAAATTTGTACATAAAAATAAGAGTTTTTGAGATTTGTGCATTCTAAAAAATAAAGGGATTGATATGAAATAACATAATCCTGTGATTTTCAAAGAATCACAATAGATTTCTTTCCCACTTGAGTCCCTTTCAATTCCTTCGTCAATTGTGATATGTCATTGGTCAATTACTAGAGTGCGTATCCTCTGAGATATCTCAACTTTTGCGTGACCGACGGGTACGGTGCCTATTCGGGGATCACCCAAGGAACCAGTATTATTTGTGCTTTGAGATTCGTGCAGAACGTATTTGAATGGTTGAGATTTTCTTTAAAAACACTCAAAGTTTGAGATATCTCAGAGGATGCTAATTCATTGCAGGTACGGCTATAAATGAGTCGAATTTGAGCGAGTTACCTCCAACTCATTTAGTTAATGAGCGAGTCAACTCGAGTTCGGATGACAATAACGAGCTGTAAAGCCAACTCGAGTTGGCTCACAACCCGTTTATAACTCGTCTGACCAATCAATTTCCTTAGTTATAGTTATACTAGTAAGAGTTTATCTAAACACAAACAATTCAAATGGCTTAGTAAGAGTTTATCTAAATACAAATAATTTAAATATAATTAACAAAACAACTAACAAAACAAACAACAAAACAAACAATCCAAACAACAATTTATGAGTCATTTAGAAGGGCATAGGATTTATTGTGACAAATTTTGTGTAACTCGAGTTATTAATGAGCGAGTTGGAGTATGCTCAAACTCAACTCATTTATTAAACGAGTCAGCCAACTCGAGTTGTAACTGACTCGAGTTGTAAATGAGCGAGTTAAAGCGAGCAGTTAGCGAGCTGAGTTATGAGCGAGTTACAAGTTTGAACGACTTTGTACAACCCTAATTGCAGGATCATTAATTTATTTCTAACAAATTAAGATAATTCGTCCTATAAATCAGGCCATTAATCACATCAGAGAAGCAATGTATTGTAATAAGTTAATAACTCCTCTCTCACCCTCAAGGTAATGGCAGTAGCGCTGCTGGTTCTAGGTGCAGTGGGAGAACGCACCGTACGTCAAGATCAATGAATTGTCTAATAACTCCTCCCTCACCCTCAAGGTAATGGCAGTAGCGCTGTTGGTTCTAGGTGCAGTGGGAGACGAATTCGTATCTTCTGCATTAACGCACCGTACGTCAAGATCAATGAATTGTCTAATAACTCCTCCCTCACGTCCAGAAATTGAATTCGTATCTTCTGCATTAACGCACCGTACGTCAAGATCAATGAATTGTCTAATAAGTAATAACTCCTCCCTCACGTCACGGATTGTTGCTTGCATCCAGGGTCATATAATGTGTGGTTCGGAAATTAACTCATGCACAGGGAAATGAATAACCGGAAGAGTGCAATTTTTGTTATTTATACAAGATGTTACTTTAGTGTAATAACACCAAGTTTCACTACAACAAAATCGGTCTTCAACGACCGGTTAGGTCGCCGGTCGCTGAAGACCCCCAAAAAAAAAAAAAATAATATTTTCGGTGACGAACCCTTCAGCGACGGTGCCCACAGCCTTTAGCAATCGATTTGTCCCGATCGCTGAAGGGCGTTCCTAAAAAACCTGCACTAAGGTTTTCCTTCTCTGTGACTCCCGCGTTTTAGATCATATAATAATATGGCTGTACCAATATTTAATATGGTTCAAACTCTATTGGTAATTAATACATGGTTGCACTTTATTCACATTAATTATAATCTAGTACGGATTTAAATGTGAAACCTTATAGAAATTTTACTTTATTGGTAATACATGGTTTGCACTATATACAAACTTAATTTCTTCAAACGTTACATTAATTGTCACAAATCCAGAATTTAGAAGACATTTATAATACTTTTTTAAAAAAAAAATTGGTACAACCACATTTAATAAACTGTTTCTTTTTATTTTTGAAACAGCAAAGTTAATTATACACCATTTGAAAGTAATAATTGATACATATATAGCTTTTAATTACTTAATTCGTACTAATTAATATGATTTGGACTAATTTATAGTTGATAGGCGCGTAAAGTATATTTCATATATAATTGTCAATTGAAAATTAACTGAAACTAAAATATTTTTAAATTGACTAGAAAGTTAAAACAATTATTACATTGCTTTAAATACGGATGTGACGTCATCCAGGAAGAGAGATCATCCTCATCCTCCTATAAATCAGGCCACATATGTAGTCTGTTGAAGGCTTGAAGCCATATTCAATCACACAACAGAAGCAATGAAGTTATTATTGGCAGTAGCGCTTCTGGTTCTGGTTCTGGTTCTGGTACAGTGGGAGAATGTATGTGTGAGCGGGTCAGACTCAGACGATCAGTACAGTGCAGAGAAGAGGAGAGGTTGGCTCTTCTACACATCAATGCTTCAATATCCTTTACTATTCACTCTTTAGATGGCAAGTGGGAAGGCAAAGAGTGTTGCCGATGGGAAAGAGTCACCTGTGATCCAATCACCGGTCACATCACTCAACTTGACCTCGGCTCCGTTGATGATGATGCCTGGTTCGATTATAATCAGGGGGGTATTTTACTAAATGCCACTTTGTTCTTGCCTCTCCATCACCTAAGAAATCTGTCATTAGCTGCACATGGCATATACAATTGTGCTGATGGTGCTGGTATGTATCTTCACCTTTCTTTCTTGTTTAAGAATTATGGATACCCGGCCTGACTGTATATATGCGAGTTTTCTAGTAGAACAAGTGCAATACCAAAAAAAAAAGACTAAAAAAATCTCAAAAATATATATTTACCTTAGTTTATTAGAATATAACTGATTAATTTGAGGTTTATTCCCGTTAAGAAGAGAACAATGAAATAAGCAATTCCTAATGCAATCATTCCTGACAAGCTTATTAAGAGAAAAATGAGTTGTTTCTGTTTCCTGATCTGGCCATGTTTCACATTTCTTGTTTAAGCTTATGGCTTGTACTGCTTAACAATGACATTACAAGTATTATATGGAGCTAGCCCCATTTTCACCAATGAACATTTATGCTTAATTTATGAGCACTATAAAAATACTGAATTGTAACTGCTGAAAATTTAGGACAACTTATTGTTGATATCTAACGTGTTTGAAGGTCCTAATAAATTAAGTTCAAGAGTAGAACTAGTGTGTTCTTAACTGTAAAATTTACCGGAATGACTTGAAACAATGAATCTAAACCGCTCAAACCGATCTACTTTACGAGTGATGCGGTTATTGTTGTATCACTTATTGTTGATATTTTCTTGTTCTTTTTCAGGAATTGAAACATGGTCCAATTTAACTAAGTTGGAGATTTTAGACTTTTCTTACAACCACCTGGACGGAAGAATCATACATGATTTAGCTGCTGTTCATTCGTACACTCGATCTGTTTTATAATAAAATGAAGAACAACAGTCTGCCCATCAACGGTAACAAAATTAAATTAAAGTTATGATTTATTTTATTAATGAGCTTCCTTCTTTAATTGATTAAGAAATTAAGGTTCTCCATGTATTCATGACCCATCTTTTGTATTGAATGACGTATATACTTTATCAAATATCGCATATTCTTTTGTGAGGGTTTGATTATTGGTCCAATTTGACTAAGCTAGAGATGCTAGACCTTTCATGGAACCAACTGCCTAAAAGCATCTTTTCCTCAGCCAAAGTATCATCACTTCGAACACTTTATCTGGATCACAATTATATAGGAGGCAATGTCCCTGTCAAAGGTAACCTCTTATAAATAAGAACCATTTTATATTTATGACAACAATAAGGCTTCTTTTATTTTCTTGACCGATATTTTAATGGAATAATCTGACAGAGCTTACAAGTACACTAAATTTGGAGGTGGTTAGTCTACGCGCATGTGGGTTTAATGGGAGCTTTGATCTTGATTTGGGACATTGGTCTTCTCTAAAAGCCCTTTCGTTGGCGTACAATGATCTAAATGACACTTTATCATTAGAAGGTAATTACAATGTAATACACAATTAAACATTGTTGTCAATAGGAAACAAGTTATATTTGGGACATTGGTCTTCTTGCAATAAGAAAAAAGTTGTATATTTTCTGTAGTATCTCTACACAGGCAGATCATAGATGTTTGACATAAAATGAACAGTAACATAATATTCTTGTTATCAGGTGGTATTAGCTCCTAATCATTTACTGATCGATGGCGGGGCTGTAAAGAATAGTGAAATAAGCAAGGGCCCAGTTATATATATATAATTCATATAGTAATTGACATCATCGATTTCACATGATTAATCTTATTTGATGATCTTTATTGTTAATATTATAGGATTATGCCGACTGAAGAATCTTGAAGAGTTAGATCTTTCAGACAACCGTTTTACTGGAAATCTTCCTCCTTGTTTGGGAAATCTTTCCTCACTTAAGCTAGTTGACTTGTCATATAATGATTTTCATATAAAATTCCCCCCCTCCATTTTTGATAGACTTGTGTCCCTAAGGTACCTTTCCCTGTCAGATAACAAGATTGAGGGAAATCTATCCATATGGTCATTTTTGAACCATTCTAATTTTCAAGCTCTGGGGCTCTCAACAAGGACATCATCACACTTTCAAGTTGAAGTTGTGAATCTACCTTTTCAGCTTGAAGTTCTTGAACTGGCTAATTGTATGCTTGATGTTGATCCCATTTTCTTGCACTCTCAGCATAAATTACAAGTGTTGGACCTCTCTAATACTTGTTCCAAGAGTCCTGTTCCAGTGGTGTGGTTGTTAGAAAATAATACGAATTTGATCAAATTAGATTTGCACAAAAACTTCTTCACAGGACCTCTTCAACTTCCATTTTTAACTCATGAAAAACTCTCAATATTGGATATATCTAACAACCATCTTGGCGGAGAATTACTGGCTGACATTATCAATAAGCTTCCAAATTTAATGTCCCTTAACTTATCAAAAAACTATTTTCATGGCCCTCTTCCACTCATATCTACAAGCAATCTATATTTTCTAGATTTATCTTTTAACAATCTCACTGATGATATACAAAACAATTTTCCAAGGATTCAGCCTTATTCTCTCCGTATTCTGGATCTATCATTTAATAAGTTATTTGGATCTTTCACTAGCAACTTCAACTTTACTCAATCTATAAAACTAATTTTAAATGATAATAATATAAGCGGAAAGATTCCTTTTAGCATTTGCAATGCCAGTTTTCACGTGTTGGACCTCAGTAACAACAAATTAAATGGGATTCTACCTGATTGCATTGGAAGTGTACAATCTTCAGCGTTGAAATTAAGTGGAAATCATATAGAAGGATCCTTACCGTTGAAGATTTGTGATGTGCCAAACCGTTGGTTCCTTGACCTTTCAGATAACAAGCTTTCTGGATCAATACCTCCTTGCTCTAATCAATCAGACTTACAAATTGTAGATCTGAGCCAAAACAATCTAACTGGAAACTTTCCAATAACATGGCTGAATATTTCTCATATAAGAGCCATTAACATTGGGAAAAATTATTTATCTGGAGAGCTTCCAATTTGGATCGGTATGAAATCCAATCACAATATGCTCCTAGCAAGAGAGAACATGTTTGAAGGGCATATACCAGAACAAATATGTCAATTCAAATATTTACGCATACTAGATCTGTCATACAATAATTTTTCTGGACAAATACCATCATGCATTATTGATATGGGATCAACACACTACGATATCAGTTTCTTAGGTGAATCTAATGGATATATTTTTGGATCGAGAGAGCTGAAGTTCAGTGATGCCAATTTTCTCTTACACATTACATCTGATCTCGACATGCAAAGCGAGGAATTAGTAAACTTTGGATTGGAACTTATGTCAAAAGGAAGGTTAAATATTTATTGGCAAAAAATCTTAGCAATCCTATATGTAATAGATTTGTCTTCCAACAAACTAGTAGGCAACATTCCCGAAGATATCGGTCGAATGAATTGGTTGATAACACTGAACTTGTCAAACAACCATTTAAGCAGTGTAATACCGAATTCGTTATCCAATTTGCACCTATTAGAAAGTTTGGACCTCTCTCACAACTCTTTGGCCGGAGAAATACCAAAAGAACTGACCAAACTAACCTCACTAGAATCCTTCTCTGTGGCATATAACAATCTATCTGGACCTACATTAGGTGTGGAAGCACAGTTTAGTACATTTGATAATAGCAGCTATGAAGGCAACCCGAATCTCTGTGGATCTCCCCTGACAAAAAGTTGTCCCTACTCTTGGCACAACACAGCCTTTCCCGAATGAAATGAGTGACGAACGAAGGTATAAAGGCACATATTTTCTCGTATTGTTCGGTTCTTTCTCTCTTTTCTTTGTGATCAGTTTTTGGGGCTTTATAGCCGTTCTTTACTTCAAGAGAAATTTGTGTTATGCTTTGTTTACTCTTGTGGACTGGTATGGTGATATGATATATGTGAAGGTTGTCTTTTGGGCAAGAAAGATTGGAACTGCTCGAACTAGAAGGGGTAATTGAATAACCATTTGTTTTAGTTTTAATTTGGAAGGGTATGTTTTATTATATGTTTCATGAATAAGTATCTAATATTTATGTATGATGTATAGTGAATCTTTATGAACTTTTGGCTTGAAAAAAATATGTAAGACAACTTTCGTATATTTATTTTATGTTGATGCATTTTTTACGAATTTTTCATGTGCCCTATAATTTTCATTATTTGTAAATTTGGGACCATTATGTGATATTATGTAAAGTATGGAATACCATATGATTCTATATACAATTCTCGGTTGAACAAATAATCCCAATACTATCTAAGACCCAAACTAAAAAAGGAGGAAGAGTCTGATTTGAACTGGTGTTCCAATGAGCACAGTCCATATAAAGCCCAAAATTGAAAAGGAGGAAAACAAAATGAGAAGCTGGTTTGATAATGAAACATGCTACGATACTTCAAAATAGTACTTTTACTAGTCAGAATGAAGGTTATGTTGAAAGATATCTTGACTAGTCAAACTAAAGGTAGAAGGATATTTTTTATACAGAATAATAAAAGAAGTTGAACTTGGTCTCCCTTTTCTTTGTTGAGAAATAAGATTTAGAATAAACTGGTATGACTTATTGTCATCATCGGCTAATTAAGAAAAAATAAGAGCCACCTTTTTTAGTATAAAGAAGATCAAGCACTTTTTTTTTTTTTAATTTACCGTTATACGAGGGACATAACAATCTATTCTTTCCTCAAATGTAGAACTAATGAATAACAGAATACATGTAATACGTGAACACATCACAATGTGCACAGGGGGGAAGGTAGTAGAACTCAAAAGGTGGCTGAGTAAACTCTAATATTTTCAAAAAAATTTAACAGGTTCCTAGAAAATTTACTAATTTTTTTATTTTAAATGTCTCAGTCCCTTTGTGATAATAGAAAAAACTTAGAGGGTGTATATATAAGAGTAACATTAACTTGATTTGTTTTTTTTTGGTAGTTTGGTTTTCCATCTTATCAGATCATGTGACCGAGTAAATAAAAATATCTCACTTGAAAAGTTGTTTAATATAGAAAGGTACAAAATAAAATAAGGAAAATTACAACGTGCACATCACGGTTACTGAAAAAAGAAAAAGTTATTGTGATTTTAGAAGAGCGAAAAAATAAGTTATAAGAATAAAAAGCAAAAAAAAAGGGCAGTGACGGATTAAAAGGCACCAAATTGGTTTATGAAGTTAGAAAAATTCAAAATAAGAAAGATAAAATTAGCGCTCCCATTGACGGTTTTCTATATATTTCAAAAGCAGCAAATTAATTTTTGAAGTTAGAAAAATTCAAAATAAGAAAGATAAAATTAGCGCTTCCATTGATAATTTTTCTATATATTTCGACGTCTCTATGCTTCTTCATCAGCATTTAATTGATTAAATTTTCATAGCCAGAAGAGTCAATCTCAAGAATTTGTCCAACAAGTGAACTCCTTTAGTATTGAAAATGCATGTAAATTGACAGAGAAATTTTACCCAGCAGATTTTACTAATCAAGAGAAAGCTCAATTACAATATCAATTGCGACATTATGAGATTGACATGAGAAATCATTCAATTCTTAAAGACTCCTCGTTATTGGCCGATTTATGTCACAGACTAGTGGAAAGTGACAAATTCAATGTATATCATCTGGTAGATAGGTTGATTCGACTAACTGCTACTTTTATGTCTCAACTGCTACTACAGAACGAGTTTTTTCAGCCATGAAGCTTGTTAAAACTAGACTTTGAAACAAAATGGGTGATGAGTTCCTTAGATATTACATGCTTGTTTATATCAAAAAGGGAATAACTAATTAGATTAGCTCAGATGAGATTATTGCATAATTTGATCTTTTAGGAAAGCATAGGTCTAAATTCCAATAATATATAAAAAATATGATGTATAAATATGCTATGTTTTTTATTTTTATTTTGTTAAAAATGTCATTTATTGGTGTTTGTTAATTATTGTAACTTTTATAAAATCAAATAGTGAAGAATCATATTATCTTGTATTTTATAGATTTTGGTTTTTTATTATAATATTTTTTTAAGTATATGATGTTTAGTCGGTTAGCCTCCTCCATACTCAATGTTGAGTTCCACCCCTGTGTGCACAAGCTCGAACACAGCAGAACACAGAACCCGGTGTTAGAAGTGTTGTGTCAAGATGTTTTTGTGTCGTGTTGTGTTCATTTTAGCGAATTTCAGCACGACATAACACATCACGTCTAGCACGGCCATGGCAAAACACGTTTGAATACAGAAGGACTTGTCTATAAGAAATTAAAAAAATAGAGATATAATCAATAAATATTCATGTTTGATAATATGTTTTTGTTAGGAGGGCTAAATTAGAAACTTCACATTTTCTTTTTTGAGTGCAGCTCCCAGGATTTTTTTTAAAAACAGTAATTAAAATAATAAAAGTTAAAGAACCAACATGATTACCGGGTTTTCTACAAAAATAGCAAAAACCGAATAGCCTATTCGGTTAAGGGGTTTTTTTTTGCTTCACCGAATAGGCCATTCGGTTTACCCTATTTTCACAAAAACAAATCCCCGCACTGTGTAACTTTTCGTGTAACACCCCCTAAACCGAATAGGCTATTCGGTTTAGGGATTTTTTTGCCTAAACCGAATAGTCATTTCGGTTTAGGTTTTTTTTTTTAAGACTAAGAAATCAAAATAAAGAAATCTAACACTAAAAATTTGAATTTTTTGTTTAAATTATTTGTTAGATTACTTCTTTTGATTTATAATTAGCAACAACAAGAAATACATTGAATTACTTGAAATTATGTTGAATTACACTAAATTACAATAACTCCGCTAATTACTCTAAACTACACAAAATTACGCTAAAATAGACCGATTCTGTGCCATCTTTCACGAATCATAAAAAATAGTAAAAAAATTTCAAAAATAGTAAAAATTGGTATTCTACAATTTCATTATGTAACTAATTTACTGAGCTACTTGGATTGAATAATAGAAATGAAAATCTTAATCGGAAACTTCAACTCAAGTTTTGAGGCTCTTCGCTTTGTTTTTTGGTGATTTTGAATTTTTGAATCTAGCATCGTGGGCACAGACGCATGTGTATTTTTGCAAGTTTTTCGAAAAGTGGTCATTTGCTGAAATCAGACACTCGAGCGCCGTTTTATGACCGTTTGAAGTTTCGTCGTCGTTTTTCGCCTTTTCAGTGAAGATATCGTCCCTATTCATATGTAATTTAGCGTAATTTACCGTATTTTAGCGTAATGTAATGTAATTTAGTGTAATTAAACTTAATATAGTGTAATTCAACATAATTTCAAGTAATTTAGCGTATTTTAGTATAAATATGCTAATTATATATCAAAAGAAGTCAAATAATTTAAATAAAAAAATCAAATTTTTAGTATTAGATTTCTTTATTTTGCTCTTCTTAGTCTTAAAAAAAAAAAACCTAAACCGAATAGCCTATTCGGTTAAGCCAAAAAAAACACCAAACCGAATAGGCTATTCGGTTAAGCCATTTCATGGATTTTCTGTGGCGAATTGCCCTACAAACTGAAGAAATTGCCCTGTAAACCGAATAGGCTATTCGGTGAAACAAAAAAAAAAACCCTTAACCGAATAGCCTATTCGGTTTTTACTGTTTTTGTAGAAAATCCGGTAATCATGTTAGTTCTTTAACTTTTATTATTTTAATTACTGTTTTTAAAAAAAATCCCAGCTCCCAAGTTGCCTTTCTCTCACCTGCATTTGGAAAACTCGAGAGCAAAGAAAGTTTTTTTAAGTAAATATTAGAGATCAAGTCATCTAACTATTTAATATTCATAAAGAATTCTCTTATCCGGATTTCAAACATGCAACCTCCCAAGAATAAAGAAAGTAAAATATAAAAAAAAAGGAGATAAGAAAAAGAAAAAGGTGGTGGAACTGGAGACGGGGGTTGCAGCCTTGGAGCTGAAGCGACGCAATCAGAGATGAGGCAAAGAGAAGAGGGGAGGTGGCCGAGAGAGCACAGTTGACACAGCGTGCTTGCTTAGAAGTGATGTGTTCAGTGTTCATGAACGTGTTACGCTCGATCCTGATGTTTTTGAACACGACACATTTATAATTCACTGAATATAAGCACAGCCTAGTAGGCTATATAGTACCAATTTCTCCGACATTTTTACTAATATCCAAAGTTTAATACAAATTAATTAATATATCCATATCCATCTGGGAAGTTATAAAATATCCGTACTGGCCATTTTCTGGCTGGTACTCAATTTAATTCAGTACTGACCGGAAAATGGCCGGTACCTAAATTTTTTTTTACTACAGTACCGGCCATTTTCTGGCCAGTACTTAATTTTTTTTTTTTGTTTAATGATGGGCATAGCATATTTGGCTAGAAGAAAAAGTCGTAGGAAACTCAGATTGAAGTTTGTACTCGGTTTGGCTAATATCACACAAATGCATTTGGTTGGATGCGTGTGTTACATCGGTTGCATGTATCGGTGCATCATCGATGTTTTTACAATGAAACATCGATGTTTTATTAGCCGGGTAGTGCTAAAAAAATATTGGTGCGTCGCTGGTGTTTTATTAGACTTAGCATTGGTAATTAAGCAGGGTAGTGCTAAAAAAATATCGGTGTGTCACTGATATTTTTGTAATGAAATATCGATGCACTTCTGCCATCATTGGCCGTGCATAAAGCATCGGTACTCAATTTTAGAATGTTGGTTATTGTCAAATTAAATTCACTAGCTGCATGCGAACACTAAACTTTAGTGTCATACGACACTGTCAAAAAAAAAATATCGGTACTTCAACCCGAGTTTTCTACGGCTTTTTCTTCTAGCCAAATATGCTATGCTAATCTTAAAAAAAAAAGAATTAAGTACCGGTCCGAAAATGACCGGTACTGTAGTAAAAAAAAAATTTAGGTACCGACTATTTTTCAGCCGGTACTGAATTAAATTAAGTACCGGTCAAAAATGACAACAGATATTTTTGTACTTTCCAACTGATATGAGTATATTAATTAATTTCTATTAAACTTTGAATATTAGTAAATGTCGGCCAATTTCCGAACCTTCGGCTCTGGAGACTGAACACGGTGTCCAGTTATCATGTACCCAAAGCAAAACAACATCGCGCACGCCCAATTAGCCCGTACATTGTACCAAACCAACGGACAGTATTGACCCTGGGTGCATTGTTTTTTACTTTTTTATTTCTGAAATTAAATCCGTAGGCGTAGGAGTACGACTAGTCAATGGTCATTGTTCGTTGGTAATATTGACCACGCAAGTTGGAGCTTTGAAAAACATTCGACTGTGACAAGCTGTCATATTCGTAATTCAAAAAATACCCTAATATTTATCTCTATTCGTGCATTCTGAAAAACATACTTCCACGTCTATTCATTCGATTGGAAGACTATTGCCTCTCCTCATTGGTCTAAATAATTCGGACATATATGCACATCAATTGTTTCAGGTATGAAGAGAATCAATCTTTGATCATATAGTGAATATTAAATATTTTTTGTAACAAGTTTGAAATTTAGTAAGAGAATTTTTTGTGAATATTAACTAGTTGGATAAAGAAAAATAATGTGTGCAATATAAAATTTAATTAAAAATATTTTAAAATGAAGGAAAAGGAATTCTAATCACCTCATATTGTGTTTCCGTGTACGATTATGGCGGCTACATAATAAATAATCATACACAAGAGATACTTCTTTTATATTTAGTATGTTGCTTACTATTATTATTTTTTTGTGAATGGTCGTTAGAGATTTAACCTTAGTATTTATCAAATAAATAAAAATATAATTTATTTATTTTATTTCTAGAAAGATAAGGTATCGATTTTGATAATCAAATATAGACACTTTTAAAAAAATATATATATAAAAAGAAAAAGGCATGGAGTGTAGATTAGGATTTAGGAGTATAGATAAGATAGTGCGGACCATATAGTTATCACTTCTTATAAACAATACATAAAATTTTGTTTGAGTCAAACTTTTGAACTAGTCATATATAAATAGTTTTTTTGGAAAAACAAAAGTCATATATACAAGTGGAATCTTCCATGACCTCGGCTGAGGTGGTTAAATGAACAATATATTAATTAAAATCAATTAATTATTTGAAGAAATCACTCAGACATAAAACAGAGCGTTAATTAGAACTAATAAGATATTTTCTAATTGAATGAAATTACCCACATATAAATAATTTATTTTCAAATTTGCCGAAATCACTAAAATAAATAAATAGTACATTTATTTGCAGAAATCGTAAACAATTTAATATAGAACGTTATTTTCCGAGTGACTGAATTTGGGAATCGGTTCAGATTGAGGGATGAATAATTGAATATATTTGCTTATAATTTAATCTAAATGCATGTGTCCGCTGTTTTTTGCATTCAATCACTCGAAAAAAAAAATTGACATTTTTCAAATATCCGAACTGTTCAATAAAAATTGGCAATACACCCGTTCAACAAAAAATGCTAAAATAAATATAGAGTTGTTAATTATTTCAAACAAAAATATGATATCAAATATTTGAAAAACCACAATATACCGATAATAATAGTAATAATTTTATTAGAGTGAGGTTATGGTACTTTACAAAGCGCAGATAGGTCCATACTATGGATCTATATTTCTGTTTTCAAAGTTCACACAGTCAATCTGAACCGCTTAACATGATCTCCATATGAAAATGTAGTTGGAGACTGGAATTTTATAATTTGTTTTACTATTTTTTAGATAGGTTGAAAGTCATTATTTTTGAATGGTCTAGAATTTTTAAATTAGATGATTTTCTACTCAGTTTAAAAAATAGTAAAAAAATTTTAAAAAATATAAAATTTGATCATTAAATATATTTTCATATGAAGGTCATGTTAAACGGTTCGAATCAACTGTTTGAACTTTGAAAATGAAGATATAGATCTATAGTACGAATTGATGTGCGCTTTGCAACGTACCATAGGCTCACTCATTTTATTATAATAATAAGTTTTTTTTTTCTCGTAATCTTCTCTCTTTTTTTTTAAAAGAACTGACAGTGGCTGTCAGATGATTTTATTTCATTTAGATGAAGACAACAATACAAACTATGTCTTAGTAGCACACACCCACTGATCCCAGGGATTGATTTTATCAAGTTTTAAACAACCTCGCATTCTTTTCACTGCAAAATTTGTCCCACAGAGTAGCTTCCCTTACTATCCAATTAGCCATCACATCCGGTGGTGCCAATTTTTTCCTTCAAA
Organism: Carex myosuroides; assembly: GCA_028015225.1. Taxonomy (NCBI): domain Eukaryota; kingdom Viridiplantae; phylum Streptophyta; class Magnoliopsida; order Poales; family Cyperaceae; genus Carex; species Carex myosuroides. Next base: position 6,977,662 of record CM051471.1, read on the forward strand.
AATCTTTTGGTTGCGCTGTTCCAACAGGCTGAGGTGAAAATTGCTTGCCATTCGTAATCTTCTCTAATGATATTTTTCGGGTTCGCACCTCTTCGATTGTACGTGAATCATTGAAATATTCGTGACAATTTAAACTGTTCATTTTGATCAAACAGATTAAATCGAACTCTGCTTTAACCATTAAAATCGGACAAAACAAATAGATATATAATTACATTCGATCTACAGTTAATGACCTAGGACTAAACAAGTGGAACAACACTCGATAATAAATAAGTTCGGATCTCCTAAAGTAACTCAAATTTTGAGTTTGAATTTTTACTGTCCAATTTGTTTTTTTAGCACGATATTAACACCTTGTTTGGACGGAGAATAGAGAAAGAGAGGGGAATTGAAAAGTAGAAATGAATAGAATAGAATAGAAAAGAAAATTAACATATTTAACATCTTCGTGTTTCGATAAATAATGAAATAAAATAAATTTAACTTTCATTTCCGTCTTATTTCTTATTTGGTTAATTAAAATTTATAAAGTTAATAAGAAATTTAGGGTGCGTTTGGATCACCTAAGAATAGAGTTAACTTTGAGTCAGCTCAACTATTCTCAAACCTTGGTGATTCAAACACAAATTAGCAAATTGGGTTAGCTCAAGAATAACTCTATCCTACTAACCCATAGTGGTTGCTGTAAATTTGTGACAAATAAACTTTGATGAGATTTATATAGGTAATATATAGGGTTGGCATTTGTGTCATTTTTTTTAAAATATTTGCAATAATTTTTTTTTCCATCCATTACACTCTGAATCGGAAAGAAAATCGATTCTATTGATTACAAACATGAAAGGTTAAATATTTTTTCTCCTATATCCTTCACCTTTGACATAATTTTGTTAATCAAACACGATTCGAAAGAAATTTTCTTTTCTTTCAATTCCATCTCTTCATCTACTCTCCATCCAAACAAGATGTAAATGAACTTTTTACATTCTACCTTGAATCAAATTGGTCCCTAATTCACATATAAACTTAAAATGTGAGTTACTTTATAAGATCCGGACCGATAATAAACACATACATCTAGATTTATTCTCAAGTTCTTACCTAATTTCCTTTTTCCTTTTTCCTTATACGTGAGTTGAGACCACGACAAGAATAACCAAATAACAATTACCAATTATGTAAGAACGCTACTCTATAAGTAAATATATTGACAGAGAACTAACTTTTGGTCTACTAGCAAAGACATATGATTCTCATGTGGGAGATTATGGATTCGAAACTCACAAAGTAGAGACATCCTCTGTAATATAAATAGGAGTAATAAAATATAGAATAATTATTTCAATCCCCCCACTCCAGTATCCGCATTGTATCCGCAGCAACAATAGATGAAGGTTGTACTACGGTCCCCACTAATTAGAGGAATGTTGTACTATGGTCCCCCTATCCTACTCTACACACTCATCTCCACGTCAACCTTCATAGGTATAAATACTTGGAGCATAAAATGTTAATACTTGCAAAATAAGATATAAATACTTGCATGCGTAACTTGATATAATCATTCTCTTTTCCAGTCCCCTAATTGTTCCCGCGTCAATCTTTCTCTAATGAAGTAGTAGGGACCCCTGTATCCCCCCATCAACATTCCCTAATAGTCTCCCCGTCAACCTTCTTCTAACAAAAATAATTGACCTTATATGTATAAATATTTACAATACTTGATATTAATATTTTCAAATGTAATCCAGTGTCATATGTAAAAAAATACTTGTAAGTATAGATATAAATACTTGCGTGTCGACGAGCCCGAAAGTACGTCATCATGGATCTCATTTGAAAAAGAAAATTACATAGAAGATGTTCGTGGTTTTAGATTCGCAAAATTCCTAACAGATCGTCAGAAATATGACAGTTAAGGTGCGGATACAATGTGAGTACTGGAGTGCTGGTATTCATATCAGCTTCCTAAAATACCTAAAATATATGATTGATACCAAACTAACTTTATTAATATATTTATCCGTGCTCTATATTCAGTTAAGCCTTGAAGAGAAAAAGGCATCAATCAATCGACGAGCAAGGATCGAGTAGTAGGGCCTCCAATTCTACGAAAAAACGAGTATGGCTTCGTAAAAACCAAAGACCGGGAAACCTGGATGCCGTTATTAACAAGAAAAAGAAAATCAAAGGAGACTTGCATATTTGATAAAAACGAAAGAAAAGACATTATCTTGTAAGTAACTAATGATTATGTGGCCCAAATAAAACATTAAAATGCATACGGGCCGCACTAAAAATATGTACACCTTATATGCACCTTACGCACTTTTGATGGGCTGCACTAAAATTCCATATAGGCCTGATTTAAAGGAGGCGAATGTATAGAGGATAATCGCATCCTTTCGAATGAACAAAGGATAATCGCATCCTTTCGATGCACCCTTTGGCTGGCATCCTTTGGTTGGTTGTGTTAGATTCATCTCCCCTAATGATTGCTTTAATGACAGGCATGATATATATATAAGTATTCTAATAGTAAGGTTGATCCTCTCTTCATCTATATTCATAAAGAATAAGTTGTCATTGCTTAGAAAGAGAAAGAGGAGAGAAATCGCTTTACAGTTCTTCTGACGGTTTGTGAAGAACATCTCAAGTGTTGTTCTACAGTTTACTATGGACAAAGGTATGAAATCTATTTGATTGATTTATTGTTTTACACGTGGAGACTATGATTTCCAAGATATTTGATTTGCTTTTAATTGATTCTTAATTCCGCTGTCAAAACTTTAAAGATGATTAGTTGTACTCATGATAATGATTGGATGTAAGTAGTTGAGCACGATAAAATCTACTTACATGTGGTATCAGAGCATGGTTTTGGAATTCATAGTCTCCCGAATAAGTTACTTGTTTTATGAATTTATTATTATTATTTTCTTTTTAATGATTTGTGATTGAAATTTGCGGTAACTTTGAATTATGATGGTATTGCTAGACACCAAAGTGTCCTTACCCTAATGGATTATATAGAGTTCATTAAGTAGAATATTCTGAAAACTTCTATTTTCTATAAACCGTAGATTAAAATTAATTGATCATTTATTAAGATTATATGATATTAAAATCTGTCATATACTAAATTTAATGGTTTAATTAATTAGTAGGTTATGAGATTTTTTGAATTGCCCAAAGGTTGATTACATTCTCATAATTTACACAACTTAAGTTGATAATTTACGTTATTCCTCAATTGTTGGTTACCCAAAGGCAACAACATGTATTGAAACAATAAAATTGTCATATTAAAGTAATTTCTAGTAAATTATTATGTTTAGTATATCTTAATAAGTCCCAAAGGATAATTAGGGTATATTAATTAAGTTATTGCTCCAAAATCTGAAATTGAAAATCTAAAGATTAAGGATTAGTTAGACGTAAGGACTCAAAGCATTATAGTAATATTCTTATTATATGGTTTTCTCTTAAGTTATAAGAATTAAGTATAATCTTATAAATTATTGTATTATGTCTCCTATCTGCTGATCTTCTCTTAAGTTAAGCTATATATATATTATGTATTTTAATTTAAAGATTTAAGTTTATGATTATGTTTTAAAATACAAAATTATAGTATTTTTTCTAATTTTAAGAGTAAATATTTTATAATAATGAAATTTTCGAAAATTATGTATTTTTCTTCTCTTTCCTCACTTTTATCTCTTAAAAATGTTTTTATAAATTATTGTATATTGTATTTTAAGAAAGATAACAAAATGGTAGTCGCACTATGCATGCACATATTGTAGAAATGACATTTCTCTCCGCAAAACTAAAGGGTTTGGGAATGACAGTTGAAGAAGGGTTTCTAGTTCAATTTATTTTGAACTCTTTGCCGAATGATGTTTATAGTCCGTTCCAAATTAATTATAATCCTCAAGAAAAGAAATGGAACATAAATGAATTGACTAGTAAACTTGTTCAGGAAGAGGCAAGGATTAAGGAATTGAAACCTAACACTGTTCATTTTTCAAACTTAGAAGTTGGGTTGGGTTCTAATGCTAAACCAGGGAAAGCTAAGACCAAGAAGAAGGGGAAAGCCTTTCAGGTGTCTTCTAATGCAAGCTTTAAGAAAGAAGGGAACAAGCAAAAGTGCCACTTTTGTCGTAAAGTGGGTCATTTTCAGAAGGATTGTCTGAAAAGAAAGGTTTGGTTCGAAAAAAAAGGTATGACTCATACCTTTGTTGCTTTTGAGTCAAATTTTATTGATGTTCCTAATAATACTTGGTGGATTGACTCAGGCTCTACAACTCATATTTCAAACAATTTACAAGGATTTCTTACGATCCAAACCACAAGCCAAAGTCAACAAAGTGAAAAATATGTAATTATGGGCAATAAAGACAAGGTGCCAGTGAAAGGTGTCGGTACATACCAACTTGTATTAGGTTCTGGCAATATTGTTGATTTATATCATACATTATATATACCTTTGTTTTCTCGAAACTTATTATCTGTATCTAAGTTCGATGATTGTGGCTATGTATTTAATTTGGATCTAAATACTTTAGTTTATATAAAAATAATTGCATGATTGGTTGTGGCAATTTGATTGATGGCTTATATAAATTAGAGTTAGATAATTCTTATATAGAATCTCTAATTACCGTAAACAATACTATTGGAATGAAAAGAAATATGAATGATGAAAAGTCGGCTTACTTGTGGCACAAAAGATTGGGTCATATATCCAAAGAAAGAATGCAACGTTTAGTTAAGTACGAAGTTCTTCCAAACTTGGATTTTACTGACCTAGGTGTATGTATCGACTGTATAAAAGGCAAACAGATGAAACATACTAAGAAAGGTGCCACTCATAGCTCTCAACTTCTAGAAATAATTCACACAGATATTTGTGGACCATTTGACGTTCCCTCTTTTAATAACGAAAAGTATTTCATCACTTTCATCGATGATTTCTCACGTTATGGGTTTGTTTATCTTCTAAATGAGAAATCACAATCTATTGATGCACTTGAGGTGTTTATAAATGAGGTTGAACGACAGTTAGAAAAACAAGTGAAAATCATTCGATCTGATCGCGGTGGAGAATTTTATGGTAGATATGACGAATCAGGACAAAATCCTGGACCCTTTGCTAAATTCTTAGAAAAGCGTGGTATATGTGTGTAATACACTATGCCCGGCACACCACAAAAAAATGGTGTCGCTGAACGTCGTAACAGAACACTTATGGACATGGTTCGGAGTATGCTCAGTCACTCAAATGTGCCTAAATCTTTTGTGGATGTATGCACTTAAGACCGCCATGTATTTACTAAACCGGGTTCCTAGTAAGGCAGTAGAAAGGACTCCTTTCGAACTGTGGACGGGAAGGAAACCTAGTTTGCGTCATATACATGTATGGGGTTGCCCTGCGGAGGTACGTTTGTATAACCCACACGAAAAGAAATTGGATTTCAGAACTGTTAGCGGATTCTTTATTGGATATCCGGAGAAATCCAAAGGGTTTAGATTTTACTGTCCGAATCATAGCACGAGAATTATTGAATCCGGAAATGCACGTTTCATCGAGAATGCTGAAGTCAGTGCAAGAAGTTCTGATCAGTGTAATTCTGATCTTCAGGAAATTACAGAACAAGTTACTGTTCCTTTGTATGTTGTTTCGAAAGAAGTTGTTCCAACTGTTCCAGAACAACCAACTGCTACTGAGGACATTCCGATTGATAACATCATTGTTGATGATGTAGTTGAACCGAATAATATACCATTAAGAAGGTCTACCCGTGAAAGGAGATCGGCTATATCTGATGATTATTTGGTTTATCTACAAGAATCTAAAATTGATTCTGCAATTGATGATCCGGTTTCATACAAGAAAGCTATTGAATGTGAAGAATCCGATAACTGGATTGATGCCATGAAAGACGAGTTGAAATCAATGGAACAAAATCAAGTCTGGGATCTCGTCAAACTGCCTCACGATTCCAAATTTCCAAGCAAGTTGGATGTAAATGGATCTTTAAGATCAAACGTGACTCAAAAGGAAAAATCGAACGATATAAAGCTAGACTAGTTGCCAAATGTTTCACTCAGAAAGACGGCATTGATTATAAAGAGACATTTTCACCTGTCTCTAAGAAAGATTCTTTGCGTATCATCATGGTTTTGGTGGCTCATTACGATCTTGAGTTACACCAAATGGACGTCAAAACTGCTTTTCTAAACGGAGAACTCGAAGAGGAAGTCTACATGGATCAGCCCTAGGGCTTTTCAATTGGGGGAAAGGATATGGTTTGCAAATTGAAAAAGTCGATATATGGGCTGAAACAAGCATCACAACAATGGTATCGCAAGTTCAATTATGTGATTACTTCTTTTGGTTTTACGAAAAACATAGTTGATCGTTGTATATACTTGAAGGTCAGTGGGAGTAAAATAATGTTTCTAGTTCTATATGTTGACGACATTTTACTTGCGACTAACGATCTTGGTATGATGAAAAGCACCAAGAATTTTCTCTCGAAGAATTTTGAAATGAAAGATATGGGCGAGGCAAACTATGTGATAGGAATAGAAATATTTCGTGATCGATCACAAGGTTTGTTAGATTTGTCTCAGAAAACATATATTAACAAGATTCTCGAGAGATTTAAGATGGAGAAATGTTCAGCTGGTAAGGTACCGATTTAGAAAGGGGATAAATTTGGTTTGTATCAATGTCCTAAAAATGAATTGGAAAAGGAAGAAATGAATAATATTCCTTATGCTTCCATTGTGGGTAGTTTAATGTATGCACAGACTTGTACAAAACCAGATATCAGTTTTGCTGTAGGAATGCTTGGACGTTATCAAAGCAATCCTGGAATGGAACATTGGAAAGCAGCAAAGAAAGTTTTATGATATCTTCAAGGTACAAAAGATCACATGTTGACGTATAGGAGATCAAACTACTTAGAGACGGTCGGTTATTCAGATTCAGACTATGCCGGGTGTTGCGATACACGAAAATCCACTTGTGGATATGTGTATCTTCTAGCCGGCGGAGCAATCTCATGGAAAAGTGTGAAGCAGACGGTAATCGCTGCATCCACTATGTAAGCCGAGTTCGTGGCGTGCTTTGAAGCCATGGTACAAGGACTATGGCTGTGGAACTTTATTTCAGGACTTGGAATTGTCGACAGCATTGCCAAGCCGCTGAAGATTTATTGCGATAATTTTGCAGCAGTCTTCTTCAGCAAAAACGACAAGTACTCCAAAGGTGTCAGGCACATGGAGATTAAGTACTTTGCCGTGAAAGAAGAAGTACATAAACAAACAATAACAATACAACATATAAGCACGGAAATGATGATAGCTGATCCTTTGACGAAAGGATTACCACCCAAGACATTTCATGAACATGTCGAAAGAATGGGAATAGTTATCTATGATAAATAATTGTTGTAATTAAACTTATATTGCAGATGAATGATTATTTATGATATTATTATTGATTGTTTGTTTCAAATACAATTCCGATTTATTTAAGTATATATATATTATTGTTTTCTATTAATAGGAATTAGTCTATGTAAATTAGACAATTAACGTGGATCCTTAAGTATACCATTATGATTTATATTAAGTTAGAATTGATATTGTAGTACATGGAAGGAAGTTAGTAACAAATATCATTAGCAACCGCCATGACTCGTATTAATTTTGCTTAAGTATAAATATTATGATTTTAGAATTTATGAAAGATAAAGACATACAATATTATTGTGCACCTTATGAACGTTGTAATGTCATAAAGTTTTATAATGGACCAAGTGGGAGAATGTAAGAAACTAATGATTATGTGGTCCAAATAAAACATTAAAATGCATACGGGCCGCACTAAAAATATGTACACCTTATATGCACCTTACGCACTTTTGATGGGCTGCACTAAAATTCCATATAGGCCTGATTTAAAGGAGGCGAATGTATAGAGGATAATCGCATCCTTTCGAATGAACAAAGGATAATCGCATCCTTTCGATGCACCCTTTGGCTGGCATCCTTTGGTTGGTTGTGTTAGATTCATCTCCCCTAATGATTGCTTTAATGACATGCATGATATATATATAAGTATTCTAATAGTAAGGTTGATCCTCCCTTCATCTATATTCATAAAGAATAAGTTGTCATTGCTTAGAAAGAGAAAGAGGAGAGAAATCGCTTTACAGTTCTTCTGACGGTTTGTGAAGAACATCTCAAGTGTTGTTCTACAGTTTACTATGGACAAAGGTATGAAATCTATTTTATTGATTTATTGTTTTACACGTGGAGACTATGATTTCCAAGATATTTGATTTGCTTTTAATTGATTTCTAATTCCGCTGTCAAAACTTTAAAGATGATTAGTTGTACTCATGATAATGATTGAATGTAAGTAGTTGAGCACGATAAAATCTACTTACATATCTTGTCTAAAATTAGTACACACCTACAGTAGAATTTACTATAGTCCGCAAAAAAAATTATTTTTCAGTTCCTGTACGCTATTGTTCATTTATCTCGATTAATTGTTTGTGTACTCATAATAACTTTTAAAATTTCTTATTTCTTCATAAAATTGATTATTTTCCTATCGAATTTTAAAAACCTAACATATTTCCTCTCTTTTCATTTACTTGTGAAAAAAAAATTAGAAGGCCTAATTGCAAAATAGCACAATAGCGCGCTATTTCGATAGAAAATTATTGTCAAACACATATTAGTATGAATTTAAGATTAGTTTGAGAAACTTAAATTATCTTTCTTACTTTTTCACGAAAATAATATTATTTATTGAAGAACAAATTAAAATTTAGAATTAAAACAAATACTAAGCAACATTATAGAATATAAAGAAACTTCAATAGATAATCGTACAATAAAATATTTAATTTCATACATTAAATTAAGTATACCTCACACATTGATAAATATTTACAGTAATCAATATAAGATTAAATAATTAATAATTGAACCTAATGATTCAAAATATTCTATAAATTTGAATATTTTGAATTATTAGGTATAAAATTAGTCTAAAGATTAAAAATTTTGAAGCTCAATTATACGCATTAAAATACGGTACAGGAAAAAAAGAATTTTTATCCTCTGAGTTAAATCTGCACGAATATTAAAGAGCCCGTGCACTACAGGTGTGGACCAGATTGGTCCTGATTTTGATCGGATGGTCAGAAGATTAACTCAAACTCAAATGGTAAGTTAATGCGGAGGTTGTGGATTCCAGGAAAAGGGAATTCGTATCACCTCAGGTAACAGAATATTTATGTTTGGATCTAGACCGTCTATTCATAATCTGTACGGATATTAAAGGACCCTGTGCGTTTCACCACGGGCTGGATTGGCCCGAATTCCGATCGGACGGTCCAAATCAAAACAGATATCATAGGATATTGATTCTGGAAAAGGGGGGTGCGTAATGAAAATAAATCGGACATTGTAGGAGGATTCTATCGATGCAATTGTACAGAACTCCTTTCGCCCGTACGGACGAATGTATGGCCGTTTGGGTACAACAATGAGCTCACTTTTATTAAACTCGGTCTAAATTCAGTGGAAATTCCGAAGAAAAGGAACTAAAATTAAATTAAAACAAGTTCCTCAATCCTTGCCGAGCTACTTTCGCAGATCTAATACAGATTTGCCCTTCTTCTATAATTTCGTGGGAAGTATCAACCATGGACTCGGTCCAGCGCCGCGGCGCACCGGGGACCGTGCTGCTCTTGCTTCTCCTCTCCTCAGCGCTTCCATGGCTAACTATGGCTGGAGACACGGTCCAAGATGACGAGACTGCGCCAAAGATGGCTGGATGCGCGAATAATTTCGTTCTGGTTAGTTTCTCCAGCTTGGAATCTTGATCTGTGGGATTTTTGTTTGATTTTACCGATATAGAAACAATCATTAGCTATATGCAGGCCGGTCTTAATATCTACCTTTTTCAGAAGAAATTGATGGTCCCTTTTGTATGCCGACGTTCAATTTTCCTTTACTAAATTTAGGGGTAGTGAATTTGTCAGTGGTTTCATTTTTGGAACGTATAAACTGCTGAGAACTGATTGAATCAACAAAGTTTTTATTGATTTTTGTGTGCTTGTTGCTGTTTAATTTGATCAGGTGAAAGTGCAAACCTGGGTAGATGGACATGAGGATTCTGAATTTGTTGGGGTTGGTGCTCGATTCGGTCAAACCATCGAGTCAAAAGAGAAACATGCTAATAGAACCAAACTTTCTCTGGCAGACCCTGCTGACTGCTGTACCCCACCTACTAAGGTGCCACTCCCCCCCCCCCCCCCCCCCCCCCCCCCCCCCCCCACACACACACACACACACACACACTGACACACACTCTCTATCTACAACACACACACACACACACACAAAGGCTCTAGTGTCGGGACGTAATAGACGGGATGGCTTGTATTAGTACCGATCTCAGATTGCATTCAATTGCAGTTGTCAGGGAACTGCAATTTAGTTGAATTCGTCTCCGTCTGGGGTTATCATTGTTTTGGCACTGCATACCATTGAATCTGAATCAAAACTTTGTAATTGGATATGGAAATTAACTTACTGGCACCAGTTTGTATCAAGCTTATAATTGGATATGAAACCATATTAAGCACTGCAACTGACAAGGTTTTGTCCAATTCTTAGCATCTAAGAGCAATCCTTTTTCCAAACGAGCTTCTAAGGGTAGTTTAAATCTGTTAGGTAGCAGGTGATGTTCTACTGGTGCACCGAGGAACATGCAAGTTCACTGAGAAGGCGAGAGCTGCTGAAGCAGCTGGTGCTTCTGCTATTCTTATTGTTAACCACCGAAAAGGTACTACTATGTCCATTGAAGCTAGATAATTGCGCATCTATCCACTCGTGCAATTGGAGATTTATATTGCTTGGTTCAGATTAGGACCTGATGTGTATTGTCATTTTCTTTAAATTTACTAGAGTCTGAGAATTATCTTGATCTAATGTTTGGTTTCACAAAGGGTAGTAGTAAGTAGAGAGGACCTGATGAAGATGTAGTTTCTCATCCAGATTTTTAAGTATTTATATGTATAGATTAAGTATAACAATGATAAATTAGTTCATACAGCCTAGTTGGGCTGCTCATTGTGTCAGATCAGCTCTAGGTGTAACCTGACTCAACTAGCAAGGTCATGGGACCAGTCATGTCGCCAAATGTAATCAACATTTTGCAGCTTTCTTTGTGTGTGTGTGTGTGCCACATATAAAGTGGGATTGGATATTTCCGTTCTTCTCCTATTATATCTGGTGACGGTAATATTACTGGACCATGTGGTGATATTTCTGCACTTTTAGGTTCTACTTGCATTTCTTGAATTTAAAGCTCCTAAATGTTTTCATTGGACATATTCACGCAGAGCTTTACAAGATGGTGTGCGATCAGAATGAAACAGATCTGAACATAAAATTAGCCGCAGTTATGCTACCGAAAGATGCCGGTGTCAATTTAGAGAAACTACTGAAGCAAGGCCACTCAGGTTATATTCACATCCCACTTTCTTTCACAGCTCTATCTGTGTAGTAACGCAAATGGTGCACAAAAAAATAGTGATAAAAAAAGAAAGCACTCTAGAAAACTTGTACAATATTGAACATGTTACTAACTGATATCAGTTCTTCTAGACACCCATATCCATAGTAGGAAATGATTTGTTTTCGCAAAATAACATATGGAATTCACATTTGATCAAATCCTTTCATTGAAAGCCAACATATGAAAGAAAAGAGTTCTTCAATTTATTGAATATGGGCCATTGGAGTTGTCTGACTTGGATTCATATATGTCATTTAATTTTACAAGTATGTCCTCAATTTTCTTATTTAGGATTCAAAAGATTAAGTAAAATGAAACCGTACGGTAAAGAAAGAGAGAACAGATTAGGGCTACATGTTATCTTGATCCTGACATCAAAAGGGTCTGGGATTAAGAGACATGGTAACCATTGCGCATTAAGTTGAATGACTGGGTACTTAATTTTTTTTCCGTTTAAATATTCCTATAAGGTTTCTGTTGTAACTGCTATATTCCGTCAAGAAATTTCGACATAGTAATCACTTTTGAACTCCTACTCATTAATGTTGATTGAGGCTATGGTACTATTCATAGTGCATATTGGTCCGTACTATGGATCAATATCTCAATTTTCGAAGTTCAAACATTCGATCTGAACCATTCAACATAAACTCCATATAAAAATGTACTTGTAGATCAAACTTCACATTTTTTAGAATTTCTTTTACTATTCTTTTAGATAGGTAGAAAATCACTTGATCTAAAAATTCTAGACCATTCAAAAGTAGTGATTTTCTACCTATCTATAAAAATAGTAAAAAGTTCCAAAAAATGTAAAATGTAGTCTGCAAGTACATTATTATAGGAAGATTATGCTGAACGGTTCAGATTGAATGTTTGAACTATGAAAATGGAGATATTGATCCATAGTACGGACGAATATGCGCTATGCATAATACCATAGCCTCACTCTAATAATTATGGCAGAATGAAATTGGTATCATGTTTCCCAAAAGATCCAGAGAAAACTTCCAAGGACATCTTAAACAAGAAATTGAAGATCTTCTTTCTTTTTTAGTACAACCAAGCTCATGTACACATTATTGCAGTATCTCTCCAGCTGTATTCTCCAGAACGTCCTGCAGTAGATACGGCCGAGGTTTTTCTATGGCTAATGGCTGTGGGCACCATTCTGTGCGCATCGTATTGGTCGGCTTGTAGTGCTAGAGAGGCTTCCATTGAGCATGAGAAGCTACTCAAGGTTTGCTTGTTTTTCTTTTTGAAGAGAGGCGTCCTTTCTTCCTCAAATGCTTTTGTTTTATTTCTGATTTCTGACATGTTGATTTGCTTCTTTTTTTCTTTTGTTTTTGAAAGGACGGCAATGAAGCTGCCCTTGTTAATGCTCAGGCTGCTGGTGGAAGTGGTATTGTTGATATAAGCACGCTATCTGCTATATTATTTGTTGTAGTGGCATCTTTTTTCTTGATCCTTCTTTACAAGCTAATGTCCTATTGGTTTCTCGAACTTTTGGTCGTCTTATTTTGCATTGGTGGAGTTGAGGTGCGTGTATCTCTCTATTTTGTCTTTCCTTCATATCTTTGTTTTCTTCACCTTTTGTCCTTTTTATGCTATTAAATTGCTTTCTTGCTAATTAAACATGTCATTTCATGTTTCTTTACTCCACATCTATTACTTATATTATTTCAAATGCCAGTACTTATCTTTATCAACCATACCTCTGTTGCAGGGCTTACAAACTTGTTTGGTGGCTTTATTATCAATGTATGTTTATCAAGTTCCTTTTTTTTTCCTGCTGATTTAATTTCTGTAAATTATATAGCATCGGCAAACCTTCCAAATTTTAATTAATTTGGTGTCCTTTGTTTCCCTTTTCAGATGGTTTAAGCGTGCTGCAGAATCTTTTGTAAAGGTTCCCTTCTTCGGAGCTGTTTCTTACCTAACAGTGGCAGTCTCTCCATTCTGCATTGTTTTTGCTGTCCTTTGGGCAATCTATCGGCGTCTCCCCTTTGCTTGGATCGGTCAAGATATCCTGGTAATCATACTATGTTACTTGTATCAAAAGTAGAAAATCATTTAAATTTCAATTGTATTGGTGAGTATCATTTCAATTGGAAATCTAAAATAGTACCTACCATCTAAAATGGGCTGTCCGACTCTTGTTGTGTATTCTAGTGTGACCATCACTCAACTGCAATCACATGTGATTGTGACTATAGTTCTTCACAGTTTAATTTATACTTTGTAGGGTATTGCTTTAATTATCACCGTTCTTCAAATCGTCAGACTACCTAATCTGAAGGTAATTTCGATTCTCATTCCTCAATTTAACTTCTATTGCCGGACAATGTATCCGTTAAAGAATATATTGTTTTTTACTTTGTCATTTACAGGTTGGGTCCGTGCTGTTAGGCTTAGCCTTTTTATATGACATTTTCTGGGTTTTCATCTCAAAATGGTGGTTTCATGAGAGTGTCATGATTGTGGTAAGTATAGAATTGGCATGGAAGTAAACAATTTCGTATCAAAGCAATTTCCAATGATATTACTTGAATAATTTGAATTGTTAAAAAGGTAGCGAGAGGGGATAAGACGGACGAGGATGGGGTTCCAATGTTGCTTAAGATACCACGCATGTACGATCCGTGGGGTGGTTACAGTATTATTGGTTTTGGTGACATCCTTCTTCCTGGCTTGTTAATCGCCTTTGCATTAAGGTTACTGATCTCCTCTTAAATTTTATAATTAAAAATTATGTTATTGTTGTATTTGTTCCGCTAGAATGGTGAAATTTGTTTAGATTAAACTGTGTAGGGTATTGCTTTAATTAAATATATTGTTTGTAGAACTTTTATAATTAAAAACAATATATCTAATCAATCACATGTGAAATTTACATAATTTGTAGGGTATTGCTTTGTAGGGTATTGCTTTAAAAACATGTGAAATTTATATCTAATCAATCACATGTGAAATTTTATAATTAAAAACAATATATCTAATCAATTACTTTGTAGGGTATTGCTTTAATTATAAACAATGTTACAGTATAAATTTGTTTTCCTGTTGTTTTGAAAACTTGTGGAGAAACATTAATAGAGCTTGGAAAATGAACTGTGTGATGTATCCATAAAATATTTGGAGGTATTGTTTTGAACAGGAAGGATCAATTTAAGCCTTCCATGCGGACCAGTTCTATTTGAACAGTTTGCTTCCATGAAATTTACCTCAAGCCTCTGGACCCGTTATCTTTCAACATAAAGTTGCTTCAGGTGCCCGCTTAAAGAAATATACCAAACTAAATAATATTAATGATCAAGGAGCCAATGCCCAAATCGGTGCCAACAAAATAAAATCTCAAATAATTATTTTTTGAACTTTTAGATAACAAAACTAATTGATTAGATATATTGTTTATATCATGCAATATGCGTACATAAAAAATTTACATAATTTCAATCGATATGCCACCAAGAGCTAACAAAATCATTGGATCATATTTGGTCATTTACTGAAATGAGGCCAAAATCTCAAAAAAAAATTATATGCCTGAAAGTGAGATGATTTAAAATATATCTTACGATTTACTCCGATGACAATGGGCATTGAATCCCTCTTCAATATCTTACGATTTACTCCGATGACCTTTTATAATTCAAATAGAATTAACAGACAGAATTCTAGTCTAAAACTCGCTATATCTTTTTCAGATATGATTGGGCTGCCAAGAAAAGCTTGCGTGGTGGTTATTTCTTGTGGACAATGGTGGCTTACGGTGCTGGTAAGAGACACCATTTTCTTTCCTTTCAATTCTCATGAGTCATGATAAATCTATTATTTCTAATTACGTGACTTTGTGATAATTGGAGAGAAAGAAGAATAAAGAGTTGAATAGAGAGTCAGATAAATATTGGAAACTTATATTATTGTGTTTTTTTCTTTCAGGTTTGCTCGTTACATACGTGGCCTTGAACCTAATGGATGGACATGGGCAACCAGCTCTTTTGTATATAGTCCCTTTCACATTAGGCGAGTTCTCTATCCATAAAAGAAAAATTAAAGACTGATTGCTAATAGGAAAGCAAATATCTGATTGCTTGAATATTTATTATAAACCCATTTACAGGCACCTTATTAGCATTAGGTCGAAAAAGGGGTGAGCTGAAAAACCTTTGGACAAGAGGGGAGCCTCGGAGGGTCTGCACTATGCACTCGCACTCGCACTCTCAACCAACTACCGCCGAGTAGAGGGTAGACTTGTAATATGCTTTGAATATAACCAGCAGTTGTAAAACTTGGAATGTCACCAGTTGTTTCAAGTGTATTGTTGCAGTATCAATACGTAATAAATGATTGTAGTGTTAGTTAGGTGGACACCGGCGCTGACTTTGATATGCGTTTGATTGTGAGCTAACCTTTGTTAGTGTAATTTGTTAGGTTCTTTTGGATATTTGATTTGTATAATATATGTATTTAAATTCAAAAGTTTTATGTGAGCTATTAATCATGTGCTGCTAATTGGTACCGATGGTACACTTATAACCTAAAGTGTGGTTTTCTAACTTTTCAGCTGGAGAGTACGTCTGCCATAAACAAAGATAAATGCTATGTTGTTTCATTCTTTTTCTGGCAAATATATGTTGTTTCATTCTGTTTGGCTTTGGCTGAGGATTACATCGTTTCTAACTAGAAATCGCATTTGACTGACTAAAATTGAATTGCACATGGATTTGACTTTTAGACTCAAAAACTTTGAATATTTAAAAACAATTTGAATGTCCACTAAACATTTTTCTTTGAAAAATAAATAAAATAACTGTAATGCATTATTTTAAAACAAGCTACCTCCAAAATAAAACGAATTCCGTAGTTTTCCCATGACATCCTTAATTGCAAAAGTTCTAAAGAAAAGAATAATTTGATTTCTGATGAAAACCTTCCATTCCATATTGTATATATATTAATATTATCACAATTTTAACTAAGAGAGATTAATTGTATAATTAATTTTTTAGTAGTTTGGAGGATTAGATGACTACTGCTTTCTAGTTGTTTTTGCACTAATTGCGACTTCATCAGTCTTGCTGATTAGTGTACCTCTTGTATTTGCTTCTTTTGATGGTTGGTCAAAGTAACACAAATATTTTATTTTCTGGTACATCATTATGGATTGGATTAGTCCTCTTAGTAGCAATTTTTAATTCTCACCTAGGAGCAAATCTAAGCTGACATTTTTTTAATACAGCTGAAACAATGATTGATATGAATAATGTGCAACCTTCATTTTGTATGGGGAAAATATTGGATATTTTTGTAATTTAAATATTAAACGAACATGTCATGAAAGATTCTAGTAAATTTTCTTTTAAGAATCACAACAGCCTATTACAACAATCTATTACAGATCTCAATAAAGACTCGAAAGAAAAAAAAAAAAAGTAAAACGTGTAGAAAAAAGAAACCTATTTTTATGATTGGAAACACAAATTAGAAAAATAATAGTTGCAAAAAAATTCAATTTCATTTATATTTATCGAGAAATGAAGTTGATATTTTATTGTTTTTTATAATATATTGATATTTTTACATAAAGTATTATAGCCAATAATATGTCTCATAGCATTATGGAGGCAAAAATCAATGCACCAATTGTAGTACAATAGAGTTGTAATTCAATAATTATTTCATATGCTCGCTAAATTTGAAAAAAAAAAAAAAAAAAAGCCATCGGTTATTTGTGTTCCTCAGAAACCCCCTCCCAAGTTGGCCAACATCAATATTGGCAAATAGGATTTACAAATACATGACCAAGTACTTACCACTTTTTGAATTGTAATTGCAATCTTGTTAGTGTCTTTCATCATAACTGTTCAGAATCCACAAATCATTCCCGACTGATGGTTAGAATTTCTGTAAATATATTCTTGAATTTATTCGGAACTTACAAAACTAAGATTGAAATCTAATTAGTTTTCTCCAACACCGTATTATTTGAGAACTAAGCATAAATATGTTTATAAATATCATTCTGTCATTTGTGATTGGTCTACTCGATAGTTCTAATATTATCAAAAGAGAATATTTACATAGAAAATGAATCGGCTCACTCATGCTGTATGCACTTTCTCCTTCATGCGTTACTGATTTCGAACTGCCTAAATTGCTAACAACAACAATCATCATACTTTAATTGCATGTCGCTCTCTTTAGTCATGACAAATCCATTTCTGCTTGCAATGTAATGTTACAGACAAAATAATTTAATTCACGTTTTTTTCCCTAATTAAATTTAATATAAAGTTAATTAAAAAGCATTGCACTCATGTAATTAATTTTTTATTGCTTATATCATTCAGAAATTGAAAAAAGAAAAGAAAATCATACATCCTAGAAACTAATTTCTAGGATGGATGAGCGAATAGAAATTAATATATTTGCCAACATGTCGTTTTGAAAATAATTCATTAAAAGAAACTTTTTTATTTATGAAATTATATTACATTTATAAATTTGCAAATGAAATTGTCAATGCACAATGACATTCTTTTTAAGCAGCAAGAAAATTTCCTAGGCTTTTTTACTGCAAATAATGGGCTACCTGAGTACATGTGCATCAAAATTGAGTAACAAATTTGGGGGGGGGGGGGGGGGTGTGGAGGCTTGCAAAAAAAGTTAGGACCAAGGTTGAATTGTTCCTAAATAAATACAATTCAAGTTTGGGCTTCTTTTATTATAAATTTATAATTGTCGACTTCCAAGTTTAAGAATAATTAATTGAGGAAAAGATTTTCAAATGCGTATAATTGAGGAGCAATTATATTGACCTATTCTGCAGCAATTCTAAAAAAAAAGTGTGTTCAATTACCTATGAATAAAATGCTCGTTGCTGTAAATATGATGTTGAATTGATCAAAAGTGTGTCAATTGTGAATTTTTACAAAAGACAATTGCAGTTTTTGAACATATTTTTGTAAATTGATGTTAATATGTAACGAAAGACTTACAATACATTTTGGTCACAGATAAACGAGAAACTTAACTATTTCCTATAATTTGGTGATATGTCAATCTAACTTTTGCCAGGTTAGGAGAGAGAAAAATGATTGCTGTGTATTTTAAGTTAATGTATTACAGAAGCAAATTGCCAATTATTTTATCTAATTAATTTCTATTCGTTAGTTGTCTTCTTTCTGTATATAAAGTGCTGAACAACATTTAAAAGATACGTGAACATTTGGTTTTTTTTTTGTATTTGATTTATTTCTTACAAAATTAAATATTCATTTTTATAAATAATACGTAGCTAATAAAGTTTATCGTCATATTTTTCCAATATGTAATATGTAACGGATATTCGCATGGGTTTCAGTAAATTTTCAAGTTGCAATCCGTGATAAATTTATATCATTTTTCTAATGACATGAATAACTGACAATTGGAGAGAGAAGAATAAAGAGTTGGATAACTTGCAAGCTTAATCGACAAAAGATTTTCAAAGTTATGAAGAGTTGGCTAGAGTAATATGCATATTACGAATTTACCTGTGTTATGAATTTATACCGCTAATTTTAAAGTTCAACTAGTCAATTCAAACCATTAAACTTGATCTCTAAAAGAAATATGTACTCAGAGACTAAAATTTACATTTTACTTTTATTTTATTTACTATTTTTTATATAGGTAGAAAATCATTTCATCTAAAAATTATGTTACATCTGAAAATAATGATTTTTCATCTATTTAAAAAAAAAATTAATTAAAAATTATGTACATTTTCATACCGAGATCATATTTAACAATTCGAATTGACTATTTAAACTTTAAAAACAGAGATATAAATCCATAGCATAGGTCAATTCGTTATATGCATATTACCATAGCCTCACGCCCTCACTCTTGAAAACTTATATTGTTGTGTTCTTTTCTTTTACGTCTACTCGTTAATTACATACGTGACCTTAAACCCTTATGGATAGCCATGGACAACCAACCCTTTTGTATACAGTCCCTTTCACAGTTTCACATTAGGCAAGTTTTCTATCCATAAAAGAAAAGGAGGGAGCCTAGTACTATGCATAGGGTGAGCTCTATCAGAGAAGCTGACAGGAGGATGGCGACTCTGAAGGCGATTGGGAGCGATCTCAAAGGCGACTGAAATTTCTTCTCTTCTCCTCGGCTCCGTCTACAGACCATCGACACAGGGATTTCCATGTCTAGATGAAGTAACCTCCCAATCCAACAACCCTTCTCAAAATATTGTCCGGCTTACTCCAAAGCAATTAATACCCGTTAACACTTTACTGACCCGATTCCTGCATTCAATACCCCAATACTATCTACCCTATTTCTGCATTCAATATCCCAATACCACCTCCCCTTTACTACCAGAATCCACCCCCCACCTCAGATCTACCAAATAGCAACCGAAATTCCCAATCATACACCAATGTCGAGACCATTCCCTTACCTGACTCAACAGAAGGAGCGGGGGTGCCTCTACCTCAAGCCCGACGATGATTATGCCAGGAGGAGGGAAGACCTACAAAGGACTATAGTTGTGCAAGCTGATGGCGTCTCAAACAGGGATGGTCGAGTGTCGATAACGGTTGTCACTGAGTACCTAAGAAGCACATATGGCGGCCTAAGGGAAGACTACCCATGCTGGAGTATATCTAACAATGCATACATGATACAGCTATCGCCCACTCTCCCCATCGGCAGGGTAATAGAAACAGGGTCGGCATGGGGGCAAAGAGACGGCTGGTATTTCAGAAAATGGGAAGACACAGAGGTGCAATACGACCACCGGAAACCTTACATGGTCAAGCTCAAAATTAGAATTTCCCAAGAGAATTCTGGCAGGCACATTTCGTCGAGCAGGTGGTAGCACAGTTTGGGGAGACATGTTATGTGGAAGAGGCTGACTTAAGGGGAACAAAAAGGGAAGCCATCCATGTTTGGGCCCAATGCGTCGACCCTCACCGTATACCGTACGCCTCAGCAATTGTGTTTGATGGCCGCTGGAAAGAATGTTACTTCTAGATAGTGCAGTGGTACCACACTGGTTGGGTGCCACCTGGAGCTCAACAAGGAGATAGGGGAGATCAATAAGGAATGAATCGCGGTCCGGCCATGGCCCGGGATGATACCCGGATCAGGAATTCGCTTCACCAAGCTCATGAACGGTGGGTGCAATACCATCAGGCAGCACAGGCGGACTCCAACTCCTCGTCGTCAGCCACGGATGAAGAACAGGTGGTCCATGGCAGGGGCAGATCAGAGCACAAGCTTGTCAGTCTCACAGGTTTTGCTAAACCGGGTGCAGCCAAAAAAGAAAACCAAGAGGCTCTGACGCATAATGACATAGAGCTGGAAATGAAAGACAAGAATAGGAACTGGAGCACTTGCGCAGGGGCAGAAGAAAGAGTGTCAATCACAGTGGGAGATTTTTCCATCATCCATCAGGTATCCGTTACTATCAACATAGGGCAAATAACCATTACACCACAGCTTTCCTGCACAGACCAGTACAACAACCTTCTAGCCCTATCACAATTCGACAAAAAAAAGCAAAAAGTGAAAACCACCGTAACAGAGAGAATACAAACACTGCATGCTGATTTTGGTAATCCCATTAACTACAATCAGAAACACCAGGCCCAACCTCAACTACAGCCCATTAAAGAGGAATTTCGGACCTTAAATGTCCCTGCACTCTCAACCACCAAACCCATTCCAAAGACCATACAATTAACAGCCCCACAGCACATTTCTCATACTTACACACATCCAAACAAACCCCTTCCTCAACAGATACCCACTCTCTTAAGTCACCAACTCTCTACACAAAACCAACCCAAAACCATGGAAGGTACTGATGATGAATTCATAGCACGGTTCGCTGCTCTAAGCTCAGACCAAGCTGGGTCGAGCCGCGTGATCATATCACAAAGTGGGATTAATAGTCGGGATTGGACGCTGACAGTTATGGTTCGAGTTATCACTGACAGACAAATACTCGAAAGTAACTTCGAGACAAATATGCGCAGAATCTGGGGAGCACACCCGGACACATAAATTATGCCTCTAGCGAAAAATATATTTCTCGTTCAGTTCCAAAACAGCAAGGATATGCACCACGTCATGAATAGGGGGATATGGTTGTACCGAGGTGATGCGGTAATAGCACGGCGGGTGCACGGCCCGGCTGATCTCGAAAACCGCACAGTGACAAAAATGGAAGTAGGGGTTCAGTTCCACCGCATCCCATCTGAAATCCTTTCACATGAGGGCATCATGCAGCTTGCTCAGAGGCTGGGAGAACCAATGTCTGAAGTCACCGAAACCTTTTCAGCCAACACTAATTACTATAAGGTAAAGGTTTTAATTTCGGTAGATGAACCGATTTTGGATTCAATAGAGGCGGAACATCCGGAGTTAGGTACTATCCCAGTACTCCTCTCGTATGAAAGACTACCAAAAGTATGCTTATTCTGTGCGCATATAGGGCATGAGCACAGCAACTGCCAGGATAAACACATGATGGAAAGGTTGATGGTGGATGTTAGGTACCGGGATAACCCGGAAATGAAAAGACTGAGCAAACCGCTATTCGGGCCTTGGATAAATGACCCAACAAAGCTCCCTCCATTATCCCACACCAATCCCACTAGAGGTCGAAACCATTACACTTTAGATGGGCCAGCAACAGAAAACCGACAGCCACACGTGCAGACTAGCCCGGCAACTGAAAACAGCCATAACCCAAGGTCCCCAACTGGACCAGCGACAGGGCCAGGCCCAGTTTCACCACAAACAGGCCTGCTTCAGTTTATACAATCCACACCGGTCCAAACCGACCACCCACAAACTCCTGGGCCGAAGCATGATGTGACAGACCTTAACCCAAATATCCAACCTATGATTTTCCAAGCCCAAACACAATACACAGACCTTACCCAAGTCGGTATGAAGCGCAACAACAGAACCGAAGGCCTCCAGCTTGTAGAGTCCGAAGTGCTATCAACAAGCACTTCCTTATCTAGGCAGAGGCTTGGCACAGGGGGTGCAGCACAAACCACCCAAGCCAGAAAAAAAAGAGTAGTGGAGGCGAGTAGGGACTCGGCTCCACCAACCCTATGAATCTCGTTTGTTGGAATTGCCGTGGTATTGGAGCGCCACGGAAGAGAGAATTCCTGTACAGAATGCTCCATGCAACACGGGTTAGCATTGCCTTTGTTGTAGAAACAAAATGCTCGTTACAAAAAACAAATTTGTTCTTGCAAAACCAACCTTTCCCAAATTTTGAGTGCGTACCGGCTCAGGGCCGATCGGGGGGTTCATGGCTTTTGTGGGATCACAGTGTCAATGTGCAAGTGGTGTACAAGACAAGAAACATAATTCATGCGAGGGTTCAGCAACCTTATAATCCGGTATGGTCCCTAGTATGTGTATACGGGGACGCGGCTCACACCGGAAATAGGGTCATATGGGAGACAATTCAGCAGATAGTAGAGAATGATGGGACTGTATGTGTGATGGGGGACTTTAATGCTATAGCAGAAATGCATGAGAAATACGGGGGAAATCCAACCTTCAATTCAAATAACAAGAATTTCAAAGACTTTTTATTTGAAACAGGTTTGATGGACCTAGGGTTCAAAGGACCTGCGTATACATGGACAAACGGGCAAGACCCGGAAACGGAGATTTTTGAGAGGCTAGATAGAGTGGTGGCAACAGCAACATGGACCCAACAATTCCCGCTTGCCTATGTAAATCACCTCCCACGAGTGCATAGTGATCATGCACCAATACTTCTACGAACACATGGAAAACCGCCAAATCAATCCAAATTTAAAATTGAAAAATGGTGGTTTAATCATGAAGGGTTCAAAGAGGCGTGCGAGGCAAAGTGGCATGAATCCGAAGGCATGCAATGACCGGCTAGAGCCGAGTTACTCAGAAAGAACATAGCTGAATGGGTCCGCACGGTTCAGAATCCGCAATCCCGTTTCAACCAAGCCCAGACTCAACTATTGGCGTTTCAAACGCTGCACCCCAGCCAGCAGGACCGGCGGGTAGGCAGCAGCCTATCGGAGGAGTACTACCAAGCTGAAAATGACTTATCTGATTATTGGAGACAACGGTCTCGGTTGCAGTGGTTACGGAGGGGGACCGCAATACTGCCTTTTTTCACATCACTGCAACCAATCGGAGAAGACGGAATATGATTACCCATATTGAGACAGCTAATGGATCGGTGGTAACAACAGATGCCGAAATCAGAGGGGAGTTCGTTACTTTTTTTAAGAATCTCTATATGCAACCACCACAACAGAGAAGTCAGGAAGACTTCAGTGACTACTTCTTGCATGCAACCGAATCAGAGGGGCGGGCTATTCTTTCCTCGGATCAGGAGCACCTTTCCAGGCCGCCAACAGAAGCCGAGATCAAGGAGGCTTTGTTCCAAATGGGCCCGGACAAAGCCCCGGGACCCGATGGAATTACAGCTAGGCTCCTACAAACCTCATGGGACACTTTTAAAGATGGTATCACAAGGGCGATGGTTCAAACTTTTCGCGACGGCAAACTGCCTCACGATTGGCTAAGAAGTCAGATAGTATTGATTCCTAAGATGGAAGAAGCACAAAGGCCGAAAGATTACCGGCCTATCACCATTGGTAATATGATGTACCGACTCCTAATAAAAATAATTGCAAAAAGACTACAACCACACATGATGAGAATTATTTCCAATAGCCAAACGGCCTTCCTTAAAGGTCGAACCATTGCCGATAACACAATCCTACTCAAGGAGGTGTTACATTCCTTCCAAGACCGTAGTTACAATGAAAAATCTTTTGCTCTCAAGGCGGATATTACAAAGGCGTTTGATACGGTAAATTGGAGGTTTGTCATTGGCGCCATGAAAGCCATAAAAATGCCCACCACATTGATCAACCTAATTCAGAATTGCATGGAAATGAGCAAAGTCACGGTGCTTGTAAACGGACAAGGAGATGGTTTCCTAAAGCCGACCCGAGGCCTCCGGCAAGGGTGCCCATTGTCCCCATATCTTTTCATTCTTGTAATGGAATTCCTGACAAAACATTTCAGCGAATCCTTACGGGACAGCAACATACAAGGCATCAAACTAGCTCATTCGGCACCAACAATTTCACACTTGATGTATGCGGACGATTTAATAATCTTCGGAAAGGCAACACTGTCAGAGGTTAGAAAAATCAAAGGCATACTAGATCATTTTGGGGAGTACTCGGGTTTGGTGGTGAATCCGCAAAAATCCACTATTTGGTTTAGTGAGAGGTGCAATCAAGAGACAAGGGCAGCAATTGTGACTGAGTTTCAGGCAAAATTGGCGCAAGAACAGGAACAGTACCTAGGCATTCTAGTAACTCAACAAGGAGGAGCTAAGGATCTGTCACACAAGCAACTCCTGGAAAAGGTGCAAGATAAACTCTCGGGGTGGAAAGCACACATGCTATCTCATGCCGGTAGATTAACTTTGATAAAGGCGGTACTCCTCTCGTTGCCGGTGTATTACATGTCGGTGGCAAAATTACCGGCAAGGACAATCAAGGCAGTGACAGCCATCATTCGCAAATTCCTGTGGGGTAAGCTAGAAAAAGCAAGGTATGTGGCGTTAATTGGCTGGGATAAGGTATGCATGAAAAAGGAGGAGGGAGGTTTGGGAGTGAGGAGCATCAAGCTGTTCAATGAGGCCTTGCTGCTCAAGTTGGTGTGGCAATTGGCATCAGCACAAGATAAATTGTGGATCCACATCTTTCGGGCAAAATATTATCCAAGGAAGGGTCTGTGGGCTAGCGCAACCTCAACAGGGTACAGCCCGTTAGGGAGAGCAATACAACAGCTTAAGGTTTTCTTCCAAGATGACCTGATGTGGCATGTAGGTGATGGTACCAAAATTGGGGCAATGAATCAGCCGTGGTATGATGGTTGGGCACCGCGGCCGATAACGTCCAACATCCAAAGAGATAGTCGGGTAGTGGATCTCATTAATGGGGAAACAGGTCAGTGGGACCAACACAAAATTCGAGCAATCATGGGAGAGGCGGCACTAATCCAGATAGAGAACACAGCACCAAAGCCGAATGCAAATCCTCTAATAGGGGATCGGTTACTATGGCTGCATAGCACAAAGGGGACATATACTGCTAAAGAAGGGTATGAAACATTGAGTAACCAAGTGCAGGCCTCTATTCAATTCGCCTCAGTTCAGCTAGCAGCATGGAAGAAGGTATGGGCAAATAAGCTGATTATACCGCGCATACAATTCTTTTTATGGCGGGCAATACACAACGGTTTGCCAACCTTGTCAAAGCTGCACCTAAGGATAATTGCCATCAATCCTAGATGCCCGAGATGTGGGTTGGAAAACGAATACCTCATGCACACTTTGTTTTTTTGCAAAGTTGCCCGAGATACGTGGCGGGCTTCGGAATTCGGCATAGAAGTAGATAGCCTGCCATTATCACTCCCAACAACACTTTTACACCTCATGCAGGGGCGCACGGCAGACCAGGCCAGCATAATTGCGAGCATCATGTGGTATTTGTGGAAAGCAAGGAACGAATCGATATTTGCAAACAAAAATGCGACACCGTGTACTGTACTATCGCAGGTCAGATACACTGACAACAGACAGTGGGGGCACATAGTGCCACAGGGGCGAGGTAGAGAAGGACCAACAGAGGTCATGGTACCGGCCGGTACAGAGGCGCTTCTCATAGATGCATCCTGGGAGGGGTCAAATAGGGCGGGTTGGGGAATGACATGGTACGATGAGAAAGGGGATATGCTGGCAATAAGATATGAGGCGATAAGGGCAATGGATCCGTTACATGCCGAGGCCATGGCGATGATGAGAACACTCCAATTGGCAACAGATCGGTACCGGGCAAAACAGGGAATTCGAATCACCATTATGTCGGATTGTCAGGTACTTATCAATGCAATCTTTAATAATAGTGTGGAGGACTTACCAAGTTGGCAAGCGACACATACGGTGGCAGAATGTGGGAGAATTTTCTCGCAATGCAAATCATACACCACAATCGTAAAGGCTACATGCAAAATGGTACAGGACCCGCATAATTTGGCAAATTGGGCAAGAAGGACAGGAAGACAATTTCAAGGAACAATAGGTGAAGTTTCGGAGCTGAACTTCTCCATTCAGACCCATCTCAACCTGCAGCAAGGAGTCTGACATAGCAGGAATGAGATAACGGGTCTACTGCAGCATACCGGCCTAACAGGTTAAGGGGCAAGACAATCGAACACTGCTGTGGGAGTTTTGTTTTAATTAGAATACTGCTGGGAGCAGCTTGTGTAATCAGTTGTTACTTTTCTTCATGTAGGTTTAACGTTCGTAGTATGTTTAGATAGAATCTACTATGTTTTATTTCCATGTAACAGCAACATTATCAATTCAATTAAAACCTAAGGGCCTTCGACTCAAAAAAAAAAAAAGTACTATGCATAGCGCACTTTAATCCGTATAGTACTATGAATTTATATCTTCATTTCAAAGTTTAAATAGTCAATCCGAACCGTTAATAATGATCTACATATTAAGATGTACTTGGATGTCAAATTTCACATTTTTTTAGAACTTGTTTACATTTTTTTTATAGATAGAAATCACTACTTTTGGATAGTCCATAATCTTTAAATCAAGTGATTTTGTACCTATCTAAATAAAAATAAAAATGTAAAATTTGGCATCCAAGTAAATTTTCATATGGAGACCACGTTAAGGATAATAGGCAAGCAAAAAGCTGATTGCTTCTATTTTTATTTAAACTCATTTACATGCACCTTATTAGCACTAGGTCGAAAAATGGGTGAGCCGAAAAACCTTTTGACAAGAGGCACCTTACTAAGTGAGTTAGGATATTTCTAGAATTGTTAATATTTAAATAGGGTCTATAAGTTTCTATAGCAAGTATAAATAGGATGTCTTACTCTTCATTTTGAACCATCCAAGCAAGCAAAGCAAGTAAGCAGAATAAGAGAGAAATTAATAGAGTGTTGTAGTTTTCGGTTCTCTGTTGTTGCCTCTATATATGTGATTCTGTGTTTTACTTAACTATTTTGAAGCTCTGTGAGCTTTTGCTTTCCTGTTTCAGTTTATACTCTTATGATATATATAGTTGTAACTGGTATGTTGTTATGCACTGTTTTGGTGCTTTTTTGTAGCTGTTACTTTCTCCAGCAGTTTGGAGTTTGTCACAGCATAAACTCTTTTAGTTTCAATGGAAACTGGTGGGCTTTCCCCCACTTTTAAAAAAAAAAAAATAGTGTTGTAGTAATTTGGAGGTGTAGGGTAATATAAGTAGTAGAGGTGTGATCTTGAAGGTTAGATAATTGAGTAATTGAGTTGTAAGAGTATTTTGAGTGATAAATAAGAGAGAGTTTTATAAAGTATAATCACTCTCTATACTCAAATGTATGTATTTAAATTTTAAAGTTTTATGTGAGCTATTAATCATGTGCTGCTAATTTTGGTACCAATGCTACACTTGTAGCCTAAAATATTGCTTTTTAACTTTTCAGCTGTTTGCAATAAACAAAAATAAAGGCTATGATGTTTCATAACTAGAAGTCGCATTTGACTCCGAGAGTCATTTTTCATTACATAGGTTTGTGTTCGACGATTTTCAAGATGGAAATTGACGTCTTATGGAAATGAGACTAAAATTGAATTGCACTGGGATATGATTTGAAGCTCAAAAACCTTTGAATATTTAAAAACAAGTTGAATGTCTACTAAATATTTTCATTAAAAAAGATTCAAATTTGGTTTTTTCGGGTGTTTTGTATGGCCCAAAAAAAGAACTATAGTAGTGTCTAAAACATTACTCAAGAACAAAATTCTCTGAAGTGGAAGGATCCCATAATTTTTTTATCACATTTTTTTTTTTTTGAGAAAGTTTATCACATTTTTAAATTGGCAACATCAATTTCAAAAAATCTTGTGCAACCTACGAGCAAGTGTAAGCATCATGTTCTGTTTCGTCTTTGACAAGTTGGGTTGAGGCAATCTCAAACTGACGAGGATTTACATATAACGTGTTGATCACTCAATCTGATTTTCTATGTGCATTTTTTAGAACTTTCATATTCAAGTTGGCGAGTTTTGTGTGCCGAGTAAATTTGTGGTGATTAGAATGGAGGGAGATGCTCAAATTTCTATCATTCTAGACTGATCTTTCTTTGTTACATGTGAAAAATAATTGATATGAAAAATGAGAAGCGTTTTCATTGCATGGTAAAGATATTGAACGCTTTTGTAATTAAAAAATTAAACGAACATGTACAAAAAAAATTCTATTAATTTTCACTCGAAAATCTCGAAAAAATAGAAGAATCAACACTCTATTTCATATCATAACAACCCGTTACATACCTTAATAAAGATTCGAAATAAAAATTAGACATGTAGTAAATAACAAACCTTTTGTTGTGGTTGGAAACACAAATTAAATAAATTGTGTTTGCTTAAAACGAATGTAATTCAATTATGTATGTTGGAAAATAAAGTTGATATTTTTTCGTATTTTATAAAAAATTTAATATAATTGTATAAAATATTGTAGGTAATAATATATCTCATACTAAATTTATTGAGTTTTCTCCAACATCATACTATTTGAAAATTAGGCATGAATATGTCTAACATAAATATCGTTTATTTTTTTATGTTATTATCTACGTTTTTTTTTTTTTTAAGAAAGCGATTTTACTTAACGGACTTGTAAAAAGAAAATGAATCGGCTCACTCATGCTGTATGCACTTTAATCTTTCATGCGTTGGTGATTTCAAACTACTCTTTCTAACAAAAACAGTCATCATTTTTTAATTGAAGCTCTTTGTCATGACAAATGCATTTCTGCTTGTAATGTAATGTGAGAGACTTAAAAAGGTTCTTTTTTTTCCCCTTAAGAATGACATCCTTTTTAAGCAGCAAAAGAATTTCCTAGGCTTTTTTTAGGTAAATTATGGGCTACCTTTGCATCCAATTTGACGAACAATTTGTTAAAAAAAAAAAAAAACAGCAGGCTGGATATTCGAGCCCAAGGTTGAGCACTTCCTAATAAATAGTAATCCGAGTTTTGGGCTTGTTTTATTCTAAGTTTACTTCCAAGTTCAAGAACAATCGAGTCCGAATAAATAATCGAGGAAAAGATTTTTCAAATGTGTATAATCGAGGAGCAATTGAATTTCCTTTTTTGAAGTGTGTTAAGTTGCCTAAATGTAAAATGCTTGTTGCTGTAAGCCGTTTAGTTGCATAAATGCAATTGAATTTCGCAGGCAACTGGGTTACAAGGGTCACAGTGAAGCATAGCTATAAGTCGTTTAGTTGCATCTGCTATGTTTGCAGAAGTAATGAGAGAGAGTTGGCATAGGAGGAGAGGCAGTTGGGGTGCAAGAAGAGTCATCTGAAAGTCAACCAAGGAGGTCAACTGGTAGGCGTACAAGGACATCTGGAAGCCAAGTAGAGCCATCTGGTAGGTCATCTTCTGTAACTTGTTGGTTTCTCGGATTTAATTTTAGGCGTAGTAGTAATAGGTGATTTAAATTCTTCTCATTTAATGCAGTTGTGAACTTATTTATTTAAATGCTACTTTCAGAACTATTTTATTTGCAATTTGTGTGGACTTTATTAAGACTAAGTTATGAGTTAGTTGAATGTAAGTTTTTATAACTTTACTATTTTTTACTTGCAATTTTATTTGTAATTTGTGGCATTGACTACTGCTACTGTTCCCTGCTTGGTTTGATTGTTGAGTGTTGTTTGCAATGCATCGATCTTCGTGTTCAGCATGGTGAGTTCGCTGACTTGGTGCATGCCAGGTGTTGTGCTCGGCTTCTTGCGCTCCGAGGTCCAGTAGTGTTGGTTGATTGCAATCTCTTCAATGAGATTGTACGCATCGTTAGGGTCCTAATTTATGATTGATCCTCCTGCAGAAGCATCAATAGACAACCTTGCGATAGGGTTTAAACTATCATAAAAAATTTGCACAATAACCATCTTTCTAAACCTTAACATATCATTGTATTGATCTCATGCGTCACACAATGATTCACTTTTTTTTTGTTCAAAATTAGTAATTGCACTTCTGAATTTTGAAGTTTTGAAAGGTGGAAAATATTTTGCAATGAACACGTTAAACAATTGGTTCTAAGTTTGAATGTAATTGGCCGGTAAGAAAAATAACCATGCTCTAGCCCTATCTTCTAATGAAAATTAAAATAGCCTTAGCCTGATTGCATCATCGGTGACTCTATTGATTTTGATCGTCTCGCATATTCCAAGAAAAATTGACAAGTGAAGATGTGGGTCCTCGTTTGCAGTCCTCCAAATTACTGTTGCGATACCATGTTAATGAGAACAGGTTTGATCTCAAATTTTCAGTTTGCAACTATTGGTGGATTTATACTCGAGTTGGGATCATTTGCGTGCTGTATGAAATAGTCTCGTAGAAGTTTGGATCTCGCTGCATCTTGAACTACGTTGTCGCCAACGTTTTCGTCATGTCTTTCGTCATTGTTGTTGATCAGTGGATTATTCTGAATTGGTTCGTTTGGTGGGTTATCTATGTTGATCGAATCTGAATCTCCTTTGCTTTGAGCATCACGAAAAAAAGGATTTGTAGGGGTCCTTGTTAGTGAAGTGGATGAGAATTGTCCTCTCCTACGTGCAATCCTTACAGATCTTCGTACGGATGATTCGGCTAGCGTGAAAAATTATGCAAAATAAAAAGTTGAAAATTTAAGAAAATATGAAAATAAAAATAAAACCAAAAATAAAAGAAAAGAAAAAAATGTAGAAAATGAAAAGTCTAGGCGTTCCTAATTAATTAGATTTAATGGTCAAAGCAATGACATCTTTCGAGATCTTACACAATAAACCGTTATTCTCCGGCAACGGCGCCAAAAAAATTGATCGCGCAAAATGCGTGATGGGGCTAATAAAATTTATAACCCAGTTTGCTATCGAGTCAGATTACAAGCGCATAATTCTATCGAGTAGTATAAACGAGTGTCAATCCGCAGGGAATAAGGTCTAAGGTCTTGAGTGATTAAACTATAATCTTTCGAAAGGCTAGACAAATTATAAAATCAAAGAGTTGTTGTTTTTATCAATGTATTTGGCAAAAATTAAAAGTAAGTAAAATAAAGATAAAAGATGTGAATTCACGTTTGGCACACCGTTGTTATTTCAATCCGCTTTGATTCTTACCTTATTTGATGTTGTATGAGAGTTTGTAATCCAATTTATTGATTACCGCTTTCGTGTATAACCACCCTACTAATCAAGAGATCCCGTTAAGACTTGTCTTGATTAATGCAAGAAGATCTGTGATTAACCCAAAATAATTTGAACTTCACTGTTAGGTACGTCGTCCTATTATCTTGGTCTTGTTGGATGTTCACATGGTAAGGCACGACAATGCGACATTCGTCTGCAACTGTCGAGACTCCCATGTACATTTTTGTTGATCCAATTAATAGTATCTCCAGTTAAGGTTCCCACTACTAATATAGTATTTTTATTCTCCTCTTACTTTGATTAGCCTAAAAATGACGAACTCTCATGTGTGGCCACTACATGACGGTCCAAATTAAATGTTGAAACATCACTTCACAGTGCACAAAAAAAAAAAACTAACACCCTTTCTCATTTTTCTCAGCGATAAGGAAAGCAGAGCAAGAGAAGAAAGATTAGCTGCATCGTACCCGTACAGGCAGTTTAACATATTTGTCAATTGTAAATATTATTTATTTAGTGTATTAGTGTATTCATGAAGTCACCTAGAATCATTTTGTTAAAACACTATAAAAAATTGTATTTGGAAGTATTGTGACAAATGCATAACACACTGCCATATATCGCTTATTCCTTTCAGCTGTACAAATTTTGTTAAATCCCGAACAACCACTCCTGTTGTACACTCTTTTGTTATATCCATGTAAAACTTATAAAACTTTTTTGTTGTATATAATTTTCCTATTTAAACCTTCTATGTATTTTTCATTCCGCCTCAACAAGTGCCGAAGCAACACGGAGCGAGCATCTAGTTATCATTTAAGATTTGAAATTGACAATGACAACCTTTTTCAGCAGCAAGAAAATGTCCTGGGCTTTTTTACGGCAAATAATGGGCTACCTGTGCATCAAAATTGAGGAACAATTGTGAAAAAATAGAAAGCAGAAAACAGGCTTGCAAAAATATTTAAGCCCAAGGTTGAGTTGTTCCTAAGTAAATCCTATCCGAGTTTGGACTTGTTTTTCTTCTAATTGTTTACTTCAAGTTCAAGAATACAATTTGTCCGAATAAATAATTGAGGAAAAGATTTTCAATGCGTATAATTGAGGAACAATTATATTGACCTATCATGCATCAACTAACATCAGGGATAAAAATCGGCCGCTTAAAAGATACAAGCGGTGCGGCTTAAAAATAGGCGATTTCAATTCGCTGCAGCAGCGATCGGTACCTCTCCCCGCCACCACTCGCCTTCACTGTCTTAATCCGTTCTCACCGCTATTTTTCAAATTGCCGATCCGGGTGAACAGTAAAAACAGTGCAACCAAATTCTAGACCATGTGATTAGCAATTTTCAAAGTGGCTTAATAAATAGTAAAAAAATTCTAAAAAATGTAAAATTTGGTCTCCAAGCAGATTTTAATATAGATTGAACATCTAACAGTTTGGATCGACTGTTTGAACTTTAAAATTGCAAAAACTAATTGGTAGCACCAATGCCTTAGTCATACCACTTTGATCTTAGCCACACACTCCTCTCTCTCTCTCTTTCTCTCTCTCTCTCTCTATATATATAGAGAGAGAGAGAGAGAGATGGGCTACAGTGCTTCGCGAAGTAAATGGTCTTTTTTACTTCACGCCATATTTTTATTTTGAAAATCTAAACAACCGATCTGAACCATTCAACATGTTCTAAATATTGAAATGTGCTTGGAAACTAAATTTTATATTTTTTGAAATTTTTTTACTATTTATTAAGCCACTTTGAAAGTCGCTGATCCACTGTGAATAGTAAAAAAACAGTAAAAATTTCTGGACCACCGGATCAGCGATTTTCAAAGTGGCTTAATAAATAGTAAAAAAATTCCAAAAAATGTAAAATTTAGTCTCCAAGCACATTTCGATATTTAGAACATGTTGAACGGTTTGGATCGGTTGTTTGAATTTTCAAAATGAAAATATGGCATGAAGTAAAAATGACCATTTACTTCGTGAAACACCGTAGCCCATCTCTCTCTCTCTCTCTTTATATATATATATATATTTTAACAACAATATATTATAGCCATGGTTTTGCAGAAGCTTGTTTAATTTGTACTTAAAAAAATAGAATAATATAGACCAAATTAATTTGTCACAAATTATGTTAAGACAAATTATTACACTAAAAAAATCAATTTATTTCTCTTATACTGATTGGGTTCGGATTTTTTTGAAAAAAAATATTTTGTTTTAGAAAAATAGGAAAAAATTATAAATTTTAATTTGTAAGAAATTTTTAATAAAACAAAAGACAAGACTCAAATATTTACTAATATAAATAATTAGAATTAAAAATAAACTATAATATTTAAAGTTACTTAAATTTAATGAATAAATACTAAATCCCAATAAAGTATTAACACGCCCCATGTCAAAATTAAAACTATTACACGGGCTACACATTTCTAATTTTTTTTAACTTTAGACAGGAACTGGTTATTTGCTTTTAATTTTTGCGAGGAGTTTTTACTTCAATTTCTATAAAAATTGAGACCATGTAATGTGGCGATGTTTTTGTATCAATGTGTCTATAGGCTTTCGAATTAAAAAAAAATATAAGCTAGTTATAATACTTCAATGTCCGTGTCAATTGAATTGCCCAATATAAACATTAAAATAGAAATGACCCAATATTAACCAAAAACTGGCCCATTCAATTGAATTGTAAAACGTTGGTTCTATCTGTCACATTCTTCTCTTTCTTTCTGTCTGTTTTTTCCATGAGAACAATTTCTTTCTCTGTTTTTTTTTCCCATTCTTCTCTCTGTCCCCCTGATTTTTCCCTCAATCATGGCACGGATCTCAGCTGGACGGTGTTTTCTTCTTTTCTGCTGGATCAGGAGTAGGCACAAACATTGTTTAGAGGTAGGTACTAACATATAATACTAGTGGTCTTCCAAAAAATTTCATAATCTGCCCTGAACCTCTTTGGATCCGCCCCTGGTTGCACATACCTCTAAGCGGTGTCGACTTTGGAAAGTGAAAGATGCTTTGTGTTGATAAGGTGTAGTCTGTCAAAAAAAAAAATATGCATACAGACGAAACAATTACTAGACTTTATTATTACAATCAAACAAGAATAATCAAACTCGTGTCACATGATGTAAAAACCTCCAGTGTATTAAGTTTGTTTATAGCTGAATGCTTTCAAAAACACTCGTCTAATATTGTGCCTCAGCTTAGTACTTTGATAGTACATATGCAGTACTTTAGTAGTACATATTATAATTATTGGGATCACTAGTGGAAAATATGGAATCAGGATCGGTTATATACACATATCAGTATCGGAATCCAACCGATCCTGTTGAAGGCGATACTGATACTATCAGGATCGGTTTTATATTTTTTAAAGAACCGATCCAAATAGAAACTATTAGGATCGGTTTTTTAACAAAACCGATCTTAATAGTTGTTATCTAGATCGGTTTTTGACTACGAACCGATCTTGATAGTACTATCAGGATCGGTTTTTAGCAATAAAACCGATCCTGATACAATTTTTTTTTTCAAAAAAATTTCTGCAAAAAAAAAAAAAAAAAAAAAAAAATCAGGGTCGGTTTTTAATACAAAACCGATCCTAATAGTATTAGGATCGGTTTTTTATTAAAAACCGACCCTGATTTTTTTTTTTTTTTTTTTTTTTTTGCAGAAATTTTTTTGAAAAAAAAAATTGTATCAGGATCGGTTTTATTGCTAAAAACCGATCCTGATAGTACTATCAAGATCGGTTTTTATATAAAACCGATCCTATGTTTTATTGAGGCTAAAAAAATATTTTTATTTATTTGACCAGCTTCCATATATATTTTGCTGGCCAGAATCCTAAATTTTTTTTTTTTTGCACAGTAAATTAATTAAATATCATATACACATTCTAAATTAATTATCATACACATCTTAAACTATTACAAAAAATTCATGTACTTCATACAAAGTTTTGTGAAGCATTACATATTATAACAAGAAATTTAAATCCAAAAAAAAAATTAATTAACAAACATACAAGTGACTAATTGGGCTATTTCTTCAATTAACACACATTTATGCAATATACACAATTATGCAATTAATGTAAAGCACAACAATAAAAAAATCAATAATTACCTCTTTTGCAATCACATCACTTGAGATTAAAAAAAATCCTAAAAACAAAAACAAAGGTAACAATTAGATAGAAAAACATTTTCCAATAAAAATACAAAAAAATGTGTTTTAAAAGTATAATAATGAGAAAATTAGATAAGGCTAATACCATGATAGTTGATCGGCCGGATGATTAAGTAACTTGAGAGAGATGTCCTCAAAACTGTAAAACAATATACAAACACCATTAATTCATTTTTGAAACAATAAAAAAAATAAAAAATTGGCACAATTGAGCGGGAGGTGCGAGATGCTCGGATTTGAGAGGAAGAGACGGAGAGAAAGATAGAGAGACACACGGAGGAGAGAGAGAGACGGAGACAGAGAGAGAGAGAGTACTGAGGATTTGAGAGGGAGATACGGAGACAGAGACAGAGACGCTAAATTGAAAATGAGAGGCGCGAAATGAAAATAAGAAGAACCCTAGCTAAGCTGGTTATATAGAAAGTTATCATTAGGATCGGTTGTTTATAAAGAACCGATCCTAATAGTATCAGGATCGGTTTTTATAAAACAACCGATCCTAATACTAATTTTTTTGAAAAAAAATAGTATCAGGATCGGTTTTTTATTATAAAAAACCGATCCTGATACAATTTTTTTTTTTAAAAAAAATTTCTGCAAAAAAAAAAAAAAAAAAAAAAAAAAATTCAGGGTCGGTTTTTAATAAAAAACCGATCCTAATACTATTAGGATCGGTTTTTTATTAAAAACCGACCCTGATTTTTTTTTTTTTTTTTTTTTTTTTTTGCAGAAATTTTTTTGAAAAAAAAAATTGTATCAGGATCGGTTCTATTAAATAATTAACTTATATTTCTAATATGTAATTTTTTATATTTATTTAAACATAACCATATGAAAAGATTTTCCAAATAAAAGAAAAAAACTATCTGGATCGGTTTTATTGCT
The DNA here is from genome assembly GCA_028015225.1 of Carex myosuroides. Lineage (NCBI taxonomy): Eukaryota > Viridiplantae > Streptophyta > Magnoliopsida > Poales > Cyperaceae > Carex > Carex myosuroides. Next base: position 7,014,698 of record CM051471.1, read on the forward strand.
AAAAACCGATCCAGATACTATCAGGGATAACTGGCGCCCACGCTTGGTCGGTTTTCAAAAAAATTTCTGCAAAAAAAAAAAAAAAAAAAAAAAAAATCTGGGTCGGTTTTTTTTTTTTTTTGCAGAACCAATTTTGAAAAAAAAATTGTATCAGGATCGGTTTTATAAAAAAACCGATCCTGATAGTATCAGGATCAGTTGTTCTAAACAACCGATCCTAATAGTTTAACTATTAGGATCGGTTTTTTAGACCAACTGATCCTGATAGTAGCAGGATCGGTTTTTTAGAACAACCGATCCTGATAGTTCACAAATTTGGATCGGTTGACTAAAAAACCCGATCTAACTAGTTTTTAGGATCGGTTTTGTTCAGAAAACCGATCCAGATAGGTATTAGTATCGGTTGTTTCATATAACCGATCCAGATAGGCCGATCCTGATTCATGTTTTTCCACTAGTGGATGTAACTTTTATGATGTATTGTTCTTATGTGTTGATGACCAGATGTGGTTATAATGTGTGTCATCAAGTGAAGCAAATTAAATCATGGATGTAATGTATGCCTATAGACGGGTTGACCAAAAAAAAAAAATAATAATGCATCGATTCTCAAAAAAAAAGAGAAAAAACCTATTATGCCTAAAACTTTTTGATCTTTTGTTACTGCTGCGTATTCACTTAGTTATCACATTGAATTACAATAAAATTATTCCATTAATAGTCAAAACTAAAATGTTTAAATTGTATAATAGTAACAAACGTTCTTGCTCTCTGATTTAGGTGCTACCAAGAGATGAACTAGATCATTAGTATTAAGTTTTTAATGATTTTAATACAAGCAGTCCTCATAATAATCATTATGCAATAACACAAGTACATATGATTTGCAAGTTGGCAAGTAGTGAGCATATGCGTATCTAACTTTGAAATTGCATTTAATTTCCTAGATTGCTATAAAACGACAAGAAATTTCATTTTAGGTTAGAAGCTCATCTAGCAAAACAAAGAGCAGCAAATAAACGTGCATAAAGAATAGCGACTGTCAGTATATTACGTGGTAACAGTTCACTGGACAGCTTATTAATAACAGTGACATGATACGTGTCAATCAATAAAGGATTTGGCGGTCCAGTTAATTGTCCAAAATGTCCTTCAACTCTTGTTAAGGGGGACTGGTGAGGGAGGGTCAGCAGCAGCAGACACCATTCTAATACTGCTCCCCTTGTGCATTGTGTGAATGGCCAGTTGGATTACCTGAATCTCTCTCTATGGTAGTATTGGTACCTAGCTCTCTACGTTCACTTTTCCAAACTTCGTCCCATTGGGATACAGCCGACCTCTTTTGCGGCCAACCCAAGCGTTGAGAGGTTCAGTTTGGTCTGTTTCAATCTCTAAGTCTATCACAAATTGGTACATATGACCAGTTGGATCGCGATACGGTACTATGTGAGTTTTGGGAATCAGTTTGAGGTCACAGACAGCCAGCTTCAGTCTCACAAAACGAACATCGTACCCGCTTTGTGTAGCACTGTCTATTTCTTGGACAAATGCACCAAAGGGATTAAGAACTCTATCGTACTCAGATAGACCTTTTTTTATGGAAATATGTTATAATAATTAGGATATCAACTTTGCTTGATTTTTAAGGCTGGCTGCCGAAAATTTTATTAATACTCTAAAAAAATAACAAATATGCCCTCCGTGGCTCCATATGAAAAAAAATTTAAAAACGCCTTGACTGTTCCATATTTAGACGGTCAGCTCTCATTACCAAACCGCTCCACGTTTGGACGGTCACCTCTTAATACCAGACCGCCCCACATTTGGGAGGTTTGGTGTTTAATTATTATTTTTTTTAAATGTTGTATTCTTTAAAATGCTGTATTTTTTATAATGGTGCATTATAAAATGTTGTATTTTTTATGTTAAAATTTTGTTCTAATTTTTTAATTTACAGTTATATTTTTTTTAATGTTGTATTTTTTATGTTAAAATTTTGTTAAAATTTTGTTATAATTTTTTAATTTACAGTTATATTGTTTTTAATGATTTATGGTTATAATTTGTTATAATTGACGATTATATTTTTATTTGTCGTAATGTTTTATTGTAGTTTTATTTGATAATTTTTATAATAATTTATAATTATATTTTTATAATTCGACGATTATAATTTTATTTGTTGTAATATTTTATAATATGTTATATATTTATTGTAGTTTTCTTTGTTATAATTTTATTTAATGTTATAAATTGGTTTTATTCGACTAGATAAACAACAAAATTAAATAATCTAAATGAGAAGTCTACAATATAAAATCTAACAATCTAAACATGAAATATAACAGTTCAAACATAAAATACTACAAATCCATCTAACTAAAAGAACATAAAAAACCTAATGACGAGGGCGGCGACGACCGAAGAAATCCAACCTAGCAGGTGGATGGCAGCCCCTGCTGCCTCAAGTGAACCTCCTCATCTTCCTCGTAATCCTAGAGATCGTCCACATCCATCTCCGACGCCGCACCGGCCGCCCATGGGTCCTCCTCATGCAAAGATAATTGTGTATGGTGGACCCATGGGAGATTCTCTTGGATCACCGGTTGTGTACGCATCTCCCATGGATCGGCCTCCCAAGTAGAAGGATATGTAGCCGGAGGCTGTGTGCCAAATATAGCAGAGGCAAAGGCATTTGCAGCTTGCGCCCCACTCCCACTAGCCTCGTTGTCGTGCTCTCTAGTTTTTGCGTATCATGGCTGTGGAGGCTCTGTACCTCGTACCCGGTATCATCTCCAGTAATGTCAGTCATAGTGAACTCGGGATTGGCCTGCCAGATATGGGCTCCATCATCCATGTAAATAATTTCAGTTTTGTTATATACAAATAACTAGTAAGTTAATTTAATAATAAAAAAAATCACTGACCTCACTAATCTGCATCGGAACTCCATACTTGTTGTAGTAAGCGTTCCATGCATTGTTATTCAACACCTAGTTATGGAACGCCCAACCTGAGTTAACCTCTGCACTGCCGAATTAAAGATAACATAATAAGAATAGATTTTTAAAGAGAAATGATTGTGTATGGCACCTTCATATTAACTTGTAATCACCTGCAGGAGGTGACGGCATCTCATCAACGTAGATAGCGACTTGGGGCTGATCTGGATCTCGTGGTGTGGGCTTTATATCACGCAAATTGATGTTCTCCTCACTGTCGTTCAACTTGCCAATGAGGCGCCCGTCCCAGCCAGAATCATCCATGACTGGTGCACTGTGTTGGAGCATTTGACATCCTATTGCTCTCCAACTAGTCTTCGCTATACACACCAGGTTGTGTGCCACTCCTCTAATACCGGGCAAAATCTGCATACAATGTTTTTTCATTATTATTAAAAAAAAGGAATAAATAAACATTTCCTTTTATAAATATGTCAGTTTCATTTATATTTATCGCCCGAGCCTGGATCGGTCCGAAAAGCAACTAAGTCCTAGATGTATCACCCATAAGTCTCCATCGAAGGCTCTCACTATAGTGCTCAATAAATATACTGACGACATGCCCCACCTCTAGTACCAGACGGCATATCTCAATGCCTAAGGCCCATCTCCTATGCCGACGTCATCAGCCGTAGGCGGGTCCATAAGTGATCATGCGGATATCGTGCCCTCTGGTAATCCTCCACATGACGCTGGCTCTAGTCGACTTTGGGCTTATGGTGGTTAGTCTTGCAATATAAATTAATTATAATATATTATTAGTAACGTGTAAGACTGAACAAGTAATAAAATAATAATGAAATTAAGTAGTGGGTACTAACTTGTGCAGCTTAGTGGTCTGTTGCTCGTCCAGCGTAGGAAAGTCCGGGACCAATGCATTCAAGCCAAACTGACGGGGCACTCGTCAGGATAGTGGTACTCAACTATCCAGTAACATACTCACGGCCCCTGATAATACTAGAGATCTCTCTGCTCCAATGCCAGCCGACAAAGAAGGTTGGCCTCGTAGAATGCACAGTAGGGGTACCAGGTGACGTTCTTATCGTGAAGCATCTAGAGCTAACCCCGGACATAAGAAATCTCCACGGTTTTCCCGTTACCCATATTCTCGTTTGTGTGGTGACTACCCCATATGCGGGGCATCTCTTGGCATCTAATCTCATCCAAGGGTGAGGCGGATATGGAATAACAGACCGACAGACCGGTAGATGTTACCACGACCACTGCTGGAGTAGAAGAAGTGGCCCAGCAATCTGCTTTTCTTCACCTGAATTTGTACAGTAGGTGCAATTTTGGTACTTATTCAACCCTAATATTTGTAATATAAAAATTAAAATATTAGTAGAGACTTACCAGACAAGCATGACACAAGCTCCGGTATAAGTGGACGATCACAGCTCCACCCCAGTTCTACCTCGATAGCCTCTCAATGTCCTTCAGCAAAGAGAGGAACATAATCAGGACTGCGTCACCGCCGGAATCCACGAACATGACGCTGCCACATAAGTCCTTCACAAATGCCCTAATATACCTGTAATGGATGAGGGACGTACGGGATCTTAGGTGTGCGATGTCTCACCGTCAACATTGCTTTGTCCTGCATTTAACAAGGATTTCAATGTGTGCAGCTGACTATATGTCATATACAAATAATGCTCTTTAAATTACATACAAAATAATGCTATTTCAATATGTGCGGCTGACCTTAATCCTAAACTCGAAACACTAAACCCTAAATCCTAAATCCTAAATCCTACTTTTGGACAATTTTAAAAAGGGTGTAACAGTACCATGAATCGCGTCGGGAAAATCAACAACCCGTACACGATATTCAACAACCCGCAAGGCAATTCCATAACAATTTCTAACAATTTCCATCGCAACACTTACAAAATATCAAAAATCCAAGCAATTCAATCGCATTGGGAAAATCAACAGCCCACACACGATAATTAACAATGCCATCACAAGACACAAAACATAAATAAAATGAGTTATGTTGGGTTACCCGGAAATAATCGGATTATGCTTCGTGATTCGTGCTCTCGGCCTCACCTAAGCGAGAGAGAGGGGTGGGGGTGACCTTGAGAGAGAGAGAGAGAGGGGGGCGGCCCTGCGAGAGAGGGATAGAGAGAGAGGTAGGGGCAGGGTGTCTCCGTGGGATGAGGGATAGAGAAAGGGGTCGGGTTTAGGGTTTTTGTGGGGTCTGGGCGGAGGACAGAGAGGGGTGGGTGGAGCAAGAGACGGGACAGAGAGGGTCGCGATTTAAAAAAAAAAAAAGTTAAACACCAAACCGCCAAACGTGAGGCAGTCTGGTATTAAGATGTGACCACCCAAACGTGAGGCGGTTTGGTAATGAGAACTGACCGCCGAAACATGGGGCGATCAGGGCATTTTTGAAAAAAAATTCATATGAAGGCAGATTTGCTATTTTTTTAGGGTATTAATAAAAATTACGGGGCCGGCTGTGTTGTGGGGTCCACTGAGAAATCTTAATATGTGGTGAGCAAAAAAAAGGAGGTTAGCCTAAGTATTATTTTTTGTTTCCTTCGGATAGCAATTAGTGCAATGGCCCCACTTGCCACTTATCATTAAGTTGCCTAATCTTCTTTTGTTAGTTGAACAAATGATGAATTTTTTTTTAAAATAAATGCTTCCTTAATCCAACAATTTTTGCTTGAGACGACTTTCACTAACCGTACTGTGTACACAATACGTAAGCTTTATTTACAAACACAGTGCTATGAAATTAGATATATCTTATTTTTGTAAGAGGTATTGCATATACTTTAAAAGAAAGGCTGTTGTGCCATTTGTAGCATCGTGACATACCGTATTTTTTTTTAAAAGAGAAATGTTCAGGTCCTCCAAGCCATCATACTCAAGCGCGCCTCTAACTAGTTTAAGATGCCTTCCAATTTTGTCTAACTTCTATATTCAGGGCTCATATTCAAGCTTTTAAAGTTCTGTTTATAACATTTTACAATGTTACTTGCAAACATTTAAACCTCTATCTCTATCTGTAAGCATTTAAATTCTAAATCTGTGCAGTTTTAACTCCTAACTACTTTTGCTTCAAATAAAAAAAGAAAAGATTATTTTTACCCACTCTTTTTTTATTTTTCTCTGAACATTCTCGTCTATTTTTCTGACGATCCGTAATGAATTTTATGAATCTAAAAATACGAACGTTTTCTACTCGATTTTCTCTTTCAAATAAGATCCATGAAGAAATATTTTTGAGTTATTTTGAAGTCATTTTTTTAAGTAAAGTCCATGAGCACTTTAAATTTTTAAACCTCAGTGTACAACCATTTAAACATTTGATGTCACTATTTAAACTACTATGTTCAAGCGTTTAAACTTCTGATGTCGCTTATATAGTATCACACATTTAAACCTCTGTATACAACCGTTTAAAATAGTTGTGTCAAATATTTAAATAGTTTCCATCTCAAGTTTAAACGGTCGTAGACTGAGGTTTCAAAGTTTGAGAATTTAAAGTGATCATGGGCTTTACTTAAAAAAATGACTTTTAAAATACTCAAAAGTATTTTTTCATGGATCTCATTTTAGAGAAAATCGAGTAAAAAACATTTGTATTTTTAGAATCGCAAAATTTATCACGGATCGTCAGAAAAACGAACGAAAATAATCAGAAAAAAAAGAGTGGGTAAAAAGAATTTTTCCTTTTTTTTGCTTGAAGACAAAAGTAGTTAAGATTTAAAATTACTCAAATTTATGATTTAAATTCTTGCAATAGAGGTTTAAATACTTGCGAATAGAATTGTAAAATGTTATAAACATAGCTTTAAATGCTTTGATATGATCGCTGGAAATAAAAGTTAGACATTAAATACTTAGGGGGCGCGTTCGGAGATTTATTTGGGGGGCAATCATCAGGTTTCTTTTGAAAAATCTATTGAATAGATTTCAAATGACGAATCTAAACCGTTGAAACTGATCTAATTCGTGAGTGATGCATTTACATATAAAATTTATAGTTTATGTATTTATTTAGTATAAAGTCAAACAGTAAAAAAATAATGAAAAAATTAACTTATAAATCTTCGTTTTCTTAATGCTAAATGAATTCCAAAATTTATAATATTTGTATATAAATGCATCACTCGTGTAGTAGATCGATTTCAACAATTTGGATTCGTCGTTGAAACATATCCAGTAGGTTTTTAAGAAATTAGCACGACAAATCACTGTACTACAGGTAACACGCTAGTTCTACTTTAAATTAGTTTATTAGTTATGGAGACAGATAATTCATGGGTCACGCAAAGTTGCTAATTAGTAATGGTTAATAATCAAAACTTCAAAAAACACTTAAGATAAAACAAAGCAACTGTTTCACTGATTCACATTTGTAAGTTGTAACTAGTCCTTTTTTTATTTGTTCCAGTTTTTCTTTTTTTAACAAACTTGTAAATACCAACATCTCTGATGTCATCTTTGCAACTAACTGATTGTGCTTCTGAGGAAAAAAAAAGTAGTCCTTTCTGTTGAAGACTCAGAACTTTTTATTTTTTCTAGGGTTTTGACCTCGATGGCAGAGAACTTTAGTGGTTCTCTTTGCTGACACGTAAGTGAGGCTGAGATTCAAAACAAAACAAAAGAAGGTAAGTGAGACTGAGAGAATCCAATGGTTTCTACTTTCTAGTTTCTACTTTGAATTCTTTTTCTTCTTGTTTTTTTTTTTTCCTTCTTTTCTTTTTGTCAATTTGCCCGTTGGCTACTCAAATGCGTTTGAAAGAATTTGTTCAGATAACTTGAGGACTTGAGGTCTGGCTAATATAGGAGAAAATGGACAATAAAAAGAAAAATAACCTCCTACTAACGCGAGAGATTTCTCATCTGAGATAGAGCCTTCTAACTACTTTCCCCCTTACAGAAAGTGAGTGAAAGTTAGCGAAAGAGGCCGAGAAGCACCAACAATAACAGAAGATCTGAAGTTGGATGATGAGAAATCAAAAGCAGCTATCTATGTCAAATTTTATTTTTATAATTGAATGAGTGAGCAGGAGCAGCTATGTAAAAATAGCGGTTAAATTCTGCTTTTCTGTTTTAGTTAGTGATTATTTAGAACAGCTGGGTTAACCACTAATTTCGTTCAAAATACTTGTTAAAAAATAACATTATATCTTTCTAATAATTTTTAAAATTGTTGATTTAATGTCGAAAATTGAATTTATGCATTTAAAATATTATATAGATACTTAATAAATTCTTCTACTTTCCGCATTCCACCTTTGTAAACAAAAAAAATTCAAAAGAAAGAAAAAATTTCCACTTTTTTTTTTTTTGGTTGAAAGCCCAAGTGATGCACCTTGAACACTTATACAGTGGTTAACAGTGATGCACCAAGTGATGCACCTTGTAAAAAAAAAATTCCACCTTGAACAGTGATGCACCAAGTGCCGCTTGTCAGGCTTTGGAACTTGGAAGTACCAGTATAAATGTTCTGTGTTATAGCCGTTTGAACAATATATTCCCTTTCTTTTTTTGCAAATTTGAACGATATATTGACGAAGGAAAAACAAACAACCGTTTAAAAAAAATCAAATAGACAAATCGTAGTGAAATGCATACGCTGCATCAGAGGTATATGATGACATATTTAATTTTCAAACAATAAAATAAAATCTTTAAATATAATATCTACCATTTTTATATGCACGGACATTGCGAAATTTGAGCAAACCTTGCAATAAAATAATGCCGACACCTGTCGTAATCTCGTTTATTTATAATCTTCTACACTAATCTCTTGGACTTTGCTGTACACGAGCAATTGAGAAAAGGAGAGAAGAAAATAATGGCCTTGTAATAATGAATGAGATCATATTGGAAGTGATTGGCAGATGGAATATAACACTAGACAATAGTAAGGTCTCACAAAGGATAAGACCAAACAAACCGACCATGTGGTCCCCACAGTTGAGTCTGTACTCTCTGTAACGATTCCATCGTTAAAACCGTGTGGCGAGTTATCTTCAGATGCGCTGTCAGCCTGTTACATTGTTTAACCTACTGTCAGGGGGAAACTACACGGAAAGACACGCGTGTATCTGCACAGGAAAATGGTTCTTTCATATCTATATTACTGGCAGATGCTCTTTCCAGAACACTCTGCTAAACAACCCAATCATCACAAGCCACAACTCACAAGGCTCTCTTGACAAATTCATTAAAAAAATTATCAAAATTCCCAAGGCTCAAATTTGTTTGTCCTTTGTACATGTCGATATCATTAAATAGTATAGATGACAGCGTTGCGTAATTACTGATAACTAATAAGCTTTGATTGGCTTTTATGTGAGATTGGGACACTTTTCTTAAAAATATTGACAGAGTTAGTTTGGCTTCATGCAATACGTTAGTCTTATATTCTCTCAGTATGTCTCCATTGATGATGCGCTGCATGAAGCAAAATTAGCTCTGTCAGTATCATAACCCGTCTTTGTCATTGAAGTTTAAATTTTTGGTACTGGTAGAGCATGAATAAAATTTTACCTTCACTGGTCCCTACTCATAACTCATGTGCTTAGAAATTCTCTTTAAACTATTGCGATTTCTAAAATTATGAGTTTGTAATGCAAATTAAGTGAATTCGGATGCGCAGCTTTTTTTAAATATAAAATCCTGCTCTTCTCTATATAGAGAAGAGAGGAGAGTGCTTCTCTCTAAAAAAAACAGCGGATGCTCACCCAAATTAAGTTTCACATCGTGAATAATTATACTTGTATTTTGGTTTTTGAGAAATGAAAAGTACCCAGTTAATTCATTTTAATTATTAAATGAAAAATACGCATGCATATCAATTACTACAAATTTTGTACAAACTTCCTACTCGCATGCCATTCATTGCATCTCTTTACTCATGAAGGGATATAGATATTATGAGATAGGAGTAGGTCCAATGGGTATCGGATCTACTTTTAGATTCAGTTAGTTTCAACACCGTCCAATTAGTATTAAGATCTGTGCTTACGGATTTTAATGCAGAGTGCACATATCTTAATGTTAATTGAACGGTGATTAAACCCATCGAACCAAAGTAGATCCGATGGGCATCTGAATTTACTTTTTTGGCAATTAAAAAATGTGATAATATTGCATGCCAGAATTGCAACAAATTATATTTTGAAGTTTAACACATCCCGAAGAACAGCGTAACACCAAAATAATATGAGTAGAACTAGAGTGTTCTTAAGCTCATCAAGCCTCTTTGTGAGCTTAACTAAAAAATTCATCGAATTAGCTTCAAACGACGCATCCAAACCGTTGAAACCGATCTACTTCACGAGTGATGAGTTTACATGTCAAATTTATAAATTTTCAAACTAATTTAGTATAAAGTCAAGCGGTAAAAAAAAAGATGGCTTATAAGTTAATTTTAATGTGTTCATTTTTTATCATTTTTTGACCGCTTGACTTTATACTAAATTAGTTTGAAAATTTATAAATTTGACATGTAAACTCATTACTCGTGAAGTAGATCGGTTTCAACAGTTTGGATGCGTCACTTGAAACCAATCCGGTTTTTGAGTTAAGCTCACAAGGAGGCTTGGTGAGTTTAAGTATCCTAGTTCTACCCAAATAATATAATGATGATGGATGTATGGATAAGAAGGGCTTTTAATAAAAATATCACCTTTTACGGGGACCCCAGTGAAATATTACATCATCAATCATTCAACAACCCTCACTCATCCCCTTCCTCTCTGCTGTATAAAGCCACTCTCCTCTCCACTGCCACCTCTCAAAAACCTCCTCACCTCAAAAACCAAACGAAGAAATAAAAAGGGTGAAACCCAAAAAAGAGAACAAAAAATGGAAGGTAAGGAAGAAGATGTTCGTCTTGGTGCGAACAAGTTCTCTGAGAGGCAACCGATCGGCACGTCCGCGCAAACCAATGACGAAGGGAAAGACTACAAGGAACCACCACCCGCGCCATTCTTCGAGGCCGGAGAGTTGGTTTCTTGGTCCTTCTACCGTGCCGGTATTGCCGAGTTCATGGCCACCTTTCTGTTTCTTTACATCACCATTTTGACGGTGATGGGGGTTAACAACTCCAGTTCCAAGTGTGCTTCTGTCGGTATCCAAGGGATTGCTTGGTCTTTTGGTGGCATGATCTTCGCTTTGGTCTACTGCACTGCTGGGATTTCAGGTCTAATTCTATATTTTTTTTGTTTTGGCAAACTTCTTTTATGAAAAATATATTATTTTCTGAAGGATCACAGGTTCAAATAATATTTTGGAACTGAAAGATCAGGTTTAAAGTTTCAAGCAATAGATCCACAAAATTTTCAAGTTGTTCATAATAAGGAACAAATTAATAAGCACTTGAAAATATAACTTCATTAACTTTGCTTAAAAGGTGTTTATTTTTTGTTTGCACAAATACCTCTTGAAAATCTAAAATCAACTGTTATTTCCACAGGAGGACACATCAACCCAGCTGTGACCTTCGGTCTATTCCTCGCCCGAAAACTCTCTCTGACAAGGGCGGTTTACTACATCGTGATGCAATGCCTCGGTGCCATATGCGGGGCAGGTATCGTGAAGGGATACCAGAAGGGGTTGTATCAGAGCACAGGTGGTGGGGCCAATGTCGTTGCTCCCGGGTACACAAAGGGATCTGGTTTGGGCGCTGAGATCATCGGTACCTTTGTCTTGGTGTACACCGTCTTCTCTGCCACTGATGCCAAGAGGAGTGCTAGGGACTCGCATGTGCCTGTAAGTGGCGGCCCATTTGACAGTTTCTTGTTCACTTTTTTATGTATTCTGATTTGGGTTTTATGTTTTGATGTAGATCCTTGCACCACTGCCAATTGGGTTTGCAGTGTTTCTAGTTCACTTGGCTACTATCCCAATTACTGGTACCGGTATCAATCCTGCAAGGAGCTTGGGTGCTGCCATCATCTACAACAAGGACCATGCTTGGGATGATATGGTGAGTAGCAATATTAAATTGTTTCTTTCTCCAACACACACAACACACATTTTTAGAACTTTAAAAACTCAAAAATTTAAAACTTATGTCAAAATAAAATATGTGATCTACATCATTTTCTTTATGAGCATGTAAATGATTATGATATTTTAACTTAGTTTTGATTGTTATCAAAAACTTGCAAAAATACACATGTGAGTAATTTCTGGACGTTGATTTTTCAATATATTGATTCACATAAAACAAAACTAAATAGTGATAATTTTTATGTGTATATAGAGAAAAAATATCATAAATGATAGATCGCATCTAATGTTTTTAGTTAACATATAAATTTTAGAATTTTTGTTATTATAAATTTAAAAATGAAGGTATTTGAATTCTCATCTCAAACATTTGATACAATTATTTGGAGTAGAACTAGGGTGTTCTTAAGCTCACCAAGTCCCATTGTGAGCTTAATTCAATAACCTATTAAATTGGCTTCAAACGATGCATCCAAACCGTTGAAACCGATCTACTTCACGAGTGATGTGTTTACATGTCAAATTTATAAATTTTTGAACTAATTTAGTATAAAGTCAATTGATAAAAAAAAGATGGTTTATAAGTTAATTTAAATGAGTTCATTTTTCATTATTTTTTGACCGCTTGATTTTATACTAAATTAGTTCGAAAATTTATAAATTTGATATGTAAACGCAACTCGTGAAGTAGATCGGTTTCAACGGTTTGGATGCATCGTTTGAAGCCAATTTAATAGGTTATTGAATTAAGCTCACAATGGGACTTGGTGAGCTTAAGAACACCCTAGTTCTACTTCAAATAATTGCTCAAAGGTAATAATTAATTGCCCTAGCATCCTAAACTCAAATGTAAATTCTCCCAACATATTGTTCCTATTTTATGTGAATATAGCTATGATGCAACAGATCCATAATTTTTCAGTAACCCTTAAAAAGGAAAAGATAACAGTTAGTTAGCAGCTTATCTAACATGCTAATCTTTGTATCTTATCTTTTGGACAAAAAAAATTAATTCTTCTTTTATTGTCATATATTTTCAGTGGATTTTCTGGGTGGGTCCCTTCATCGGAGCTGCGCTTGCTGCTATGTACCACCAGATAGTGATCAGAGCTATCCCATTCAAGAGCAGATAAATTCAGAAAAAAACAATAATATTACCGTTTTGGCTTGTTATCTCCATCTATTTTTCTTATCCTTTATATCATCAAGGTTTTGTTGTGGTCCCTTGAGAGTGCTGTATTGTATTTCTGGTTCCATGAACTATGATGGTTCTATCAATTGTGTAAATTATATTATCTTGAACTCTGGTGGCTTGTAACTTTTCTCTAGCTGGTTTTAAAGTATATATTATCCTTTTTAATTTATGTTTTTGTCAGAAGCCTTGTGGCACACTGGCACTATTATCTCGTTTTGTAGTTTGTGATTATTTGTATCATGCACCAAAGGATATGGTCCCCTGATCAAGGTGGTTATTGCTAATTTGGTTCTTAGTATTTTTAACATTTTTTCAGCATTTAAAAAAAGGGGAATTTGAGGTATACCTCTCAAAAACTTCAAAATTTGTAATATCATATTTATCCTTTTAAATTTGAAAAACTCACAAATTTACCCTATTTATTTTCCTTTATATGAATAAATATGTTATTATAAATTTTAAAAGATGAAATTTTTTATTTTGAAATTTTTGATATAAATACATGAAATTCCCCAAAAAAATTAGTGTTAAGCACACCTGCAAATAGAGTGGGAAAAATGGCACGCCGGAGCCGGCTCCGTCACGGAACGGCACGGAACGGCACGGCACGCGTGTCATTCGCGTGCCGTGACTCGCGTGTCTCGTGCCGTGACCATTCGCGTGCCGTGACTATCTTTTGAAACTTTGGCACGGCACGGCACGTGAAAAATTTAGTCACGGCACGACACGTAATCACGCGAGTCACGTGTAATTAGGACCATTAGATATTGATTTAATGGTGAATCTTGAATAAATTAATTTAAAGTATGAATAAGTGGCCACGCGAGTCACGCGAGTCACGCGGGTCACGGCACGTTTAGGCACGGCGTGACTCACGTGGCGTGACCATTCGCGTGCCGTGACCACCCCTTGACATTTTAGTCACGGCACGGCACGTGAAAAATTAACTTGGTCACGGCACGGCACGGCACGAGACCAAAGTCACCGCGTGTTAGTCACGGCACGGCACGGCACGGCACGTTTTTCCCTCTCTACCTGCAAACATGACAAGCACAGGATTAATTCCCTAGTGGCCCCCAAGCTCTCACATGGAAGAGGGCTGATAAGTGATAACTGTTTGGTGAAATGTCACTTTCAGGCTTTCAGTCACCTGCTGTTGGCACTTGAATTGAATGGCGTGTTTGGTTCTCTTTTCCCTTTTCAAAATTTAATGGCAAGTTGAATTGTTTCTGCTTTGCCATTTTGGAATTTAATGCCATTTCCAAGACAAGAAAATAACAACAGAAATAGAACTCTACCAAGTAGTGGTTTAACTTTATTACCGTTTTTCCCGCATAATCCATATCCGGAGATTCGATTTTGTCATTTTGGACTTTACAAGATTTCATAAGATTTTTCTTTCTTATAACAACACGAATGTATGATTGTATGTTGTTAGTGGTTGGGCAAAGTTATAGAAAGCTAAAACTAAAGTGCATAATGCCAAGGTGAACACAAATGCATTCCACCTTGGCAAACTTCGAGTTTAGATTCAAAACGTTCGATCAGCTTTGACACGAATATTAAAAGGGCTACGTGCATTCTATTTTGAACTGAATTGGTTCAGATTTTGATCAGACGGTCTGAACTCCGGACTCGAAAGAGATGAGAATCTCCAATGCATCGATGGAATTTGGAACTATTTTGTGAATGTGGGTCCGAGCTTAACTCAAAATGAAGTCGATAATCTAGTTTAATGCATGCTTGTGAAATGTACGCTTTTGTGAATGTGGCTATGTGCATTATTGGCATGGATCAGATTTTTGCAAATTCTGATTGTACGATTAATAAATTAACTCAAACGGTACGTTAATGAAGAGGATGCGGATTCGAGATATAGAACATAGTAAATACAAAACGCATCCCAAAAAAGTGGAGTATGTATCTTCCGCATTACCGCATAGTTGGTTTAGAAACTTGACCGTTCCATCATAATTAGACCAATTACATACACTCTAGAATGCACGGGATCCCTTTAATATTTGTGTCAATACGGATCGGACGGCCCGAATTTGTTCTTCACATACCACAGACGATATGAATTTAAATCAGTGAAGGGCTGATAGAAGAAGTTTGAGAATTGTTGAGGTTAAATACTTAGATTATAACATTTTTGTCTTAATTAGGCCTGATAAAGCAAAAAAGGGATTATTCTTTTCAACTGGTAAGTTTCTATTGGATAGATATTAAAGCCTGTTAAGGGCCCATAATTTGTTCTTTGGGCGCTATTGACATAAAATTGCGGGCCCTTGTGTAATGGCCCAGAATCCAATTGGACGGGCTTTATTCTTTATTTTGTTGGAAACTTTGTTGAATTACAAAATTCCTGAGCTTTTCTTAATGACTTCCTTTTTAAATATTTAGTCAGTAAACTGGAGTTCACAAAGACATTTTGTTTTTGTTGATTTTATCAAAACAGTAGAAAAAATTATAATCTTGATATTTACACAGGCAAAAAAAAAATTCCTACTATTTTGATGACCTGATGTAAAAATACAAATATTCTTACTAGTTTGCTAACAGAATATGTTACAAGCTTACAATTAAAGAAACTGAGAGCTCTGAGGATACTTAATTCCAAATTAAAAATTGAAGTATTTTCATTTGTGCCCTTAAAATGTAAATAAATCAAAATGTCTCAGTAGCTATCTAAACTGGAATTTTGTTAGAAATTTTGTTAAACGTCACATTCACAAATCACAACTAATTCAAAAGGAAACTAATTATAAAACAACAATGCCATTATTTCTCAGTTTCCATCAATGAAAGAAACAAACAAGTCTGTCTCTTCAATCTTCATCCAATTATATTTATGCATATATTTGTTCCTTTGGAACGGTCAGGAAGAAGACAAGCCCATATAACAAAAAACCGTGTCGTTAATTGCTTTACAAATATTCCTCCTAAAATTATATCTTGTGAGAATGTGCATATTTGTCAGCCGCTGCCTGATTTTGCTAAAAATAAACAGAGAATGTGCATATTTGTCATGTGTTTAGGTCATTAATAATTTAAGAGAATATACGCAAAGAAGTGCATTGAATTAAAAGGCAGTAATACAAGCTCATATAATATTGATATTATGTAAAACAACTTCATTGTTTAAGCTATGCCATATTATTGATATATATATATATTTTATTCAGTTTCTCTCGTCATTTTTTTATCGCTTGGTTCTTATATGGTGATTCTATTTTCTTATTTAAAATCTACGTGTTTGATGTGTCTAGGTGTAATGTAAATGTTATAATTTTTTTGACTTTCTTAGTTGAATTATTGTGCGGTTGATCTAGTTGTTTACCAGTATACACGTCTATAATATTTTTTAAAAATAATGTTCATTAGTGTCCTAAATATTTCAAAAAATAATTTTTCTATAAAATTCAATTATTTAAAAATTAACATTTATTAAAAAAAAAATTCGGACAAAATCCAGCGAACAGCCTTAGTATAAAAAAAAGAATGATTAGGCTATCTAATTCCTCTTAATTCAGGTGAAAAGTTGCTTTGTGTACTGATTACGTTTTGGTGGGGTTCATATTTTCTCCAAACTAAGACTACCTAGATTAGGCTATATAATTCCTTTATTTATTCATTCACAATTCATCCAGAAATCAGTGTCACAATTTGTAAAAATGCAGTTTCCTTGGGATTCTTTGGCAGATCAATCAACTTTAATCTGCATCCGGTTTTAATCATGTTTATCCAATTTTAGTCTTCGGATTTTGTTTTTTTTTTTTATACAAACAGATCATTACATCTATTTAATATTCAAATTACACATCATTGCAAGTTACTTCTTAGATAATTAGTTTTAAACTTACTGTCATCAATTTTACAAATTAAGTATAGTAGCTCGGATTTACCTCATATAAAATGATTTATATTTATGAAAATGTTAAAAGTTTAAAAACGAAATAATTATAAAAATATCATTTTTAAAATTGTCATTACAATTTATCAAAAGAAAAATTGTCATTACAACACAATTTATCTGACAGATTATAATCCAATCAAAATTCAGTGATGGGAATCACATCAATCAAAATTGACCGATCAGATAGAATATAGGATAAAGTTTAGCAAAATACCATAAAAGATAGGCAGTTTTTTTTTAATGTGAATAGTACAATTTTGATGAGATTGAACTCCTGCAATAGATATGTCATTTATCCAGTTGAGATAATTGATAGCTCCTATTCTGAGGTTTCTTCAATTCACAATAATTTCACAAATGAGACAAGACGATCAAGTTATATTATATATGCTCGGTGCCGATTTTTCTCTTTCATTTCTAATAGTGTTTAGGGTTTAGGGTATTGGATGTCTAAATTGGTTATTCTAATTTAGATCAATCTTAAATTATTTATGTTTGACTAAGATCTAAAGTTATGTTATGACCTATGCTATTAAGAAATAGTATCGACTAAAGAAGAGAGAAAGGAGAAAAAGATTGGGTAGTCGCTGATAGTGGATTCGTAGGAGAACTAGCTCTTAAGTTATTTGGAGAGGGATTAAATTTAGAGGCCTAATTTTAGATTATGCCTAGTTAGACTAGCCAAATTAATCTGTATTTGATGAAATAACTGAGGCATAAACCCCTTTATTCCATAGTTTAGGTCTTGATCAAACACCTGTCTTACTTTTTTTTAGGGTTGGAGGATATCACATATTCTGCTCAAAAACTATAAAATTACGTATTTCCTCTTTAAATTATATAATAGCATATTTACCCTTCTAAACACGTAAGTTTCAAAAAAGAAATACATAATTTATAATTTTTGAGGGATTAAATAGAATTCATGTTTTTGTAATAAAGTTTTGTACACGTCGGACATCATACATATCCTATTTCTAGGGCAAACTTTTTTTTAAAAGAAAAAAATAAGTATTATTGCGTGCCATCCTTTGTTCAACTGCACGTTGCAGTGATGATTATATATATAGAATTATGAGTAGATATAGATGTGATTGTCTAGCAATAATTTATTTCATAACGACAAGAGTGTTACATAAATACCTTTCTCCGTAGGTATGAATAAACTTCACAACAACTACAATGGCCAATGAAGTCGCTTCTCTTAGAATATTACAAAAAAGTAACGGATAGCTACTACGTACTTTAATTATATTTAGCGAACACCTTCAAATCTTCAATGTGTTTTGTTTTGTTTTTGGACTTTGTATCTGTTTTCTTTATTCTGATGATGAAATTAAGAAAATATATAACACGATAGTCAATTAAAACTAAATAGTTAAAATCACATTATTTTTTATTTCGTAGGAAATAATTTTATATTTGATTTGAAATGTTCGATTTTAATTAGATAATTTGTGATTATTGCCGCACCATGCATGTCTAACGGTGGAAGAGTTGAATTATGTAGAATTAAGAAAAAAGAAGGGGAAAAAAAAGGAATCCAATTCGTTCTAATCTTATATGTAGGCGTAGCAGTTCATCTAACAAAGCATATTTCTCATACAAATTTGTTTGGAGGATAAGTAGATAAGAATATTATATCTATTAGTAAAAGTGATAACCAATTCATCATAAATTAAACAATTAGATGGCTTAACCTTTAATTTTTACTATTCAATGTGTATTTTAAAATGCGGGGTCGGTTTTGAGATTCGTGCCAGAGTAAAACGGATGACTCGAATCTCATTCTACACGGTCAGGTTTGCACTGGATCTGAATTCCTTGTTGCTTGGTCAAGTAAAAAAAACCCTCAAGACCATAACAATGGATAAATTAAATAAACACATAAAATAACATATTGATTAACTTAAACTTGATGAATAAAAATAACAAGTCATTATTAGAAGGATATATAAGCGATGCTTGAGCACAAAGCATTGCCTTGAAAGGAAGCAAGGAACGATTCATCCTGATGACTTTTGAGGCTCTTATGTGATGACACTTATTGCATATCTAACATCTCTAGCATAGCACTAAGATTGTATTTTTCGCTTTAGTCCTTCAAATTTATCTATTTTATGAGATTTCTTTTGCTGTTGTGTAACATCATAAAAGTAAAATAATGAAAGAATAGAGCAAAAATAAATGATAGTGAAAGAATATAGGTGGAATAGTGAAATAATAAAAAGGTAACATGATGGAAAAGCGGAAAAAGCATCGATAAATGAGTCAATTTCATCTCTTGGTAGAAGTCAACTTCTCTATTTCACGATCTTCTCGTGTGATAGAAAATTGACTTACAGCAAAATAAAGGAGAAACCTGCCTGTAAAATATAAGTGTTTGGTTGCAAGTTCAAACTTAATTTCATTTTTTTTATTTTTACAATTCCATTTAATTCCTCTTTTTCTATCCAGCCAAACATATACTTGGTTAACTATCGTATACATTGCCATGAAACAAGTTGGTACTTTGTTTTTAGCTGGTTATGTATTTTTGAATTAAGTCCTTAACGAGAATAATACTCATTCACAAAAAAAAGAGTACGTGGCTTATACATTAAATGTGTGAGTTTTTGAAATTTAAAAAGGTAAATATGATATTAATAAGTTTACAGAAAAACTACGTAATTTCAAAGTTATTGAGGAATATGCATGAAGTTTCCCCTTGCTTGTATATTGTGCACTATGTCGCTCTCATGCTCTTTTATTCTCTTTGTTTTTTCACTTAATTATATACTTATATTTATGAAAAATATCTTATTTGTTTTTTGCGATCTTTTCCTTGAGCCAAACATTTAACACAGCCCCCTAAAAATTAAAATATTATCTCACAACACCTACCCATTTTACGTCAATGCCCCTTGAAACTCACACTTGAGTTGAGTCACTTTTTATTTTTTATTTTATTTTTGCGGAGAAAACGCCCGTAGGATAACACTAACACTCGAGTCACTTGACACTTCTATATTGACAAACTCAGAATTCAGAAACCATTTTTTTCGAAAGCTTTAAAAGCATGCCAACCATAAACGGTACACGTGCAAATTTCAAAATATCAGCCTTCTAGCTAGATATTTGTTCTAAGCCATGTAATTTGTGCATCGATGTATCAACAATTCAACATCAAATGAAATTGCCCTCTGAACTCCTCTTAATGTATTTTTGTTGAGTAAGAGTAAGAGAACAGACTTCATCTGATGTATAAATCCATTGCGTCCTTTACGGAACAAAAGTTATATGACGAGTCGCATAAATTAATCGACGACTATTAATACAACACCTGGTCTCTTTGCTCTTTAATTTTGTTATTGTGTTTTCAGTCATCACGTATATATCGGTGAAATATTCGGTTTGATGTATATGTACTAGTATATCATATTCTTAGAATTATTCTCATTCTTTGCATTTTATTTCGAAGTAGGCAAAAATTACTTATTTGGAGGGTGAAGGAGGCGAGATATCTTTTTTCTCGTCCTTCCGTAAAAATGTTCAACATATTCAATTTATTTTTTAGTCCTTTCGCAAAAATTGTACTTATAATTTTTGTCCTTCCATAAAAAATTGTACTTATTCAAAGGGCACAGTCAGTTCCATCCCCTTTAGATTGACAACTTCAAGCATGTCAATTTAAAATGACAACCTCAAGCAGGTCAATTTCAAATTTGTGATAAATAAAACCCGTTTGAACCTCGTGACACCAAAAACTCAACTACCGCAATTGAAATATACCCGTCACATTTAATGGCCGCACAGTTGTGACTTGAGAGATTAATAAAAAATATAACTTCTACACTAAAAACTGTAATCTGTTTTTGCCACGTTGTGTTGAAACTTGAGAGAGATTTATGCGTATTTTATCCAAAAATAATAATAATGAAAGGACTACATTGAAAAAATCCATTAAGGCGAGCAAAAACAAAAGCATTGATTTCGGATTGAAAAATATCCTCCGAGGGAATAAATCAATAAACGCACCGACGGTAATGGCACATTTGGCGCCAATACCATCACGGGGCCCGTTTATGCGGGACCCGTTAAGGCTGATAAACCCGAAACCGTTGGATCAAGCCATCACGGGCCCGTTTAGGGTATTAACAGAACATTTTTGTATAATGCAGCGCACGAACCATATGCAGCGCTGTTTTCATTCTATAAACTGTGTGCTGCATGAAGGTAAAACTGCTCTGTTAAGATCTTTGCCCCGATGACAGGACGACTCGTCACAAGTTCTCAACCTTCTTGGCAGGGTAAATAAAAGAAGATTTTCGCACGCAAGAAATTTACAAATAGTTACGGATAGCTGACGTGTAATGAAACTGGTGGTTAACTTTTTCTTAAATTCCCAAAGTCCGTCGAATTGTGTATTAATTGCAAATGGTGGAAGTTCGGCATCAAAAGACGATAGGCAGTGATTTCATTGTTTCCCGAAAAGAGGGTAGGGGTAGATTGGTAATTTAATATTATAATATATCACGTAATAAAGTGGGGGAAGAAAAAGACAAATCCAGGTGGCATCTAGTGACATGACGTGGACGGTAAGCAACTTGATGTTCTTACCCCGGACGTTTACATAAATACAGAATAATTCGACTAATTAATTCCTCTTGATAATTAACCCATTTTATCAGAAAAAAGAATTGGTTAATCCATATTAACCACCTCATTGGCAAAAACTTATTATCTTGAACAAATTTGTTTGCTAAAATAATTCACTATAATTTATAATTATTGCAATTTTGGCTTTTCTTCCTATTAAATAATTAATAATTAATAGTGTACGAATTATTATGCCCATTAAGTTTTTTGTTACTTCGATTTGTTTAACAATGTCTGCGTTTCATGAAGTACTATCTCCATTTTTTTTTTACTACAACCCTTATTTCTTAATCAGATTAACTATGTTTCAAATTAATATTTACTTAGCTTAGGTATATCTTTTTTAAATTATTTGATTAAATTACAATTAGTTAATGAACGGCTATAATTGTAATAGTTTGATCAGCATATTAATATTTAATGATAACAAACAAAAGGTTAATTTGATCATTTTACATATTTTACATTATAACATTCTTTAATCATATTTTTTAGCCAATACACACTAATTTCGAATCTTTTAATCCACAGTGCCGTCCTGAACAATAGAAATTGATAAATCTAAAAATATATCCATAGAAAATTGTTTGATCAGTTCTCCTGCTCATTGACCGCCTGCAATTTCTCGTAATCTAAAACCAAAACTGCATGCCATAAAAAGTATAAAACCCACATCAAAAGATAGCAATCACATAATCATAAAAAATTCTCCCTCCCAAATTCCCAAATTAAAACAAGTCCTTTTCTACCTCTTTATGAAAAAACAAATTCACCCCGGGTTGATTAATAATAATAATTTCCCCTCCACTTCACCTCCCCTGTCCACTACTCCCTCCAATTCCTGAATTCCCATTCCACCCCCAATTGATCTTAATTCTTAAATTACACACCCCATTCCCCCAATTTACCCTTTTAGGGTTTCGATTACAGTCGCATGGACGCGGATTTGCAGTTCAGGCGGGGCCTGGAGGAGCTGGTGCGTGGCCACTTCGACGGGTGCGCCGCTTCCATCTCCTCTTCGTGCGCTGACAGCTCCGCCGCGTCGGAGGAAGATCTAGCGGAGTCGTCGCGCCATCATGAGAACCACATCCTTAGCCGCTTGGTCGCTCGTGAAGCCGATGAGATCTTCAACAATATCGAGCGCGAGTCTGAGATCCTCGCTTTGTCCGGTCTCCATTCCGTCTCCACCTTCGACTCTTCCTTACTGCGAGAGACTCGAAGGTTGAATTCTGGCTCCAATACTAATGCGAGTTCCACCCCAGTTGGGAGGGACGCGGGTTCCCCTGCTGTATCGTACAGGTCTCAGGCGTTTCAGATATGGCGGGAACTGGAGGACGTGTCAGTGGCAATGGAGCGGGAAAGACGACTACAGGGACGCCGTGAGAGAAGCCGAGGCGGGTCAGAGGTGGTGAGGTCTAGAGCCAGTCGTGTTTCGCCCGGTGGGTCAGAGGTGTCCAGGTCTAGAACCAGTCGTGTCTCGCCCGGCGGGTCAGAGGTGTCGAGGTCTAGACCCAGTCGTGAATTCAGTACAGAGATTAGGCAGGAGGTATTGGAGAGGGAGCAAGAACGGGATAGGGAAAGGGAGAGAGAGAGGGAATGGGAAAGGGAGAGAGAATCCGAACGGGTGCGCCGTATTATCTCTCAGCTGTTCACAGAGACAGAACCCCGGACCCGGTCACGAGCCCCCCCTTCCAGAGAGGATAATTCACGTACAGAGCAGGTCCGGATGGTCAGGGAATGGATTCAAGAGAGGGATCCGGCCCGTGTGAGCAGGAGGGAGGAGAGGGAGTGGGAGAGAGAACGGGGGAGGGAAAGAAGCACGGGAGCAGTGGTGGAGCAAGCAAATGGGCAGCGGAGACAGATGTTGCGGATTCGGGGACGGCAAGCCCGATCCGATTTGATATGTCGCATGGCCAGAGAGAGGCAGAGGGAGCTCCAGAGCCTATCGGAGCATCAGGCTGTGACCAGGTTCTCGCACCGGACCCGCATTCAGGTTAGTTTTGACTTTTGAAGAATTTTTTTCAAACATGGGAAATATTCCTGTTCAATAATTTACTATGTAGCTATTTCCACATTGGTAAAAGATATATTGCTTCACTTTCAGGCATTGTTGAGAGGGAGGTTTCTGAGGAATATCCCAGCAGTTGAAGAGGAGAGGCCTGTTTCTGTGGCAGCAAGAGAAATAGGTCAGCTGAGGCAGAGACAGCGGGTGTCTGGTTTAAGGTGTGGTGACTCATTTATCTTCTTCTTGCTATGATATTGTATCTGTACCTCTGTTTGAATTTTACATTAGATGTAAATATACGGTGATCACATACACATCACAACGAAGAGATTTATCTTACTGTAGATTTGAAAGCACTGTTTAGATTTCGGGATTAGGGATTTACTTTTTAACTTTTGGAGAGAAAAGTAGAGCTTTCTATGTTATCAATTCATTTAGGGCCTGTTCGGCGTGGTACTGTGCACGTGGGAAAAAAAAGTTTACTCAGACTAAATTTTTTTTTCCCCAGAAGCGCAGTAAAATTCTGTTGAAAATTTTTTCTGTTCCCAAGCCCATTCCCGTTCCCCTCTTGACGCCGAACAGGCCCTTAGTGTAAATTATTGTCTCTCTCTCTATCGTGTCTGTCTATCGATACATTCGGTTTTGTGCATCCAATTACTTTTAATCCCTTGAACTTAAAAATCTTTTACGTTTGTCGATGTATTCACAAGTTTGTCAACACATTACAGATTGGAGGATGCTGGCTCGTATGACCTGGAATCTTATATATCAGATACAACTTCCGTTGGACATTCTGAACTCTCTAGTGACATACAATCTCAGGCGACCAATGAAATGCTTGATAGCCAAGAGACAAACATTACCACCGCCGCTGCCACCACCACCACCACAACGCAGCAAACATTGACCCCAAACCAAGATACACAAGAGACCGCACCATCCAACGTTGTTCAGATCTCATCACCACCAATCCCTGAAATTACAGCCTTGGAGAATGTCACGGCCACAGAAGATCCCTTGCAACCATCTCCTGAGAACGAGTTTGATCAACGGCACGAAGAAGGGGGAGAGGCAAATATAACAGAGTCTAGAAATGAAGGTGACCAGCTAAGGACCATGACGGATCTGGAGTTGCAGGAACAGGATTGGCAGGATGACGAGTCACACACAAGCGATGACAACTGGCAGGATGAGTTTCCCCCCCCAATGATTGATATGCCGGAGTTTGCTCAGAGAACAAATGAATTTATCCCATCAGATGATGACAATGTGTATAGCATGGAACTTAGAGAACTCCTTAGCCGGTATGTCTTCTGTTTGCGCTTTATGTTTTATTTTATTTTTGATTAAGTTGCATGGATTGTACTTAAGTTTCATAGAATTTTTGTAATGTTGGTGCATGAACATGTGATTGTACCATATGGGTGATTTATCATTTATGTGGCTTTAATAAAAGGTTACATGCGCAACAAAAAAGTCATAAATCTCAAAGAAAAAAACCCTAAGTTTTCTGCCAGAAGTACTCTCGGCAGACCAAGAAGTGACACATGCATCCCTTTCCATTTGCAAAAAGAAAGCAGGGTTCAAAATTGTACAAAGTAGAATGCTTAGAGACCAATTTCAACTCCAAAGCACTAAGTATAGTAACAGGTGAAGATTATACTTTAGGGACCATTTTTGTGATCCTTTTTTTCTTCTTCTTCCTGATAATGATTGCTGTATTGGCATGATGTTTGCTTAATTCTTTTATTTTGTTTATGTATTTATCTTATTAGGAGGAGCGTGTCAAACTTGCTTCACAGCGGTTTCCGCGAAAACCTTGACCGGTTGATACGGTCTTACGTCCAGCGGCAAGGTCGCGGGCCCCTCGACTGGAACTTGGATGGGACTGCCGACAATCTGCCTGAAGGAACACAGAACCGGCAGAGAGATAATGGGAATCAAGAGTTACGGGACAGGCCCACCCTTGGAATTCCGCCACCGCCTCTCCCTCCACGTCAGAGGCTCTTTCATTCTGCTTTGCGCCACAGCAATTTGACCCGCCATAATGTGCACCGTCATGAATTTGTGCGTTTCCCTCCCCTCTTATCTTTCTTTGTCTTTCTTTATCTTAGTTTTTGCAGCTGGAATCTAATGTACAGTCCAGGGTAGTAATATATACTTAATGAGAAGTGCTGGTCAATGGATAGCAATTAGGATTGACTGTAACTGCCTTTACAAAAGTGCAACTGATAGCAATTAGGATTCTGACATGGTGGGGCTTCAAATTTTGTAGGAATGGGAGGCAATAAATGATATACGGAATGACATGGGGCGGCTGCAGCAGTCGATGAGCCAAATGCAAAGGATGCTGGAGTCATGCATGGATATGCAACTTGAGCTACAGCGCTCTGTCCGGCAGGAGGTCTCTGCTGCTCTCAATCGTTTTGAAGGTTCATCAAGTGCTCTTTCTTTCTCTCAGACACTAACACAAGCACACGTGTTTTATGTTGAAAGATTGGGCGATAGCTTGTTCCATTTTTGTATGATTCTATATGTTTATATTTGATGCTAACAGCGTGTACCAATTTTAGGGAAAAACATTGATTTAGCAGATGATGGTACAAAATGGAGCCAAGTTAGAAAGGGAACTTGCTGTGTATGCTGTGATACCCAAATTGATTCCCTTCTTTACAGGTTGGCATTTCCTCCCTCTGATGCAATCACCTCTATACCAGTTATTTGTTTATCACATGTGCAAACACCTTATTAAATATTGGAGTTGATTATAGTGGAAATGACAGGGTACAAGGATAGAAGAAGTATAGAACTCCAACACGATAATGAAACTTTGATTCAGTAATATCTACACAAATTTTAATTCTCCTTCTACCTGAAACTGGTTATGTGTATACTCAAGTGACTTCCTCTAACACTTTAGTTAAAAGGAAGGATATCTCTTTCTTAGTTCCCTTGACAATAAAATATTACAATGAACTTCTAATCCACATATTTTAATTTTGATCATCGAGTAATATTATGAAAATGGACTTGGCTTAGTCTGTCAAATTGTGTTCCAAGTCATTTTGCAACAATACTTCATCTCTTGCTCCCAGCCAAAATCCAAAATTCAAAATACTATTTGTGAATAGTAAATTTTACCGGGATGTGTTGCTGTAGCAAATATTTGATGCATTTGAAAACTTGTGATGCTTTACATTTTTTTTATTTGATTATATCACATAAATTTGACCAGTTGGCATGTGCATCCTGAGTGTATGCTCCTTATAGAAAGTGTCACCAACCTTTTTACGGATTTTCAAATGTTATTTCCGAAAGATTAAGGTCTAGTTTCTCTAAAAGGACTTGTGTCATATACAAAATGATCCTTTGTGCACGCCTTGATTAATACTAACTATGACTAAGAATGGTTCTTTTGTTATCTGAGCAGATGTGGCCACATGTGCACTTGTTCGAAATGTGCCAATGAGCTGGTAAGGAGCGGTGGGAAGTGCCCCCTCTGTCGTGCTCCTATTGTTGAGGTTGTCAGAGCATATTCCATACTCTAAGAGATTTCCAATAGAAAAAGAAGAAAAAGAAAAGCAACAGTAGACAGGTACAGAGTTGGATGTGCAAGTTTTTGTTCGCCAGGAAGGATTTCATAACTTCTCTTTTCTCCTATATTCTTTTCCTGTATGTAGATTTTTTTTTTTTTTTTTCCTTTCGTCATTGACTGTGTTTTCTGTGGGAGGTCTTGGAACATAAAAAAAAGTTTTGAGTGGAATGAGAACACGTGCCACGTAGTAGTGTGCGGGCCATGGGTGATGAGATGGTGTTCTATTAACTTAAAAGAAAAATAAAAGAGAAAAAGAAAGAAATGCATACATGTATGGCATTTCAGTTGTAATTATACTCACCAGTAATTTTCTACTTGTAATTAATTATTTCATGTAAAGGAAAAGAGAAACATATGCTTTGAGGTGCCTCAGCACCCATACTCTATTCCTGTTTTCTTAATTTGAATCTTCACTGTACAGAATCCGGCTGATATATTGTTTGAATTTTTAATAAAATATGTAACAAAAGAAGTGCCAGCAGATTTTCAGTCATCTAGTTTTTTCATGCTGGATTTTAATTATTTATTGGTTTAACAAGAATCAAAGTGGTTACACAACAGTCGTTTCATCACTACTCACTAGTTAGAAGTACGATTTTGGCCTTTTGAATTATATATATGACGTATTTGGTTCCATAATTTTGTTTCTTCAAGTCCGCATAATTTTACTTCGTTCCAATTAAGTTTCTCAACTTATGTACCGAGCTCAAGCAAACATCTAAATATTGTACTGTTTCGATGCTGTGATAATTGAATAAAAATCTGTTTATAAGTTCAATTCAATTACATACAATAGTTCAATAGTTGGGGGACCTTTTTGAACAAAATAGATTTTAAGATCTCAATTGAATTAATTACCATAGTTGAGGGATGAAATCAGACTTTCATTATAAAAAAGATACTATAGATGGAATAATACATTTATGTTTTCTATCTTTTGTTTCACATAAATACAAATTTCAACTTCTCTAGTAGCCAAGAGCGATTGCTAGAAATTGACAGGAAAAACAGCTAAGGTCACCTATGTAATCCAATTTAAATTTTATTGTAAAGGGCAACTTTGAATGTTCTTCGGGTTGCCAATCAAAGGAGCAGCTTACTGATGACGTCATAAAGTGTTAAAACGGGTACTTTCAGATTTAGTTCTTCAAAACACGAGACAATACAGAGGAATTGAAACAATAGTTCCTGATTGTCAAAGGTTCAACAAATTTCTACAACATTCTACAGATGAGACTCGTAACAATCAAAAGGTTCAACACTGTATATACAAAAAGAATTAAAAAAAAATGTCAGCTTTGATATAAAAAGGAAATAAACTAATTCCTAAATCTAGCATTGCTATACACGTGTCCGACACATGCAATTCCTCCGACACTCTCAAAAGCTACCCGTGCGCCGCAGGCGTGACACAGTTCCACTCCTTTCCATCTCCCGTCCGAGTCCCCAGCTGTTACTCCTCCCCAACCGCACCATCTCCTTTGCATCTCTTCCATCATCTTCTATCTCCTCTCTGTTGCTTTCGCTACTGCACCCTCTACCGTCATTCACCAAAACAGAATCCAAACCCGAACAAGACCGTGAACCCGTTACCATGTCCGAGCAGCGGCAAACCGGGCACGACCCGTGCATCAGTAACCAAACATCGATACAACCCGGGTGAAACCCGTGCCCGCATCTCGGTATCACTTTCACATGATCCTTCTCTTCAAAATCACTCAAACAAACAACACAACACCCGAATTCCTTCCTTCCCTTGACCACTGGTAGAGACTGTAAAGTTGCCGGATCAAGGCCGTATGGAGGTGGGAACCGCATGAAGCGCCTTGGATGGGGTGCCATCAGAGAAGGTGCATAGAGACGGGTACCCCTGTGGTGCACCAGAGAGAAGAGGCGGCGCGAACATGCAGAGAAGAAGCAGAGGAAGAATAAAGCTAATAGAAGGACGAGAGCGAATAAGCCTGCGGTGGTGGAGTCGAGCTGTATCGGGTATGCACGTGGGCCCGGACCCGGTGTCTTGTTTGGTTCCTGCAAAACGGGTTGGGGGATGATGGATAGGATCCGTCGGTTGATGGGTTTCATGGTTTTGGCCATTTGGGGTTATAGAGAGGTGTAGTTGTGTGGTGGAGAGAAGGGAGGCATTAGGATGTGATTGAGCAACTTATATAATGCAACAAATGCGGTCGTTGTTTGGATTTTGGTGTTGTAAAAGATTTCTTTTGTTCAAAGGAGACAAGGGGTAATTAAATAGCTGACGAAGAAAAGACGGACTGATGAAGTTATCAGAAAATGGTTGGATATTGCCGTGACGTAGCTACTGCACCTGACACATAATTGATAAATTGATAAAAAAAACTATGGAGACAGATGCAAACTATGCCGACATTTTTATTAATATCCAAAGTTAATTAGAAATTAATATTTATGCTCAGAATTTCCGACTTTCGTCAAAAATGGATAAACTGACCATAAATGGTCGGTTTCTGTTTACTCTTTTATTTTTTTTAGACACTATGAAGAGCAAAATAATGAAATCTAACACTGAAAATTTGAATTTTGTTTAAATTATTTGTTAGATTACTTCTTTTGATTTATAATTAGTATATTTATACTAAAATACATTAGATTACTTGAAATTATGTTGAATTACGCTATATTACAATAAATTATGTTGAATTACACTCTATTAAATCACGCTAAATTACAATAACTTCGCTAATTATGCTGAAATACGGTAAATTACGCTAAACTATGCAAAATTACGCTAAAGTAGACTGATTTTGTGTCATCTTTCATAAATCATAAAAAATAGTAAAAAAATTTCGAAAATAGTAAAAATTGGTATCTACAAGTTCATTATGTAACTAATTTACTGAGCTATTTAGATTGAATAATAGAAATGAAAATCTTAATCGGAAACTTCAACTCAAGTTTTGAGGCTCTTCTCTTAGTTTTTTGGCAATTCTGAATTTTGAAATTTCAGCATAAGCAAAAACGGACGCATGCGTCTTTTCGCAAGCTTTCTGAAAAGTGGTCATTTGCTGAAATTGGACACTCGAGCGCTGTTTTATGACCGTTTGAAGTATCGTCGTCGTTTTTCGCCTTTTCAGTGAAGATATCGTCTCTATTCATATGTAATTTAGCGTAAGTTACCGTATTTTAGCGTAATGTATTGTAATTTAGTGTAATTTAACTTAATATAGTGTAATTCAACATAATTTCAAGTAATTTAGCGTATTTTAGTATAAATATGCTAATTATTTATCAAAAGAAGTAATCTATCAAATAATTTAAACAAAAAATTCAAATCAGTGTTAGATTTTATTATCTTGCTCTTGCTCTTCATAGTGTCTAAAAAAAAAAAAAAGTAAACCGGCCATTTATGGCCGGCTTATGGGGAGAGTAAACCGGCCATAAAAATGGCCGGTTTGGACATTTTTGACGAAACCTCAGAATTCTGGGCATAAATATTAATTTCTGTTAAACTTTGGATATTAATAAAAATGTCGGCAAACTATGGATACAAAATATATTATTTGAGTGAGTCTATGGTACTATGCATAGCATGGATTAGTCCGTACTACGGAGCTATATTTTCATTTTGAAAATTCTAGTGGTTTATCCGAACCGTTCAACGTGATCTTCACATGAATATGTACTTGCATACTAAATTTTATATTTTTTCGAACTTTTTTACTATATTTTAAGAAAGGTAGAAAATCACTTGATTTGAAAATTCTAGACCATTAAAAAAAAACAGTGATTTTCTATCTATCTAAAAAATAGTAAAAAAATTCTAAAAAAATACAAAATTTAGCCCACAAGTATATTCCCATATGTAATTCATGTTGAACGGTTCGGATCGACCGTTAAAATTTTGAAAACGAAAATATTAATTCGTAGTACGGACCAATCGCTATGCATAGTAACATAGACTCACTCACATTATTTTGCAAACTCTGATACGCTGGGTTTATATTTTTTTCCATTGGCGACATCAATTGAAGTACTATTTTTTTTCTCCATTGGTACATTCCGGTACACTTAAAATATGGTGACATCAATTGAAATACTATTTTTTTTCATTGGTTCAGAATTTTAAATGCTGGTACATGAGTTAGCTTGCACCTACTATTGACTCGAGATAACATGGGATACAAAGGAAAGGAATTCAGTGATTTAGTTTGACATAAATAATTGAGAAAATCAGACAATACATTTCTTTCTAGATTTTATCAACTTTTACCTTTTTGCAAGCCTAATTCTACAAGCCAAATTTCCTTTTACAAGCCTAATACCATATACAGTGAAGTATGCTTTAACCATAATAACTACCAAAGAGATTGCAGCTAAAAAAAAAATTTGACGAAGCAGCAGCCTTGAGCATTGAACAGTCCACTGTGATGTGCAGTATTTGGAGGTGATTTCTGATCTGTACCGAAAATTGATAGGTACCAAAAATTGATGATCAAGCATTAGAAATTTAAACAGAAAGTTGCAAATAAAAACAAAAATAAGCAGCAGGTAAACTAAGCATTAAAAATCATCAAGGTAAAACTAAGAACTATAATTAGACAAAGCATTTTACAATGATACAGCTACATCAAAAGACATCTTCATCATCCTCATCAGACAAAGCACAACAATATTCAATAGTATTAAGAAAATATAAACATAAAGAACTAAATTTGCCCATTAACATTCACATAATACATATTCATAACTTAAAATGAAAAACATAATAAATGGTGTAACTAGCTTTCTTTCTATTAAGAAACACTTCATTCTTCTCCTGATTGTAATGCACAAATTATTAGTTCCAGTCTTTTTTCCATCTCCATAAGATTCCAATTTCTGACAAGAAAGTCCAAGTCATATTGTTTTGAATCTGCAACCTTACACACAGAGCGTTGCCTTTGCCACTAGACCAAAAGCTAAAGTTGATTCTCAAATACAGAAAATTGTTACCATCTGAGAGCAAGGTTTGCTTGTGGACTCGTTTAGATAATATATAATAATATTAGTTTCTTATTGTAATTCTTTACTACTATATTATCAATGCTGCAAAAAATTCAAAATACTTCAATCAACATGTTCACACGATTTCTTCTCTAACTTAAGTATTTTTTTGCCAGTATACCTAGTCCCAGATTTAATACATAATTCGTACTTCACAATGTACGGTTGACGTTTGTAAATACATAATCCTTACTACGAGTTAAGACTTGACATTATTTGTAAATTATTTATAGATCTCTACTTAAACAAATTAAGAGTTAGACATGTAACACTGAATGTGAAAGATTGATAGCTTACCAAAATAGCTGCCAAGCCATAATATAAAATCAACATCATATAATCAAACTTCAGCAGAATTCTAGGGTTAGTACTGTTCTTGAGTTAGTGACTATTCTTCTCCACTGTTCTATGTTTGGATGACCCTAAGAATAGAGCTATTCCTGGGGTTAGCGCTGTTCTTGCTAACCCATCCAAACGATGGAATAGCGCTAACCCCAAGTTAGCGCTATTCTTGCTATTCCCAACATTGCATCCAAATGCACGCTAAATGAATTTCTACAATATCATATAATCAAACTCGAAAGTTTGTGTTCTGAGAATAAGATCAGCAGAACAGAATGAAATCCTGAATACAAATCTCAACCCACCAACTAGAAAGCTAAAAAGTGTTAATTGCAACAATGCCTCAACTGTTAGTCGCAATGGGTTGCCATTATGCCAATCAATCAAATAAACATCAAAAATAAAAAATCAGGTCTAAGAGACCAATAGATCCCCAGTGCATTGCAACATATTCAATATCTCTTGCCAGGACCAGAATATAATTACCCAAAGAAATATGTACCGGCAGGAAGAGACCCTTCAATATTTGAATAATTAGAGCTACATATTCAAATGTAGAACTTTTGGTAAGCTTTCCATAGACATTACCTTTCTACAGTTATGTTTGATTCAACTTAGGACGTCTTTCATCCAAACAATGGGCATAGTACAAATATAAATTTCCTATTTGACCCTACTAAGATATTAATTATCTCATATACCCTTGCACAATGAATATAGCACACATACTCCAAAATGCAGCGAATTTTTCCCGTTTACCTCCCAACCCTCTAAATAACCACAAATTTCTTTGCACGCACTATCACCTGTGCCCTCCCTTCAGTGCGGTGATGTAATGGTTTAGGCACTGTTATCTACCAAAGATGATGGAATAATGAAATTGCTTAAGTCAGTCCATGTAAATGATAAGATTGGGCCACAAATAGAACTAATTTTGGGGCTAAGACTAATAGATTCCAGCCAAATTTTAGTTCCAACAATTATTACAGAAAGAACAGTGAGCAAAAAGATGAAGAGTATGAATGTAATTGAGCACCATCGATGATTGACAACACCAGAACAAGTAATAACAAGATGTTTGCTACTAAACATTGCACCATTGAAAGAAAATAAAATGCTGGAGGAACAGTAAATTTACTAATCATTCTAGAGAGGTTGGGTATCAACAATTGCTTCGAAAATCTTTCGCTGAAGATCCTCCTCAGCAACCCAGAGGGAACTCCGCAGGCGCAAAAGCTCTCTTTTCTCTTCCTTATCTTCTTCCTTCTTTTCCTCTTTCTTCCTCCAGCTCTCCAGCTTCTCAGCTCTTTCTTCCATCTATTCATCACAGTTAAAATGAAATAGATACCATTAAATGACAGTCCTGCATAGTTACCGAAGCTCATACAGAGAGTTCCCTTTCCTATTTTCAGTAGCTCTAATGGACTTCAGTTTCAATCTAGTTAGTTATCACAACCTAGGTATAATAGTCGGCTTCAATATTTTCATTTTTATATCCTTTAGGTAGTTGCATCAAATTATACTCCCATATCAAAATAAATCATGATCAAATTATATTTTTTTTAACTAACCAAAACCAAAACACAAGCAATTCAAATAATAAGAGCATTGAAACTGACTGAAAAGAAAGTAATAAAGATAATAATATTTGTCATACAAGGATTTTGTGGAACTCTTTCTGGAAGGCCTTGTGCTCGGCAGCACGGGTCTGTGCAGCAGCGGCCTTGGCCTTCTTCCTCTCCTCATTTTCAATGCGCATGGCCTCACGGCGAGCATCAGCCTTTCTCTGCTTCTCGATCCGGAGCATCTCCACCTCATAAATGTACTCCTTCCTCATCTGCTTCACCTGCTTCCCGTACGCTCTCCTTAGCCGCTCCAGGTTAGCCCTCGCTACCCTCGGGTCGCTCGGGGGGCTCCAGCTCCCAAGGAATTCGCATGGTTCCCTCCTCAGCTCGTCGTCGCTGCGAGAGGAGGAGAGACGACGGAGGGATTGGGATTGCGGTTGCTGGAGAAGATCGAACCCCCGGCGGAGAAGTGAAGGTGATCCTCGGTTGAGGAATCGTGTCAGCGCCATTGATTGCCGATTGACCAACAGATCGGTCTTAAACCCTAACGCTGGCCTCGGCCTTTATAAGAAAATAAGCCTGGTTGTGGAGGTCTCGCGTGCTGGGTCTGCTTTCGGGTTTGTTTGGTCAGCGTGGCCCGATTTTCTGGTAGGGGAGAATGTCTTTACCCTCAGCCTCAGGCAGAATGGGCCCACTGGGATGCCCTACATGGGCCGCAATTTCAATAACATTTTCCACTATATATTACTCTTTTTCTTTGCTTCTTAACTTTTTGCATGAAAGCTAAGCAGAGTTTTCATCATTTTCACATATTAGCTTTCTCAGCTATGGTTTAGGGTTTACCATTTCTTTCATTTGCATTTGCTGATATCTAACCTATAAAAAGAGAAACCTCACATCACATCACATACGCCCATAACACCCCAAAAGAGCTGTACACACTGACAGTACCATATATAATATTTTGAAGTATATAAAGAAGCAAACAAATTTGTGCTAATGCAGTGCCAATGATATACCAAGATTACATTCCTAGTTATACTTGTCAATTTATTTTTATTGACCTTGCTTTCTGTAGGAAAATGGAAGAAGCGAAAGAGCCAGTTAAAGAATATTTGGAAAATAGAGGGGTGGATAACGACATGGCCAACTTATTGCATGATTATATGATGAATAACGATAAAATTGAGCTTATTAGATGGCTAAAGAACATAAAATCATATGTTAAGAAATGGAACCAATTTACTGGTGTCTCTTTTGGGCAAAAAAATGGCTTTAATTTCTTTTAGTCACAACTCCATTTTCCTAAATACATAAATTTTCCTAATTTTTTATTATATCATTAATAAGTTGGTCTGCGTAATACCGGTATCATTAATAAGTTGGTCTGCGTAATACGATTATGATCTATCATCTATGTTTAATACGTACGACGAAACAGCGGCCTATAAATTGAAGATGGGCCCAATATCCCATTTTCAGCCCAATTATTTTAGTTTCTTGTATGTATTTTGCGGCAAGTAGCAATCACATATTGCTCCACACATGCACCGCAAAAGGCATAAGAAAAGCTTCTCACCCACGACATGATGACAAGAAGAGGCATGCATTGTAACCCCGAATGTGTGACGTGCCGTACGTAATTGGGCTGTGTAGGAGAACGCAGCCAAGAGAATTGATGGCCCGTGTAGTTGATGACTCTTCTGTTGTGGTTAAAATGGGTATAGATGTCGTTTACACATGCAGGCAACGGTACAGTACCATTCATTGGTACGCTATTGTGTTGCTTTTTTTATCTTTTTTACCCATTTTTGTTACTGGTATTATCAGGATCTGTTGTTAGATGTTTTGTGATTGAGTGGGCTAGCATTCGTAGCCACTGCCAAAGTCATCGTATCGTGGATTACATTCGGGTAAAGATGGGGTCATTTTAAAAAAGATTTTGTCAATAAACCCAAGATCCAATCTAGATTACTGGTTTAATCAAAATTCAAATGCGTATCCAATCTAACTCCATAAAAATCTTATTCTTTTGTAACAATTAACTCCAAATTTTATAACTTAAAGATACCAATGAAGCAGAATAAAATAATTTGAATTTTCTGTTATAAATTTTAGCCTAAAAACAAAAAATGGGTTCAAAAGTAAGCCTAGTAGGAGCGTACGAAGTACGAACTACAAATTTGGAACTCAAGCTGAGACGACCTAATAAACAAAGGCAACCATTGCGTCTCCATCCTTGCAATTATAAAAAATAATTTCAACAATTATCACTCAATTATTTTCAAATCATCTCCATCCTTACAATTAATATTTTAATATATTTATTTAACTTCTTTACAATTTACTTATTTGCATTTCTATAATCTACACTAAAAAGAAAATTTACTTCACATCTCTATAATTAAATTTACAATTATCATATCAATATTTAAAATCACTAATAAAGAGGATGGAGATGCCTTTTCAATTCAATTGCTATATAACAGTTCGTTTCTTTTTTTTCAATAACGACGTTCTTTGGGTCTTTAAAATATACTGCTGGAATTATAACACAGTAACAGATAAAATGGGGAGCCGGGAAGAGAAATATTTGATGATCCCTATTTTACAATTACATCTACAGTTAACCTTGATTTATTAACAGAGGAAAACAAGCGAAGCATCCACCAGCAGCCATTCCAAAAGATTCCTCTTTCATCCAAACTCGATTCCATATTGAAAAATGAAAAATTACAGAAACAATTTGTAAATCACCAATTTCATTTACTTGAGGAACTCGAGGACAGTGTAGAACGGGTCCAAATAGAGCGCATTGAAACCAGTGAACCCGGCCTGGAGACCAAGCTGCCGGAACTCATCTTCTGTCCGCCCCCTTCCTTGGGTCCCATAGATGGTCATGACAAATATGTCATTTTCAAGTAAGGCACGAGTCCTGCTACTGCTATCGGTCCCCTCTGGCAATACCGGCTCACAAGCTATCAATTTTCCTCTATCAGGCAAGGCCTCATAGCAGTTCTTTAATATTGCAATGCACTCTTCGTTTGTCCATGCAATTAGAATCAACTGCAAAGAAAAGAACCAGATCGAAATCAGATGTTTCATATTAAGAACCTATTTTTTTATAAAAATAAATATTTCTTAAATACAATCATAACATTATTTTTTAATCTGAGATCGAATTGATATCCAGTAGTATTTTCCTTTCAATGTGGCCAAAATTTTTTTTCAAAAGTCTAACCGAACCAACCAATTAAATTTTGTCAACAGAAAAACAAATGAACCAAAAAAATCGAACTAAATTTTGGTGTGTTTGGTTGAACTGAAATAAGAGAGATTAAGCCAAACAAAATATAAAAATCCAAAGTAATTTAAGTAAATATCAAGTAAATTCGGTTTGTTTAGTTGAACCGTAATAAGAGAGATTAAACCGAGCCAAATATGATAAACCAAAGTAATTCGAAAATTCAACCAAACCGAACCATTTAAACCCAAAAACATAACCATTTAATCCAAAAAAATTCAGTTTGGTTGAAAACCAAATAAATCGGATCCAATGAAAACCCTTAAATGTGATAGTTGAAGTTCCTCCAATTTGCATTAACAACTAGTTTTTTTTCCCTTTTTGCCTTGGTATAGCAAAGTTATGGAATTTCTTTGTAACAGAGGAAATTGGAAACCTATAGTTTAGTTTTCAGTACTATACCTTCATAAAGATGGCATCGCCAGGTGGAATGAATTTAAACATGTCACCACCAACATGGGTTACTCCTGCATATATGGTTAAAGAGCATCAGTTTATATGTATTCTTTTCACCTGCTCATCAGCATAAATTTAAACAAGTCTAATTATGGTCCATTAAATCTTTTATAGTGATCTATTCCAACTTATCTAGCTCGGACATGAAGCCATAACACTCTGTAATTACCATCACACCATAGAGGCAATCTTTAGAGGTAATAATCATTGTGTTTTTATCAGTAATTTAGGTTCTTTATTCAATCAAGAGTAGGACTAATTTAGTTAGGTTAGTAATATAGAGCTGTATGAGGCTATGGACCCCTATCTGCTGTTTTTCAACAAATTGAAATGGAATTCCTAAATTACCAGATCCTTCGCTGCTTCACTAATATATTGCCAATTTTAAATAACATACTCGAATAATTACATGTTTGGTTTAGTGGTGTCTAACAAGGTAGCAAACATGACCACCTCACAGAAGTAAATAAATAAATTCAGTCCCCATCAACTTGATTGGTTTCTGATGGAACTGCTAGTCATGACAAGTTCACATCAGAATTTGGATGCACTAAGTAATTCAATCAAGATTGAATTTACGTAGAACAAGGAAGAATATGTGACAAGTTGTACAGCAAATTTAGGTCAATTCAGTATTTTATATATTGCTTGCTGGGAACGGATATAGTAGTTGGAGATGTTTAGCAAAATACCATGAACAAGCCTATAAATAGACTCCATGTAATAGACTAATTGTAATCAAGCACACAAGATCAATACAAGATTCTCTCTTTTTCCTGAACTATTAAGTTGGAGATGTTTAGCAACATATCACAATCAAATCTATACTCCATGTAATTGTAATCAAGCACAAAAGATTAATACAAGATTCGCTCTTTTTCCTAAAACTATGAAGTTGGAGATGTTTAGCAATATACCAGAATCAAGTCTATAAATAGACTCCATGTAATTGAAATCAAGCATACAAATTCAATACAAGATTCTCTCTTTTTTCTAAACTATTAAGTTGGAGATGTTTAGCAACATATCATAATCAAATCTATAAATAGACTCCATGTAATTGTAATCAACCACACAAGATTAATACAAGATTCACTCTTTTTTCCTAAAACTATTAAGTTGGAGATGTTTAGCAATATACCAGAATCAAGTCTATAAATAGACTTATGTAATTGTAATCAAGCACACAAGATCTATACAAGATTCTCTCTTTTCCTAAAACTATTAGATACAAAAGCTAAATGATTAAAATTGCAGATGAACAGGTAAAAGACTCACCAGGAATCTCCGGTGCAGCTGCAACAACCTCAGGCAAGTCAAAATTGACTCCAGCTCTGACAGACGGGACCTTTTTCATTATCATCTCCAGACAGGCGCCTGAGCTACCTCCCACATCGACCAATAGATCCACCCCATGAAACCCTGACTTTTTATTTTTTCGAGGAAACCCTGTCTTGTAACATTTTAGAAGCCTTACCATGAATGGCTCTGAGACCCCCTTCATAGCCCGCAACATCAGCCCATTGGCCTCGGGATCCGTGCCATAATACTCGTAAGCTGACACCCCTCCATTGGCGCGCCTAAACGGGTCGGGTCCAGTCGGATCCAGTACAGCCTCATGGAGCTTTGGCCAAGCGAGTATTAGCGCATCCTGGTGGTGTTGCAGCACGTAGTCTGCATAAGAAGATTCCCCAACTAGGGTTTGGCCAATAGAAGTGAGGGAGTAGCGGCGGGTCCCAGTGTCAGATATGTGCTCTTGGAAGATGTTGTAGGAGGAGAGGAGGCGGAGGAGACGCTGAAGTAGGGAAGGGTCGTCGGAGGAGGGGAGGATCTCGGAGGTGGAGAGAGGGTTGTTCTCGCCGGAGCGCCAGATGGCGGCCGGGACGCCGAGGCGGATCACTGCCGTGAGGGCCATTGGAACGGAGAGTAGATTGGCGATCTCCAAGATAGCGATGCTCGCCTCCGGGTCGGAGGCGGCAGCTGTGCGAGGAGGTGGTGACACCATTTTTGGATTTCGGATAGCGAGTTGTGCAGATAGAGAGGAGCTTACTGAGAAGTGAGATGGGATTTGCTGATTCGAGAAAAAAATGTTGTTCTTTTTGGTTTTCTTTGTCGAAACAGAGTAGTAGTACTGCAGAGGTGACTTCTCATTTCGCGATCGAGATAAACCGACAGAGCGGGAAATGTTACGTTGTATCGGCGGATAAGATAAGTGTCAAATTTCGTTTTATGTTCAACAAAAAGTTATCTTGAAATTTGAAAGCAAGTTTCAGAGTTAATTTAGAGTTAATTTCAAAAACACTATACTCATACAATTGTTTTTGATTACCTTTAGTATTTAAAAATTGAAAAAAAATCTTGTACAATCTCTAAAATTAATTTCTGAAATAAATAAGAAAATAAGGATTAATACTTTTACTAACATGACGTTTTGAAAGCAATTTCATTTAAAAAATATCTTTTTATTCATGAGATTATCATACTTATCTAAAATTGCAAAAAAAAATTGTCACGTAAAATTTAAAATTAGATTAAATTACTAATATAGATACTCATTACAGTCACTTGTGTGTATTCTCTGATTGTGCAAATTACTCATAGTCAGGTTCAACTCAATTTGGTACCTATTTTGAATATGAGTAAGGCTTAGATGTTATGAATAACATAAGTTCTTTCGTTCTATTGCCTCAAAAATTTATTGTATGAACTTCAAACGACAAATTCAAACTGTTAAAACAGATGTACTTCATCATTGATGCGTTTACATGTCAAATTTATAAATTTTTGAATTCATTTATTATAAAGTCAAGCAGTCAAAAAATAATAAATTTATTTTTATCATTTTTTTACGATTTTATACCAAATAAACTCAAATCTCATTCTACACGTTCAGGATCTGAATTCCAGTCGCACAGAAAATATAGTTTCTTCGAAGCCCA
Organism: Carex myosuroides; assembly: GCA_028015225.1. Lineage (NCBI taxonomy): Eukaryota > Viridiplantae > Streptophyta > Magnoliopsida > Poales > Cyperaceae > Carex > Carex myosuroides. Next base: position 7,055,668 of record CM051471.1, read on the forward strand.
AATACTGAAAGTAACATATCCAAGCCATTCAAAACTTTATTTTAAGAGGATACAAACTCCTACCTGGACCAATCCTTCTCTTATTTGGACCTTTGAGCTGTGGGTCTTGCTGCAGTGTATCAGATTTCTGGGCCCAGTGGGTGCGTACGCACTACAAATTTGTAACTCAAGCTGAGTCGACCTATAAAAGATAATTTCAACAATATTTTCTCAATATTTTTGAAATTATCTCCATCCATACAATACATTTTAATTTATTTTTTAAAACATTAATAATTTAATATATTTATTTTAACTTCTTACAATTTACTTGCATTTCTAAAATCTACACTAAAAAAAATTACTTCACATCTCAATAATTAAAATTACAATTATCATATCCATATTTACCTTTCTTTTGTAAATAGGATGGAGATGCTCTCAGATACCAAATTGCTATATAATAGTTTGTTTTTTTTTCTTCGATAATGACGTTCTTTGTGTCTTTGAAATATGCTGCTGAAATTATAACACAGCAACAGATTAAACGGGGAGCCGGGAAGAGAAATATTAGATGATCCCTATTTTACAATTACATCTACAGTTAACCTTGATTTTAACAGAGGAAAACAAGTGAAGCATCCACCAGCAGCCATTCCCAAAGCTTCTTCTTTGATCTAAACTCAATTCAATGTTGAAAAATGAAAATTACAGAAACAATTTGTAAAGCACCAATTTCATTTACTTGATGAACTCAAGGACCGTGTAGAACGGGTCCAAATAGAGCGCATTGAAACCAGTGAACCCGGCCTGGAGACCAAGCTGCCGGAACTCATCTTCTGTCCGCCCCCTTCCTTGGGTCCTATAGATGGTCATGACAAATATGTCGTTTTCAAGTAAGGCACGAGTCCTGCTACTGCAATCGGTTCCCTCTGGCAATACCGGCTCACAAGCGATCAATTTTCCTCCTGCAGGCAAGGCCTCATAGCAGTTATTTAGTATTGCAATGCACTCTTTGTTTGTCCATGTCATTAGAATCCACTGCAAAGAAAAAATCAGCGAAATCAGATGTTTGATATTAAGAACCAATTTTTTTTATAAAATAAAATCATAACATTGTTTTAATCTGAGATCGAATTGATACCCTGTACAATGTTCCTTTCAACGTGGCAAAAAAAAAGAAAGAATAAGAATCAGAGAATTCTTCTGGCCATCAAAAGACCAATGTGACTAGGGGTGTTCAAACGGTCGGTTCAGTTAAAACCGAATTAAAATAGTCAAACCAAAATTTTATTCAATTTCAAAAGTCTAACCGAACCAACCGGATTAAACTTGTCAGCCGAATAACAAACGAACCAAAAAAACCGAACTAAATTTTGGTTTGTTTGGTTGAACTGAAATAAGAGAGATTAAATCGAACCAAATATAAAAAACCGAAGTAATTCAAGTAAATTCGGTTACTTTAGTTGAACCGAAAAGAGAGAGATTAAACCAAATCAAATATAAAAACCGAAGTAATTCGAAAATTCAACCAAACCGAACCATTTAAACCAAACAACGTAACCATTCAATCCAAAAAATTTCGGTTTGGTTGAAAACCAAATAAACCGGATCCAATGAAAACCCCTAAATGTGATAGTTGAAGTTCCTCCATTTTGCATTAACTACTATTTTTTTTTCCCTCTTTCCTTGGTTATGAGGTGGCCAGTATAGCAAAGTTTTGGAATTCCTTTGTAACAGAGAAAATTGAAAACCTATAGTTTAGTTTTCAGTACTATACCTTCATAAAGATGGCATCGCCATGTGGAATGAATTTAAACATGTCACCACCAACGTGGGTTACTCCTGCATATATGGTTAAAGAGCACTATCAGTTTATATGTATTCTTTTCACCTGCTCATCAGCATAAATTTAAACAAGTCCAATTATGGTCCCTGAACTATTGCAATTTTTTCGATTTACCCACCCCATGAACACCTTTTTTTATAGTGATCTATTCCAACTTATCTAGCCCGGACATGAAGCCAGAACACTCTGTAATTACCATCACCATAGAGGCAATCTTTAGAGGTGATAATCATTGTGTTTTTATCAGTAATTTAGGTTCTTTATTCAATCAAGCTGTATGAGGCTATGGACCCCTATCTGCTGTTTTTCAACAAATTGAAATGGAGTTCCTAAATTACCAGATCCTTGGCTGCTTCACTGATATATTGCCAATTTTAAATAACATACTCGAATAATTACATGTTTGGTTTAGTAGTCCCCATCAACTTGATTGGTTTCTGATGGAACTGCTAGTCATGACAAGTTCACATCAGAAATTTGGATGCACTAAGGAATTCAATCATAGATTGAATTTACGTAGAACAAGGAAGAATATGTGACAAGTTGTACAGCAAATTTAGGTCAATTCAGTATTTTATATATTGCTTGCCGGGAACGGATATATTAGTTGGAGATGTTTAGGAAAATACCATGATCAAGTCTATAAAGAGACTCCATGTAATTGACTAATTGTAATCAATTCCTATGACTATTAAGTTGGAGATGTTTAGCAATATACCACAATCAAGTCTATGAATAGACTCCCTGTAATTGTAATCAAGCACACAAGATCAATACAAGATTCTCTCTTTTCCTAAAACTATTAGATACAAAAGCTAAATGATTAAAATTGCAGATGAACAGGTAAAAGACTCACCAGTAATCTCCGGTGCAGCTGCAACAACCTCAGGCAAGTCAAAATTGACTCCAGATCTGACAGACGGGACCTGCTTCATGATTATCTCCAGGCAGGCGCCTGAGCTACCTCCCACATCGACCAATAGCTCCACCCCATCAAATCCTGACTTGTAACCTTCTAGAAGCCTTTCCATGAATGGCTCTGAGACTCCCTTCATAGCCCGCAACATCAGCTCATTGGCCTCAGGATCCGTGCCGTAATAATCGTAAGCTGGCACCCCTCCATTGGCACGCCTAAACGGGTCGGGTCCAGTCGGATCCAGTACAGCCTCATGGAGCTTTGGCCAAGCGCGTATTAGCGCATCCTGGTGGTGTTGCAGCACGTAGTCCGCATAAGAAGATTCCCCAACTAGGGTTTGACCAATAGAAGTGAGGGAGTAGCGGCGGGTCCCAGTGTCAGATATGTGCTCTTGGAAGATGTTGTAGGAGGAGAGGAGGCGGAGAAGGCGCTGGAGAAGGGAGGGATCGCTGGAGGAGGGAAGGATCTCGGAGGCGGAGAGAGGGTTGTTCTCGCCGGAGCGCCAGATGGCGGCCGGGACGCCGAGGCGGATCACCGCCGTGAGGGCCATTGGAACAGAGAGTAGATTGGCGATCTCCAAGATAGCGATGCTCGCCGCCGGGTCGGTGGCGGCAGCTGTGCGAGGAGGTGGTGGCGCCATTTTTGTGTTACTTGTGCAGAGAGAGAGGGCGGCGGGGGGGGATGATAAGATAGCAGTTGATGGCCGAGCGCGCTATCGAGTAGATGAATGCTCAAGTGATGGTTGTTCTTGGAGTACGAGGTTGTGGGGTTATGAGGGCTGAAGAATTTAACAGAGCGGTTTTAGCTTCTTGCAGCACACTAACTTGTCTGGTTGTTGCGCTGCATGAGGCTAATGTGCCAATGTCCAGAGTCCAGACTATCTTAACAGGGAGCATGGTGGACCAAGTTCATTTTCTATCTGTGCAGCTTATAGGAACCTGGTCCTCTGTTGCAGATACGTTCCTAATATAATTTTAATTAATTCGTTTTTTCGTAGTATTATATTTTTGCAATGTATATTAATATATTAAAATTTTCAAACTTTAAATAAAGAAAACAAATTATTAGAATTCCTTTTAACTATGATTATGCACACAAAAAAGTCTACGAGAAAATAACTATCTAATAGTTCATGAATGAAAAAGCTACATGCCAATTTGTTTAATTCCTTTTAAATTTATTTTTAGAACAAACACAACAAAAAAATTAAAATGCAATAAAAAGAAACAACTATGTGATGATTACAAACTTTAGAAGTTCTTTCATACCTGAGAAATTTTAGAGAAAAATTGTGGAAACTTCATCTTGGAAATGACCGTACAACATGAAAAGGTTGGAGTCTATAAATAAATTGGAAAATTAGGAGAACAAGATAAAGAGTCAGGATTAAAATAGTATTATATGTTGATTCATTTATTCTTTTCACTTTTCGTAATTCGGTCTAAAAAAAATACCAGACACAGACAGTATCACAGATTTGAAATTCGATGCAGAAATTTCATGTGATTATTAAATAGTTTAGATAACTTGATTTTTAATGTGAGTATAAATATGCTAATTATACATCAAACAAATTAATCTAACAAAAAATTCAACTAATGTGGATATATTTATTAATAAAAATGTCGGAAACTAGAGTTTAGAAATTAGAGTTTAGGGTTTCTTTTAAATATCACTAATTTTTATAAATATGTTATGTGAAAATTGTAAATCATTTAATGTACGGTAATTTTTAGGATTTAGGTTTTTAGAAATTGTTTAAAAAAAAAATACCAGACACAGACAATATCACAGATTTGAAATTCGATGCAGAAATTTAATGTGATTATTAAATAATTTAGATAACTTGATTTTTAATGTGAGTATAAAGATGCTAATTATACATCAACAAATTAATCTAACAAAAAATCCAACTAATGTGGATATATTTATTAATAAAAATGTCGGAAACTAGAGTTTAAAAATTAGGGTTTAGGGTTTCTTTTAAATATCACTAATTTTTATAAATATGTTATGTGAAAATTGTAAATCATTTAATGTACGGTAATTTTTAGGATTTAGCTTTTTAGTGTTAGATTTCAACATCTTGCTATTCATATTGTCTTTAAAAAAAAAAAAAAGCAAACCGCCCCATAGGGGGGGGTCAGGGTATTTTTAGTAAAAATTTGGGCTCGCAGATTTGATATTTTGTTTTTTGTTGGGGGTATTAATAAAAAAAAGCGGCGTTTTTTTGTAGTATTATATTTTTTTTGCAATGTATATTAATATATTAAAATTTTCAAACTTTAAATAAAGAAAACAAATTATTATAATTCCTTTTAACTATGATTATGCACACAAAAAAGTCTACGAGAAAATAACTATCTAATAGTTCATGAATGAAAAAGCTACATGTCAATTTGTTTAAATTCCTTTTAAATTTATTTTTAGAACAAACACAACAAAAAAAATTAAAATGCAATAAAAAGAAACAACTATGTGATAATTACAAACTTTAGATGTATTTTCATACCTGAGAAATTTTAGAGAAAAATTGTGGAAACTTCATCTTGAAAATGACCGTACAACATGAAAAGGTTGGAGTCTATAAATAAATTGGAAAATTAGGAGAACAAGATAAAGAGTCAGGATTAAAATAGTATTATATGTTGATTCATTTATTCTTTTCACTTTTCGTAATTCGGTCTAAAAAAATACCAGACAGACAATATCACAGATTTGAAATTCGATGCAGAAATTTCATGTGATTATTAAATAGTTTAGATAACTTGATTTTTAATGTTTACTAAAAAAAAATACCAGACTATGTTTGAGTTATAATTATTGTAATTCTGGTTCAGTACCTCTCTATTTATTATTAATATTCATTACATGTTCCAACCATATTTTATTTGTGCGTTTTAAAAAATGGTAATTATCAAAGGTTTAAATAGCGTTTATCGCGTCATAGCGGAACGGTTGAAAAAATGGCGCTATGGCCATATAGCGCCGCTATAGCGGCGCTATATGGCCATAGCGTCATAGCTTTTTTGGTCCGAAAACGCTATAGCAGCGCTATAGCGCCACTATAGCGCGCTATTTAGAACATTGGTAATTACTCTGAAATTTAGGATATGTGGAGGGATCCAAATTTGCTGAAATTCGAGATCGTGAACAGTAACCCTGAAATTCCTGAAATTCAGAATCCAGCTGTTAAACTGTTTCGAGATGCGTGCACAGAATAATCAGCTATTTCGGGATGCGTGAACAGAAAAAATTGGACGGCTGGATTCGGAATTTCAGAGGTTTCAGAAGTACTGTTTATGGAACTCCAATTTCAGCAGATTTAAATTCTTATGTGGAGCGCGGTCATGCAGTTGGCTAGTGTGAAGGCAACTGCAAACCACGTGTGCAGTATCAGAGCAATCACCGAAGGCAATTCGAGCATAGAAGGAAAGTCGTTGCTGTTGATATCTCACTTCATATTGGCGAGAGCAGGGTGAGCAGAAAGAACATGATGACCTAATACATGAAATATTTGAAGTTTGGAAAATCATGGAGAGAGAAACAAGAATAGAGAAGACCACCAACGGGCGCGATAATTAATCACTAGTTTAAGTTTTTTCATTTTCTTCACCCTTTTCTATCATCTGTTTTCTTTTTTTAACCTTTACTTTGTTTTTACTTTATTTGTCTTTTTCTTATTTAAAATCGAGTTTCTTCTTTAAAATTCATCCATTGTAATCAATTGAGGTTAATGAAAATAGAGACTTGACTCCTGTTGTTTTCTCAAAAATAAATTTAGGATATGTGAAAGATTAGCTTCAATGTCCGATTTGACATAACTGACTATGATTTTTCTAGAAAGATTTAATATCCGTTCAATCAAAGAGTTGGTGGTCTAGTTTCGGACTTAATTTTTTGTTAGTCGAATTGAATTGAACACGGATTAATTTGAACTTGAATCGAAATCTATATGAAAATAATTGTTTGAATTTTTTATATTTAATTTTATATTATCTTACATAATTAAAATGTAAAATAATTAATGTGTATTATGTTTATAGATTGTTATTATCTAGTTACAATATTTTATTGATATTTTTATCAGAGATGATGTAATAGGCCTACGGCCGAATTCACATCTCTGAGATATCCAATTTTTCAAAATGCGATTTTCACGTGATATGCGATAGGCCACCGCGGTATGCGGATTTTCATACAAACTTATGTATACGGATTTTAAAATGAAAATTCACACACACACACACACATATAAAAGAGGGTTCCAATACCTCATTTTTTTTATACCTCATCATACCTCATATTTCATATTTTCGTTTTCAAAGTTCAAACTGTGGATCCAAACTGCTCAACATGATATGCATACTAAAATATTTCTGGGGATGAAATTTTATAATTTTTGAATATTTTTTACTATTTTTTAAGGAGGAGAGTTCAAATGCACCATAATTTTTGTGCTCCAATATGCTTCACATTCTTTATCTCTATTTTCAAAGTCCGAACAATTGATCCGAACCGTTCAACATGATCTTCATAATAAAATATGTTTGGAGATCAAATTTTATATTTTTTAGAATTTGTTTACTATTTTTTTAGATAGGTACAATATCACTTTATCGGATGGTCCAGAATCTCCTTACAAAAGTGATTTTGTACCTATCTAAAAAAATAGTAAAAAAATTCTAAAAAATATAAAATTTGGTATCCAAGCATATTTTATTATGAAGATCATGTTGAGCGGTTCAGCTCGACCGTTCAGACTTTAAAAATGAAGATAAAGAATGTGGAGCATACTGGAGCACAAAAATTATGGTGCATTTGAACCCTCCTCTTTTTTAAGATAGGTACAAAATCACTGTTTTTGGAATGTTCAAAAAACAGTGATTTTCTACCCATTTTAAGTAAAAGTTTTCAAAAATTATAAAATTTCATCCCAACCATATTTTAGTATGGATATCATGTTGAACGGTTCAGATCGACAATTTAGACTTTGAAAACGAAGATATAAAATATGAGTTATGATGAGATATGAAAGGCATGAGGTATTGGAACCCTCCTCGGACCTGAGTTGGATGGAGAGCCTACAACCTCACTTGCCAATAGTATATATCCAAAAAGAGAGCCTACAACAAATTTTGGAGTTGCTTAAATTATGTAGTAACCAAACTTCATGAGATATGCTTGAAGTAACATTTATTTTTAATAACATTTATTTTTATTAATTTATAGGTCTCTCTAAAATTGACTCTTGCAACTTACAGCAATGAAAAACTAATTAGATTCTACTATTGTTATGAATGTAAGAAGTCCTACTTTTTGTAAAAGAGTATATGAGACATTGTCCAAATGACTCGAATCATATAATTGTCAGTTTTACATATTAAAATTATCAAATAAATTTATATTTAAATGGTACAAGTTACTGTTTCATAAAGTTTTCCGATGTAACAACAAATTTTGTTTTCAACTGCGATGGCACTATAGTGCATATTTATACACTGGGAGTTGTAGTAAGAAATCACAATCTCAAATTTGTAGAGAGATTTACGAAAGCTTAGAAAAAAAAATTGAATGAGAAAGTACTAACAGATTTTTTTTTATTTGATCTCAAGTTTCTAAAATAAAAATATTAACCACAAATTGAAAAATATATTATCATATAAAAATCAATTGCTAAACAAAATTTATTTGTATTGTGTTCCAGTATATTTGAAAATTTGTTTACATAAGTTAATAGAAGAAACGACAATAAATTAGAAATGTAATATCTACTCGTTCTAAAGTTTCAAAATTGAAGAAATCTACCACAAATTGAAAAAAGAAATTGATCACAAATTGAATAATCGATAATTTAAATTGGAAGATTATTGAAAAATCAAAAATCAAAATCAACTACAAATCGGAAAATGGAACAAGATGATGACGTGGCCATCTCCAGTTTAACACTGCATTTTACGGTGTACATATATAGCTTGGAAAATTGGCCGAGTCTAATTTGACTCGGCCGAGTCAAAACGATATCGGTCAGATCCGAGTTGACATTCACCCGAGTTTCGCGCTATATGACCATAGCGCCGTTTTTTCAGCCGTTCCGTTATAACGCGATAAACGGTATTTAAACCTTTGGAATTCACCCTTATGTGGTATCATATTTCTAGTTATGATCTCATTACACTTGGTAATTTTTCTTCACAATGAGTATTAGATCGTTTTAGACTAATCAACTAGATCGTTTTTAGACTAATCAACGTCGTTGTGTTTCTAATTGGTACTACTGTTGTACCAGAAAATTTGAGTTGTACTGTATTGTTGGTAGAAATTAGTTTAATACTCATGTGTCCTAAGATAAGAAAAAGTACGTCTCTGCTTGATTCTGCTTCAATTTGAGAAATCGTGCATCTTTATTGTTATAAAGAGTCAGATTTGTGTGTAGGAATGATGATTCGATGATTCGGATATTTGGAACTAAATGAGAACTTAATTTAATGCAAGTTACTTTGGGAACCAAATTTATAATAAATTTAGTTGAAAGAGAAATATTTATCTCATAATTATTAAAATATAATAAAATGAAATTTGAGTTATTAATATACACCAGATAGAAAGGTGTGGATTTTATTTTATGTATTATTCAGCGTGTTCGGATTAGACTAAAGTTCCAAATAAAAGTAAATTTATCCAAGGTAAAATCAGTTCCAGTAATATTTCATATGAAATAATGAAATCGCTTAGAAAACATTTTTACAAGAAATTAACATTACTCCAAGATAAACATAAATGTCTGACAGATCTCCAACAGATACATATATTACAAACACTAGTTTATTGCTTTCCAATTACAAGAAATACCTTGTAACTCCATTTGTAGTATTACAATATCTTTATCCAGTCAATCCATTTTCTCTCCATCAATTGTTTCTTGATGTGGATTTGTGATTTTTTCTTCATTTGCACCCTGAGAAACAAACAAACATAAAAAACATAAATATAATGCACCTTGGTATGAAATGCAAAAACAAACCTTACATTAGATAAACCCTAGTATATTCTATAGCCTATTACAGTAAACATAATTAATAAAGGGTTTCCAAACTTGCTTGTTTCACCATAGGGAAAGCGTTGGAGAAAAATTCTCATATTATCTTTACACCAAATAGAATTACTGATAGCTTAGGAGCAATTTCCAAAAACAAAAAAAAGTAGAATTAATGAGTATTGATTCTAGATGCACACAGTAATTACTTGAGAAAATCGGTTGGTACAAGTAAATTCCAACACTCAAACAAGAAAAAAAAAACTAAATGATAATGATACTAATTTATACCGCTGCCCCCACTTAAAGGGCAAAGTTGCAAAAATTAGCACAAACCAACACCCCCAAACCCTCCAAAAGCATATACTGCGCACCCATTCTTTAATTCAGAAATAATAACTTGTTATTTGTTAAACTAACCACAGGGCTCGAATTTTGCATTTTAAACCAAATAACATAATTATGCCACAAAATAACCTCAATCAATGGATAACCAGAAAGTCAAAAACTAAACATAATTGCAACTCCTCTAATTTAGTTCTGTGGTTGCAACCAACAACGATAAGTGGAACCCAAGAGCAATTACATGGAGATCAGGAAAATAATAACAATCCAAATGGAGCTTACCTGTTCAGCATTCTTAGGCTTGTACGGGCAAGCAGGCGGGACCCGCTCAGGCTTCTTGTACTCCCACCCAAATAGACTGTACACCTTTCTCTGCAATTATCATTAAGTGTAAAATAAATATTCTTAAAAGAATAAGTTGAATGTTGTTATTGCATTAATCAGGTCTGGTACTGGCCAACTTTTTTTTTTATTTTAATAATAGGCTATTGCCCGTTTCATTAAGAAACTTGGTAACCAGTTACATCAAAAGGATCTTGTGTTATACCACAATCATCCTTGTACCAATGTTCAAAAGTTCATAAATTGTTCAGAACTTCTTACTGGCCAACTGCCATTTCAGATCCAATTATGGTCTGAATCAGATCAGACTATACATTTTAACAAAATATTAAAAACACTCAAGTGTAAAGCACTACAATTTACCCGGGGTAAATATATATGCCAACACAAGTACTTAAAATTACAATCGAAAACGATATTTAAAAGAAGATAATGTTTCTTCTTACCTAACTAATGGTAAAATTGTACATCTCTGTTCTTTTGGTTAACAAAATACAGTAGGTATTTTGCCTACTTATCAAAAAAATATCTGGATGTGGGTTAATAATCACCACTAAAAATGTTTCTCTTCATAGGTATTAGGAATTATTCAGTAGGAACAAAAACAAAACAAAAAAAACAAGAGAAAAGGGTAGTAACTTACAAGAATGAGATCAAAGAGCAAGGGAAGCGCGTTGACCACTGGGATTAGAAAGAGAGGCACCAAACAAAAGATGCAAACCTTCAATATAAAATAAACAATTTCAGGTTTTTACAGAAAAAAATTAGCATCTCTCGATCGATCGAGAATAGGAGGAATAAAATCACATCGATAATTTAGAGAAATTAAAAATTGAAACTTGCCATGGTATCAGATCGCTTCGATCTCTTTTGATTTTCGACGAAATGGAATCTCCAATACTCGAAAGAGGAAAGGTGGATTACCGCGGCGACTATTTTATCTCTCTTGATTTTGCGAACCATCTCCGGGACATTTTTTGTTTATAACCCTGTCGAGAAAAATTAATTTGGTTTAGATCTTGGGCCGTACAGTTAGCGAGTTGGGCTGTTTTGGCCCAATTACAAGGGATAGATTTATCGCACCAGTTAATTTGAGTTCATGATACGTCATATTTTTTTTTCCTTAGATAATTCAGATCCCTAATTACCTATTAGAAAATGTTAGGAGAATTTTTATTCACTAAACGTTTTAAAAAAATAATTACCAAAAGCTTTTGGGTTTTTCTACTTTTTATTGTATACTAATTACATTCAAATTTTATATTTTTTTATGCATGGGCATTAATTACAATTGCAATGTAGGATAAAAATAGGCCATATTGTTTTGCCGTTTAACCAAAGTTTCAAACTTCAGTAATTATCACAAAAAAATATGTTATGATGTGTGTCAATGTGTCATATAAACTTATAATAGAATAATATATAATTAAATCATTCCATCAAATCCGTTTATCTTTACTTCCCGAATATCCATGCATTGTAAATATGCGTTACCATTTTACTGATGGGTACATTAAAAAGGAACAATAATTAATGTACTTCCAAATTTTTTTTTTTTGTATACTATAATTAGCAATTAATAAAAAGATCAATAGAGATCATATATTCATTAATTGCGTTATTTATAAATCAATTAGTAGAATTTATTCACTATATATGTTTCGCATTCTATAATTGTATAATCCTTGTGGTGCATTGGAGGATGGTAATATAAATAAATGGGAATGATATCTTGGTAGATATTCTACATGGGGACCATATATAAAACTATAAAAGTAGACTTCAGACCTTTGAAAAATGCAAACAATTTAGAAAGAAAGATTGGTAAACAAAAGCAAAGAAATATAATTATGAAGCTACTTCTCCTCCTCTGCCTCTTCTCTCTGAGTTTTACGTTGCTATATGCTTCCATCGTAGAAGACATCTGCAAAAATGTGACCGCAAGACTGAAGAGCTACGACTTCTGCATCACCTCTTTTCAGGCAGTACCGAAAAGTCGTAATGCTGACAAATACGAGTTAGCAGTTATAGGCCTCCATCTGTCCGGATCCGTGAATTCATATCACCGACGGTACCGTAATAGGGAATCTTTTACAATTACTTGATCTGGACCGTTCTTTTTAACTTGGCACCCATCTCAAAGCCCAATAATACTGCCCCCCTCAGTCAGCCCGAATCCCAAACCGGCTGAGAGTTAATCTCAACCGTAAATAACTAATTGTAAAAGGGAATCTTTTACGGTACCGTCGAGGATATGGACTCCCGGATCCGTATCCTCCCAGATACCTGCCTCAAGCAAATTGAAACGGACGGCTCAAATTAATCCTATCTGGACCAAACTCAATCCGATGCCTATGTAGACTATAGGGGGTCCATTTTGAGATTCGTGTCATGTTAAAATAACCGTTCGATCATAATTTGCTTGAGTCAGGTAACCTGAGGTGATGTGAATTCCCATCTGTCCTTGGCCAACCATAACCTTGCCAAGGCGAAGAAACTGCACGAAGTTCCGAGCTTGTCAAACTCGACGAAGTCATGCATCCATGTGTGTGTTGAAGTCTATGAGCCGTCACTTGTAGAATTAAACATGGCAATTGAAAATGCTCAGATGAAATCGCCGTTTAGTATGGATATAGCATCGGCAGGCATCAATGTGTCAACTTGTGAGCAAGCGTTTGAGGAGGCTGGTGAGAAAGACCTCCTAACATTTGCCGTTTAGTATGGATATAGAAATGCTTTTAAATTAGATTGCATTATGGGAGCTATTGATGCTTTGCTTCATCCTCGGCAATGAATGTAATTGCTCGAATAAATAAATAAATAAGATATCCTAACATTTGTCGGGGAGAATATCATGCACTTGAAATTTGTACTTATCAAATCATTTTTTTGATCTAGTGACAAAGGCACATGGCTCTCATATAGGAGGTTATGGGTTCGAAACCCACTTTGTGGAGAAATTCTCTATAATATATATAGAAGTTTGAAAGTGTGTTGGGTGGCTTGATCTCTCACCCATGATTTAAAAAAAAAAAATCATTCACATATCGGCTTAATTAATACTTGAAACCATACTCAATAAATTTTGGTTTATAATCAAGTTGGAAATAGTATTGCAGTCTCAGTTATAAAAGGTTTATATATCCTAATTACACTCATTTTTTCCTATTTGGGTCTAGTCGTCCCTGCTCCTAAGTGCAAAGTCGCTTCAATTTATCTCCAATGAACACGACATCATATATAATCTTTAAAGGAACTCATAATATAAATGGTAAATATAATTTCAACAATTTGCTACCAATTATCATGAAGGTTCTAACAAGTTGATTGATTATGATCAGATATATCTCGATACCAGTTGTAAACTTTAATCTCACCGTGTTTGCAATGCCCATCAATCAATACAGTATCAACAAACCCTCCAAGGAGCATTTCAGCAAACAGTTGACGTGGGTTTATTAATTATGGTCCCAAACCTACAGAAACCCTCTATCAAAAGCGTACAAGTAAAAAATTATATATAACAATTATAAAATCAATAAAAAAATGTAAACAAAGGCAAAGGTAAATGTAATGATATGATAACAGTGAGCTTCCATAAGAGTCTTTCATTTCAAAATCTGACCCGACTTGATACCTCCGGTGATGACCCGAATCAACCGATAACCGGCTCGCAACTGAGCCCAACCCAACCAATAACCTGATCAAATTGCCATTCCAAGTTCATATACGTTACCAGTAAAATATATAGTTACTTTTTACCAGTTATCTTAATAAGTGTCTGATAGCAAAATTCAGATGGATTTTCTGCAAATTTCATTAATTAACGGGCCTGAATGAACCCGATCCAAAAGTAGCCAAATATTTGAATGTTCTCTTGCTTGCTCTCATCTTCTCATCATAGAATTGGTATCAAATAGCGACTAATGAACTGTTATCCTGGTACATATTGACCTCTCGTCATTTTTTTAGTGATGATATTAATTTTTAGAACATAAATAAATCTTACAGGTGTTTATGCTTGTACGTACGTTATGTGTTCATAACTAGAATTTCATTTATCATTACTCATAAAACTCTAGGCGTTCATACCTGAAAATTAAGGTGTTTATATTAGCACATTCTTCATCTAGAGTTTATAATATTTCAAGCATTTATATAAGAACTCCGCCTTTTTTGATCTGGAAATTAAAATTGGAATAGAAAAAGGAACAAAATTATCAAAACAGCTCAAAGTGGATATATCATTTGCACATTTTTTTAGTATTTGTCTAACTTTTTTTTTCGTTTAAACCTCCCATGAGGTACTTCATTTTATAGAAAAAAAAAACATAAAATACAAAATTTAGTTAAAAAGTGAAATTGATTCATTTTAAGTAAAACCTATCAATTGATTTATGTTTATATCAGCAGCCATTATCTTTTACAAGAGAAACAATACAGTTTTACTTTTGCCTTTGGGCCTTTTTGCTTGGAGATTATTATTAGGCCGTTATTAGACATTTTGACCTAGTACGGCACTTTGCATTCTTTTCCCACAAAAACTTGAGCTTTCATTTCAAATTTATAAAATATGATATAACCGTTCTTCCCTTGTTCTTTCTAACTTCAATCTTCCCAACCTCTATATACTCTATTGCACACCAAAGTGCTCGACAGATTGCTCCAGAGAAAGAAGAGAAATGCAATCTCTCCTAAGACTAATAACACTCGAACAAGATTGCAAAGGAATGGAGGTTGGAGGAGCATCTTTTCTCGCTTCATGCATCACTCTTCCACCCTCCCTACACCATTTCGCACCTGATGGGAATCAACTTTAATATGTCATATCTCGGGGAGAGTAGGCCGTATGGGAAATGAGTTGGGCTCGCTCCGTCGCGGGATAACAGGCCGATATGTGTACGAAGTTTGGAACTCTGGTTGGTTTGGAGATATTCAGACTCTGACCTATACGATATCTCTCTTAGCCAAAGTTTTTCGACCTTTGTTTAATGGATTTTCTTGTCTTATATAGTCTGTTCATAACCGCTATGCTGCACGGTTATGGGAGACTGGGCGGTTATGCAAACTGTATCGGCGATTATCCCTCGTGGAGGCGGTGCAAGCCAATTTCGGGCTAAGCCTCGCGAGGCTTTACAAGGCTTTTTATTGGGCCCTGTTTGGATGGATCCTGGGCTTTTCATATTAACTTGGGTTGGCCTCGTAAGGAATTCTGAATTCCGGTTTTTTCATGGTCCGTAAAGAGGTAGTTTTAAGGGCCTTTGGAACATGATCCTATCAAACTTGCTGACGTCAAGGCCGGAGAGATTGCTATTGGGCACTTTGGCCCATGACCTCAACTCCGCATTCTCCGAGGTAACATAATATTTGAGTTAGATCTGGACCGTCTTTGAAAGGGGAGGTAGTACAGTTGGCTACGAAAAAGTTCTAGGACTGTTGCTTACCGAAAGGTCGAGAGTTCGATTCCCTCTCACGACTTCACAGCCTCTGCGAAAATTAAAAAAAAAAAAAGATCTGGACTGTCCGATCAGAATTCAGACCAATCGGGCTGAGGTGAAATGCACGTGCGGGCCTTTGTCAGTCCGGATATAAACTCAAAATATCTGTTACCTCACGTGATACGAATTCCAAGCCCTCTTACTTCCAATAATCCAATTTATGAAAAATACTTCTACCCTTGTTCTTAGAGGTGCTACTTTTACCCGATTACCCGGATCCAATCCGAAACCGATCTGGATCTGAACCAGAACCAATCCGGATCCGATTAATTTGGATAGGATATGGTTTAAAAAATATAACCGGTTAAATTATGGATACAGTTACAAAATTAATAATTTAATATCCGACCTAGATCCGAACCGGAACCGATATTGTAATGGATAGGATATGGGTTTTATTTAGTTATCCGACCCATAACCAAACCCGACCCGATATCCGTATAAATACCGGATAAAATGATAATATCATTTCTTTATAATCATTTAATATAAACACATATATTAATAACTATGAAAAGACAATCATTTGTAGTATAATTTTTTTAATTTCTAGAATGAAATTTATTGCTCTTTTCGCATAGATTATTGAAATCAAATGTCATGTTCACCTTTTGCCTATAAATTTTCGAAGCTAATTAATTCCTTTCTTGATCTCTTTATCTACTATATATCTACATTTCTGCACGGATTATTGAAATTTATTGCTCTCTTCGCTGATTGAAACAAATTGATATTAATAATTTATTTCTAGATTTTTGGAATCATATAATGAAATCACCATCTCCAATATTTTACTTTCTAAAATTATCTCACCTTCAATATTTTGGAGCAGATTTTAATTTATATTATAATGATATATTATGTGAGATGTTTAAGAAATTATAATTATATTTAAACGTAAAGTGTTTCTCAAATGCTTGTGAGTTGCGACATGTACCCGCTTCGGATCCGGACCCGCCCCGGACCCGAAATCCATAAACAAGTTATGAGTATATATCTACCCGGAACCGAAAGACTAGACTCGAAATATATACGGGTAGATAGGTATCCGGATCCGAATCCGACCCGATTTGAAACAAATAAGTATATGGATCAAAATTCGGACCCGAACACTTTTAGGGTACGGGTCCAAATATAATAGTATCCGGACCCTAGCTGACCCGATAGCACCTCTACTTGTTCTCTCTTCATTCCTTCCGACCTCTGCTCGCACACCAAGTGCTCGACAAATTGCTCCATAGAAAGAGAAAGAGAGATGCAATCCCTTTTAAGAATACTAAACACTCGAACAAGAATCAACACAGCAAGGAATGGAGGAGCATCTTTTCTCGCTTCGTGCACCACTCTTCCAGCCTCACTGTTGCAATCGGATCCTCAATGCGACCATTTCGCGTCTGATCCGAAATCTCGATCACCGTCCGTACATGGATTGGAACACAATATGTTGACGTCGAGGCTGGAGAAGCTGCCGCCTGGCGAGGCGATCGTGCCAGTCTTTAAGGGGTGGGTGCGAGATGGATTTGCGGTGGATCGCAATAGCATTTTTCAAGCCTTAACTTGTCTTCGTGGCCGCCATCTCCATCTCGAGGTATTTTGTTATTATTATTTTTTTTTGTAATTCCTCCCTTCATTTCTTGAAATTTAATTTCAGTTAGTACTTGCTGATTATCTAAAGAAAAAAAATGAAATTTTCATTTTTATCTATTTCCCTACTATATATATTTCCTGTCCATTTATTAATTTTTTTAAGTTTAGTTTAGTCAGAAATTATTTTATTATTTTATTATTGATTTAAATAGTCTAAAGTTGTATATGGATTTTAAATAATGGAGGGTTCTATATTTAATTTTTTAAATACAATTTATTCTTTTTTTTTTCAAATGAAACTTAAAAATTGATTTAATTAAATCTGAGATTGTATCTTTATCTATTTTTTTTTTTTTATAAGACCAATCTTTTCAAATTTTATTGTTTGTATGTTTTCTTATAGGTGATGGAATGGGTGGTGAGAGAGAGGCCCTACAAGGTAACGGAGCATGACTACTCTTACCTTCTGGAATGTACCAGTAAATGTCATGGCATTGCTCGTGCTGAGAAACTCTTTCAAACCATTCCGAAATCGTACCAGAATGAGTTACTCTACAACGAATTAGTCATGTACTGTTTGGCTGACCGCAATATCAAACTTTCTTATACATACATGGAAAAAATGCGAAAAATGTCGTTACCTATATCTCCATCTGTATATAACAGTCTGATAGCTCTACATTTGGCTCCTAGTTGTAGAGAGAATATACCGGATATTCTTGCACAGATGAAAGCCGATGGTGTCAAACCTGACATCCGCACTTTTAACAGTCTTCTCGGCATGCATGCTGAAAACCATGATATAGACGAGTTGTCGAAGGTGTTTGATGAAATTCAAACGGCTGATGTAGAGCCGAATGAGAAAACCTATTGCATTTTAGCAAAAGCCTATGCCATGGCCAGGCTTTATACTGTTGCGGAAAGTTATGTTGAGGACCTAGAAAGGTTAAAAACGGGAAATAATATGGTTTCGTCGAATGCTCTTATAATGTTATATGGTTGCCTTAACAAGGTTAAAGAGTTAGATCGAACTTGGAAGTCAGTACAACAGCTTCCTCATGTGGATCCAAACAGTTATTTGTTTGCAATAGAGGCATTTGGAAAAGTCGGGTCGGTCTCTAGTGCTGAGGAAATTTGGGCCAAATTGAGAAGGTTTAAAAAGATAGATCATCCGAACGAGTTCAATTCAATCTTGTCGGTTTATTGCCGGTATGGGATCATAGAAAAAGCAATTGGGATTCACAAGGAGATGAATTCTAATAATTGCAAACCAAATGCAATTACTTACCGCCATTTGACACTAGGTTATCTGAAAGCGGGTCAGGTTACGGATGCAATAAAAACACTCAAAAAAAGTAAATGGAAACCGTTGACCAAACGAGCTAGGCGATCGACAACGTGGCTAGAGAGCACCTTAATGGTTGTTGAAATGTTTAGTCACTTCGGTAAATTTGATATGGCCGAGTTTGCTTTTGAAGAATTGAAGAGATCAAAATATGATCGGCATGCATTTGTGTGGAATGCACTTTTGAAAGGTTATGTTAAAGCGAGGGTTTATCGACATGAATAAGACATCTTGGAGTGGATAATTTCGGATGGGGCAAAGCCTGATGACAATACTTTTCAACTTTTGGAATTAAATGAACAGTCTCCGATTTGAGAAAAAAAAGGTTCCATAGTTTATTTTATTACGTCTTTGTTAGCGGAATGGGTGAAATTTGGACCAAAATTTTGTGTTGCTGTAGAGGAGGCAATGCAAACATGAGGGGTCCGTTTTGAGATTCATGCCAGATTAAAACCGACGACTCAATCTCATTCTACCCGGGAAGATATTGCACCGGATCTGAATCCCAATTTTTTTTTTTATAATTTTCTTACTATTTTGGGCCTCAAATTTTTTTCCACTTTTAACGAAGTCATTCTTGTCATTTCTTTGCAAGGATTTCCATGTGACGTTTACATAATACTATACCTGTACTAGTAACAAAATTGCCACAGATAAACTGTTAGATGATGGTACTAAATTCAATGCACATGATTTTAGTTGGTGTTTGGCAATTTAATTTATTTTCATTTTTATTTGTGTATGTGTTTCTTTAGATTGAAATCTGAAATACATCTAATCTTTCTTTCTTTCTTTCTTTCTTTTTCAGTTGGAGAGTATACACCTGGTAAAGTGAAGCAATCAAGCAATTGAGGAGTCAAACAGCAGACGGCAGAAAAATTGCATTTGAAATTTTTGTCATAATAAGAAAAGCTATAACTCGATTGATATTTAATGCTTCTGGTGTGATTTTGTTTTGATTTCCTCTTCAAAATCAAATCCTGCTTGCTATCCAAAATAATCGGTATGACCTTGAGATATATTTTTTTTGGTAATATTTCCAGTTCATGCTGATTTAGCAGTTATAATTAGTAAACAATTATATTTAGTTTGATTCAAGTACACCTGACAGCCAACATTTGTCATGTTGCATCGTAAAATGAAAAAAATGGATATGTGCAATAGTATCCAGATAATTTAAAAATGACTTAATTGCCCCTGTAATTTTATCCTGGTTTATTAATTACAACTTTTAGAAATTTTTGTTATTAGAAATTGAAAGTGAAGGTATGATGGAGTCACGTGAAATGAAAATTTGAACCCTTGTATATTGAGGTAGAATTCAGAGATATGTTAATTAGTACACCATTGTATAATAGGCATCACCAAGTTGTTATTTTTCTATGCTTTCTCAAATATATTAAAATTTTAAATTGATGCTGCAGTCATTGTTAGGGACTTTTTCGTCACACTCCTAAGAATAATTTGAAAGAACTGCTGAGCTAATTCATTGGATAACTTTTTCCTAAAAGAGCTTTACTAAAAAATTTAAAAAATATAATAATAAAAGAAACAAAAAAAAGACCACATAAATATTTTTGGGGGTACATTTATGTCTACGGGTGCAAACAGATCAGATATTATCTGTCTGGATCTGTATTCGAATTTTTTCGGATTCGGATAGTCGAATATGGATAATTTCGGATACGGATACGGATAGTTATCCCTATTCGTAAGTTTTAATTAAACGGATATCCGTTAGTATGGTAAAATCCATTTATTTCTTGAAATTCCTGCTATGAAAGTGTGGATTTAAGGTTTGTTAGAAGCTATCTAACTTCTCTTTGAGCTAAAAACGCTTTCTAACAAGGGAGCAAGTTAGCTGAATGGAGATTCTTGTTTTCCAGATCAGAGTTCAGACGATTATTTTGCAGTGATCCATCTCAGTCTAAGAAAAGTATGAATCAATTTTCAGTATCCGTACCGACTTCTCTCAATCCCAGTTCTCACCGCTTCGACGATTCGACTTATTCTCTCACTGAATTTGACGAAACTTTCACAAATAAATTAAAAATTGTTAGAATGCTATCGTCAGAGTTACTTAGCGAAATTCTCTTACCGCCACCGGACGCTTTTATGCTTTTCTATATTAGATAATTGATCAAAATTCTCTTGCTATCATACAGAGTTCTGATTTTGACTATTGTTGTTGAATTATTTTATTTTTGAGTAAAAATAAGGATCAATGTCCTTATTTGATTTTATTGATAAAGAGAACCAGTTATAGGTTACAAGGTGAAACCTATTTGTTAAATTTTATGAAACAAGAATTGATCTGAGGAGTTATTATTAAGAACAGTTAAAAAACTTTATCAGGTTTCTATGGTCTATTTATAATAAAACTTCTAACGGTTCTTTTCTAATTCTACTGTAGCTACAGATCCGTTGGTACTGTACATTCTATTCTAATCTAATTTTTATTTAATTGATCAATGATGAACGGCTGAGATCAATTAGCTATTTCTAGCTTGTTATTTTCAACACTCCTCCTCAAGCTAGGAATGTAAATATCGTACAATCCTAGCTTGCTTGAAATATTCTCGAATTGTTTTGAATCCAATCCTTTGGTGAAGACATCCGCTAATTGATCTTCGCTTCTAACAAACGGAGTTTCTATTTCTTTGTTTTGGACCTTCTCTCTAATAAAATGGCAATCAACTTCTATGTGTTTTGTCCTCTTATGAAACACCGGATTCGAGGCAATATGTCGAGCGGAGTTATTGTCGCAATACATTTTCATCGGTAGATCAATTTCAACACCCATATCCTTGAGTAGTTGCTTGATCCATATTAGCTCACTTGCGGTAGATGCCATGACTCGATATTCCGCTTCCGCACTTGAACGAGCCACGACACTTTGTTTCTTGCTTTTCCATGTGACTAGATTTCCGCCTACAAATGTGCAAAAGCCGGTGGTAGATTTTCTATCAAAGCTACCGGCCCAATCTGCATCGGAATAGCCACATATTGCATTAGATTTATTGTTAGTCGTACGTATACCTTTCCCGGGGTTTTGTTTTAGATATCTCAGAATTCTATTTGCGGCTTCTAAATGAGGTGTTCTAGGTGAATGCATAAATTTACTAATTTGGCTTACCGAAAAAGAAATATCCGGTCGGGTTACCGTAAGATAGATTAATTTACCTACTAGTCTTTGAAAATTGTTTACATTATCTAAGGGTTCACCATCCTCGATATTTAATTTATATTTGCTATCCATTGGTGTAGAGATTGGCTTACAACCTAACTTGCCCGTTTCCCTTAACAAATCTAATGTATATTTTCGTTGTGAAATAAATAGACCTTTATTTGAGAAAGCTACTTCCATTCCTAGAAAATATTTTAAGTATTCTAAATCCTTAATATCAAAATTTTCTTTTAATTGAATTTTTAATTTTCTAATTTCTTCTAAAGGTCATCTACATAAACTAACATAATAGTTATGTTTTTCCCTTCTATTTTTGTAAATAACGAATGATCGGCACTACTAGTGTTAAAATTACAAGAATTTAAATATGAGCTAAGTTTTCCAAACCATGCCCGAGGAGATTGTTTCAATCCGTAAATGGACTTATTTAACCTACAAACTAGATTAGATTTGTTCTTCATTTTATGACCGGGTGGTAGGTTCATATAAACCTCTTCTTCAAGTGTTCCTTGAAGGAATACGTTTTTCACATTCATTTGATATAGGTTCCAATTATTATTCACCGCAATAGAAAATAAAATCCTAACGGTATTCATTTTGGCCACCGGTGCAAAGGTTTCATTATAATCAATACCATAGGTTTGAGTATACCCTTTTGCCACTAACCTAGCTTTATACCGTTCTATGGTATCATCACTATGGTATTTTATTTTGTATACCCATTTACACCCTACGGCTCTTTTATTTTTTGGTAATTGTACGATTACCCATGTATCATTTTTTTTGTAATGCTCTTAATTCCTCCCTCATGGCATTGCACCATACCGGTTTGGTTATTGCTTCTTAATAATTATTAGGTTCTTCTTCTTTGTGAATAGAAGTAAGAAATGCATTATACTCGGGTGAAATATTTTCATACGATTCAAAGTCTTGTATGGGGTATTGTACCGTATAGGTTACATAATCCCTAAGTCTAGTAGACGGTATAGGTATTCTTGAGGTTCTTCTCCCTCATTATTGTTATCATTATTATCTATTTCTTCTTCATTATCAACCTCAAGTTCATGAGTTATGTTTGATATAAAATCTAAGTCATCTAAAGGAAATGTTGGAGGTCTCATTTGATAATGGTCATGTGAATTTTTTGTAATCTCACCCTTTTTGAAATACGGTTCATCCTCACAAAATATCACATCTCTAGAAATAAATACTTTTTTATTTATTGGATCATAGCATTTATAACCCTTTTTTGAAGATGAATATCCTAGAAAAATAGCTTTGGTTGACATATAATCAAATTTATCTTTTCGTTTAATATGAACAAAACACACACAACCGAAAACTCTTAAATAATCAAGATTCTTTTTTTGTTGGTAAAGAATTTCGGTTGGGCTTTTATTTTTTAAAACAACACTTGGTAGTCTATTAATTAGATGTGTAGCACAAATGATGGCATCCGACCAATATATTTTTGGAACGTTGTTTTGAAATAATAGTGCACGTGTTATTTCTAATAAATGCCTATTTTTCCGTTCCGAAACTCCATTTTGTTCGGGAGTGTTAATGCATGTGGTTTGGTGAATAATTGCTTTTTCTTTGCAAAGGGTTGTAAAATTTTTATTTACAAATTCCGTTCCATTATCCGATCTAAATATTTTAAGTTTGGTATTGAATTGAGTTTCTACAAGGCAAAGAAAATTTTGAAAACAATTAAATAATTCATCTTTTGATTTTAATAAATATAACCATACAGCTTTAGAAAAATCATTAATAAATATAACAAAATATTTAAATCCATTATAAGAGTTAATTGGGGCCGGACCCCATACATCGGAATGGACTAAATCAAACAATGCTTCACTTCTACTATTGGAAAGTGAGAAGGAAAGTCTCGTTTGCTTTGCCATTTTACAAACATCACAATTAATACAATTCGATTTTGGAAAATTTAAAATACTATTTAAAATCTTGTTAGAGGGATGCCCAAGTCTTTTGTGCCATCTTTCGTAATCAATTGATCTTGCCGAAGCGCAAAACTTTAATTCTTGTAAATTCAATAAATAATGTCCATTTTTGAGAAAATCTTCACCAATCTTCTCCCCGGTTATCCAGTCCTGAAATACAACATCGTTGCAAGAAAAGATGGCATTACAATTAAATTCTTGTGTTAATTTTTAATCGAAAGTAGATTTATAGGAAAATAATTTAAAATAGAATACTACTAATTTTTTTATTACACAAATTAATCTCACCTATGTAATTTATTTTTTCTTTCATACCATTGGCTACTACAACATATTGGTCACCTTTTGGTAATCTCAAATTGGCAAGAATTTTTTTATTTCTAAACATGTGGTTCGTTGCACCACTATCTATAATTATTTGGTCAATAAAATTTGAATTTTTAGAGTGAGATACAATACCACATGAGCTTTGAATGTTGTTTTGATTAGATAGCAGCACAAAAAGCTGTTGGAGAATATGTTGCACTTGATCTGCTGACCCGCTTGGAGCCGACCCACCAGCGAAAAATCCACTGAGGCCGCTGGTTTGATTCAAACCCGGTTCAACAGACCCGTTTGAGTTATTACTCGGTCCGGATCCGATTTTAGCTGAGAACCCCTCTCTTTCTTTTTCTTTTTCTCTCCGCTTCTCCTCTTTCTAGTCGCCTCCCCCTTTCTTCGGTTCCGGCTCCTTTCGCCACCTCGGCCTTAGGTGAGGGTGAAGGAAATAGCACCGATCCACCTTATGGCCCTCCTTTTTACAGTGAGTGCATTTCTCACCTTAATTTACAGTGAGTGCATTTCTCACCTTTAGGTAATGTGAGATATGTTTTTTATCTTTTTATGTATACATGTACACAAAATTTTGTATACAAGTGTAGGCTGCTGATTTTGTAGTGATCAAAGGGCGCAGCCTTCCTGTCTGGTCATGTAGTACATCACTACTACAAAACTGGTTTTGTACACATTGTACACGGATTTGGCAATTATATTAAAAACAGTGTACCAAATATGATTTTTTACTTGTTCAAAAGATCTGCACGATTTCTACACGGATAATTAGTTAATAATCAGTGTAGAATTATTAGAGAGAGCTACACGGTTTATTAGAAACCAAAAATCCGTGTGTAAAGAGGTCCGTGTGCAAATAATTGAGAGAGCTACACGGACTTTTAATACAAAGCCGTGTAGGAACATTACACACGGTTTTTTGATAATATAGCCGTGTAGAAATCTTATAATTGTACACGGATTTATAACTAAATAGCCGTGTATGTTTAGTTGGAGAGCTACACGGATTTATAACTAAATAGCCGTGTATAAAAGTGTAGGGTTTTAATGTCTTCCCCTTCCAGCGCCGTTTTGATCAAGTCTTTTATTACATCTCTCTGAACTGAGCTTTTTCCTATCAGATTTCTGCGAATTGATCGAGGCCAGCAGCTGAGATCTGAGATCTTTGAATTAAGTTTATATTTTCTCCTCTCCATCTTTCTAAGGTTAGTAATATGTATTTAAATCATTTTCTTCCTCTAATTTTCTGTTATTTAGGCTTATTTAGGTCATTTCATGCATGCTTGATTTCTTAATTTTAGATGTAATTAATTAGTGTATTGTGGTCAAATAACCGACCTTTAGATGCTTTTAGGTCCATGCCCGTTCAAAATTAATCCAATAGGGATTAATTTTGGATAGTCCCCGTTTTGGGACTGCTCTTTGAATATTATGTCTCATTTAGGATGTGAACACATATTAGCGGGATTTAATTAGTATTTGAGAAAAGTTCGACAGTATTTTCCCTTATTGCTCCTACGAGTATGTGGTTCGTACGCATACTTGGGGAGTTAAGGAGAAATGCTGCCGAATTTTTCTCAAATACTAATTAAATCTCGCTAATATGTGTTCACATATGAGACATAATATTCAAAGAGTGGGTTAGGATTGTAAACCGGCCCTTTGTAAGTCCAAAATTTTGTACACGAATGAGAATGTTGACCATGCATGATTAATTGATCAAATCATTTTTTTAATTTAATTTACAGATGGATCGAAGCTGGATGTATGAAATGCGACGTGACATTGAAGAATATTTGGTTCGCGTTGATGAGTTTATAAAATTTGCTGAGAGTTATAGAGTGAAGAAAAAAGAAGAAGACATTTTATGTCCTTGTAAAGATTGTAAAAATTTATTAAGATTTTTGGACATCAAAGAAATTAGAGCTCATTTGATTTGTCGGGGATTTAAGAAGAGATATACATGTTGGTTCATGCATGGTGAGAAATTTGGGGAAAGTAGTAGTGCCAATAAAGATTGTCGTGAATTGAATGATGAGAATGTTGGAATTTCTGATAATTTTGAACTTGATTGGAACGAGGATTATGAGAGTGCCGAATATTCTGATAACGTCGAACCCGAAAATGACGATGATGAGATGGAGAGGAATTTTGATGAAAATGTAGAACACGAGTTTACTGAAAATTTGGAGGATATGTTACGTGATGTGGAAGATGAAATTAGTGATAAAAATTATGATAAATTTCAAAATTTGTCTAATGAATCTAAGAAGCCGTTGTACCCCGGGTGTACCAAATTTACAAAACTGTCAGCTGTGTTGAAATTATTAAACTTAAAAGCAGACAATGGTTGGAGCGATAAGAGTTTCACGTCCTTATTACAGCTTTTAGGAGAAATGCTCCCAGATAACAACGAGTTACCCGGTACAATATATCAGGCATAGAAGTTGATATGTCCAATGGGGTTGAAGATCGAAAGAATACATGCATGTCCGAATGACTGTGTATTGTATCGTAACGAGTACGAGGCCATGCATGTCTGTCCTAAATGCGGTGTTTCACGATATAAACGTCGTAAGAACCAGGACACTGATGATTGTAACGAGGACACAAATGGCCGACCTTCGGCTAAGGTGTTGTGGTATTTGCCGATAATGCCGAGATTCAAACGGTTGTTTGCGAATCCCAAAGATGAAAAATTATTGCGCTGGCACGAAGAAGAGCGCAAAAATGACGGTAAACTAAGGCACCCGGCTGATTCTCCTCAATGGAGAAACATTGACAGACATTTCAAAGAATTTGGTTCTGAAATGAGGAACCTTAGGATTGTGGTGAGCTCAGATGGAATGAGTCCGTTTGGAAGCATGAGTAGTCGGCACAGTACTTGGCCAGTTCTTTTATGCATCTACAATCTTCCTCCTTGGTTGTGCATGAAACGCAAATATATAATGATGTCATTACTAATCCAAGGACCCAGACAATCCGGAAATGACATAGATGTATATCTCGCACCATTAATCGAGGATCTCCAAAAATTGTGGCGTGATGGCGTCCCGGTCTAGAATGCGTACTGCAAAGAGGTCTTCCAATTGCGGGCCATGTAGTACATATATGTACACAAAATTTTGCTCACAATCAGGTTTTTAATTATTTCAAAGCTAGGTTTGCCAAATTAATATTATCTTAAAAACCTGATTGTGAGCAAAATTTTGTGTACATGTATACATAAAAAGATAAAAAACATATCTCACATTTCATACAAATTTGAAGCTTAGTTTCGCTATTTTGAACAATGCCCACATTATTTATTGGACAATTGTAAAAGACCCTTTGACTTGTAACATTATAATGGCCAAGCAATCATTGACAGAACAGGCTAATTAATATGGCCGCATTACTACGTTGATATTTTTTATTCTATATCCCTTTTGGGATTTCTTAATTTATATATATTGTTTTAAGAGTTTGCAATTTCTGGTCAAACTTGTTGGTACAAGCTAGTTTAAATGTATTGGTGTATGCATGTTGCTATATATATATGTTCTTTGGTCCTTGATACATATGTCATATAGTGGTTTATTTACATAATAATAGTTGACCCGTTGACTCAAACAGTATAACAAATACCACAGAAAACAAATATTTATCTTCTAAGTACGACATGTACACACAGAGAACAAATCTTCCACCCGTTTACTCAAACAGTAAAGAAAATGGTCCCTGATTACATACTATAAATACACACAAAAATATTACACAAAAGAAACATATGAACTTACCTAGGGTGGCAGCAGTAATATGTGCGCCAACGTGTTCCATTACTATGTTTTCCATGCCAGTAATGATTGTCTTTCCTTCTCCAGCTCCAACCAAAACAAGGTATGGCCTATCAGCAGTGACCACCACATACTCCTCGAATGTTCCCTCGGCTACAGATATCAGAAAGTATACATTCTGATTTGTTGGCATATTTTTTACTGCATCGTTGATGGTAGTAAAATTTCCGGAGCCATCTTTGGCAACTCTCAAACGACGCCATAGAGGAATAGTGTCGAGCAGATATCCCGATGCGCCCCCCAGGATTGGATACTTGTGTGCGGGATGTCCTGCATAGAGCATATATAAAAAATAAAAATCAACATTTGGAGCATGGTTGTACTAGCAAATATATAAATAGTACCGTTGCTTCCTTTTTCTGTAATTCCATAATGTTATGACAGCACCCTTTAAATGCTATTGGATAGAAATCCACAACTTTTGTTTTGCATTACTTGTGAAAAAAAAGGAACATTTGATTTAACATTTATTATGAGATACTTCATTTGATTAACTAAAATGAAGATTTAGAGGCTCCAAATTAAGCGCAGCTTCTACAAAAGATCAAAGCTGCATGGGGCCTATTGAGCCTAATTCTGGGCCTTGTTTTTCTATGTTTATAATGAATAATAGTAAGCAAATTTTATTAATTAACTAAATAATGCATTTAGTCAGATAAGTTCTAGGGTCACCAATATTAATTTACATAGAAATTTTAGGCCTTTTTTAGTATGAGAAATGTTGGGGAGAAATTTGTGAATTAAATTTAATTAATATACGTTTTATCATCTACAATTTTAGCTTTTTAATTTTAATAATATTTTTTAAATATATGTATCATAAAAGTTAAAGGTATACAAGAACTAATTACTATTTTAATAATGATCATGTTCTTTTTTTATATATAATTTCATATAGTGGTTTATTTTTATTTTCCTTGCTTATCATTATGTAGCTATACATTTGGCCCGGGTATTACCTTTATTAGGAGAAATTCCGGTGGTCATTTTAGCAATTGCTTGATTGATAACTTGTGAAGAAGGGCAGTCGTCTGCCTCCCAAGCAGCCAAAAGGGATAGTGTGTTGCGAAATGGACCATGGTCATTCTCTCCGGCCTCATCCAGTGCTTGCTTGCACGTCCTCAAGTACGTACCAGCAGCTGAAAATGCCATCTCAGTAGAACTAGCTTGGTCGAGTGTCAGGTTGATCAAGTGCATGGACACCTGGACATGGGCTAGCTAGCTGTTGAAGGCTATGTTGGACAACCTCAAGACATATGTCCAGTGTCATGGTGTGAGGAGCCGACCGTCTGAGCTTGAGCTCACCTTCAATTACTCGGGCACGGCTTATCATGTGGTCCAAGGAGTTTAAATCGCGAGTTCGGACACTTGGACTACTAGCTCCGTCAACGAAACCATTGAGTGCAACCAAAGCGAGGATCAAAAGCAACATGATGTGAGTGGCGAGGTAATGTAACTACAAAAAGTAGGCACTTATTGCGAGGGAACTCCGTCGCGAAAAGTACCGTTGCGAAAAGAAAAAGCACAGTTATGACGGTACTCCCTCGCAAAAAGTGCCTCGCGATAAGTGCCTACTTTTCGCAACGATACTTTTTGCGACGGAGTTCCCTCGCGATAAGTGCCTACTTTGTTGTTGTATAATTAGTTTTGTTCTTAATTTTGTTCTCTTTTTTAATGCTTCAATATGACTGTATAGATTGCTTCGTATATTGTTCAACTTTAAAAAACACATACTTAGATGCATAAAAATTGGAGAAACATAAGAAAGGTTCATAAAGTTGTCAGAGGTTCAAAATTGCATGATACTGTATGTATTAAGAGATGATACTGTATGTATTAAGAGAATAAGTATGCGAACTCCAGGTAAAAAATGGCATGACCCTATGAGGCCTACTGGTCTATTATCTATAGGCTACTTGCTACGGTCGTCTAATCCTAGTATCCTACTGGGTCATATTGTCTTGCTTTGCTAATTATTTGTTTGCTTAACCCTCATTTTGGGAATATATAATATGTGAGAACAACATTAATTTTTACAGCTAATTAATTGTGATCGTAATAACATATAAAGACTGATGAGTAGGCATATATAGTTTCTGCAACCAATCATATTTACACACCGGTCGTAACATCCGGTTTACACTACTACAAAAACTGGCTTTGTACACTGCACATTGTACACGGATTTGGTAATTTTATTAAAAACCGTGTACCAAATATGATTTTTTACTTGTTCAAAAGATCTGCACGATTTCTACACGGATAATTAGTTAATAATCAGTGTAGAATTATTAGAGAGAGCTACACGGTTTATTAGAAACCAAAAATCCGTGTGTAAAGAGGTCCGTGTGCAAATAATTGAGAGAGCTACACGGACTTTTAATACAAAGCCGTGTAGGAATATACACACGGATTTTTGATAATATATCCGTGTAGAAATTGTAGAATTGTACACGGATTTATAACTAAATAGTCGTGTATGTTTAGTTGGAGAGCTACACGGATTTATAACTAAATAGCCGTGTATAAAAGTGTAGGGTTTTAATGTATTCCCCTTCCAGCGCCGTTTTGATCAAGTCTTTTAGTACATCTCTCTGAACTGAGCTTTTTCCTATCAGATTTCTGCGAATTGATCGAGGCCAGCAGCTGAGATCTGAGATAATAAGCGGTATGTACTTCATATTAATTTCCTATGATTGCAATTGATCTGTTCTATGCTTTACTCATGATGTGTTTAACCAAGGCCTGCGCATGTTTCAGAAAAAGGGGTGTAACTTTTGATCCGTCCGTCAGATCGGGCTGAAATTTTGACAGGAACTCCACAACTCAAAGCCGGATTCGAAACGATCTATGATCCGTTTCGCATTCCGCGGGCTCAGATTCGCGATCCGACCGTCGGATCTGAACTTTTGGACCTTTCTTTATAATTTTAGCATTTTTAGGGTCTTTTATGTATCTTTTATGTATCTTTTATGCATTTTTGTTTAGGGTTTGTATTTAAACAGCCGTCAGGACTTTTGGCAGAGGCAGTTGTTGTTTTTATAATAGTTTTATCAAAGAATTGAGAATCTGTGTGATCTCAGAACCGAAATCTATCTTTCTATTATTTAGTCCAATTTCTTGATCGTTCGTGCATCATAATCATTTAGTGCATAAGTGACATAATTAATATGTTTATTGCTATATGAATTTTGTATAAATTTAGTATATGAATTTCTTGCTAATTAATCTGTTTCGAATGAATTTATTGCTATATGGAATTTTGTATAATTTCTGTCGCAAAAAATTAGCTAGCAAAGCTGGAGGCTAGCCCAAAAACAAAATATACAAACAAAAAAAATTAGCTATTATACACGGATATTTCATAATCGTCCGTGTACGATAGAAAAAACAAAAAAAAATTAGCTATTGCACACGGATATTTAACAAATGTCCGTGTATAATAGCTAAGAGAGCTACACGGACATTTAATACAAATCCGTGTGCAATAGTAATCATACACGGATATTTTAGAAAAATCCGTGTATAATAGCTAAGATAGCTACACGGACTTTTAATACAAAGCCGTGTAGAAAGAGTAAACGTACACGGTTAATTAGGGAATATCCGTGTAGCTCGGTAACTTGGAGAGCGACACTGGCAGGTCTTTGTACACGGTTAATTAGGGGATATCCGTGTAGAAATCATTATAATCACACACGGTTAAATATCCGTGTGTAGTTTCTGACCTATTCATACACCCTGGCTTTAAACACGGCAGGAAATCCGTGTAGCTCTTCCATTAATGTCCGTGTGCAATCTCTTTTTCTGTAGTAGTGTTATTCTTTTAATTTTCTTTTTCTTTTGACCAGATATTAGAGTACATGACCAATATTTTTGTTATTAATTTTTGGAACAAGGAGAGGGGTTTCAAGAAGAAGAAAAAAATTAGCTAGCCAAGTACAATTTAGGCCGAAATTTTTATTATAACATACTTCAAAAAAAAAAATCAAATAACCATCGTTCTCTGGAAATTCGATTTTCACCACAACCGCACCGGCATTTTGCGGACCCATTTTAGCAGGACCGCAAAATGCCGATGCGGTTAAATGGGTCCGCACGGGCATTGTGCGGACCCAGGGTCCGCAATATGCCGGTGCGGACCATATTTTTTAAATAAAAAATTGAAAGCTGTAATTTGTTTATTTGTTATAGAAATATTTTTATGTTGTTAAATCTGTTATTTATTTTAGTTTCAAATGTTGTTTAAATTGATATATTTTTGGTTGTATCGTATTTTAGAAATATCGTTCGTTCGAAATATTTTAGACATGTCGTTTGTTTGGAATATTTTAGATATGTCGTTCGTTGGGAATATTTTAGATATGTTGTTCGTTGAGAACATTTTAGATATGTCGTTCCTTTGGAATTTTTTGTGTACGATGAGATGAAATCAACAAAATAAATAAATAACAACAAAACCAAAAAAACAAAAAAAACTAATCAACGAAATAAATAAGTATGTGACAAAACATCTAACAATACTACAAATAAGAATCTAACAAAACATCTAACAGTACAACAAATGAAAGTCTACGGCTCAGGACTAAATACCATTCTCGCCTTGACAAGATATAATGCCTGAAAATTTGTTGTAATATCTTACATTTGTTGTATTCGTACAGACCTTACAGAGATTGGTACCAGGATCACGGCGCGTACACCATATTTCTGGAGGGGTGTCTCGTCGACCCCCATGGGCGGGTACCGAAGCCGAGGGATCGGAGAGGACGAATCCATGGTCTTATCCCCACCGGCGCACCGTTCGCAGCCACGGTATTTTTAATTTGAAGTTTCAAATTAAAAACTAACAATATTTACATTTGTACAACTTTTTCATAATTTTTTCAATTTTCAGGCATTATATCTTGTCAAGGCGAGGACGGTATTTAGTCCTGAGCCATAGACTTTCATTTGTTGTACTATTAGCTGTTTTGTTAGATTCTTATTTGTAGTATTGTTAGATATTTTGTTAGATACTTATTTATTTCGTTGATTAGTTTTTTGTTTTTTTTTATTTTGTTGTTATTTATTTATTTTTGTTGATTTCATCTCATTGTACACAAAAAAATTTCAAAGGAACGACATATCTAAAATATTCTCAACGAACGACATATCTAAAATATTCCCGACGAACGACATATCTAAAATATTCCCAACGAATGACATATCTAAAATATTCCCAACGAACGACATATCTAAAATATTTCGAACGACCGACATTTTTAAAATACGATACGACCAAAAAATATCAATTTAAATAACATTTGAAACTAAAATAAATAACATATTTAACAACATAAAAATATTTCTATAACAAATAAACAAATTACAGATTTCAATTTTTTTATTTAAAAAATATGGGTCCGCACCGGCATATTGCGGACCCTGGGTCCGCATGCACAATGCCCGTGCAGACCCATTTAAGGGTCCGCATCGGCAATATTCTGTGGCCCCACTGAAATGGGTCTGCAGAATGCCGGTGCAGCCGTGGTGAAAATTGAATTTCCGGGAAACAATGGTTTTTTGGTTTTTTTTTTTTGAAGTATGTTATAAATAAAAATTTCGGCAATTTAGGGCTTTCTTTAAAAATAAGCGATTGACTACACGAAAACCTCGTGAACACACCAAGTGCGACTTCTTCGCAAATTTGGACCGTGGTACTTGTACGCAAATGTACATCCTTAACACTTAAACTATGAAACAGATGTTTTCGTAAAATTATTGACTGTTTGCATAAAAGATAACAATTAATAGTACATATCATCCCTTTCTAAAATTTATGATATAGACGGTCACAATTTAAGAGTATACAAGGCAATATAAAAATTGCAACATTTGAGCTGTAATGTCGTCATATACAATTCTAATTTGGCTTACTTTAATTAATATGCACGATGTATTATCTAAATAATTGATAACACTTGTAAAATTTTAATTAAAAATATTTTTGATAATCTAGCAACATCCAAACGTTATAGTACATCCATTTGATGTCTTGAAATATATGGTTAAAATAAACAAAAAATGCAAATGTGTTCTCAATTTAAATCCTTCAATTGATTGCCGGACGTGGTGATGTACTCATTTCCTATTGTTTCTATCTGCTTAATCAGTTTTAATGCCTGTCAACAATTATAGGTCTTGATAACTGATTGGAATATGACCGAAATTTTTATTAATATTAAAAAAAATTCAAAATTAACAATTTGCATCCGGATTATTTCTAATTTTGTCCAATCTGGAGAATAATTCTCCGGATCTGGACTTACTTTCCGGAAAATAATTCCCCGAATTCAAAAGTTCTCTTTCCGAATAATTATTCTCTAGATTTGAGTTTTTTATTTTTTTTAATTAAAATACAAAATTTTAGGATTTATTTATTTTTTGTACTAAAATATTATAAATATTTTATATATTTTTTTGAAAATAGATGGAATATTATATAATTTGATTTATTAAAAATACTACAACAAATAATTCGGATCAACATTTTTCAGGCCGGATTTTTTGTGGCTGTAAGAAAAATTAAAATATTTATTTGTGTGTTATTGAAAAAAAAAATAATTTGAATATGAGTTATTGATCACTGTTCAAAAGTCACTTCTAGATAAATACAGAAAATATTGTGGTCCTTCTAGTACATTTAAATTGTAAGATATTGTATCTATTTTGAAAAAAAAATTGATAAGAAATGTTTTCGTCTTACTTTTGTCAGAGTAAATTTTTATTTTTTCAAAAATAGAAGGACTATAATATTTTCGGTATTTACCTAGAAGTGATTTTTGAACTGTGATCAATAACTCAGATTCAAATCGTTTTTATTTTTTTTAATAACACACAAAGAAATATTTTAATTTTTCTTACCGCCTAAAAAATCCGATCTGAAAAATGTTGATCCGAGTTATTTGTCACAGTCTTTCTAATAAATCAAATTATATAGTATTCCATCTATTTTCAAAAAAATATATAAAATATTTCTAATATTTTAGTATACAAAATAAATAAATCATAACATTTTCTATTTTAATTAAAAAACAAAAATAATGAAAAACTCAAATCTGGAGTTGTAAATGAGGAAGTTAAAACGAGCAGTTATCGAGGGAGTTATAAACAAGTTACGAGTTTGAACGATAATTTGTACAGCCCTAGTCGTACTCGTACGTGCTACTTTTATTCCATTATTCAGTTCCGATGTGGTCCCCACGTCTATGATTCAAACTAGGATTTATTCAAACTTGGCCGAAAGGGGAAGAACATGGTTCACAAAGCATATCTGATTAAATTCAAACTTTGTAAGCTGTTGTGTTATGTTTTCAATATATAAACTAGGTGCTTCATGTTGCGGCTACGCCGCAACCGTTATGTTTCGTAAATGTTGGTGTGCATGAATGTCAACTTGTTATTAGTGGTGTCGTTTTAATTGAGCTTTAATTCTGTTGCTGTTGCTCTTAATGTAGGAGCACAAATACGTAGATCAGAAGTAATGGAAGAACTTGCATCCAGCACCTATCAAACGGAAAATCACATAAGAAATTGTGTATAATTTCCAGTAATGACACAGATTGAGATTACATGCAAAAGGATTGAATTTTTTTCTAAAAAAGCTGTGAGATATATTATTCTAATTCAAAAAAAAAAATGTCATTTTCAGGTTTGATCTCAACATGAGAGTCATCAGCATTGATTTCTCGTGGAAATATTCTATCATAAATTTTTTTTTGGACCCTGTGATTTACTCAAATAAATTTTTCCAATTGTAAATAACAGAAAATAATATGAATAATTGTAAATATGTAAATATAGTATAAAATTAATTTTCTAAGAGAAGTTGGCTTCAGTTGCACCTTTTACTTCTGTCTCTTTCTTCTGTACTGCACAAATTCAAATTATAAAAAAAAAAGATCTTGAATTGAGGAACCGTTAAACATAAATGCGTATTTAGGTTGAATTGATAAGTTAAATTTACTAACACTTGGTTCGGTCGACTAAGTTCGGAGACAACAATTTCGAGTTATCATTATTTTGTTGTTTTAAGTTCTGGATCGTGATGTACAAGTTTGGCATGAATTGGATGGTTCAAGGCCTTGCTTTTTCAAGTTTATTCTGTTTAATAAGTCGTCTTAATTTCGAACTGAGAATCTGCCTAAATTTTCAGGTACCTTAATTTTTAATTGCAAACAGGAAAAAGTAAGGGAAAAAAGATGGATCCATAAGAAAATTTAGTGGGTTATCAAAAGTGCAGATGGTACCAATTTCTGATCCATTTGGTTCGGTCGAGTTCAGCGAGGAAAGAGCATCCATGATTATAGAATTATACCTGATGTTGACAAAATCGTATATTCTACAAAAAATAGTAATTTACTTTGACATATTGAAATTTTATTGGTAACGCTCTCCAATAATAATGCTTGCATCTCTCCTCCCTTTTACTTTTTAAAAAAAAAATAGCATAAGGCCGCTCTTTCCATCAATTCAAGACATGGAGCAATTTTATAAGCACCTCACCAGCTAGCAAGTTATTAATCAAATGGAAAATAAATACAAAAATAAAAAATATATTCTCAACTGAACCCTGCTAAGCCAAGCTAGCATACCTCGACATAAACCAATCGAGCCACAATGAACCTAAATATGCATCATTCGATAAAGGTAATTTAGTAAAAAAAGAAAAAAGAGAAGGACAAATAAACTTAGGCCTGTTGGCAGGGTCAGTGATTTCATTTCTTCGGAGAGAGGAAGGAAGAGAGAAGATTGGCATATTGCCTTGGCCACTGCTGTCAGCACATGATGATGGACTCTGGGTAGATAATGGTAATTTTGATTTTGTTGTTCTTATCTTCTTTCTTTAACCTAAACTACTGAAGCTTACACTCATATTCCTCCATTTATCCTGATCAAGTTCACCACCACATATTTACTATTTGATTTCAGCAGAAAAATAGGTAAGCATGCTTATTTGGTAACAAAGATCTAAGATTAGACAAAATCTATCCAAAGAACCTCTGTGATTAATGAATTAATGCGTTCACTCAGAAATCACTTGTGTAAATCCTACCCAATTTATGATATCTGATACGCTTGCTAATAATGATTTAATTCCAGATTCATGGAACACCCGTCAAGGGAAAACATACCTTGGGCTTGAGAAGGTTGAATCATCAAAGTAATCATATTTTGTGAATACTGAATACAGTACCGGACTTAACTGAGGTGACCAAAACATGTAGTATTTTAGGATGCTCTATTGATCTGTTTGAAGTTTGAACTGAGCTGTGAGTATACAGTACGATCTTGTGAAATAAAGCAAAGAAATAAAACCAGTGTAGCAGTTGATGCATTACTCATAGTACTTCGGCAATAATAATTAAAGTTGGTTGATTTTTCCATTTGGTTCAGACATAGTTTATAAAAATGACTGACTAGGGTTAATCGCAACTCAGAAAGAAAAAAATAATCATAGTTCAAAAAAGTTAGGGTTACCAGGCTGACTAGTTGAGCCGCTTCCTATCCTGCATGAGCATGCTAACACGAGAGCCAATATTTACAAGGAGGTATGGGAAAATATTATGATCTACATTTTAGCTATCACCTTCCCATCGACAGGTACCGAAGGTTTTTGTGAGCTTACATGTATGGAAAATAAAATTTCTTTTAGTTTTAATAGACATATTGCATCTTTTCCTTTTCACTTTCATATTTCTTTTAGTTTCACTTGTTATTTTTTTTTTTAAACTTAACAGTGGTTGTCAAGTGAGTACAGAAATTAAATTTTTACAGCATCAAGAAGCAACTAAAACAGCTCAAAACAGTAAATCTCAATACTATTAGCAATACCCACTCCACAACAGTCCCTCTTGCACCACAAATTCAGCTAGGGCTCGATGATTTGGTCTCTCCCTTTCAAAACACCACTTATTACGTTGTTTCCGTAGTCCCCAATAGGTTGAGGTGAAAAGGACAACCCAAAGTTATGAAGACAATCCATTTGCCCTTGCCCGCTCTCTTGAATTGAGAAACGTCTCCTTTACTGTTTCCTTTTCATGCATCAGTTTCATGCCTAATATTCCATGACTTTTATTCCAAACTGTCACCGCATGCGAGCATTTGAAAAATAAATGCATAGCCGATTCTAAAACCCCCACATTACATACTGTTCACGAAGTGTCACATTTGAACCCTCTTTTATGCATCAACTCATGAGTTAGCAAACTTATCTTTAAGAAGCAAATAGAGGAAGATCTTGACAGTAGGCGGTATGCGCAACCTCCAGTTATTGCAAATCGGCATCTAAATTGTCTCAGTTGTTCAACTGGCTCTTCTAAGGATGTTAAAAATGGTTGTATTGCTAATGGTACACTGGAAATTTTCCCTTTTTTTTTTAAATTTCAAATGAAACTTGTTTGTATGTATTGCTAATAGACCTGACTGGTACTAGTATGGAAATGCTTTCGTCAGTTACTGGCATTGACCACTAATACCTTACCTCTGTTAAGGTATTATGTTTTTAGGCATTTAAATGTACCTCCAAAACAGCCATACTATAAAGTAAACACCACTAATGTAACTTATTCACACGTAGATTACCAGACCTGACTGTATCATGTGTAGACAGTATGGTTATATATATCAATGCCTTTGTTTTGTCAGAATTAATATTGGGCACTATAGAAGTAGTTCTCATCCACAGGGGCATAGCAGGGTGGGGCAATTATTTTGGATGAGGCAAAATTTAGTCATTTTTTTGAATATTAAGTATTTTTATAATTTTTCCTGAGAAAAAATAGAAATTGAAGCATATTAAAAAATTTCAGGGGTAGACAAAAATTTATAATTTTTTGAACTTCAAGAATACTTTTGTAAATTTTTGTAAGGAACAAATATGAAACCCTACTTACTAGTAAATACCAGTACCATCAACAATCATGTCTCAACCACTGATAACATCAAAATCACAACAATATTCCTCAATGGAAAATAGAATGCAGCATTGACGAACACTGCAAATATTAAATAATAAATCATTAGAAGCAAAACTTTGGCAAGAGGAATAAAAGTTACGCACCTGAGGTTGCATAAGAGGGAGGAATCTGAAGAGATGGCAGTGCCCGACCCTAACGAAGCAGAAATTAATGGACAGTGGAGAAATTCCAAGATGGTCGGAGAAAAAAGAGATAAATGTGTAAATCAGATGAGGGGAGAACTGGGCCGACTTTGAATTGTGCTGGTAAACAGTCAATTTTGTTGCCAAAGAGTGGAATGGTTGTAGAAATTACTAAATTTGAAAGGAATCATACCAGCGGCCGAAGCTAGAAGAGGCGAGAAGGGTCGATGACAGGGAAAAGCCTAGCCTCTGTGCAGGATAGCGAGAGAGAAAGACGAGTGAAACTCAACAGAATATAGTTGAGCAACAGGAATTAAATAAGAAAAGTAAAATCGATAATGCCAAGAGAAGAAATACCGACGAAAACCGAAGAAGAGAAGGCGCTGAGAACGGGAGAAGCAACACGTAGCGGGGAGACGAATACATGGCAATCGCGAAAGAGAATAAGCTGAAAACTGCGAAGTAATAAATGAAGTAGATTCCATGTCGACAGATTCTTCTCCTCAAGCATAAGGACTTTGGAACAACTTTAAAACTGACATTCCTTTTTCTGAGAATTGGGAATTTGATTGAGGGAGGCGAAGAGGTCAAGCTGGGTGGGGAGTAGAGGCGAAGAGTTAAAGCTAGGGTGCGAGAGAGGTGAGAGGAGGGTTTAGGTTTAAGGGGACGAGAGGGTGCGGACGGGTGGAAGGGGGCTAGCGAAGGAGGAGAAGTGCACAAATGGACGGAAAGAGAGGAGAAAGAGAGGAAGGAGAAGGGGCGGCGCGGAACAGGCATATACGAAGGAGAGAAGCGGCGGACAAGAGGCGGACAGTAGCTATAGCAAACAGATTAGATCGAAGGAAAGGCTAGGTGGCGAGCGTAAGAAGGGAGAAATGACAGCTGTTTAGCCGACGGACAGGAGAGGAAGAGAGAACAGGTGGCGAGAGCTCTGACCATGTATTTTCTAATTTGGGACGAATTTGGGCGTTAAAATTGGAATGATATCAGCTGACGTCAGATAAATACATCTGGAGCCCTTCGTCTCTGATCGAACGGTACAGAGAATGGATGTTACTGTAGAATGAACAGTAACACCCCATTGCCAATTAAGGTTTTATAATGGCAGCAACGAGTAGAACTAGGGTTTGAAAATCGCTGTTTTCCAATGGTGCAGAATTTTAATAAAAACAGCGATTTTCAAACCATCTTAATAAATAGTAAAAAAATTCCAAAAAATGTAAAATTTGGTCTCCAAGCACATTTTAATATAGATTGAACATCTAACGGTTTGAAAATGTCGTTTGAAGTCAATTTGATAGGTTTTAGAGTCGCGCTCACGAAGGGCTTGGTGAGCTTAGGAGCACCCTAGTTCTACTCTGGCAGCAACTGCCAATATCACTCAAACACACAAAAAAGTTTTTTTCCCATTTAATCTTGCTTGCTTACTGTGCCAAAGATCAAAGACAAATAACAACCATCATAAAATCTCCCCAACAACTTTTGAGGTGGCCGCTCAATTTTACCATCTATTTATTAATCATTCAACTGTCGATTTAATTTTTGTCCAAATTGAACCGTTATCTTTAACTTCAAATTACATACAAATTATACATATTTTGAAACTTATATTTAGTCGTAAGCTTTACATACGAAGCAGATATTAGCACTTTTTTAAAATTATTAATTTATTATGATGTTTGTTTTACAAAATTTTAAGATTTTCAAAATCCCTATATTGCAAAATATATTTTTATTTCGATATTTCATTTCAAAATAACTAGTTTGGTAGACTATCTAAATGAAGTTAATAATTCGTTTGTTTGTAATTCTAATTTTAAAATAAAACAATGATGTAATTTAACTAAAAATTCATTGACTAACGGATGGATAACGGACAATTATTAAATAAATTGTTAACTTATACAATCTAACAAAAGATATAACAAATAAGTAATTACATTAAAGTTTAATAGGTACATAACATCATAAAACAATGGTCTCATTAATTTAAAAAATATAAGTTACTGGTTAAATAAAAGTATAACATTTTTGTACAAATTAATATTATTATAAGTTACTAATTAAATAAAAATATATAAAATATTATATAAATCAATCTTGTCATAATAACCAGTCTTTTATACTTAGATGTACGAATTTATTATTATCATATATAATTTTGCATTTATCAATTAGCTTATTAGATAACATGTACATGATAATTTTTATTTACGCTCTTATTTAAATAATCTACCAATTTTTTTTTTCATTTTGTCTAATCCAATATGAATATATGATAGATGGATAAAAGAATTTCGTGTCATTCC
This sequence comes from Carex myosuroides, assembly GCA_028015225.1. Classification (NCBI taxonomy): domain Eukaryota; kingdom Viridiplantae; phylum Streptophyta; class Magnoliopsida; order Poales; family Cyperaceae; genus Carex; species Carex myosuroides. The sequence goes on from CM051471.1 coordinate 7,097,334, forward strand.
TAAGAAAAAGAAAATAAAGTAACTCTCCATAAATCTATCAAATGAATAAATCCTACGGTACTAGATGGGATCAGGTTAGTCAAAATCTTTTTCAAGTATATTTGAAATATAGAAAATTTGTTTTAAAATTCATACAAATTAAATTAAACGGTCTGAATTCCGACATTTTTATTAATATCCAAAGTTTAATAGAAATTATTTAATATACCCAGATCCGCTGGAAAATTATAAAAAATATCTGTATTGGCTATTTTCTGGCCAGGATCCAATTTAATTCAGTACCGGCCGGAAAATGACCGGTACCCAAATTTTTTTTAGTACAGTACCGGCCATTTCTTGCCGATACTTGTTTTATTTTCTTTTTGGGATGGGCATAACATAGTTGGCTAGAAGAAAAAGTGGTAGGAAACTCGGATTGAAGTTTGCACTCGGTTTGGCTAAGATCAAACAAATGCATTTGGTTGGATGCGTGTGTTACATCGATTGCATGTATCGGTGCGTCGCTGATGTTTTTGTAATAAAACATCGATATTTTTGTAATAAAACATCGATGTTTTTGTAATAAAACATCAATGTTTTATTAGACTTAGCATTGGCAATTAAGCATGGTAGTGCTAAAAAAACATCGGTGCGTCGTTGATGTTTTTGCAATGAAAAATCATAAAAAATCATAAATATTAAATACAGAATAATTGTTTGAAAAATCCAAACATCGGTGCAAAAACATTTTTATTAATATCCATTGCAAAAACATTTGTGTGTAGCTGTATTTTATTAATTTGGATAAAATGTATTTGAAAAATCCAATAAGTATTATCTTTTACAATCTAATAAAACATCGATGTTTCATTACAAAATATCAGCGACGCACCGATGTTTTTTTAGCACTATCCGGCTAATAAAACATCGATGTTTCATTGCAAAAACATCGATGATGCACCGATACATGTGTTGGGTAATTCTGGCTGCTAAATTCAGATTTCTCAAAAAAAGCCGCGAAATTCTGACCGAGAATTTCCCACGAAATTCTGTTTGAGAATTTATCTTGCCAAATTACTTTTCAAGAAAAATTTCCCGATAAATTCTGCTCGGGAATTTACCGCGAAATTCTGACTTGGCTTACGGTGCGGAAAGAACGTAAAATCAAAATTTCACATTCTATCATAAGCCGAGGATCTACTCCCCGATTGATTTCTAAAATAATATTTATTTAACATTTAAATAAATTAAATAACATTTGTACCTTTTTCCAAATTCGAATTGGAATGCTATTTAACTCGGTCACGTAACACCAAACGTCTGATGCCTCTATCAGTAGTTCACCAGGAACAACCAGAGGGTCGGTATTTTTTTTGCCAGAAATACTATACTGACTTTACGCTAAAACACTATTCACAAATATCGTAAAAACTGATTCACGACTTTCTCAAAAACAGATTCACGAATATTTGCGGAGACACTATTCACCGCAAATACTATATTTACGGTAAATACACTATTCACAACTCGTAAAAATATACGTGAATTACGTATTTCTTTCTTTTCTTCACAAAACACTATTTGGGAGAGAAAACGAGAAAGAGAAAATATAACCGAATCGAATCGAGTCGAATCTGATTTCTATTTTCTCTCACCCCTTCATGCTCTTTTATAGCCTATAGGGTCGGTTCCAAAATGACCCTTTCGCCCTTGGCAAAGTCAGTTAGGGGTGAAATGACCGAAATGCCCTTGGCCCAAAATTCAAATGATTAATTTGGGCTTTTAATTTAAATTCTAAATTTAAATTTGGCCCAAATTTAAATGGGCTTTTGGCCCAAAATATTAATTCATAAATAATATTTATAATCCATTTATTATTCATATAATTATTCTAAACAATTATATTTTCTTGCGACTGTTGTTGCGATAAATTTATACAACATGTCGCACACGCTTATAAATTTAATCTATTTAAGCTTGTCATCTCTATGACATTTATTTATTAATTATAACTCTTTATAATTAATTAATAAATTAATTATCTGATTACTTTCCTATTGGTGTGACCCGATAGGATCTGTGTTATGTTGGCAATAGAAAACTCTTTTTAATTCTATAAATCATAAGCGGCATTTGGCATAATGCATTATGACTACCCAATTGACACAGATGATTTTGTACAATACAATATCACGATCCAGTAAACAATTTACTCGTGTTAATTCTTATGTCTCATAGTATCAGATCAGTTTCAAGGTAGGTATGTGTCATCATTGCAAACTTAATCTTTTCTCGATCTTAGGTAGATTATCAAATATGATTAACTCTTTAATCATACCGTGCACAGATAATCCTACTTTATCAAGGGGCCCAGTGATACTATCACTCGTATTAAATACGAGGGACAATAGTAGTCTTGGTGAACATCTCCTCTCCGCACAAGTCATGCATACTGAAATGTCATCGTTATAACTACTTTTTACGGATAGCGTTAAACAACACTCACGAATACACACTTCTCATGTAGGAAAGATGAACCACCTTATACTTTAGAACTTAACACTGAATGAAACATTAATGACACGAACACAATTCCATTTAACGTTTCATTAAGGGTCTGTCAAATACCATGTTCTCTAACATGTATCTATGTGATTAAAATGACAACTCTTTGTCTATGGTTTGTAAAACTTAACCATCATTTAATCCACATACTAACTTTTGATTGGTCAATTAGTGTTCTTTGCTAATTACTTCGGTTAGTGACTATTAAGAGTATTTATCATCTATATATTATGGAGTTTTACAATTTCAAGTCATTAACTCGAAATGATTCATAATTCGATAAATTTCAAAGAACAAAATGATATTTTTATTAATCATTCATTACATGAACAAAATACATATAGAATAAAATTATCATATAATTGACTTCTAAATTATTACACTAACAACATGCAACCGATGTAACACACGCATCTAACCAAATGCATTTGTTTGATCTTAGTCAAATCGAGTGCAAACTTTAATCTGAGTTTCCTACCACTTTTTCTTTTAGCCAACTATGTTATGCCCATCCAAAAATAAATAAAAAAAATTAAGTACCGGTCAGAAAATAGCTGGTACTGTATTTAAAAAGAAAAATTTGGTTGCCGGCCATTTTCTTGCCGGTACTGAATTAAATTGGGTACTGGTCAAAAAATGACCAGTACGGGTATTTTTATAACTTCCCAAAAATCTGAGTATATTAAATAATTTCTATTAAACTTTGGATATTAATAAAAATGTCGGGTCTGAATCTACTTTTTCAGTTTTAAACTAAACATTTTTGTTAGATTGTGGAACCAGCCGACCTAAAAACTTTCAAAATGTACATCTCCAATGTTAACAAGTAAAAACATTTTTATTTTTCTTTATAATAGAAATAATGGTGACAAAAATTCAAAATGCACGCCTCCCAACCCGACATTTTTATTAATATTCAAAGTTAAATAGAAATTAATAAATATATCCAGTTTGGCTGGGTTTTAATAAAAATGTCTAAACCGGCCATTTAATGGTCAGTCCTCTATTTTTTTCTTGACCGGCCATTAAATGGCCGGTCCTCAAATTTTTGTTTTTGTTTTATAGAGACACTATGAAGAGCAAGATGTTGAAATCTAACACAAAAAAATCGATTTTTTTTTAAATATTTGTTACTTAGATTACTTCTTTTGATGTGTAATTATCATATTTATACTAAAATACGCTAAATTCCTTGACATTATGTTAAATTAGCTGAATTATAGTAAATTATGTTAAATTACGCTAAATTACAATAATTTCGCTAATTATACTGAAATACGCAAAATTATGCAAAATTACGCAAAAATACGCTAAATTAGGCCGATTTTGTGTCATCTTTCATAAATCATAAGAAATAGTAAAAAAAATTCTAAAAATAGTAAAAATTGGTATTCCACAAGTTTATTATATAACTAATTTACTGAGCTACTTAGATTGAATAATAGAAATGAAAATCTTAATCGGAAAATTCAACTAAAGTTTTGAGGCTCTTCACTTTTTTTTTGGCAATTTTGAATTTCGAAAAAAATGCCAAAGCAGTCACTAATGCATGCGCATTTTTGCAAGCTTTTCGAAAAGTGGTCATTTGCTGAAATCAGACACTCGAGCGCCGTTTTATGGCCGTTTGAAGTTTCGTTGTCATTTTTCGCCTTCTCAGTGAAGATATCATTCCTATTCATATGTAATTTAGCGTAATTTACCGTATTTTAGCGTAATTTACCGTATTTTAGCATAATTTAATGTAATTTGGCGTAATTTAGCGTAATTTAACCTAATTTCAAGTAATTTAGCATATTTTAGTATAAATATGCTAATTATACATCAAAAGAAGTAATCTATCTAACAAATATTTAAAAAAAAAATCAAATTTTTAGTGTTAGATTTCATCAATTTGCTCTTCATAGTGTCTCTTAAAAAAAAATTTGAGGACCAGCCATTTAATGACTGTCGAGAAAAAATAGAGGACCGGTCTTTAAATGGCCGGTTTCAACATTTTTATTAAAATCCAGCCAAGCTAGATATATTTATTAATTTCTATTTAACTTTGGATATTAATAAAAATGTCGGCCTCCCTAACTCCAGGATTTTTTTTTAAAAACAGTAATTAAAATAATAAAAGTTAAAGAACCAACATGATTACCGGGTTTTCTATAAAAACAGCAAAAACCGAATAGGCTATTCAGCTAAGGGTTTTTTTTGCTTCACCGGATAGCCTATTTGGTTTACAGGGCAATTTCTTCAGTTTGCAGGGCAATTCGCCACAGAAAATCCATGAAATGGCTAAATCGAATAACCTATTCGGTTTGGTTTTTTTTGGGCTTAACCGAATAGGCTATTCGGTTTAGGTTTTTTTTTTTTTTTAAGACTAAGAAGAGCAAAATAAAGAAATCTAATACTAAAAATTTGATTTTTTTTATTTAAATTATTTGACTTCTTTTGATATATAATTAGCATATTTATACTAAAATACGCTAAATTACTTGAAATTATGTTGAATTACACTATATTAAGTTTAATTACACTAAATTACATTACATTACGCGAAAATACGGTAAATTACGCTAAATTACATATGAATAGGGACGATATCTTCAATGAAAAGGTGAAAAACGGCGGCGAAACTTCAAACGGTCATAAAACGGCGCTTGAGTGTCCGATTTCAGCAAATGACCACTTTTCGGAAAGCTTGCAAAAATACGCATGCGTCTGTGTCCGCGATGCCGAATTCCAAAATTCAGAATCGCCAAAAAACTAAGGGAAGAGCCTCAAAACTTGAGTTGAAGTTTCCGATTAAGATTTTCATTTCTATTATTCAATCCAAGTTGCTCAGTAAATTAGTTACATAATGAAATTGTAGAATACCAATTTTTACTATTTTTAGAATTTTTTTTACTATTTTTTATGATTCGTGAAAGATGGCACATAATCAGTCTATTTTAGCGTAATTTTGTGTAGTTTAGCGTAATTAGCGGAGTTATTGTAATTTAGTGTAATTCAACATAATTTATTGTAATACAGTGTAATTCAACATAATTTCAAGTAATTTAGTGTATTTTTTGTTGTTGCTAATTATAAATCAAAAGAAGTAATCTAACAGATAATTTAAACAAAAAATTCAAATTTTTAGTGTTAGATTTCTTTATTTTGATCTTCTTAGTCTCTAAAAAAAAAAAAAAAAAAACCTAAACCGAAATGGCTATTCGGTTTAGGCAAAAAAATCCCTAAACCGAATAGCCTAGTCGGTTTAGGGGGTGTTACACGAAAAGTTGCACAGTGTGGGGATTTGTTTTTGTGAAAATAGGGTAAACCGAATAGCCTATTCGGTGAAGCAAAAAAAATCCCATTAAACGAATAGGCTATTCGGTTTTTGCTGTTTTTATAGAAAATCCGGTAATCATGTTGGTTCTTTAACTTTAATTATTTTAATTACTGTTTTTAAAAAAAATCCCTAACTCCAATGGTAACAAGTAATAACATTTGTTTCTTTTATGATAAAAATAATGGTGACAAAATTGGAGATGATAGGAAGCTGACAGGCTGTTCCCATAACGGCTATAACCTTTAGTCACATCATTTATTCATCAAAGATTTAACGTTTACACATTGAAAGGGAAATATCAAGGAGGACCCTCACAAAATGACAAATTGAAGGAGAGAACAAGCTTTTTTGCCCGTTAACTCCTTCAAAAAAAGAAAACTATCCAATTATTCCTGCAGTACAGTAAATGCCATACTTTTTGTTCTACACTTGTACTAGATACACTTCCGACCTCTCAATGATATAAAAAATTAACAAAAATAACCTACTAATCAATATTAATTCTAACGGATGTAATTTGACTTGATTATATTATTCTAATTCCAGCACTCTGGGGTGAGTGAATGGTCTCTTTTCGGGTCCTTGCAATAGTTATACACCATGTGGCGAGTTTGGGCCCAATGCATTGCCATATATTGCCGGTTGCTTAGCCCGCCACCGGACGGTGAAGACGGAGCGGTGCGGCAATGGCGTGGCGAGTAAGGACTAGTGCATCCTCGAACTATAAATTTCGTAAATCGCGCAACAAAAGGCTGGTACCGATAGTCGGCCTTGTATTTTCCGTTGTCAGTGGCCCAAGAGGATGCATCCCAGATCGAACCATATAGCCACATTGGGCGAAGAGGGAATGTCGAATCACTCTTCTTCTGATACCGTCTTATTGGTATGTCATCTACGAAAAATCTGCAAGAAAAATTAACCGATTAATTAGTCAATCAATAGCACAGATCATTGTTGCTAATTAGCTGCCTAATATGATGATATGATGTTATACAACGATTTGTATAACATCAAAAATCTTAACACTGCTCATCTTTTTGTTAACACAATATTTTAAATTTTTTGAATATATAAACAATTTTAATTAAGTATCTTTTCAGTTGTCATATATTTCCATAACGTAATTAAGACTGTGCATACTCATTTAAAGTTAGTGACGCAAAGCTCTTTATTTTAAATAAGTTTTTTCTCCCAAAAAAAAAACTAAAAATTTGTTGATGTGAAAAAAACTATGATATACTAGAAGTTTGAGTAGCATGGATGCTTTTTTTTTCTCTCTCTATCTATAAATATATTTTAAGAAATAGTACCTAAAATTATTGTAATATGGAATTGGCTGTTATCACGGACAGAGGTGGGCCAATAAGAGTCTCATGAAAAAAAAAACTTTCCATAAATTTGTGAACGGGATTAAACAACAGATCTTTTTTTTTGGGTCAATTGGAAAGAAAGAGCCAAAGGGCCTCACGAGTCTTTTGTGAATTTGGCTGACATAGTGATATTTATTCTAAGAAATGTATGAACCTTTATGAGTATGAAATGTTTATAGTACAAATTATACTTCACTTCACTAGTTATGTTTTACAATAGTATTGCCATATATGGACAAAACCTGAAAGACCTGCCTGTTTAGATGCTTAAATAATGGCAAAGAATAAGTTACAGGGAAATTATTTATATTCATTTACTGTACAATGTATAATGTTCCTTTTTTATAATAAAAAAATACTTAAAAACTTGACAGAACTTATTTTAAACTGTGCATAAACCTCCTATACAATACTTTTTTTAGTGTACATATGTTTATTTAGACAACATGTTCAGTTTTTTCAATAAAAATATATCTTTAGGGTTCTTTTACATTATTTAATATCTTTTTCCAGCTTGTTAATGCTGAAACTGCTGATTAATAGTTTAATTAATCATTTTCTCTCTTTCCTTATTTTTTTTTTTTTAAATCTCTCTAACCAGCGGACAGCATATGCAATGCTTAAGAACTTACTGATGTGAATTAAATGAAACAATAGAATCATCACTAATTAGTCAGCTAAGTCAGCACATTAAGAAACTAAAAACTAACAAAGTAATTGATTAGAGGGAAACATACATGATCTCATAGGGGGTCCAAGAAATTGCATAATTGTGAAATGCAGCGGTCGGGTCGAACCATAAATGGAACTTCATTTCCCGACCGATAATCCGACCGTCTCCGCTTCCTCTGATATAAACATTTGTCTGCAATGTGTATGGCCTGCCTGGTGTGGTGCCCAAAAATTCAATGTCCACCTCATCATGAAATCCAGGGTGTGCTTGATTATTTGACAGCTATATAAATTTCCAAAGTAAAAGGTTATCACCAAGTTAAAACAATAATAACACGAAAAAAAATATAATTTTTAAAGTCATTATTAGACAAGATGACATCTGAATTTTTTTTTTTGGTAAAGTACACCCAGTTTTTTATCTGCTTAACATTTACCAATGAACTCATTTATTAGATATGAAAATTGCAAGTAATTAACTTCATGAGAAATTGAGAATAACTATGACATATATGAGATGTGTTTATATTAAGCTTAGATTGTACATACATAAAATGCAGTGATCACGCCAGCGGTGTAGCCCGGCTGAAGCTTAATGGAAGCCCCAAAATATCCACTCATATACGGGTGTCTCGACTTAAATCCGCTTCCTGTAAAAAAATTGATCAGTACATTTTTCAATTACAAAATGACCTACAAAATAAGTAAACTAGCAACATATATAGCTTAATGATCTGAAAAAAAAATAACAATTAATGGTGACCTGAGGTTCGATCAAGCCATATTGTGGCGGACGATTGATCACTGGTGACCGTCTGATGCTGCGGCCCCCAGAGATTAAGAAATGCACGGTAGAATTGCGAGGGTTTAAACTGATAACTCGGGTAATACCCGGGATTGGGTTGAGCATTGCTGGAATGGAAAGAGAGAAAGAGAAGAAGAGAGATTAATACAAGTGATGACATGAAGACCAAGGAGGGAAGTATATGACAAATGTGAGTTATGGGTTCTTCCCTTATTTGCTAGATTGGGGAAGCAAATGTTGGAGGATATATAGCAATGATTTATGGCAAGCGACTAGTCCAGGAGAGGATCCAATGTGAGAGGTGGAGAGAGAGATCAAAAAGAGGTGGAGAAAGAGAACTTGGGTTGGTGAAAGGAAAGCAGTAAAGAGTAAACTGCGTAAAGAGCAAGTACTGGTAACTGGTGGCATCCAGGTGATCCTAATTAGGGGGGTTCAAATGGTCGGTTCAGTTAAAACTGAACTAAAATAACCAAATTAATTTTATTTTCAGTTTTCAAAAATAGAAACGAACCGAATCGATTAAACTTATAAACTGATTAATAACCGAACCGAACAAACCGAAGTAAATTTCGGTTTGTTCGGTTCAAACCGAAGTAAACCTATTAGTTGCCATATTAACGAAAATTACACATGTTCATACACAAGTTGTTCAATTCCATACAAAACATGTAGATGTTCTAAAATATTTAAACTAAAATAAAATAAATGAAGCTATGATTGAACTAAACAAAATATAAACCACACTTGAATCAATATAATTCGGTCGGTTTGGTTTAGTCGGTTTTGAAAAGACTAAACCGAACCGATCCATTTAAACCGAAATAATTCAAAAATTCAACCGAACCGATCCATTTAAACCGGAAAACCGAACCATTTAAACCGAAATTTTTCGGTTCGGTTAAAAACTGAACCGTTTGAACACCCCTAATCCTAACTAGCCATCATTTCGGGTAAATATATTGGCAGATCATTATTTACTTGATGCAGCGCACAGACAATAGAGTTAAAAACAGTGCTGAATAAGACTATTCACTGTATGATGCAGAAACCGCTCTGTCAATATCTTTACCCATCCATTGTCTGTTTTCCTCATCTGTGGATTCACATGTGGATTGGGTTGGGTTTGGTACTTACTACTTAGTTTCATTTGGGGCATTGATGTTTGCCCGATATTGAAGGGAAAGTTAGAAATTTAGAGGGACCCATATGGCCGACATTTTTATTAATATCCAAAGTTTAATACAAATTATTATTTATATTCAGAATTCCATTCAATTTCGAAAAATGCCCAAGCCGGCCAGAAAATGGCCGGCTTAGGGGTAGGAGTAAGCTGGCAATTTTCTGGCCGGCTTACTCGTTTTTTTTTTTTTTTAAGACACTATGAATAGCAAATAGTAAAATCTAACACTGAAAATTGAAATTTTTTGTTTAAATTATTTGTTAGATTACTTCTTTTGATTTATATATAATTAGCATATTTATACTAAAATACACTGGATTACTGGAAATTATGTTGAATTACACTATATTACAATAAATTATGTTGAATTACACTAAATTACGTTAAATTACGCTAAATTACAATAACTTCGCTAATTATGCTGAAATACGGTAAATTATGCTAAAGTAGACCGATTCTGTGCCATCTTTCATGAATCATAAAAAATAGTAAAAAAATTTGAAAAATAGTAAAAATTGGCATTCTACAAGTTCATTATGTAACTAATTTACTGAGCTACTTGGATTGAATAATAGAAATGAAAATCTTAATCGGAAACTTCAACTCAAGTTTTGAGGCTCTTCTCTTTGTTTTTTGGCGATTCTGAATTTTGGAATCCGGCATCGCGGGCACTGACGCATGCGCATTTTCGCAAGCTTTCCGAAAAGTTGTCATTTGCTGAAATCGAACACTCGAGCGCCGTTTTATGACCATTTGAAGTTTCGCCGTCGTTTTTCGCCTTTTCAGTGAAGATATCGTCCCTATTCATATGTAATTTAGAATGTAATTTAGTGTAATTTAACTTAATATAGTATAATTCAACATAATTTCTAGTAATTTAGTGTATTTTAGTATAAATATGCTAATTATATATCAGAAGAAGTAATATATCAAATAATTTAAACAAAAATATTAAATTTTCAATGTTAGATTTCATTATTTTGCTCTTCATAGTGTCTCTAAAAAAAAAAAAAAAAAACCAAGTAAGCCGGCCAGAAAATGGCCGGCTTGCTCCTACCCCTAAGCGGGCCATTTTCTAGCCGGCTTGGGTATTTTTCGAAATTGGATGGGATTCTGGGTAGAAATAATAATTTGTATTAAACTTTGGATATTAATAAAAATGTCGGCCCATATGGAGAAGGATATAAATCTGTTGTTATTCCAAAGGGATAACAGGACCTGTTTTTTCTTTTTTACTAGATTTGTATTCGGGTGCAAATCTAAGTTAATTGACATCTATTTATTTTCAAATTTTTCATATTTGTACATAATTTTTTATATATTTTAGTGTAAAATATTACAAGTATACTGTAAAATTGACTTTCATACTCAGTATGAAAATTTATTATATAATTAATTCTTAATGTGTGTTTGACCTCTATAGCTTGAAAGTTTGACTCCTCTCTTTTGTATGTAAGACTTGAATTTTTTTTTATGAATGAAATTTCTTTGTTGGTTGTCAAAATTGTCAACCGGTCTTCAGGAAAAAATATTATCATGACAAAGTTGCTGGAGAATTTTGATGGGAATTTTTTGTACTTGAAAAGTATTCAAAAATTGGTTTGAAAATTTGTGAAATAAGAAAGGCTCAATTATCACTGAAAAGTTACAGTCATGTTTTAGTCTTGTCTGTACGTTCACTTTAGACTTGTGTCTATATATAGTCAGAACTCAGAACTTGATACTTCAAAAAGTCTTATTGAAATTTTGACTCTTTGCTATTTTCAAATTTTGTTTATTTCAATTTTCAAGTTCTAATTTTGATTTATTTTTCAAACAAAATAAATTCAGTTATGAGACTTGTCTACGATGGAAGTTAATGGAAATATGATGGAAGTAGACGAAGCTAATTGAGGGATAAACAAATAAGTAATTACTAATAATTAAAGGATTTCCTTTTTTTCTTTTTCAGGAATGTAAACAAAATTCTGCTCTCAAATTGGCTATACAACAAATATTATTTGGAGGTTTGACGTAGTAGAGAAGGAAGTAACAAGCAGAAAACAAAAATATATTAAAGAAAAATTACAAACACTGCTCTTGAGGACATTAATTAATGTTGCTATATTAATACAAAAAATTAATGTTGCTATATATTATCAGTAACGGTGTTTGTATCAAATAAATAAAGAGTGACTAAATGTATTCTTTCTATAAATTAAATCACAGCACATGAAATTAGGAGGGGGACTAATTAAAATGATAATTATGTAGTATTTTCATAACATAATAATCTGAATTAGGCCTATAGCATTAGATTTGCTAACTTTTTTTGGGGGAAATATAACTCTACATCTTTTCCTCTGAAATTTTTATTTATACCCTAATCAATAAAAATAAAAATAAACCAAATCACCTTAGATTCTGAGAAATTCGAGAAATATCCAGGTCGCCAAACCGTTATGTAGCCCCAAAGACTGGGAGTTGCCATATGCCCCTGCGGCCCCAGTCTAGAGGCCTCCAAATGATTTTGCGCCCCATTGTTATTTTTTTTTAAATGGCACAGAGGTAACCAATTCTCTAGAAGTTTGGCACAAATATCAATAATTTTTGTTCTCTGTGCCGCAAGTAGGGGTGTTTATTGGGTCCGGTTTAGTCAGTTTTGAACCGAATCGAATTAGTTTGGACCAAATGGTTCAGTTTGTTCGGTTTAATGGTTCGGTTTGGTTTGCTTTTTAAAACCGATTTATAATTTCGGTTCGGCTCGGTTTAAAAATTTTCAAAACCGAAATAACCGAACCAACCGAACTTTTATATATTATGAATTTCGTCCGGACCGTCCCGGTTTATTTCTTAACACTCCAATTTATTTCTTAATCAATTGCTTTAAATACTTCGGTTTATTTCTTAATATACTTTGGTTTATTATAAATCAATTGCTTTAAATAAAAAAATTAAAATATTTTGGTTTGAACCGAACAAACCGAAATAAAACTTTGGTTCGGTTCGGTTGCAATGCTAAATCGGTTCGGTTCGGTTCGGTTCCATTTTAAAAACTGAATTATTACTTTGGTTTACCTAGTTCGGTTCGGTTCGGTTGAAACCGAACCGAACCGATGAACACCCCTAGCCGCTGGTCAATCAAAGTTTTTTAACAAAACGATTGAAATTATTAAAAAAAACAAATGGGGCCACAAAACTTGAAACCGAACTGAACCGATGAACACCCCTAGCCGCAGGTCAATCAAAGTTTTTTAACAAAACGATTGAAATTATTAAAAAAAAAAAATGGGGCCACAAAACCATTTAGAGGCCTCTAGACTGGGGCTGCAGAATCATTGGGCGGCCCCCAGTTTTTGAGGCCGCAGGGGCATTTGGCAGCTTGAGTATTTCTCGAATTCTCCATAATCTGAGTGATTTGGTTTTTTTATTTTTTATTTTAGAGTATAAATAAAATTTCGGTCTTTTCCTTCCTATTTCTTCTAACAGCTGACCAGCCACATGTAGGGGTGCAAACAGATCGGATAATATCCGACCGTATCCGGATCCGTATCCGAAAATTAGATACGGATATCCGATATTCGAATATCAGTACGGATATGGATATGGTTTTAAATTTAATTATTTGTATCCGAATAGTAGATATATACCATATAATTTAATATATATTATGAAAATATTTATGTATATACCTACGATTATCCGATATCCGATCCGTATCCGTACATATTTGTCTAATATTCGATTCGTATCCGTATGTGAAAAATAAAAACAGATACGGATATAGTTTTACTACTATCCGATCCGTATCCGATCCGTTTGCACCCCTAGCCACATGTATTCCAAAAGTCATACAAATCGAAATAATATCCATAAGAAGTTGCAATTTGCTGTATTTAATGTGCATTAGTATATCGTTTGAACGTAATAAGTTTATAATCTCAAGATTCTCTTTAGTTCTAACTCAAAAGTCCCACCAACATTTATTAATAGAACCCACCATTTCATAATTATGGGGGTAAAAATATTGACAGAGCAGTTTTGACTTCATGCGGCGCATAAATCATATGTAAATATGTAATGCTCTTTAAACTCTACTTTATAAAATTAAAAGAATACTTTCAATATCACAATATATTTATTTCCAATTATGGATGATTATAATTTTAGCAAAGAATATTAATGCTTTGCTATGGTATGTAAATTTTTTGTGGTTTTTAAGTGTGTGACCAGTTGGTGCCAACTGGTGCAGGACAGGTGCACACTATGAGTGGGGTCTTGGATTAAAAAGGGTTGATTAAATTATCATGCTATGCACAGCACTACTATATGTTTCTGTATTGGAAAATTTAAGGTAACAATAACACTTCTTAAAAAATTTGAATTGATGCTTTGGAATAATTCAACATCTTTGCAAGAATATTAATTGTTGGAACTAAACTTTTTTTTAAAATGATTTCTCTTCAACCCGGAGTAATTTGTAACCATTAAAAGTTCATATTTACGCGGCTGAGAGCATCTGCATTGAAATTTCTTTTTTATTTTTTATTATTAAAAACATGTTGACACTTCTTATTCTGCTTTTTGGAATGTAGCGTAATTATAATATAAAAATTAACTTAATTTTTATTTGATGCTTGACAACTGACTTTAATTTCTTCAAAATTTTACTGATGTAGATGCTTTGATGATTATAAAATTTAAAGTGATGAAGTATCATTAGTTTGGTTTTTTGTGATTGTGAATTTATTCTTTTTACCAGTAATATTAACTGATAGCAGTAGTAAAAATGTCGGTGGGTTCAATTATTTTTATTCTGGATTCAGGTTGTGCTCGTGAATCCTTTTCTTTCATGATACCGCGTCTGAATTTTCAGGTTTCTTTTTTTCTTTCTTTTAAAGAAATTTCAGGGTTTTTTTTTTCATTCTGACAAAAGAAAGAAATTAAGTGTTTTTCTAATTTTCTAGAAATAAATGCTTCTAGGACCCCACTTTTGTTTCCCTTATGTGAATGAAACTGAGATAAGTTGATATGTTCTACTTTTTCTAAAGAACAGTAAGGTTGTATTATTCTAAATCAGACCGTACGATTAAAACGAAATGGATAAAATTTGAATAAAAGAACTTCTTTGAATTCTAAATGGAATTAATCTGACTCGATTGTTTTAAATTATAAGGTCATAATTAAAATATGCAATTTATAATTAACTTAAAAAAACTATACAATATATAATTAACTAATTAAGTAGCTCAATGAAAAAACTCTACAATCTACATAAAAAGACTTGATTTGTGGCCTTTTTTAATAATTGAAAACATTCAACTAATTACAAATTTATTAGAAAATTCGTAAAAATATCTTTCTTTTTTCTTTATTTGAAAATCTTTGCAGAAGCTGCAAAGTCGTGAGGGTAATCAAACTCTCTACATTTAAGTAACCAACAATCCTAGAACTTTTCTGCCAGCCAACCGTGCTACCTCCTCTCCTCTTTCATTCGTAATAATATCTTATAATAATCTTTCACCAAAAAGTTCTTATAATAATTTCGTTATGACATTTTGGGGGAAAAACATTCTCATGGTACCTACATAAAAAACAAATTTTCTAGTGAATTTATTTCATAATATTTTCCTTAATCTCATTAAAATCGAGTGAGTATCTCCTGCGTTACTGCAAAAATAAAATACTTCCAGCCAAGTCAAAATCAATTCAGTATTTATTTATTAAAAGAGATGACTCAGTCGGATCTCATTCTTTTTTAGGAAAAATAAGGATCAAGCCCATATTTAATTGCTCTGGATCTGAATTCATTATCATCATCGCTGAGTTTAGCACTCTTAACTTTTTTAAGAAAATATACAATTATATAAATTTTGAGATACTGTGTAACAAACAAGATATTAAAATTTGAAATGTAAATTCCACTTGGAATTTAGATCCTCTTTAACAATTAATGCAGCACCTCGTTCAATAGTGGTGCGGTTGTTGGATCTCACCCATTTTACCGTTTTGTAAAGCGGTGCCACGCTGTACTGGAAATAGACGGATCAATATCCTCGACGGTACCGTAAAAGATTCCCTTTTACAATTAGCTATTTACGGTTTGAGATTAACTCTCAGCCGGTTTGGGATTCGGGCTGACTGAGGGGCAGTATTATTGGGCTTTGAGATTCGTGCATGTTAAAAAGAACCGTCCAGATCAAGTATTGTAAAAGATTCCCTATTACGGTACCGTCGGTGGTATGAATTCGGAAATAGACCAATTATAAATGATCAACCTCCCACCCTCCTCAAATTTTGACTTATCATTGAACAATTAATGATACAATGAGTACCGCAGACATTCACATTAAAAGACAACTCATAGTCGGATTTTTTTTTAAATACATAATTAAAAAAAATATTTTTATCAAACCAACATGATTACTTTTTTTTTTAAAACTATAATAACCGAATTGCCAATTCGGTCCGCTTTGTTTTATTTTTTTGGAACCAAATTGACAATTCGGTTCCTGTTGATTTCACAAATTTTCAGAAAGGCGGCCACAGAATATCCGAAAAAGACTCCTGACCGAATTGGAAATTCGGTCCCAACTTTTTTTTTTCAGAGTTTGTATAATAAATAGCATTATTGTAAATTTATTTAAGAAAACATTTAACAATTATAAGAATTTTATCACGTCACATGTTAAGAACAATTTAAATTATAATTGGTCAATTGAAATGATAATATGATAAATTAGATTCTTTAATGGAATGATAATGTGGTCAATTGAAAATTAATGTAATTATATTTCCGTACTTTTCATAATTTAATGTATTGTTGTTCTAGACTATTTAATTTAATTTATGCTTATATGAAATTAATTATTTATGGGCAAACTGGAAAGTCGGAGGAAAAAAACCTAAATTCATAAGCAAGTAATAGGGTAAAGGTACATTACTTATTATTGATAACAAGGTGAAATAGCTAAATTCAATTTTTCCCAGTTTAACTTAGTTGAGTAAATATTCTAGAAATTAAATAGTTAAGCAGAAATTAAATTAAATGATCTAGAAAAATAATAAAAAAAATACAATAAAGAATGAAAAGTACAGAAATATAATTACATGTGATATGATAATTTTTTTATAATTGTTAAAAATAGGAATATAAAATTTTAAAACGAATAAACTAGAAAGAATGTCTATGTTAAAAAAATATGTAAATTAAAAATATTTTATAAAATAAGTTAATACTATATATTTTAATAATTTTTAAAATGATCTATATGTTGGAAAGATTCCACGTATAAGCTAATATTATGCTTTTTTATTTAAGCAAATAAAATTTTACTCTACAATTTTTAATTCTAATCAGTTATACACAATTTTTTTTTGTTCTACATTTTGAAAAAAGAGGGCACCATGTAAAATTTCTCTATTTAATTGTCTTTCGGTTTCAAATTCAATTTGACCTATATCAATATGATATATGATATACAAGTGAGAAATTGAACCAAATCCTACAAAAAAAAAAGTTGGGACCGAATTGCCAATTCGGTCCGGACCAAAAAACTCTGGACCGAACTGGCAATTCGGTCCCTAGGCATTACACAAACAGCAACACAGTTTCTGTGAAAATTTGTGAAATCAACAGGGACCGAATTGTCAATTCGGTCAAAAAAAAAAACTAAGCGGACCGAATTGGCAATTTAGTTCTTATGGTTTTTGTAAAAAAAAAAGTAATCATGTTGATTTGGTAAAAATATTTTTTTAATTATGTTTTTAAAAAAAATCTCTCATATTCTATTGTTACTTGTTAGAAAATAACACTGCTAATAAATTCGAGTCATTGATATGGATCTATGATTCTATTTTTCCTAAAAAAAAAAGTTGAGTCATTCAGAGAATTAATGTTTGATTCAGTGGTAAAGATAATATATTTTATATAAGAGATTGTATACTGGAAATTTAATTGAAGTTTTTTTTTAGGTATTAAATAGTTTGGTGGCTTGATTTTTAACTTTTACTTAAAATTGGTAAAATCATAGCAAACTGATTTTTAATTTTCTTGATAGTTGAATTGTTGAGTCGAATCGTTCAAATTAATTCGAGCTTCAATTTAATTCGTGAACATAATATTAGATTTCTATTTTTCATATTTTAAATAATAATAATAATCATTAATAATAATATTTTTAGATAAACTTAATTTAATTTCAATATTTTGAATTTGAACAGAACATCTTTCATTTTTTTAAATATATTAGCATTCTATCTTATGTTAAGTGCTAGCTATCTCAAATTGGATAATAAAATAATATATCGAGCTATTTCGAATCAAACTCGGAGAAATCAAATCAAATGGTTTGAAATAAAACTAACCAAATATCTAATGAGGAGAAATTTGAAATAAGTACAAATCAAACGTGAGAGAGCCACAAGTTACAAGCAATTCTTTTAAAAGCACAGAGAGTCTTGCTTTCTTTTTTAGCAAATTAAAGAATAACACTCCGATAATGCTTTTTTGAATTGTAGAAGTATAATAATGGGTAAATCAGTATGGATGGCAGAATGATGCTATTCTTGTATCATTCTGAAGAGTATAACTGTTGTTTGATAAATTTAGTCGTGGTGAAAATGGTGGCTTGTATAATAGTAGTATTAGAGTGAGATGATGGTAATATATTACAAATTGACTCGTGCTACAGATCTATCTCTTTATTTTTAAAGTTCAAACAGTTGATCCGAACCGTTAAATATGATCTCCATATGAAAGCATACCTGAAGATTAAATTTTATATCTTTTAGAATCTTCTTACTAGTTTTTAAAATAAGTAGAACATTAACTTTTTTGAATAGTCCAGAATTTTTAGATCAAGTGGTTTTTCTATCTATTTAAAAAAATAGTAAAAATTATCAAACAAAATATACTTTTGTCTTTAATTATATTTTCATATAGAGATTATGTTTAATAATTCAGATTAATTGTTTAAACTTTGAATATGGAGATATGGATCCACAATACAAATATATTTGTAATTTGCATACTACCATAACCTCACTCTGGTAATGATGATGATGATGAGAAGAAGAAAAAAAAATAGTTCATAAAAAAATTGAATAAGAAGAAGAAAAACAACAACATCAACAATAACAATAAGATAGATGATAAATAATAAATATACATTTGATTTTCACTAAGATTTTAATATTAGATATCGTTGAACAGCTCGGATCCACCGTTTGCACTATGGAAATAAAAATATAGAGTCAAAGTACGGACCTATTATTGCTTTGTAAAGCACCATAACACCACTCATGAGTATAAATAATGGTAGCGATAACATGACCAAAATCATACCACAAATAATAACAATAATATTACTAACGAAGTAATGATAATAATAATTACTTAAATAATTGTTGTAATTAATGACGTGACATAATACAAAATATTAATATCATAATAATATATCAGGGGAGGGTTCAAATGCCTTCATTTTTAGTGTTTCTCTCGTACTTCTGCATTTTAATTTTTTAATAACAAAAAATTATAACTTATATGTCAAAATAAAACCACTAGATGTGATTTATATTATTTTCTCTACATGCACATGCACATTATATTTATAATTTATAATTTTTTTTATACGAATCAATAAGTTAAAAAATCAACGTGAAGAATATATTCATATCAATGTATTTGCAAATCTCTTGATACCGATAAAAAAAAAGTCAAAATGTTGTAATTTTTTGTATGCCCATAGAAAAAATAATATAAATAAAATATTATAGTTTTATTGTAATATTTAATTTTTAAAATTTTAAGTTATTAACATTTAAAAAATAGAGATATAATAGATACATAAAAATAAAAGCATTTGATTCCTTCTCAATATATCATGTTGACAATGATCTATTCATTTTATAAAAATGAATAGATTAAATTGTTATTCTCTGAACCTCTAATTTGCTGTTAGACCAACTCATTGAAATAAAAAATTAGTCAATTTTAATTAAAATCCTTAAATGACGTTTATAACCTTTTTCATCATAACTAATACACTATTTCTGTTTCAACGGTTGCTTCACAAGTTGAGGTCGTCTACAGCGAAGCTATCCTGTTCCCTAGTCCTGAACTGTTGGCGATAAGGTTTACTCAAATAACAATCAAATCCTATGTATCAAAATTTTCAATTTTTTAAATTTTTAGAAATTAAAAAAATAAATTATCGGAAACAAGATATATTACAATTTTTCAATTCATAGATGAGAGACCGAATCATTCTATAATTTCTATTAAAGTATTTGTATGGATGTAATTAATAGTTCAGTCTCAGTAGTTTTTGTAAGTTGCAATATTTTTTCACCAGTGGTACCGAACTATTAATTTCTCTATTTTCTTTTCTCTCTTTCCCTCATTGGGGAGAGGCAGAGCCCAATGAGACTGAACTCATAATTCGGTCCCATCAATTTTCATACCATGAGACTGAACCATTAGCATCTCTCCAATGAAACTGAATTATTGTTTGGTCCCATCTATTTATTAAAAAATAAAGTAATCCATCTTGTGTTCTGATAAATTAATTTTTGAATTTGTAAAAATAAAATAGTTGAAGGATTTGGAATACCATGTAATGCGCTATGGACGATAACTATTGGAGAAATTTTTATTTATAGAAAATATTATAAAATAATAGAGTAAAAGTGAAAAAGAAATATTTTGGAATTTGCATGCATAGATGGACCAGTAAAAAAATTTCGACCAAAAGTTTTTTTCAGTTATCTTGGATTCTCTGTGGTCTTTATCCTGCGAAGAAAAAAATAATTTGGTGTCGGAAAACAGTTTCTACATAGAATCCAACGTAATTGGAAAAAAATAACTCTTTGAATCGATAAAAAAAATTTGGATCGGAGAAATTTTTACTGAACTATCTATATATTATCTATATATGGTTCTAAAGTACTCTTTATTTTTCTCTCTATTATTTTATAATATTTTCTATAAATAAAATATCCTCTAACCGTCCAATGCTATTTGATCGTGCTGTCATCAACTCCGTACGAAATATGTATTGTAGATATTTAATGAAGGGCTCCTACATCTACACTGTACCTGAAGTCCTGAATCACAGTTGCATTGCATGACAAGGGAGATGTAAATCCAATTTTGTGTTCCTTCTTTTGCCACCTAGTGATAATAAAATTGTTTGCATCTTTGTTGATGTTGGTCAGAGGGATTATAAGTCATCAGTTGTCAGACGTTATTAGAATTTGCATTAATTGAGGATTTGTTTTTTACTCATGCAAGTAGTACATAGTGGTCAAATTAAATTTTGGAACCTTCTGTTTTGAAAATGTTTTTGGATAGAACATTATGATATTCTAGTCTTTGAGATGTGACACTCAAAATTTGTGACAATTATTTGTAAAAGAAAGTTTTATTATGATGTTCTTTATCATTATAGTCGTTAGTTTTTTATATCAAAATTTTAAACTAGTGATTTGATTAAGAATAATTAAAATAGTCAAATTATAATATAATTTTTTTACAAAGAACATATGTTTTTCACATTGTTGCTGTTAATGTTATATATTGTCAAATTTACAAAATAAAAATAACTAATTTAGTCATTAAATTTACAATATTTTACAATAGTAAATATTGCACTTATTACTCATTAATTTCTTTATTCGCTGAAAAGAGAAATAGAGAATACCATAGTAAAATCCTCTTAAATTAATACGGATAGAGATCGAATATTACATGAATACATATATGAATACAAATATAGTTCAGATATTAAAATACAATATGACATATTTTTATCAAATTAACTACATAGTACTTTCATAATAGATGTATTAGTCAAATATATCAAAACTTATAAATCTTACTAAAAGATGAAGTTTGAGTAGATATAGTTGAGCAATTATAACAAAACTTCATAGTGTACTTCAAACTTCAAATAAAAAGTGACATATGACTCTCTGAAATAAAATTTGAATTTAAAAAAAATCATATATGAATAATTTTTTAAGAAATCGTATTTATATCTGCTTCCAAATTTCACAAGCGATTGATAATTTTTAGTGTGCCCATGCAAACTTTTAAAATAGTCAATATAACCATAAAACGTCATAATATCCAATATCCCGCAAAAAAATAACAATCTTTCTTCCATCTCCTTTTATTTAATTATTTTATAAATTAAATTGACATATATATATACCCTCTCATTTCAAATCCTCTTTCATCCATGATTTGAATAATTCGAAATTACTCAAATCACCAATCTGGCCGATTCGAGTGCTTCAGATCCGAAATGAGTCAAGCTCATAATGAGTCGATCCATACATTGATAAATGTTAATGTTTTTTTTTAAAGGTTGATGTAAGTCAATTTCATAATTCAATTATTCAACTAGTTCCTTTAATTAAACTGCGCTAGCATTTTTGAATATAAATTTAAGGATTGATATTCCAACTTTAATCTATTGCTTGATCTACTATTGTTTGAGAACCAAATTCCCTTCTTCCTTGTCAAAAGACATATGAACTATGAACTGCTTGTTGGTGACAGCAGCAGAGATTCAGTCCTCAAGGAAAATGTTGGCAATTACTTGACAGAAATGTTCCAATTGTACCTGAAAAATTCCTCCATAGTTTAACCGACAACACATTTCATCATTCACTTTCACCTGTACGATGTTATAGAAATTGACTACGTAGTGTGAACCAAGTCCTCCTTACCTCAAGTAGGCAGCTTTTCTGATAGCCCAATTTTTCCCTCTGTCACTATTTTTACTGATTAGAATAGTTTGAAGTGATGGGAAAAAACTGAAGGGTAGTATGCTGAACTATTAACACATACGTAGGGAAGAAGATTTGATCATCCAAGATGAATGACGATCTTCCAATACAAAAGTTGAGAGAAGAGTTTGAAATGAGAGAGTATATTAATCAATTTAATTTATAAAATAACCGAACAAAATGTTAAATAAATAAAAAATAAAAAAAAGAATGTTAAGTTTTTGGGATATTGAATATTACGGTATTTTTCCGGATATATTGACTATTTTAGAAATTTGTATGGGTTTGTATGGACACTAGAAATTTTCCCAAATCATAAATTCGAATTTATATCCGATAAATATCTAAATACTATTCGAACATGAATGGATCATATTCGATGTATTTATTTACAACCATGCATGGTGGGAACAAAGAAAGCATTATTTTCTTTGACTTACCTTATTCAAACAAACGCGCATTAATCAGGAGCCACAAAGTCTGGTTTATATGTTAAAATTCTGTAGTTCGTTCGTTTTTAATCTTAAAATAACTCTTTTTAG
Organism: Carex myosuroides; assembly: GCA_028015225.1. Lineage (NCBI taxonomy): Eukaryota > Viridiplantae > Streptophyta > Magnoliopsida > Poales > Cyperaceae > Carex > Carex myosuroides. The sequence continues at coordinate 7,120,543 of CM051471.1, forward strand.
CAAGGTGTGTAGTTTTTGCCGACATTTTTATTAATATCCAAAGTTAATTAGAAATTATATTTATGCCCAGAATTTTCGACTTTCGCCAAAAATGTCCAAAACCGGCCATAAAATAACCGGTTTTTTTTTTTTTTAGAGACTATGAAGAACAAAATAATGAAATCTAACTGAAAATTTGAATTTTTTGTTTAAATTATTTGTTAGATTACTTCTTTTGATTTATAATTAGCATATTTAGCATATTTATACTAAAATATACTAGATTACTTGAAATTATGTTGAATTACACTAAATTACGTTAAATTACGCTAAATTACAATAACTTCGCTAATTATGCTGAAATACGGCAAAATTACGCTAAAGTAGACCGATTTTGTGTCATCTTTCATGAATCATAAAAAATAGTAAAAAAATTTAAAAAATAGTAAAAATTGGTATTCTACAAGTTCATTATGTAACTAATTTACTGAGCTATTTAGATTGAATAATAGAAATAACAATCTTAATTGGAAACTTCAACTCAAGTTTTGAGGTTCTTCCCTTAGTTTTTTGGCAATTCTGAATTTTGAAATCTAACGTAGCGGGCACGGACGCTTGCGTCTTTCGCAAGCTTTCCGAAAAGTGGTCATTTGCTGAAATCGGACACTCGAGCACCGTTTTATGACCGTTTGAAGTTTCGTCGTCGTTTTTCGCCTTTTCAGTGAAGATATCGTTCATATTCATATGTAATTTAGCGTAATTTACCGTATTTTAGCATAATGTAATGTAATTTAGTGTAATTTAACTTAGTATAGTGTAATTCTACATAATTTCAAGTAATTTAGCGTATTTTAGTATAAATATGCTAATTATATATCAAAAGAAGTAATCTAACAAATAATTTATACAAAAAAATTCAAATTTTCACACTACAACAAAAAGGGGCTTCAGCGACCGGCAATAGAGACGGTTAAGTCGCCGGTCGCTGAAGACCCAAAAAAAATTAAAAAAAATAAAAATTTAATGTTTTGGCTACGAACCCTTCAGCAACCGGCGCCTTACCTTTCTGTGACCGATTTTGGCCCGGTCGCAGAAGGGTATTTCTAAAAAAAACCCCGCCAAACCCTTTTTTTTCTCTCTGATTCCCGCGGTTTAGGGTTTTAGCGAAACAAAAACACACCCCTCTCTCTCTACTGGGGGCCGCCCCCTTTTCCCCTTTGGTGCCTTCTTTGGCTGTTTCCTTCTGGGAGAAGGAAACGGAGGCGATCGCCTTTTTTCTCCCGCGCAGTCGTGGTCCGAATTTGAGGGTTTTCTCTCTCTCGGGTATTATAAACCCCTCACTCTCTCTCGATTTCGGTTTTTTGCTCTCTTTCCCTTCGCTCATGTGCTGAGAAAAATCTCTCTCTCTCGCTCTTTCTGTTTACCTTGTTACTATAACAACCGAAACCAAAAAAATTCGGTTGTGTGTTTGAGCATTGCGATTTTAAGTTGATCCGGTGCCTTCCTTGTGCTATACTGGTGCTCGAAGGTGCTTGTTCTGGTGGTGTTGTTTGCTGATTTTTCGTGACGGCCGGAGGCGAGGCAAGCACCTTGGTGATGGCCGTTTTTTGCTGCCCCTTTTTGCAATCGGAGCCTTTCTCGGTAAATGTTCAAGCCCTCCTTTTTAATTTATTGATCGTGTGCTTAGTGAGACATTATCGTATATTTTGACTTATCGTTTGTCTCGCACGAGTTGTTGATTTTCTCAGCGTGTCAATGAATTTTTGTGATGGATTCGGGGTGTTGATCGAAGATTATGCAAGCAAATGAAGATGTTGGTAAAATTGCACTTGCCATACCTGTTTTAGTCTGTAAGTTACCACTACTTTATTTTTCATTGGCTTGTAAAATTTGGTAAATAATTTAAAATTCTCATTGGTGTTTTAGGGGATCATTGTGCATTTGCAGGAAAACATTTACGACCTAGCAATAGTAGAAGAAAAACAAAGCAAAAAATATACCATGGTGAAACCTTGTCTTATAGAAAATGAATATCAGGACTATAATGCACCCTTTTATGTTATTTTTCTGGTATAATTTTGTCATTTTGCTTTATGTGCATGTGTTTGACCAAGTATTAGTAATCTAGTCATTTATCTTCAATTAGTATAACATTACTGCAAGTGTAACTGTAATTTTTATTTTCTTTGTTTGTGTAGGAAAAATGAGATACATTTGAAGCATAAGTGTTATTTTCCAATCCTCGTCTTGCCTTTTTCTCTCATACATGCTAAGGTTCATATATATCCTTCCTTGCCATATTTATCTCCAAAAATATTCTAATTAGCCTCATTCTTACTTTATCTAAAAATTGAGTATTTTTGGGATTTTTAGAGAAGTTATAAATTGTTTAGAGGATGACTAAGATTTCTCAATTTGCCAAGTTATACATGATATAGATTGCGACGCAAATGAGAATTCCAAAAATGGAACAAGTCAAAACTTCGGAGAAGTTATAAATTATTTTTTGTTGCTGTATCTTTATTATGAATTCCTTTAGGGTTTTGAGAGTGTAGGAATATACTCTCCAGTTGTTGTGTTATTTTGCTTCTTTTTTGATTCAGGATTAGTTACTCAATTTTTAGGGTTTTTCTGATTGTAAAAGGAAAAAAAGAAGCATGTTAAAGACATTGCTTTTACAAAACAGCATACATCATGCCAAGATGTGTTGTAAATCAAATGGGATTACTGAATTATTTAGTTAAAAAAACCTATAAATTACTCTGTTATGGAATTTTTCTCATTTGCATAACTGTTTTAAAAATACCAAAAAAGAAAATACCAATTGGGGAAAAGAAAAATAAAAAAATACCAAAAAAAAATTTATCCTTCTGCGACCGATTTTGGACCATCAGAGACCGGCTGATCGGTCTCTGATGATCTTGCGCCACGTCAACACGGAGCATCAGCGACAGAATTAATCGGTCGCTAAAGAGGTCATCCGCGACCTGCGCCTGAACCTTCAGCGACCGGTGACGTCAGCAGGGTGGTCATCAGCGACGAAACAACTGCGTCCGGGTCATCTGCTACCGATTTCGGTCATCAGCGACAGGTAGACCCATCAGCGACCGGCGAAAATACCATCAGAGACCGATTTGGCCGGTCGCTGATGAGTGTGAATGCTGTAGTGTCAGTGTTAGGTTTCATTATCTTATTCTTCATAGTGTCTAAAAAAAAAAAAAAACCGGTCATTTTTTTACCGGTTTGAACATTTTTAGCAAAAGTTGGAAATTCTGAGTATAAATATCATTTTCTATTTAACTTTGAATATTAATAAAAATGTCGGTAGTTTTTGTGTACGTAGTTACGTACCACGGCTCTGTCCCTTCTTTAAGCTGTGTCCCTGCCGACAACAGGAAACAAATCAAACCCTAATAACTTGTGTCGTTTTGTGCCTCCTCAATTATTGTAAGTTAGCAAATTTTCATGAAGAATTTGGGAGTGTCACCGGCATTCTTCTATCCGTTTATCTGATTATATTCGATAAGATCAAGTACGAATAAGATTCGTTTATCTGATTATATTCGATAAGATAAAGTACGAATAAGATTTTTTTAGTTAGTTCATCAGATATGAATAAAAGTAAAAGAAAAAATTCATTAAATTTCTTTTTTTATATCAAAATGGACTAAAAGTCGGGTGCTGATATTTACACCACAAAAAGTATTATCAAAACAACAAATTTTAAATATTTTAGTAAACAGACAATTTTACCTCTCAATTTGTTTCTCAATCAAGCTATCATTTATTTCTTTTTTTAATTAACAATCTTTCAAGTTTGTTATCTTTCATTCATGTTATCTTATTTTGATAAAAAAATTGTATACTATACTATGAAAAGAAGAAGAAATTATTTAGCATGTTACCCAACCAAATTTTGAAATAATATATCTCAATTGTCACTTAACTTTTTTTTTAAATGTAATTACTTCCTACTTTTAATTATGTTACTCAATTGATTGAAAATTATGTTGACAATATTTTTTGGTTAATTGTAAATTATATAATATAACTAAATACTTAGATAATTTTATCTTTAAATCTATCATTTCAATTAACAAAATCTACAATTTATTATATGTTAATTTAAATATAAGTTTTCTTTTTGTTGATTGGTAAATTGATTTTCCTTCTCATTAATTATGAGTTTTAATTTGTGTCTTCAGTTCTTTATGAAAGAAATGTATCTAGAGAGCTGCTTTGATTCTGGAAATAAATTGAATCATAATCATTAAAATAAAGAAAGTGTTGATGCATAATCAAATAAGGCAAACTATAGCAACAATACAATAAAGTAAGGATAAAGTTGACTATATTCTTGAAAATTTTAAAACTATTGTGTTAATAAAAAAAGTAGTTGTGCTAAAATCAGTACCCCTAAAAGTCCACCGATTTTCTTAGAAACCAAAAGAGACATAAGAGCTAGTACCGATTCGGTACTAGACTACCTATATCAGGGGTCAATTGACCCCATTAATTTTTAAAAATTCTATTTTATATGTGATGTTCTATATATTTTTGAGTAAAATGCTATAAATAATATAAATTGATTTATATTCGCAGTATGAAAAATTTATATAATTAACCCCTATTTATATTTGGTCTCCATAGTTTGAAAGTTTGACTCTACTCCGGATCTATATATCAAACAGTTTGTTACATAATCCAAAATCAAACATATTAACTGACTACATGTCAACTCACCAAAATCAAACAGACGATCTAAAGGTCTCCACATGTTCTCCACATTAAAATGTGCTTGGAGACCAAATTTCTATATATATATATATATATAGATACATATATAGGGTCCGGCTAATTTGCTGCTGGCAGCAAATCTGGACCATACGATCTTCAAACGACCGATCCGAACCGTTAAACATGTTCTAAATATTGAAATGTGCTTGGAGACCAAATTTTACATTATTTGGAATTTTTTTACTATTTATTAAGCCACTTTGAAAATTCCAGATCATATGGTCCAGAATTTTGTTACTCTGTTTTTACTGTTCACCCGGATCTGAAATTTTCAAAGTGGCTTAATAAATAGTAAAAAAATTCTAAAAAATGTAAAATTTGGTCTCCAAGCACATTTCAATATTTAGAACATGTTGAACGGTTCGGATCGGTCGTTTGAAGATCGTATGGTCCAGATTTGCTGCCGGCAGCAGCTGGCCGATATGCTGCCAGCAACAAATTAGCCGGACCCTACATATATATATATATATATATATATATCAATAATCAAGCATAGAACCAGGATGTTTTTAAACTCATCAAGTATTTTGGTTAGCTTAACTTCAAAAACTAACGGATTAACTTCAAACGATAAATCTAAACTGTTGAAACTAATCAACATCACGAGAGATGCATTTACATATCAAATTTTTAATTTTCTGAATTAATTTGATATTACATCAAGCAGTAAAAAAAGATAAAAAAACGAATTGCGCTCCGACAATAGAGTCAAAACAAAAATGCATATGACTTGCTCGTTACATAAAGTCAAAACTGTGTTGTCAATATATTTACCGGATCTACTTTTCTTACCTTATAAACTATTCTCATGATCTTGTCCATCCAATCACAACAACAAAGTAGGCACTTATCGCGAGGGAACTCCGTCGCAAAAAGTATCGTTGCGAAAAGTAGGCACTTATCGCGAGGCACTTTTTGCGAGGGAGTACCGTCATAACTGTGCTTTTTCTTTTCGCAACGATACTTTTCACGACGGAGTTCCCTCGCGATAAGTGCCTACTTTTTGTAGTGAATCTAAAACGAACGAACTCGATCTACACTTGTCCAAATTGAAAATCTCCTATTATATACACATTGACATTGTTCTCTCCTTCTAACGCTGAGATCAAGAAATAACAACTAAGAAGTCTTGCTTACTAGTATATCTGTAAGTTGACCAAGTTTCAATATATGAAACGGGCATTTTCTGCCTTTTTTTCAAAAAAAAAAAAAAAAAAGTCATGCTAAACTTAGATATATATGCTTGTCAAGAATGTGACTAGTATAAAATGATGAACCCTAACTCTTTATTAGACCAAATACACAATTTAAAACAAAATAATGTATGATGTAGAGGTGAGGTTTCAATCAGAAATAGAAAAATACAGATCTGTTCGTGACTTCCCAATTAATTTTTTTATAATGAGAGAAATAAATTAATTGCAGATTCTTCCAAGCGGGACATCAGATAAAACGGAGAATATAATTTTATTTTGTTTGGACACCATTAATTCTGAGAATGTTGGTACTTGATCTGAGAAATATTTTTGATACCAGTACTACTGATAAAACTGGCCAGGATATTGGGACCATTATACAAACAATGATGAAAAAATACACTGTCAATGGGTTCTGCAATTTATGCCATCAATGCCACTGATGCATTTAATTACTGGTACCAACAACCAACTTGAAGAATAGGAGAATACAAGCTGATCCACTGGTACAAAAAATAATGTACATGTTGACCCCAGTTTGCCAAGAATAATATTTCATACTAGAGAAAAATAAAAAGCAGTTCAGAAGAAATAATACATGGAAATGAGTTGCAAAACCTTGCAAAAATTTGGGAGGGTAAACGAAAGAAAGTTGATTGGAGATTGCAAAAATTTGGGAGGGTAAACCAAAAAAAATTCGATGCCTATTGTAGATATAGGGAGTATGTTTTGAGATTCCTATCAGAGTTAAAGTACGGTCCGGAATTCCTAATTTTATTCTCAGGCAACATTAGGGGATACAGATTCCCCCAATCTCGGTCCTCCCTGTTTCTCCTCTCTCTCTCTCTCCTGTTGATCTATCTCGTGCCCCTCTTTAGACCTCCCTGTGCAACAGAGTAGAGAAGAACCCCCCTTTGCCACCCTCTCCCTCACACACCCAATCTCTCTCCGCCACCCCCCCCCCCCCCACCCGTCGTCCTCTCCCTCTTGCACATCCTATCCCGACCCCTTCGTTGTCCTCTCCCTCTCGCACACATTCTGATATTCGTTCTTAAAATCCAAAAAGTCTGAATCGCTCAATATGATCTTTTTATTAAGATAAAAAAGTTTATATTGGAGTGTGCTTGGAGTCGGAATCACATCAAACTTTCATTTTTTAGAACTTTTTTTTTTTACTATCTTTCTAGATTAATTATAAAATCACAGTTTTTCAAAAGATTCTAATACCATTTAAAAAGAGTGACAACAAATAAAACTACGGCCCAGTTGAAATATAAGATGGCGGGGTGCCTCTTCATTTTTTTTTTAAAATTTAAGAAAAAGGAATAGATCAAACTCATTAAGAGGGAAAAGGAGTCAATGGAATAAAATACAATTACACCCTCAAATTATCAAATATCATTAATAGATCCAAAGCATGTATAAAATGGTTATAACAAATAAGAACAATCCAAACAAAATATATATTTGTCAATCACACCAATATTACAAAATAACAAATTGTAATAGAAATTTTAAGTTTTTTTAATTCATGTTTCAACACACAACCCAAAAGAAATATTTACACTATTTAGCTTTTTTGAGTATAAATTATATAGCTGACACTGTCATTTGGTTAGCAAGAGGCACAATCCTGGCCCGCTTTCTAGGAACAGCCAGGAAGGCAACTGACCTGACAAACGCCATCAACTTCCTTTTCTTAAGCGGTGTCAGTGGTGGCCCCACATCCACACTGTTCGACATGCTTCCAACGAAACACTCAAAATCGTCACTTCTCAATGGAAATTGCGTAAAGTAATTGGGAGTTGATTCAGCATCTGCTGCATCCAGATATTCCATCGGGATGAAGTCGCTGGAAAGTTCAAATTGAGGGGATCCTGCAAGAGGCACTCACAAAATTTTATTTACTAGTCGGCATATGGCCAATTAGCATATTACAAATTTTAGATAATGCGGCATAAAAATCAGTTTATATAATTTTAGATGAAAAGATGAAAGTTAAGCACTTACCACCACCATTAGTATGTTGCATAGAGTCCCCATTCAGTATATTTCTGCTCTCAACAGTCGCATGCTGAAAGAATAAACAACAAAATATTATTTTAATACTATTTTCTACTTGGGCGTCATGACCTATAGCTTAATTAATCAATGCTCTAAACAAAATTTGAGCCCGATCTTTTAGGTTGAAGTTAATATAATAAAGAATGCAATTAATGTATCTCAAGCAATAAACACCTAATGCGTATAAATAATGCAATGTATCTCCAGCAATCATTTAATTCCTTACATTTGACGTCTCATGTAAAGGAGGGTGTTGTGTCTCCACTATATACTCAACAGAAGCAGTTGAAATGTGTTCATTTAATACATTCATTGAAGAAATATCACAAATTGCAGAAAATTGCACGTAATTTTCTGGCATATCACCTATAATTTATAACAAACAAAAGAAACTTGGCTCAATCAGACAAACATTAAACAGGTTCATGAAAAGACAAGGAAAATATGAATATACTGCACTTCAATTATCGTTCTCACCAGGGTTTGACTCTGATGGACCCAAACCAACAACAGGAGGCCCACCATTTGTACAGAGAGACATGTTCCTTCTCATCGGATGAACTAAAGCCTGAAATTTAAAAGACAACATTAATTTAGATACAGACAGCACAAATCAAGTACGAGAAAGGGTAAAGAAAAGCTGATCATAAAGCAACCATCTAATTTTCTTACGCTTGTCTCAGGGTAAAGAGGGTGTTGTGTCCCCGCTATATGCTCACCAGAAGCAATTGAGATGTGTTCATTTGATACATCGGTTGAAAAATTACCACAAATTGCAGAAAGCTGTTTGTATATTTCTGACTCTGATGAATCTTAGCTCAGTCAGATAAACATATAAATGGGTTCAAGAAAAGACAAGGAAATATGAATATTCGGCACCTTCAATTATATCGTTCTCATGAGGGTTTGTCTCTGATGAACCCGAACCGACAACATGAGGCCCATCATTTGTATAGAGAGACATGTTCCTTCCCATCGGATGAATTAAAGCCTGAAATTCAATAGATAACATTAATTTAGATACAGAAACCACAAAGTGTTAAAAGAATCTATTAATTTTCTTACATTAGTCTCATGGAAAAGAGAGTGTTGTGTCTCCCCTATAATTTGCATGCACATTGCTAGTATATCACCTATAATTTATAATAACAAAAGAAACTAAGCTCAATCACATAAACATATAAAAGTGTTCAAGAAACGAAAAGGAAAATATGAATATACAACACCATCAATTATATAGTGCTCGAAAGGGTGTGGCTCTGATGAACCCGAACCGACAAAATGAGGCCCAGCATTTAGATGAACTAAATCCTGAAATTTAAAAGACCATTAATTTAGAGGGTTTGGCTCTGATGAGCCTATACTGATGACATGCGTGTGCCACTTGGAAGAGGTATATATTCCTTCACAATAGACAAACTAGAGCATGAATTTCAGATGACAAAACATTAGATTAGATACATAAAGCATAAAAATGATGAATTGGTAGTGATATAAGGCATAAGCATACAATTCATAGTTGAGTAAAGAAACTTTTTCTTTTTCTTTAGTGGATTTCTGCACAACTTAGAGCTAATGGAGCAATGATTCATTAAAATTAAGCTAATCACACAATTAAGGTTAATACAAGCAACAAAGGTTAAATCGTCCTGATACTGTTTGTCATGATCCTAATTGAGGGGCATGACACTATTGCTCAACTATTGCACTTTTGCTGAAGTTATGTGGGTGAAATTGAGGGTCAACTGACGAAAATTTTGTATAAATTGAGGTGTAATGCAATATATCAAGCAGTCAGTTTGATTGATAAAGGATTGATTTGAAGTGAAGTTGCAAGGGTGGAACTTCTACCAGGGGGTGCAAACAGATTTATGTTGCTTTCAATAGATTTATATTGTTATCAATTGGATAGTCAGAATTAATTTGGTTCATGTTTTCTGGACTTGTTTATACATGAATGAGTGAAGTCATTTAAAACAGTATTGACAACATAAAACCACACTCTGCTAAAAACAATGGTACCAAGTACCAACTGGTAATGGAATAAGAATATATATAACTAATTAATGCACCTGTTGAGGCTGACTAGTGTTCTCCAAAGGTAGGTATTGGGCAGGGGGCACCATCCTGGTCCGCCTTTTAAAGCCAACCAGGAAGGTGATAAACTTAAGAATAAACTTTATTGTCGCCTTCTTACATGGCGAAAATGGCCCCACGTAGTCACTGTTCGACATGCTTACTTTGATGGCATTGTATTTAGCATGAAACTCATTGGCACACTCCATTGCGTGCTCAATCATAGATTTCCAGCTTTGGTCATATTCTGACTTAATACAAAGTATCTAAGAAATTTTGAAAGAGAGAAGAGAGGAAAATGAGCATTATCATCCATGACATCAGAAAGCAATACTTGTTAACAAATGAGTAAAAAAATTTATCAACAATCATTAATCCTGGTTTCAGTACCGGTACCTTGCAGTAGGCACCAGCATGTACTTTCCAGTACCATTACCAATATCAGTCATGCCTAGAACGAAGTACTTATAAGTGGGTACTGAAATCACACAATTACATATTGGTACTGGCACTGTTCAGGTCTAGTACTGGAACCACTCTGAGATTTTTAAGTGTAACATAAAAACTATAGTCGAGTATTCTAACCTCACGAAGTTCAGATTGTTTATTATAATACCACCAGAGGAAGTCCTCCACTGTTTTGATGTTATTCTTTTGGAGGAGAGAAGCGCGGACATTTGCAACTTTCCTGATACTCTGTACATTGTGTGTCAGCTTTAGCAGGTCTGGTTTTTGAGACACTACAGAAAAAAAAACATCAAATCAGCAAGTGTCAAAAATAAAAGAATTTAAATTTAAATTTACCCTCCAGTATCAACTTAACACCAATTTAGTGGCACTAAAATCTTTTATGTACGTGATTTTTTCTCGTCAAATAGAAATTGGACTTTAGTGTCTGCCTCTACATGCTCATACCGGTAAAACAAGCTAGAAGCATACACTAAGATACTTGCAACGTCACTTACTAGTAAGTACCATGCGTGGTACAAACAATACTATAATGAGTAATGATCAATACACAATGAAATTCATTCTTTACCTTTCCCTCGCCGGTCTAGTACCCGAATAGATTCGCTCACACCCTCTAGAACTCTTTCCCCATTCAAAAAACCCTCTTCTCCTTCCCCGTCAACCATAACCCCCAGGCGAAACTTACCGTTTGACCAGCTTGAATTATCTGTAAAAATGATATTTCCAAAGGTACCAAGCCCATTTTTAAGCCGAATAGTAAGACTACCACCTGCCAAAATAGGCGCCTTCCCTTTCCTTGCCCTTAACACGCTCTTATTAAACTCACTCCTGCTCCAATTTTCCCCTTTATTTTCCCAGGGTTCGGCACTAAGCACAGCGAGTCTGACTTTGGCAGAAGAGAGAAAGCATTCAGAAGATATGTTTGACTTAATGCACGTGTTGTATATTGCTACTTCTATGGGGTCTATTGGGTGGCTTGTGAAGGCGGTTCTTTCGACCTGATTGCAGAAGACTAGCCGGTACCGAGTTTGGATGGTTCGATCTGGTGGCAGCCTGTAAGAGAAATATGAAAAAAATAATTACTTAAGTGGAGCCAAAAATAAAAAAAAATAAAATAAAAAATATCATGAAGCATGTGGTAACAACTTTGTAAAACCAATAATCTACTCGATCCAAGGATGGAAAAAAAAGTTCGACTTCTGATGATTAGGGTTTGTTGGCCAACTGAGATTCTCTGTTTAATGTTGCAGAATTGAGGATTCATGAAGTCAAAATTATTGAATTGCACAATTGTGGAGGAACAAACTCCCAATTGGCAACTAATTGGTGCTCATTCTAATATTTTGAGGTTGCAGTACGCAGTAAATAATTGCTCACTGTGGAGGAAAATTCAAGTAGTGAAGCAACTTATTACCCAAAACCTCAATAGAGCAATTTAAGAAATTGAAGCTGTGCAAGAGCAAATAAGCCGAATACCATTGCCCCATTAACCCTTAGTTGTGCAATTAAAGTTAATTTATGTTAATCAAACATAGTCACCAATTGATTTAGAAAGGAGAAACGCACAGAAAAAAAATAATAAGGAAAAAGAAGAAAAGAAAAAGAAAAAAAGGCGGGCTGGGGGTGGGTGGGGGGCGGGGTGAAGGGGGAAATCCTTACATGTTGCCTTTGCTAGTCTTTGCATTGAGAAATAACTGAGGGGCATTTACTATAAAAGTAGGGAGTGGAAGTGTGGAAGGAGATTGATTGATCGGAGCATTATTATTATAAGTAAGGAGATTGATTGGTCGCTGCACGGCTCTAGGGAGGTACATGGAAAAACGGCGGGAATTTACCCCCCTTTTTTAATTGTGGGAATTTCACGTATACCACTCAAAAACTTCAAAATTACGTGTTTCTCTCTCTAAACTTTATAATTACATATTTTCCCTTCTAAACTTTAAAACTCACAAATTTACCCATTTTATTGTCTTTTATATTAAAACTCATTCCAAATTTATAAAATACCCATTTTGCCATTTATTAAAATCATAAAATGCCCATTGAACTCAAATTTGAATCTGAAGGGTTCCTTTACCGTCCGAATTGCTTTAAGATTTGTGCACGCTAGATCAACACGAATCGTGAAGCGAACACGCACGTAGATTGAAGCAGTAACACATATCTTAATGCGATGTGTGCATATATGAATTGATTTAGGATTTGTGCGCACTAGATCGACACGAATCTTGAAGCGAACACGCACAAATATTGAAGCGACGCACGCAGATCTTAATGTCATGTGCGCGGATCGTACGGTAGAGAAATCCTTCAGACTCAAATTTGAGTCTGATGGGCGTTTTATGCTTTTTAATAAAGAGAAAAATGAATATTTTATAAATTTAGAATGAGTTTTAATATAAAAGACAATAAAATGAATAAATTTGTAAGTTTTTGAAAGATAAATGAAGAAATACGTAATTTAAAGTACAGAGAATAAAATACGTAATTTTAAAGTTTTTGAAGAGTATACATGAAATTCCCCTTTTAAATTTGTCAACGAAAATATTAAATATATGAAGTACCTTTTACCAAGCTTTCTTTAATGAGCTTTAAGTCTCTTGTCGTTAGATATCTGTAAAAAGTGTCTAACAGATTCAAAATTGCGGCAAACGGTATGGTGACACATAGACGGACATTTTTAAAACAGCGACTCTGTTAACTCCTTCCTTTCTTCTTTGAGAGAGAACTAACGAAGCACAAGGAATCAACGGAGAGATCTCTTCCTTTTTCCTGTGATGTTCAACTACCGTTCACCACCAAACCTCCAAACTTCACTCCAGTTAACATATTTAGAGAAATTTATATATATACCAATCATAACTTCTCCTTTTTAGATATTTTCCCGTCAAAATTTAATATTTAGTTATTTCCCTATCAAAACAGTTCTTTCTCGCTGAACTGTTTTATTTATATCCCCATTCTATAATCTAATCACTTAAAAATTAAAATTAATATTAAGAAAAAAATGTCAAAGACTGTTTTGCCCTCAATCAAAATACTATCGCTAATCCCTCATCTCATCGTTCTTTCTCGCTAAAACCGTTCCCTTTCTTTCCCGCGACGCTACCCTTCCTTTCAGTTCTTTCTCGCTAAAATTGTTGCCATTGATGTCATTATTATTATTATTATTATTATTATTATTATCTTTTTATTCCATATGACAATCGTGTGTGTGTGTATATATAGGAGTTGGCTACGGTGCTACGCGTAGCATAGAGGGTCTTCGTGCTACGGCTCAATATTTGAGTTTTCAAATTCTAACGGTCGATCCGAACCGTTCAACATGATCTCCATATGAATATGTACTTGCAAACCAAATTTTACTTTTTTTAGAATTTTTTTACTATTTTTTTAGATAAGTAGAAAGTCACTTGATCTGAAAAAATAGTAAAAAAATTCTAAAAAATGTAAAATTTGGTTTGCAAGTACATATTCATATGGAGATCATGTTGAACGGTTCGGATCGACCGTTAGAATTTTGAAAACTCAAATATTGAGCCGTAGCACGAAGACCCTCTATGCTATACATAGCACCGTAGCCAACTCCTATATATATATATATATATATATATATATATATGAGGAGGGTTCCAATGCACCAAAATTTGGTGCACCAAATGCATCCAAAACTCATATATCTTCATTTTCAAAGTTCAAATAGTCGATTCGATCCTTCCAGCGTGTTCTTCATATTAAAATGTGCTTGGAGACCAAATTTTACATTTTTTGGAAATTTTTTACTATTTTTTCAGAATTTTTGAAAATCACCACTTTGCTGAATTTCAAATTATTGTTTGGTGATTTTCAAAAATTCTGAAAAAATAGTAAAAAATTTCCAAAAAATATAAAATTTGGTCTCCAAGCACATTTTAATATGAAGAACACGCTGAAAGGATCGAATCGACTATTTGAACTTTGAAAATGAAGATTATGAGTTTTTGGTGCATTTTGGTGCACCAAATTTTGGTGCATTGGAACCCTCCTCTATATATATATATATATATATATATATATATACATTAAGAGAGTGGCTAAGATCAAAGTGGTATGACCAAGGTCTTTGGTGCTACCAAGTCATTTTTGGATTTTCAAAGTCCAAACGGTCGATCTAAACCGTTAGATGTGATATCTATATTAAAATCTGCTTGGAGACCAAATTTTACATTTTTTGGAATTTGTTTACTATTTTTTAAGCCACTTTGAAAATTGCTGATCACATGGTCCAGAATTTGGTTGCACTGTTTTTACTGTTCACCCGGATCTGTCATTTTCAAAGTGGTTTAAAAAATAGTAAAAAAATTCTAAAAAATGTAAAATTTGGTCTCCAAGCAGATTTTAATATAGATTGAACATCTAACGGTTTGAATCGACTATTTAAACTTTAAAATTGCAAAAACTAATTGGTAGCACCAAGGCCTTGGTCATACCACTTTGACCTTAGCCACTCTCTATATATTAACTTTGTTATCGCTTTATTATTTGCTATTTTCTTTATTCAAGAGAAAAATTCGACAGCATTTCGGCTCGATTTTTTTTTCTCTCTTATAACATAGCCGTTAAAGGGTGAGAGGGCATTTCAGCAGCATTTCGTCTCAAAACCTCTTTCTTAGCATATGGTTTTGGACATCTTAGCATGTGTTCGCTCACGACTCTGTTTTCTTTTATTATAGGCATCTTATCGCGTGTTCGCTTACAACCCTTTTGTTTTGGCACCTTATTGCGTGTTCGCTTACAGTCCATTTTCATAACATTTAGACAACATCTTATCGTGTGTTCCCTTACGACCCGAGTGAGGCAAGATATGAGGGCATAAGGGAGAGACCTCGACCATCATAAGTGAAATAAAGCATAAAAAAATAAAAGAGAGAGGAAGAAGATCTTCATTTCATATCTCCATTACCTTTTCAACAAAAATCCTTCAAGCATAATATTTAATCCCTCAATTTTATCATTTTCTCTCTAACCTTACCTCTATTTTTCCTTTTCTTTCATGTAGGGTTTCTATTTATAGGGCTAGAGGTGCATTTGATGTCTCGGTTGTGGCCTGGTTGGTCAAAATCAATTCCAATTAAGTGGCTGAATTGACAGAATTTACTGGCATTAATCGGTACCAATGATTGACCCCATTAATAATAGTCGTGGTAACAGCTAGGCATCCTCGACGGTTACACTGGAAGGCGTTGGAAGTTGGAACGACTGGTTTCCATTGTCCTTGATCGTTGTAACGGTTGAGTGAGGCTGAGAATTTTGAATTTCTCTCTGTGCTCGCTCCAAATCTTGATGAGCTATCACTGTAAGTATGTAACAGTGTGATTTCCATGTACCCAATTGTTATAATGATTAATTAGGTGTTGATCCGTCATTTTAAACATGTCGTATATGGAGGGCAGACTTTACTTAGGTCCGATCGCCCACCGCTGCTTGTAGTATCATGAGCCGTTGTAACAACTGATGATCTGTTAGCAACATTTGTTGTGTTTTGCGAGGTGTTCATGGTTCGTGAGGGGTGGATTGCGTCTCTACTTTCTCTTCAATGTCTCATTCTCGTTTTCCTTCTTTTGTGTTGTTTATTTTAGTTAGAACACACATGTGGCGCTTCTGGTCCACAATTACGGTGCACAAAGGGAACGACTTGGTGTACTTCGGCTCACAATGTGCGCTGAAGAATATTTATGTGGTTAATCCAGCACAATAATATTCTCACAAGAGATAATCTGGCTACCAAAGGGTGGGCTGGAACACAGACATGCCTATTTGTCCTAGCTATGAAACTGTTACTCACCTTTTTTTAAAATGCCCTTTAGTGTAACAAATATGGTTCTGGTTAGGTAAAACTCAAGATATCATTCACAACTGGAACACTTTTGATGACATTATTAGTTTTTCTTTACAATTACCTGCTATACACATATCTGATTTTCTGATAGTTTTTAGTGCCTTGTGATGGATTGTATGGAAACATAGAAATGACATTTGTTTTAATAAAAGTTCTCTCAAGACAGCTAGGTCTTTAATATTACTAATCAAATCTCTGGTGTTATATTGGAGAGGAAATCTCAAGAAAAAAGCTAAGCACTCTGCTGAGGAGTGGCTGCCAGTAATTGAAAATGCTATTCCATTGGATCAGTGCATGCCTATTCAGATTATGGTCTACTAGCCTCCTCCAGAGCCTACATCTCAGGAATGAAGAAAAAGAAGCACCAAATTTTGTCAATAGTTATTATCCCCAGCCCATTAATGTGTGGCTTAGTTAGTTCAAATTTAGAGTATTTTTGAAGATTAGCTATCTCAAAAACTTCGTACATTTCCTGGCTATTATGTTGTTATGAACATTGCGCCTCACCTCTGTATGAGATTATCAGTCCAGCTTTTGCTGTCTAACTGATTTTTGTAATTAAATATTTCAATAATGAAATGGGCATATGCTTCTTTTAAAAAAAACAAAAACAATATGCGCTGGATCTTCTTACTCGCACTGGCAAGACTAAAAACCACCAAGAAGAAGAAGATGCTTGGTCCATGCACGGTCTAAAAGCGTTGGAGAGCCTTCGTCGTGCATCGTCTAGCCTTATGGTGGTCTACAAAGGGAGTTTTTTCACGTGCCTCGTCTTGGCGCAGTTTATGGCCCAAAAGCGGAAGCGGAGAGGGATCTGGCGCTTCAAACATAGTCTATGCTACAACGTGCACCGAAAGGGAGACAACAAGTTGTTGAAGAGGAAAGGAGAGGAGAAAGAAGGAAGGCGGGGCGGAGACGACGAAGAGTGGTCACAGGCAAGAGGTGGTGGCATTGGAGGAGGGACTTAGAAACCTTGGCTAAGGTGGCCTCAAAGCCATGGTATATTATTCGCCATGACCTCATTGTTGGAATTCAGATTCAGTTAGGGCCAAGGTTGTAAAATGCGGTTTCTATGCGGTATGCGGAAGGCCACCGCATACCGCATATACGGTATGCGGCCGCATATGCGGATTTTCATGCGGACTTATATATGCGGGTTTTAAAATGAGAATTGAGATATATATATAAACAAGTATGCGGTAATATGCGGTGATATGCGGTGATATGCGGTCAATATGCGGTATATGCGGTATGCGGTATATGCGGTATGCGGTATGCGGTATGCGGTATGCGGTAATATGCGGCCGCATATGCGGAACCGCATATTGGGACCGCATATTCATTTTTCATGCGGTTGCCAACCGCATACGCATATGCGGCCGCATGAACCGCATTTTACAACACTGGTTAGGGCTGTAAACGAGCTGGCTCGGGCCGAGCTGGGCCTTGGCTCAGCTCGTTAATTCTGGCCCGAGCCTGAACCGAGCGAGCCGGACCTAGGGGTCCCGAGCCAAAAGTCTTGGCTCAGCTTGTGACAAGCCAGCCCGAGCTAGCTCGCGAGCTGACGAGCTGGCTCGTTGGGCTTTATTGGGTTGTTATTATACAAATTCAAAAATAAAAAATAAGAAAGCTCATTCAAAAAATTTAAGAAATCGTCCAGCAGGCACATCTTCAAGCAACTGAAGCCCATATTATTTCTTCCCAAACCGAAAATACATCAATTTTGCATAATTGCGCCTTTGAAAATGAGACTAGACTTAAAATTATACGGGGCTAAACCCTAAATCCACTGTAGCTTAACGAGCCGAGCTGGCCCGGTCCGAGCTGACCCCTGGCTCAGCTCGTTTATTTTGGCCCGAGCCTGAATTGAGCTGGCTCGTTAACAGCTCGGTCCACTACCGAGCGAGCTGTTAGCGAGCGAGCTAGAGACGAGTCACGAGCGAGCCACGAGCCACGAGCTTTTTTGACAGCCCTAGATTCAGTGAAGTAACTCAATTTTTTGGTTTTAGATCTGGACCGTCTAATTCGAATCTGTGACAATTCATTTCAAAGTGGAGCGCACACATCCCGAGCGATGGATTCGATTCGGACAGTCTTGATTCAAAATCCAAAAATTAAGTTACTTTAGTGGATCCGGACCCCATTGTTGGGCATAAGCCGCATAACCGTTACAATAATATTTTGACTTGGTCAAATGTAAGCAAATGAAGGAGAAAGGAAGGAATGGGCTGTAATTTGGGCCAATTGGACCTCAATCAGAATTAATCCGAAATCACAAGGAGCCGCTGACTAGTGGTGCCCATAAAGTCAGGGTAAATGAGAAGGAAAAGAGGCCGCATAGAAAGACCCTTTTGTTGTCATCAAAGCCCTTAGGCAGCACAGACAGATTCGCCTCTTCACGGTATGTCAACGGTGTTAGTTGGGACCACTCATGATACTGTCGTCTCCTCATCAAGTCATCATTAGTAGTGTTGTGCTCTCGGGTACCTCGGGCCGGGCAGGGCAAAATCCGAGACGGGTAGCGGGCACAACGGGTACGGATACAACGGGTACCCGGGTACAACGGGCACGGGTAGACGGGTTTTTTTTTTTAAAAGTCTGCCCTGTCCGTTTCAAACCTGTGCCCGTCTCGGGTAGACGGGTTTTTTTTTCTGTGTTCTGTTTTGTTTTCTGTTTTTTCTTTTCTTATTATTACGTGTTTATAATTAGACTTTTAAAATCTGAATAGTTCAATATCAAATATTGTATATATATATACATAAAATTATCAAGTCACATCTTTATAATTCCTAAATAAATAAAATTTGTAACTTATATATAAAAATTATTTGTGCGAAAATTTGTATATTTATTCGGCTAAGTACAAGTCTAATTATTTATTTCTTTACACGAGTAATTTTATTTTATTTTCAAACTCTCATTCTAATTATATAGTTTCATAATTTATTTATATCTCGAAATTTTTAGTTTACATTTTAAATTGATAATATATTTTGTAAACGTTCATTTTAAATTGATAATATATATTTTCTAAACGTTCATTTATTTTTAATAGGTTAAATAAAATATAAATAAAAAATATCTTAAATCAATTACTTTAAAACAATAAAACCTATTCAAAAAATTTCTTAAATCAATTACTTTAAAAATAAATATGAATTATTTTAAAACAATAAATTAAAAAATAAAAGTTACCCTCCTCCTTTATTCCGGGCTTGGGACCGGCTATGTAAAATAACATAGGCGGAGTTCTAACTTTTTTTTTGTTAGTAATTCTTCTTTAAAATGAATAATTTAAGAACTAATTGAAACGTTTAGAAATTATAATTTAAAAAATAACCATAGAGATTAAAAGATGTTAGAAATGTATACCGACACTACCTATCTAGTAGTTTGGATCATATACCATTGTTCGCTCTCTTCCGCACCGTCTGAATCCGAATTACCCGCGGGCCGCGGCTCGGTACCGCTTTCTTCAGTGTCGACTCCGGATGATGATTCTTGATGATCTCGATGTTGGTTGCGCTCATCAGCATCAATCCAATCTTTCAAGCACACAAGTCTCTCAAAAACATGTGCACCTAACTTACTGCGTTTATCGGAGAGGATCCTGTTCGCCGAACTAAAACAACTTTCAGAAGGGACGGTTGACACGGGTACGGCAAATATGTCGCGGGCCATCATCGCCAGTGTTGGATAGTTTCTTTGATTCCTCTTCCACCACGTCATGATGTCAAATTCATCTTCTTTTTCGTTTACCCCCGCAAAATAGCTCACTAACTCGTTTGTGGATGTGTGCGGTTGGATCTCCGATTAGAAATCTGCTAACAATCCACCACTGCTAGTGCTCATGGAAGTGGAACTATTAAAAAATTAAAAAATTAGTGGACAAATAATGTAGATATTATAAATAATAAAGATTAAAAACACATGTATATTTAAATTGTTACCTAGGGGCGGCACGGGACGAAGACGGGTTTTGGTTGTCACCCATTCTTGAGTTGTATATATTAAACATCTCATCGAACTTCGAATTCACGAATGCCTCCACCCCAGTTTTGTCTAAATGTAGATTCTCTTTGTACGCTGCAACTATTTTGACCGTGAAATACTTCTTGTATGCCGGGTTGAGGCAGCTTGCGATAATGGCCAGGAGGGGTACATCGTCCCAATATTTTAGAAATTTTTCTTTCATGGCTTCTACGATCGGTGTGAGAGTGGAGTACTTGCTTTCAGCTTGTTCCAATTCACGGTACACCTTGGAGATGTTATAGAGATGTCTGATCAACTCAAATGCCGTCGGTAAGTACGAGCAGGATAATTTAACGGTTGCATTAAAAAATGTTCCTAAGAAATTACTCATGGTTTGTAGTTGCTCCCATTCTTCGAGGCTGGGCTCCAATGCCATTCCCTCGGGGGTGGAGCCTCTCAAAAACTCTCCTATGACGGTTTTGTAAGGAAGGCATCGGTTCAGAAACCTATAGGTAGAGTTCCAACGGGTATCTATATCCCAAGAAACTTTCAACTTGCTCAATCCATAGTTGACGCACATCAACAGAAACCGTTGTTTTCTTTCTTGGTTTGAAACAATGCGGGACATACAATCCTTAAATTTATTGATCAAATCTTTTACGGCTTCTGTTTTAAGGCCCACCTTCACGACGAGGTTAAGTATGTGGCAAGCACACTTTTGGTGAAACATTGCACCATTCATAATCGGGTTTAGTGACCGTTTAAAAATCTCAATGGAAGCTACGTTGTTACTAGCATTATCGAATGAAATAGAAAAAATATTGTTATCCATATCTCTCTTAAGGTTATACTCTTGTAACACCTCAATAATGGATTTGAAAATTACATGTGCTGAGTGCGGGGAATCTAACACACGAAAACTTAATATCCTTTTTTGTAATACACACTGATCATCGATCCAATGGCCGGTAACACAAAAGTACCCAAGGCCATATTTACCGGCAGTCCATATATCAGAGGTAATTGAGACCTTATTTTGTTGGTATGCAAATATAGCTCGGAGCTCATCTTTTGTTCTGGTAAACTGGTTTTTAATTTCACTAACCATCTTTCTATGATGGATCCTCTTGTACATTGGTTGAGCACACCCCCGAATGATTAACCGGGCAAAACTCATGCAACCACCCATACTTATTGGTTGTTCTTTGTGGGTAATGTACCGGGCCAATTCACTAAGCATTCTTGATTCATCGTATTTTGGGTTGGTTCTGGTACCATCCGCGTTCATAAGGGTTTGGATTTGTCTCGGTCCAACATTTTCACTTGGAACCTCACCCTTCTTTTGGTGCATTTCGACATGTCTTTTAAAGCTGGTCATACCACTAGTTTGTTTATACACAAAAAAAACGGTTTCTTGCAATTTTTTACCTTACATTCAAGGGTTTGCATGTGGCCATTCTCATCTGTGGTCACCTCGTACCATTTGACCCATGGCTGATTGTATTCAGGAACTCTTCTAGTCTTCTTTACCACTTGTTGTTCTGGGGGGACACTTGTCGGATGAAGGATTGGTTCTTCTTCAATTTCATGGACACTTCTTGAAGGAGTACCTTCTATAGGGGGGGTGACTTGACTCGATGGTACAGAAGAAGTGCCTCCATATGCATATGGTGGTGTCGGTTGATGTGTTTATTGTGGAATATACATGTTTGGATCGTTTGAAGTATAATACGGTGCATACATTTGGGGGGTTGTTGATAATTTAAATCTAGCATTGATCCCTTCTTTGATAATTTTGTGGATAATTAGGTGGTGGCATAGGTGGGCCAAAAATTTCTTGTGACATTATCGCTTGAAATTCATCTACCGACTCATGATTAGAAGATGTCATCTTTTAAACCTATTCAAAAAAATAAATGTAAATTACTTCACATATTCAAAAAAATAAATCTAACATATTTTTTTAACCTATTAAAAATAAATCCGAAATTATCTAACATATTTAAATGTAAATCTAAATTCAATATAAATTAAATTAAATCTAAATTGAATCTAAATCTAAATCTAAATTAAATCTAAATTGAATCCAAATCTAAATTAAATCTAAATTAAAGTAAATAAAAGAAAAAGAAAAAAAAACAAGGCATGAAGCCTCTGGCCCTCTGCCTTTGCCGAATTTCAAAAGAAAAAGACAAAAAAAAGGCACGAAGCCTCTGCCTCTGCCCTCTGCTGCCTTTGTGAATTTCAAAAGCAAAAAAAAAAACAAGGCAGGTGCATCTGCCTTTGCCGAATTTCAAAAGAAAAAGAAAAAGAAAAAAAAAGTAGAATTTAAAAAATAAGTCTAATTCAAATTTTAAAAAAAAATAAGTCTAATTCAAATTTTAAAAATCTATTTAAAAAAAAATAAGTATAATTCAAATTTTAAAATTCTATGTCTAATTCAAAATAAATATAACTTGTTCTAACTTATTTTAAAAATCTATTTTACAACAATAACTCTAACAAATTTAACTTATTCAAACAAATAAGTCTACCAAATCCAACATATTCAAAAATAAAATATAAATCCAACATATTTATCTAACAAATCTAACTTATTTATCTAACTTACTTATCTAACATATTTAAAAATTAACAAGAATTCAAAAAATAAAATCTAACATATTTAAAAATTAACAAGAATTCAAAAAATAAAATCTAACATATTCAAATCTATTTATCTAACATATTCAAAATAAATCCGAATTTCAAAAATAAAATCAAACCTATTCAAAAAAATAAATGTAAATTACTTAACATATTCAAAAAAACAAATCTAACATATTTTTTTAACCTATTAAAAATAAATCCGAATTTCAAAAATAAAATCGAACCTATTCAAAACAAATCTAATTACTTCACATATTCAAAAAAACAAATCTAACATCTTTTTTTAACCTATTAAAAATAAATCCGAATTTCAAAAATAAAATCAAACATATTCAAAACAAATCTAATTACTTCACATCTAACAAATCCAACACAAAATAAATCTAACAAATCTAATTACTTAACAAATTTAACAAATCTAACGTAAAATAAATCTAACAAATCTAATTACTTAAAAAATTTAACAAATCTAAATTAATCTAACATGAAACTAAATTTACTCTACAAAAATAAATTAATCTAACATGAAATAAATGTAACATTTAAATCTCGCGGAAAAATCTTGCAGGAGGTGCCGAACTTCGTAATTTCGTTTGCGTATTTGTAGAATGAATTAAATTTACAAATATATTATTTTTTAAACAATTAATTTAAAAACTGAGAATAATAAAATTTGAGAATGAGAGAATGAGATTATGAGAGATTGAGAGATTGAGAGAATGAGAGGGTCTAAAAATATTGAGAGGAAGAGGGGTGTATTTATAGAGTTTTGATTGGAGGGAGAATAATATTTGAAATTTAATAAAATAAAATAAAAAAACAGAATTGACGGGTGGGACCCACCCGTACGGGACAGAAATGACCGGTGGGACCCACCCGGTTTGATTGATTTGAACCAATCACTATTGAACTGGAGGGAAATTTTTTTGAAAAAAAGGGGTTCGGGTAAACGGGTGCGGGTACACCCGGGGCGGGTTCGGGTACATGGGTATTCGGGTTCGGGTACGGCAGGTACGGGTGAGCCCGGGTATTTTCCAAAAATAGGTGACCGGCCCATTTGAAACCCGTACCCATGTACCCGTTTACCCAGGTATACCCGGGCACCGGGCACGGGAGGACCGGGTTCGGGCAGCCCTGGGCGGGTTGTGTCAAACCACTAATCAATAGAGATGAACAGGAGGGCCAGTTATCACGTGAAACCGAGATTATCGAGTGATCCCACTGGAGAAGACAAGGACAGAAATCGATTCACTCAGTCGCTCTCCACCAATTATAAATGAAAATCCAGCTTGGATATATGAAATCATAGATTTCATTGCTGTATCGGGCTTGAAATCATTTTTTTTCAATTTTCATCGATAATTTTCATCAATTTACCAAATTACCAAATAACAATACAACAATTTTAAATTGCAGTTATTGTTATCTTAGTTTAGTTCATAACATTTTTTATAATTTTTAGCACTATAGGAAAAGTACAAGGAAAGCTCTTCCTTTTTCTCTTATTTTGGGCTTTCTAGACTCTTATATTGATAAGTCTTGTAATATGAAAACATGATATTTCAATAAACCGAAACAAAAATATAGTTTTTTAAATTAATTGTCTAAAATGTTTTATTTCCAAACGGATTTTAAGACGGATGCTATAATGCTTTTAATTCGAAAATTTGTATTAAATCTGCACCTTCTGATCTCTCAAGTTCCTGAGGAAGTTCATTTACTTTTCTTTTCAATTGTTGCCAATTCTCTTATCTCAACATAATTTAAAAGCGAATTACCAGCACACATTTCTAATTTCTTTAACGAATAATTTTTGCTATTTTAGCTTTATTATCCTGTTCCAATATCTGCATGAAAGCTCATCCAAACATAGAAAATGTTAAACAGATACTCCCTGCTTGGTAAAAAAAAACATGTGACAATAATTTGATCCAACACTTCTCCCATAATTCCTTCTCCTTTTTATATCAAACAATCTCCTCTCATATTTTTTACTCTAACATTGCCTCATTGTAAAACAAAACAACTAAAAGTTTCAAGAAATTAAACATGGCAACTACCTTGAACCCTGAGAATGAAAGGGTGTTCAGCCGCTTTGACACAAATGGTGACGGCAAAATCTCGTTGCAAGAGCTGTCAGATGCC
Organism: Carex myosuroides; assembly: GCA_028015225.1. Classification (NCBI taxonomy): domain Eukaryota; kingdom Viridiplantae; phylum Streptophyta; class Magnoliopsida; order Poales; family Cyperaceae; genus Carex; species Carex myosuroides. Next base: position 7,145,770 of record CM051471.1, read on the forward strand.
CTGGGCAAACTGGGATCAATTTCAATTGATGAGCTGAAGCGCACCATGGCCGAGATCGACACTGATGGTGATGGATTTATCGATAAAGAAGAGTTTGCGGCCTTTTGCGTTGCCAATCCTGGACTCATGAAGGACGTCGCCAAGGTCTTTTCTTAATAAAGAAATTGAGTTTAGTGGATGCGCGTTGTAATTTCAAGGGGTGGATCTAAGTAATATGAATGAGGGTCAATGGACTCCTATTTTTTTTTTTTTTGTATTTATATATAATTTTTTTTATAATTTAAAGTAAAATATCATGGGTACAGTAAATTTACTCCTAAATTTTTTTTGAATAGAAATGTGGGTCATGCCCTCATTTGTATTGATAAAAAGGTTCGGTTACATAAGAAAAGTAACTACCTAACTAATTAACAGAAAAGCCAGCTCAGACATTTGAGCTATTACATGAAAAAGTCTTAAACTAACAGTATTTGAAATGCCAGAAAAGTAAGATTAAATTGGAAGAAAAACAATTGAAAGTGCCACGGATGGCTGAAGCTGCAGGTGATGCTGTTACGCTATTTGTAGCCCTTCATCTTCATGTATACCAACTGGTCCGCAACCTCCTGTGCCAGCTGATGTATACCTTTATTTGAGTCCCTGAATATCCTTGCCCCACGCTCCTTCCACAATATAAATTGCGTGAGTAAGAGTATCTCTCTTGATCTTATGTTTCGGCCAGCATCCACAATATCATCTGTATGCCTTACCAGTATCGGGTTTGGATCCAAAGTGAGGTCAGTTACAGTAGCCACTGCTTCGTATAACGCCTTAGCAAAAGAACATCTATCGAACATGTGTTTGACTGTCTCTGCTTGCCTTTTGCAGAGAACACACCAGTTGGGCATAATCCATCCTCTTTTTATTAAGTTATCCAATGTTAATATTCTATTCAATCTCATAAGCCAACCGAAAACCTTCATTCGTGGGGGTACCTTCAATTGCCAAATGTTGGAGTTGCTGGACCCGACTGTGGGTCCCCTGGTCAGCAGTTGGTAAGCACTTCGAACAGTGAAGCTTCCCTTGCTGTCCCATCTCCATTGGAGTTCGTCTTGTATCGATTCGGTTAAAATGTGCCTTGACATGATTTGTTGAACCTCGGTCAATTCTTCTTGCGCATCGATCGATAGGTTTTGTCTGAGGTAGGCACAGAGGGTCTGATCCGCTTTTGCTTGTTTGAGGGTAATATCAGTATTTGTGACGTATGTATATAGAGTCGGGAAGCGAAATTTCATGGTACCCTCCCCCCAGTTCTGATCCCAGAAGCCTATATGAACACCATTTCCAGGTATAAATAGGACTGATATGTTGAAGAATTGAATGAGATTTTTATCTTTGAGTGATACCCCTATTGCCGCTGTCTCTGTTGTGGCCGTATACCTATATATTTCCTTCCATATTCTGCCTTCTGGTGTTGCCCAGTACCAATGCCATTTCAACAGTAACGCTTGATTGAACGCTGACAGATCTTTAACACCCAGGCCGCCGTCTTCCTTAGGTTTGCACACTGTCTCCCATGCCACCAAACTCATCTTTCTTCTTTCTTGGGTTACTCCGTGCCATAGAAATTTTCTACGAATCTTGTCAATGTCTCTTAGTACCCATTTTGGCATTTTGAATACCGTCAAAAAATATGTCGGCAAGGATGATAAGACCGCATTTAGCAGCACAGTTCTTCCGGCTATTGTGAGGTATTTGGCTGCCCAACATGCAAGTTTTTTATTCATGCGCTCTATTAACGGTATGTAGGCTGATTTAGGTAATTTCTGATTGGACAGCGGAAGGCCCAAGTAGCTGAACGGGAACTTACCAATTTTACAGCCTAGTATGTCTGCCAATATTTGCTTCTATTCGGCTGGTACTTCTGAAAACAGTATTTCTGACTTTTGGAGATTTACCGACAGTCCCGAGATATGTTCAAAAGCCAGAACCATTACCTTCAATGCTTGGAGTTGTTGTGTTTCAGGTTTGACGAACATGATCGCGTCGTCCGCATAGAACAAACCGGGTTTCATGCCATTGTAAGGCAGTCGTATTGCTCCACTAGTGACCAGTCTATCCATCCATCTTCCAAGGAAATCTATAGCAATTATGAACAATAATGGCGATAGCGGGTCTCCTTGGCGCACTCCGCGTTTGAGATTTATTTTTTTACCAAGCAATCCGTTTATGAAGATTTGTGATGAGCCTTGTAAAATTGCTGTCTGGACTGTAGCAACGAAATTGGCAGGGAACCCCAATTGATTTAAGATCTGTAGCAAGAAGTCCCAACTTAACGTATCAAATGCTTTTTTGATGTCAGCCTTGAATACTGCCATTGAAATTTTTGCTTTGCGAGAGTGATGCAGAATCTGTTGTGCGTATACAAAACCTTCAGTGATTTGTCTCCCTTTAACAAATCCAGATTGCTTCTCATCCACCAATTCATGAACCCTTGCCTTCATTCTATTTGCCATAACTTTTGAGTAAATTTTATGTATGCCGTGCAGTAAACTTATCGGTCTGAAATCGTTGGGTGTCAAAGGCGCTTCCTTTTTCGGAATTTACTCCTAAATTGTGTTTGATCTCCATGGTTTGGAAATCTGACTCTGCCCCTAGTGTTCTGGCAGGCTCTTTTGTTACAATTTCTTTTGATCATTTGATTACAAATTAAATGTTTGATTTATCAGTGTAAATATAATTGAATAAGAAAGACGAGAACGATTTGGTGAATTTTGTGTGTGTAATTTTAATTACCATAAATCAAAGGTTTCAGATTTGTACAATTTATCAGCCATGGAAAAGATCATATGCTCACAAGAGATTTCCACTTGTAACGCCATTTTTAATTTTGATATAACAAAACAGATTTTTCATGGCTTTCAGAATATTATATATAAACAAGAATTGTTGGATACATGTATTCTTTGTGTTTTCAGATTTTGTTTGGTTTTGTTTGTTAAGAACTTGGTGATTTCTCTGAGCATATGTGAATCTACCAGACATTCTTCGGAGGCAAAATCAGAAAATTGAGATTGAATAAACTGAATAAACTACTGTCATGTAATTTTATTTTATGTGAGAGACTGAAAAAGTATAAGAACTTGTAAAAAATATAACCTAAATTCGCCTCTAACATTCTTCGCAAAACAATATGCGCTGAAATCCTGGTTATTAATCAGAAGGAAATAAAAATACAGCAGATAATTATGTTGGATTTATTGTCAACCTCGTTGGATTTAATGCCAACATTGAGCATATATGTAATCTAATTATGGATTGTTTACTGTCATATATGGTTGTCAATTAAAGTGATCAAATAAGGTAATAGACAATCAATATATTTATTAGGATGTGGTCCATAAATGTATAGAACAATTTAGGCAAAGATCAAATCATTGATGGACTGATTCTGAGATTTGCAATTCAGAAAACTGTCATTTAAGAGAATTGTGTGGGCCACACGGATATCAATGCGGCCGCACGGATTTTGATGCAACAGCACGGTTTTTGATGCAGTCGCACAAAATACCTTTTTCAAGTTGGCAGATAACCAGATAGGTTACTATATATAAGGATTGGTCCCCAAGGCACAAGATAACACAGAAAAACACAGAAACTGAAAATACGTTTTTCTCTTTAGAAAAATACAGCTCTGTGTGCCTTCTCTTCTTCTTCTACCATCAAAGAATAGAGAAGAGAAATCCATTAGAAAATTTGGAGAGGATTTCTCAAGGGCCATATCTTGCTGTCTTGGAAGACTTATTCCTACGACTATACGACAAAACAACAAGAAGGGCTTCTTGCCATTAAAGTCTAGTCTCGTGCTCACGGAGACGGTTGGCGATCTCTTAAAGGATCGAGTTATTCCATTGAAATATCAATGGAATCAGGTATTATGTTCCGCACTTAAGATTTATGTTTTATGAGTCGGCTTTGGCATATGACGGTCCTTAGGTTAAGATGGGGAACTGTTTCTCCTTCCCCGGGGTGTAAGTGTTTGACCCCTAGATGAGATGTAATTGTTTGATCTCTAGATAATGCGTAATTATTTGGCCTTTATGATTCCCCAACAAGTGGTATCAGAGCCTTCTTATGCCGAAGGATTAAGTCTTTTTAGGATCTAGAGAGAATTAGAAATTATTGATGATTTTTTCGTCGATTTTTTGAATTTTTCTTGATTGTTTTAGATCTGAAAATTTTGGTTTGGAGAGCACAAAACTTGTAAAATTTACAGAATAATTGCCTATTTTTCAGTTATTAAGTTGGTTAGAATTTGCTAGAAAATTTCCAATTTAAATCACAAAATTCTAATCAAAATTCGGTCCTGACAGAGTTTGTGCGACCATCTTTGTGGACGCATAGAGGCCACACAAATTCCACAAAAATTTTAATAGGCAGTTACGAAATGTAGGGTTTCGGTGAAATTTATTTTTTAATAAATTTCCTAAAAAAAATATACAAATTTAGAATTAAACTTCTAAATTTGAAAGGTTATATAGATTTGGAATTAAATTTCTAAATTTGAAAAGTTATTTAAGGTGCTTCCAAAATTAAGAAATCTCTCTAGATCATGGATCAATTTCAGCATAATAAATGCAGTTTTACAGTTACTAAGACAAAGATACGCCTGCACGGATTTTGATGCGATCGCACGGTTTTTGATGCAGATGCACAAAATACCTTTTTTAATTTAGTAGACCGTACAAAATATCGTGGGGACCGCACAACTCTCTGAAAAGTTAGAGAATATTTTCTGAGATTAAAACTGCAGTTATTATGATGCAATTATATATATATATATATATATATATATATATATATAGATATATATATATATATATTTATTTAATTGCACTTTTGTTTTATGGCTAAGGTATAAATTATCGTTCTTTTAAAGGCAAAGAGATATGTAATTTGGATTTGAATTAATTGATTCCTAATTGTGCCCAAAGGTACCTCTTTTGATGAGGTTAATTCAAATGCATTTTATGAATGAAGTTAAGGTGCAATTAATGGATGCAATCATTTATCGGCCCAAAGGAAGATAATGGTTGTTGAAATTATTTGTACAAGTGAGTGATAATAAAGTATAGTGATGACCAAAAATTTTACACATATGTCAACATTGTCGGCCCAAAGGAAGGCATGTTGTTCGGTATGTTCTAGGTTATCAGTACCTTATTATTGCGCCAAAGTATCATAAGAAATTGACCCGTTATCCAAAGGTAGCCGCTTAATGGAAACCGATACTTTGGTCTTAAGATGGTTTTAAGACTCATAAAATGTGATGATTTATTAAGATAAGTTACGATACTATGAATGTAACAATGTCTAGGAAAGTTCTGTCTAGGCAAGTCGGAATTCGAAGTGAATCCTTAGGGATCCCTGACTTACCTGGGAACTTACCTGGTTGTGAAATTCGTGTGTATAGTAACAAAAGGGAAAATCATCTCATATATTTTGAGCAAGTTGGGCCTTTATTTGAATGTAATTTATAAATTTAGAATTTTTTATTTGTGTTGTTCTTTGTGATTTTTTGTTCGTAATTTTTTAGTTAGCATTGTTAAATGCCTAATTAACATTTTTTATGTTGAATGGAACCAACTTCAAATTTTGACATGAGAACATAGTAATAGTTCTCGGTGTCAATGATCTAGACCTTGCATTAAGGAGGTATGCCCCACACTTACGAATAAGAGTACTTCTGATGATCAGAAGGAAAATGAAAAGTGGGCCAAATCAAATTGCATGTGTCTTATGATGATGAAGAGGTCCATTAAGAGGCATTAAGGGGTGCGATTTCCGATTTGATTATTATCATTAAGAAATTTTATAATCCCACAGAACATTCAGTATTTGAGACAGAAAATGCAAATTTTTTTATTATGTTGAGTTTGCAGGTGGAGATACAATAATGGATTTTGAATTCGAATAGGAGTATGCAAATATTCCCACAGGTGTTGTGAGTTTTATGGACATAGATCTCATTTAACTCAAAATACAAGTATCTTTAACGGAACCATTATTGAAGACCAAACTCAACATAATCAAACAACACAAAGTCAGATTTTAGAATCTCTGGAAGATGTTGTTGTAGGCCAGATTGCTTCAGACAATGCTGGAATTTCTCGAGAAAATTCAGAAGTGCCAATAAGAAAATATAATCAATGATTGACAATGACATTGGAAAAATTACCTCATTACCTAAAGAAACGAGACCCATTAGTTTCAAATGGATATTTAAAACTAAAAGATATTCGAAAAGTAATGAGGAGTAATATAAAGCTCGTCTTGTCACTTAAGGTTTTGGAGTTTTTTTCTTTGATTTCATTTAATGAATGCAAGCATTAACCGGCCCAAAGGAAGGTTGATGATTGTTAAAATTATGTGTACATAGAGTATAGTGATGATTATTATGTTTTACGTATAATCAATATTGTCGGTCCAAAGGAAAGCATATTGATTGATATGTTATTTGAATCATCAATACTCTATTTTTGAAAGACTCTTTAAAGATTATATTGGCATTAGTTATGCATTTCAATTTGGAGATTTAGTACATGGATATTAAGAGAGCGTTTCTAAATGGTGACACTAATGAAACAATCTATATAGTGCAACTAGAAAACTATGTGTCAGGAGACACAAGTCTATGGTGTGCAAACTTAAGATCATCTATGAACTAAAGAAAGTGTCTCAACAATGGTATTGCAAAATTCATAGTGAGATTATCTCGTTTGGCTTTGAGATAAATTTATTGAATGAATTTATATACCTTAAGTTATGTGGGAGTAAGTTTGTATTTCTATGTGGATATCATATTGCTTGCCAATATCGATATAAATATGTTGCAAGAAACTAAGAACTTTCTGATAAAAAATTTAGAGATGGAATATCTTAGTGATACATCATTTAGAATACGGAACAATGCTAAACTAAAGTAAGGTAAAGTAAAGGAAAGAGTACAGAATGGTGAATTGAAAATAGAACATGTAGGAACAGACTCTATGTTAGCAGATTCTCTTACTAAGGGATTGACACCGGCTAAGTTTGAAGAGCATGTTACTCATATGGGTGTAATCTCTATTGAGGATATTCAGTTTTAGTGGGAGTCTGTTGTTTGTAATTTAATGTTCTATTTTTCAAATGTAATTTTGGATATGTAACAAGTGTTATATATATTATGAAGTTTTGACATTCTGTTTCTCATTTATGTTTGACCTCTAATTCAGTTAATTTATGAAATTCAGTTTCAAGATTTAAGTAGGAGACCAAGTTAGAAATAGACATGTGAAGATCACAACTGCATTTAATTTCTATGCTACACATCCACATCGTGATTCATGTCATTCAGCTGTATTAGTGATGTGATTATTGAGGGTTTAGTTGCGAATAAATGCGACGAATGCCGCTTTAGTCCTTTGTTGATATGGTTGATGGACCGAATTGGTTTGGGAATATATAAAGAAGACAGTAAAGAAATGTGCGCACATAAGGAACACAATACATAATTAAAAAGTCATAACATATTGCTCAAGTGGGAGATTGTTGGATTTATTGCCAACCTCGTTGGATTTAATGCCAACATTGAGCATATATGTAATCTAATTATGGATTGTTTACTGTCATATATGGTTGTCAATTAAAGTGATCAAATAAGGTAATAGACAATCAATATATTCATTAGGATGTGGTCCATAAATGTGTAGAACAATTTAGGCAAAGATCAAATCATTGATGGACTGATTCTGAGATTTGCAATTCAGAAAACTGTCATTTAAGAGGATTGTGTGGGCCACACGGATATCAATGCGTCCGCACGGATTTTGATGCAACCGCACGGTTTTTGATGCAGTCGCACAAAATACCTTTTTCAAGTTGGCAGATAACCAGATAGGTTACTATATATAAGGATTGGTCCCCAAGACACAAGATAACACAGAAAAGCACAGAAACTGAAAATACGTTTTTCTCTTTAGAAAAATACAGCTCTGTGTGCCTTCTCTTCTTCTTCTACCATCAAAGAATAGAGAAGAGAAATCTATTAGAAAATTTGGAGAGGATTTCTCAAGGGCCATATCTTGCTGTCTTGGAAGACTTATTCCTACGACTATACGACAAAACAACAAGAAGGGCTTCTTGCCATTAAAGTCTAGTCTCGTGCTCACGGAGACGGTTGGCGATCTCTTAAAGGATCGAGTTATTCCATTGAAACATCAATGGAATCAGGTATTATGTTCCGCACTTAAGATTTATGTTTTATGAGTCGGCTTTGGCATAGGACAGTCCTTAGGTTAAGATGGGAAACTGTTTCTCCTTCCCCGGGGTGTAAGTGTTTGACCCCTAGATGAGATGTAATTATTTGATCTCTAGATAAGGCGTAATTATTTGGCCTTTATGATTCCCCAACAAATTATGTATAAAATAAACTAGACCAACATAAAGATTGAACCAAGTACTAACTTCTTCCTCAAAGAGTTCTCTTTCACAAAAAGATAATGGAAGGAATGATTTGAACTTGATAATATTTTTGGTTATTTTCTTAAAAGAAAATTATAAACGTCAGTTTAAACTCTAATTCCCAATAATTACAATACTTCAACAATCTCATGCAAGTAGGATTAATAGCAACTTTCTGATAGTAAGCAGGGAGTTGTGCAGTCTCTTTTTTTCACCTTACAGAATATTCGCACATATCGTTAATAACTTTCGACTTGCAAATAATCTGATTAACTAAAATTTTGAGATTTTGAGCCTCTATCATGACTTTGCAGCTTCTGCGAAGCTTTCAAATAAAAAACTAATTCTTGCAGTTCAAACTATATTAAAAAGTCTATATCTTATTTCAAATAATGAAGGAAATGTTATTTTGTTTAAATTTCATTTGGTAGCAATGATTATCTACTGGTATCAACTGAACTTTGTTCTGGTTAATTAAAACAGTATTTGTACATGAGGAGGGTTCAAATGCCTCCACCATGCCTCCATTTTTAAAAACTTTAATAACTCAAAATTTAAAACTTAAAAGTCAAAATAAAACCGTTGGATATGATCTACATCATTTTATCTATGCACGTGTAAAAAATTATGACATTTCAATTTTGTTTTGGTTGTCATCAAGAGCTTGTAAAAAACTTACTAATGTGGATAATTTCTAGCCGTTGATTTCTCAAGTTATTGATTCACATAAAAACAAAATCGAAATGTGATAATTTTTTATGAGCACATAACAAAATAATGTAGATCATATCCAACGGTTTTATTTTGACTTTTAAGTTTTAAATTTTGAGTTATTAAAGTTTTTAAAAATGGAGGCATGGTGGAGGCATGAAAAATAGAGGCATTTGAACCCTCCTTTTATCTCCAATTTGTAGATAATTAAAACAAAACTCGCTACCCAATTCAACTGAATTCCACCTAACTGAAATGAAGTCAGCTGTATCCGAATTGGGTTCCGAACATGATACATGCTGATTTACAGATTTATAATTGTCATTGTAACATGGATAATATATTTTTTCAGAGTGAAATGCTAGCGTGCTACCTGGAGCATAGTGACATCCCGTGCTAGCTTCTCAAAAACTTATGGATTCATCCTTAAAGCATATCCAATAAATTTTAAGGAGTATTACGGCATGTAATTATGCTACAGGTAGTATACTAGTCTTATTCTTTTTCATATTTTGTTGGTGTACATTATTCTCAATACAAGATAAACCTAGTATATTCATTCTCAATTTTTTCAAATTTTTAAAGTTGTACCACCAAAGACATGTTAACAAAGATGAAGCCCAGTAGTCTTTTTATTTTAAACAACTTCTTTAAAACAATGAATCACTAAGAAACAGACATTTGCTAAAGAGATCAGACTGATACAGTAGTAGAAATAAGAACAACAATGTACCGTACTATTATTAGTTTTTCCTATATTCAAGCAACACCTCTTATAAAGTGGCACATGTTCTCTTATTTTCATGGATTTCTCCCTGTCAAAACATCAACTGCAAATATGTCGAACCAATTCACCATGGAGACTGAAATCTCACAAGACAATGAAACGATATTCAAGCAATTCGACACAAACGGAGACGGAAAGATATCTCTTCAAGAGCTGTCAAATGCTTTGCGCAAGCTGAGGTCGACGTCGCTCGATGAAGTGTTCAAAACCATGACCGAGATCGATTCCGATGGAGATGGATCTATTGATAAAGCAGAGTTTGAGACCTTTTGTAATGCCCATCCTGATCTCATAAAGGACATTGCAAAGGTCTTTTAAATTTTTTAGTTTTTTTTTCAGCTAGATTCATAGTAATTATGAATGAACAAATTTTTGTTCCTTTTTAGTCTAATTTTTTATGTGAGCAAGATGCTTTCATTTGTTTTGTATAATTAATATAATCGTGCATGGGAACAATTGATCAGTGAATTTTATTTATAAAAACAACTAATCAGTGAATTATGTGCCCTTCTAAATTAACAATGTGTAACATTTTGAATTACATGAATTAAACTTTGTAATCAAAACCTTATCATTTGTATAAAGAGGCTCTGCGAAGCATTATACATGAATTTTGGAATTGAATAATAGTAGGAACTGTCGATTTGTTGAAATCTTATTAATTTTAATTAAGAATGTATAGTTGTTTAACTTTTGTTTTTACGACTCAATTCTTTTTAGTCCTCTTTTGTTTTTTGTATTTTAGGTTTTTCCCACTTGTAAAACCTAAAATATTTTTATAATCAGTATACAAATACATGACCCTTATTTTTCCAATTGAAAAATAGGAATGTATAGTTGTATACTAGATGCAAGAGCTTTTGGGCCGAAAGTTCAAAATGGACTGTTTACTGTTAGAGTTATACGAGCAAACAAAAAAGGCATTTCTTTTTCATTTTCTCCGTTCATATGTTGGAATGATAAGTAGTTTTAACGCAAATCTAAATTTTTAATATATACATCCTATACTTACGTACATTCAAAATAATATCAGTTAATTTTTAAAGGAAGACAAATAATATTTATTAATAGAACAAATTGAGTATCTTTTATTAAAAAAATGATTGCAATCTTTGATCTTCAGATCCATACATTTAACAGAAATTATTTCTTTTCAGATACTATAATATAAACTTACAAAAATACCTTTTCTCTTGAATAAAAATATTACTAAAGTTTCGAGTTTAAATTTTATTAAGATTGTGTTTCTCTGACCGTTTAGGATTATCTTAACGGCAATTGCGTTATCTTCTGCATTAGATATATCTGAGAGGCCCTAAATCCCAGAATGTTGAGATGTTTGAGACACACTCTTTCGAAGTAATTAACGGTGAGAGTTTGCGGCTGTTAGAAGATAAAATGTTTTCCACAATCAATAAACTCTCTTGATAACCAATAAATACATGTTGAGAGTGAACCAAGAAGTCTCTTTTGGTGACTGATCCATGTCTCCTCACGGGGAAGATCAGCTCACAACCAAAGAGCACCAACACCCACCTCTTTATTTCTCTCTTAAACTCTCTTACTGTGGTAGGGAGATTTATCTCATTTTGTTTGTGTATTGGTTGATTGTTTTACACCGAGAAAAAAAAAAGACACATCATATATCATGATATATGAATTGATCGTCATGGAGGAAGTGGATGACATCTCATTCTGCAAGAGTACTTAAATAGTTGAGTTATGTCCTTCTTTCTATTTGGCCTTTGAGGTTGTTTAACCCATTTGTAAATTAAAAGGGTTAAACAACCATGAAGGCCAACTACGAAAAGGGTTTAGATCAGTATTTAGTTGCTCAAATTTGCGAATGACTATCCTCCTCTTTGTTTTTGTCCATCAATTTGATAACTAGCAAATTTATTTTATGACAATGCATGTCTATTGTTTGTTAAATTTGTATGTATATATATTGTTTGATTAATTATGTTACATGTAAATCTCTATATGTAAATATGTATATGTATGTCCTTCTCTTTAAATTTGTATATATGTATGTGTGTACAATTTTGATTTATTTATAACAAAAAAATTATCTTCTTATTTTCAGAACGTATAACAAAAAAATTATCTTCTTCTATCGGTTTTGAGCATTATCCGCTAGAAGAACCTAATCCCAAATAAAATTTGACTAAGTAACTGTCACAACTCCAATCCGGAGGTGCGACAATCCTACCGCGTCTATTTACCATTCAGTATACGTAACATAAGACATGAATCTTTTTATGTATTGCCAATAGCATTCATTATTTTCTCACATCTCAATTTATTTACAATAATTATCTGACATTTTATAATGGATGATGCTCGAGATATACTCTCTGCACCCTGTCAGATATAATAAACCCAAATCTCACACCTTTAGGTGGTTCTGCTGTCAATTATAACCCCGAAAACATTTCTCTGTCTTCGTCTAACAAACCTGTGAATCCCACAAGGGAAAACGAATGAGAAATAATAAATTATTCCTCAGTGCTAATTGCCACTCAGGTTATTTGATTCGAAAGAAATCCATATTCAGAATGAAATCTCCGCACGAGAAATTAACAGTTCATTTCATAATAACGAATGCAAATGCTCAATAACAATATCCAATTGAATAACAAAAATTACATAAATAAATCAGAACTCTAAGAATCTTATCAGAATAAATGGTTTGGGTCAAAATCTTTTAAACTATAAAGTCTGGTAACGTTTGGTTTCTTAACTTTACAATTTCTAGTCTGGTAACACTGACAGATACAATAACATGTATATGTCGTGTTATGGCTTATACTGTTGTAACTATCATGATAATTTGTTAACAGAAAAAAAATACATAATTAATATCTCAATACTGTCATTATCGGAAAGAAAATCAATGATAAGACAGTTCTAACTATCTTGACAATTGGTTAACAGAAACAATACGAAATCAATATCACAATACTGTTATTATCGGAAACAAAATCATTAATAAGACAGTTACCACAGTTCATTAGTCTTACAGTCACAATTCATATTTATTCAATATTCCCTATCAAACCGGTACTGGGTTCAGTTGGGGCCATTCACCATATGCGCATAAGGGTTCTAGAGTAAAGTTTAGTAGCTAGCTAGACTTTACAATGTATTAATCATTTTTCTCCACTATATGGAGGTTCAAGGATTACATTCTTCAATATTCAATCAATTTAGTCATTGTGGTCTCAATCAATCATTTGCAATAAGAATTAATCAATCGATAAATAATATCAACATGACAGTCAACAGACTTACCTGTAATTCAGTTTGAATTGTATTGGGCTATGCATATGATGCAACAGTTCAATCAATGCAGTCAATCAAATATTCAAAATGCAGCGAGTTACGATTTAATTCCTAGTCATGAATCTCAGACTAATTCAATAACCCCGCACCTGATATCGTAGGACAACAGGTGAGGTCACCAATAGTCCTTTCCTTCTGGACATATCATCTCTTCAGTCTCCTCTAAAGTTATTCCTATGTAATAATTATATAAATATCTAATCAATATTTATCAAGATTAATATAACAGAACCGTTTATGAGTTCTAATACTTAAACTCCATGTATATTTTTATTATAATATCAAGAAATCTCTCATTCATATAATTCATACAATAAAGCACATTTGTAAACATCCTCAGTCCCTCTTTTATTTTATTTAATAACATTACCCATTTTAATTAATGGCTTTCATTTATTAATCATTTCCTTAATCATGTGTTAACTAAATTAAATTCGGACTAAATTAATTGCCCCTTTATCCAAAGTCCATTTTATTCAAATAAATTTCTAAAAGTCCAACTAGTTAAACCCAGGTGTTCTAAGCCTAAGACCATTTCTCCATTCATATTGTCACTTCTATTAATTCTTTTAGCACCCACTTTGTCCTTTTAAATTTGTCATTCTCTTTTTCTCAAAAAAAATTTGTCATTCTCTGAACAAGTCCGAAGGTCAAATCCAATAACTCAAATAAAAGCTTATGTTGTCATTTTATTTCTCTTTTCTTTTTCTTTTTCCAATCAAAGCCCAAAAGACTCACCATGCAATTTATGTTTCCATTTTCAAAATTTCCAGCGGAGTTTATATATGTACAAATTTGCACTAAGGCCCCTCTTACAATTTGAATTTATCAATTTATGGGTATATTGCAAATAACACCTTATACATATATTTTTCCTTTACAATCAAGCCTCAGGTAGTATAAAGCTTCGTACCAGTACACAAGAGATAATGGTACTAGCACCCACAATACTCATCATTTACCAATCAACCCAGTAAACACGAGAGATATCAACTAGAAGGATAAAGGTAAAAATAAACTTGTATCAATTGCGTCGAGCTTGATACCGACATAATTTGTCTAAGGTTGAGCTCTAAATCAAATAGTCTATCCAACAATCCTCCTAGAGCTTAAACTTCTCAAGCCAAGCCAATAGAAGAAACCAAAACACCACCACAACTATCGGGTTCAGATTTCGTTAAAGAACACATCGAAAAATAGAGGCCTCAGACAAATCAATTAGATCATTATTAAACAACTTTTTAATTAACTCATCACAAAATTTAGTTTGTATACATCAAATCCATTTAACCAATTTTCCCAAAACCCTTGATCAATTAAGATGTAAACATAACATAGAAGGGCAAGGAAATACCCCCACAAAGCAGTGGTAGGTGCGCTAATAGAGAGAGTAACCACACACATCACTTCACTCTCAATTCATACAAGTACTTGGTCAACTAAAGAGAAGCTTCTTTTAATTTTCTTGCGCAACAGCAAAGAGAAAAGAGGGAAGAGAGAGTAGTGTTCAAAGACCGACTAAACCTATTGGAGAAGATAAAAATATAGCAATTAATTGATTGGAGAACAAGCAGCCCTCTAATTGACTTTGTAGCTACTGGAGCAAAGTGGCTTTGCCACGCAAGAGATATTTTCAATTTCAACCTTCAAGTTTCCAAAATTTATAGAATAGTCCCACATGTAACTATTTCTCCACTTAATAAATTAATTATTGTATACTATTCCAATTAAATTGGTTCATGTATCTTGCAATCTATTTCATTCTCAGTTATCAGACAATATAATTTTTTTTAAATATTTTAAAATTTTAATTAACACCATATATATATTTATTGCGATTAATTAGACTTCCAAATGATTTGTTTATGGTAATTAATCTCAAATTACTTGATCGTTTTGTTAATCTATTCAGAAAGTTAATATTGTTCCTTAATTGTTACTTATTTTGATAGAAAACATATTCATGCATTTCGTATAATACCTTCAATCATTAATTTTATTTACGTATTTTGCATAGTGTTACAGTAACTGAAACTTATTCTATCAGTTCTGAAGTTGCAACCGATGTAAGAAGACATATCTTCTATCGGTTGATGTTTTGGAACCGATATTATATGGTTATTTTTCACTCCTTTTCGACTTTCATGTCTTTAATTCTCATTTCCTTCCTGTCTAATCAAATAAATTTCCCTATTTTTACTTCTCCTTTTACTACAATGTCTTGGTGAGTATCCCCTCAAGTACAACACATACATGAGAGAATCTCAGTCGAGCAATTTTTGTTTCAGATCTGTCTTAGATGTACACGAGTCTTTGAAATTCATACCAAATTAAAAGAAACAATTTGTATCTCCTTCTTGCAGGCAAAGGTGTGGAGCCAGACTTTTAAGTTTTGAAGATCAAATATAAATGAGTTAATTACAGAAAATT
The DNA here is from genome assembly GCA_028015225.1 of Carex myosuroides. NCBI lineage: Eukaryota > Viridiplantae > Streptophyta > Magnoliopsida > Poales > Cyperaceae > Carex > Carex myosuroides. The sequence goes on from CM051471.1 coordinate 7,161,524, forward strand.
TTCATAATGCAAATTGAGTCAAATTTACTTTACGCATAATATTTTATTCTAAACTATAGAGAAAATTAATTATATATAACCATTAAAATAAAATAAAAAAAAGTCAATTGACCTCCATATAATGGGAATGGATTCGCCATTGCTTGCAGGTACTTGACTGGATCTAAATTCTGTATTGATCGCATCCCTCATCCCTGGATCATGATATTTCTGTGTATCACCGTTCAAAAAGCCGAATGGATCGTACTAGAAGATCAAAGAGAAGACTTGGAGTCAACATGCATTAAATACTAGATGTAGAGAGATCGCCTAACAGTTATATTGTTGCTGATATTTCCTAGACATCACCTAGTAGGCTAGTACCATCAAAAAGACATTTCTGATGAGCAATCTCTGTCCTTGTCGTGCAGTTTACATCTGTATACGTACCCATCTACCCTCAATATCTATATTATGGACCACTATCTTTGACAATCTGTCCTTTTGAATCATCTCTTAGTAGATTTGAAAAAACGTGCCGTTTTATGCCGTTTCATAACTAGCACGCTGTGACTTTGGTCTCGTGCCGTGCTGTGCCGTGATCAAGTTAATTTTTCACGTGCCGTGCCGTGTTCTGACCAAAATGTCAAGAGGTGGTCACGGCACGCGAATGGTCACGCCGTGCTTAAACGTGCCGTGACCATATGTGATTCGCGTGACTCGTGTGACCATTTAATCATAATTTAGTTTAGTTTATTCAAGATTCACCATTAAATATATCTAATGACCCTAATTACAAGTGACTCGTGTAACTACGTGTCGTACCGTACCGTGACTAAATCTTTTACGTGCCGTGTCGTGCCGTGCCAAAGTTTCAAAAAATAAACACGATACGCAAATGGTCATGGCATGTAACTGATACGTGTGTTGTGCCATTCCGTGACGGAGCCGGCTCCGCCGTGTCATTTTTTCCACTCTATTTGTTGGTCTTTTACATTATACACACTAATTCATGGGACCCATATCTAACAGATTGGACCAATATTGGGACAAGTATTCTCTCCATTACAGTAAAAGATTCCCTTCATTTACGGTTTGAGATTAACTCTCAGCTGCATGTTTTGAGATTCAGGCTAGCGCAGGGGCAGTATTATTGGGCTTTGAGATTCGCGCCAAGTTAAAAAAGAACGGTCCTGACCAAGTAATTGTAAAAGATTCTCTGTTACGGTACAGGAGAGGACGTGAATTGCTGCATATGACAAAGTAAAGAGGTCTACTGAACTTAAAAACAAAAGTAAATATGTCTATTGACCTTAAAATGAAAGTAAATTAAGTCTATTGACCTTCTAAAATAAAGTAAAATATGCCAATCACCGAATTCTGAATTTCGTTATCATTTTTATTAATTTTATTGTTTGATTACTTTTTTTTTTCTCTATTACATTTCAATTTTAAAAATAGCAAAAATGAAAGCTTTAGAATGAGCTTGGGAATTACGCAATTGAGGATGACTACACAAGGGAATCTCTATAATACATCACTTCCATGACATGAAGCACGAAGATAGTTCTAATTCGATCGATTTTGGAAACTATTGGTGCAATGTGCGAACTATATATTATGATTCTTTGGTCTTGATATTTGCAATTCGTTCACTATTTTTCATTAATAGAGGTAAATGTTTTATTTTTATTAGGAATTATTTTTTGGATATAGTTTTGAAAAAATAATATTGAAGAAATAATAATTAAAATAAAACAATATAGTTTAGTTTTATAACATTAAAAATATATAGTAACAAATAATATGATTAATCTCGTAGTAATTTAATTAACAGACAAATACAAAAAGAAATATTATTAAGAATTTTATTTCACCTGCGTCTAAGACACATCAAATTATACATATATAGTAACATATAATTTTACCTAGCACAATGAGAGGCTAATTTAATTATAATTAATTCGAGGTGTAAGTTGAAACTTTCAGTTCTTAATGCCGTTCACACTGTGGTTGCTAATTGCTCCTCTTCAACTTTGGGTTCTTCTTTGGGTTTCTCCTCCTTTTGTTTGGCTGCTTGTTCCTCTTCCGCCTTTCTCTTTGCCTCTTCTTTTGCTACCTCTATCATTCTAATCAGATTCTCAAGACATGCGCCAACATCCTTATTTCTTGATTTTTTTAGTATCAAGCCCTCCGCCACATCAGCCGGCGTAATGTCCACCTCACAAAGAAGGGTTCGTATGGTCTCGAACAAGTCGTGGTTTTCGACGCCGAGATAGTTCTTGGCCATCACCTTGAATGCGTCGAAGGTGCAGTACGACAGCTCTATGCGCATGTCCATTCTGCCCCTCCTTATCAGTGCCGGGTCGAGCTCCTCTAAACGGTTCGTTGTGAATATAACGATCCTCTCCCCTCCACATGCCGACCACAGTCCGTCTATAAAATTGAGAAGCCCGGAAAGGGTGACCTTGCTATTATCGTCCCTTTCCTCCATCCCTGGAAGCTTCTTCTCCATCTCTCCGTCGTCCTTCTCCTTCTTCTTTTCCTTGCGCTTGCCGGTTAGGTCAAGCGAACAGTCAATATCCTCGATCACTATGATGGATTTTCCGGTTGTCTCGATGAAGATCTTTCGTAACTCCGTGTTGGTCTTGACGGCCGTCAGCTCAAGGTCGTACACATCATACTCCAAGAAGTTGGCGATCGCAGCTATCATGGTCGACTTGCCGGTGCCCGGTGGACCGTAAAGAAGATAGCCGCGCTTCCACGCCTTGCCAATCTGCTTGTAGTATTCTTTTCCCTCCCGGAACGTGACGAGGTCGTCTATGATCTCTCTCTTCTTTTCGGGGTCCATGGCTACCGTGTCAAAGGTAGCAGGGTGTTCAAAGGCAACATGGCTCCAGACGGAGCTTTTGTAGCCGTGCCAGTTGCTACTGGGGCTGTTTGTGAAGAGCCTTCGTTGACGTCTACGTAGTGTCACATTGCGCCCTTGTCCAAGTACGTGCTTCAAGTATTCGCCCTCGACCAGATTGCGGTGGTCCTTGTGGAAGGTTAAGCAGTAGTACCTGATAATTGTTCAAAATTTACTAAAAAAATACTTAAAAGGAAATGAATGAAGTACGTACATCATGTGTATATATAAAGAAAATGAAAAATAAATATGATCAATATGACATACTTGCTTTCTTCTTGACCAGGGTACAGGCTGATGGTTTGCGACTTAGGGGACCGCGCTCCGGCATACCACCAGACCTTGACACCTCTGAAGGAGTCTGGGACCTCCTCATTGTCGTCGATGGTGACGAGTGGAGTGTCACTGTCTCGGCCCAGCTCAGCCTTGAGCTTGCCAGCCCGGGAGGAGCAGGTGGAGCTGAGGTAAGCCTGGGCCGCGGTGTAGAGCTCGTCACGCTGCATGCGCTCACCGCGGTACTCTTGGATGGTGATGTGCGCGTAGGGTCTGAAGAAAGAGAGTACCTTTCCGAAAACAATGGCCAGGTAGTCTCTGAGCTGCAAGGGAATATGGTTCTTCACCATGGGATATAATAAGAAGAACAAGCTTGCTATGGCCGGACCTATCCCTGCCCAGCTCTCTGCACCCATTTAGCTAGATCTCTCTCTCCTTTTTCTTCTTATTTACTTTTCTTTTCTTTTAAATATATTCTAAAATTTTGTTCAGATGTATGTTCATATATGTAGATAAGAACGAGAGAGAGGTAGAGTTGGCTAGGAAACAATCGGACTGTTTGGATAGGAAAAAGTCCGACCTTTGGAAATTTGAAGGTAGAGTTTGAGGAAAGTTCGACCCCCCTTCGCAAGCTTAAATTCACAAAAGAAGAGATATTTTGTCTGTGTATCTTCCCATTAGCCGATATTTTTATTAGGAAAAATTGTTAAAATGCCACTACAAAATTTTCAAATCTTAAAAATGCCACTTCAAAATCAGAAATTATCATAATGTCATTCCAAACTTCTTCAAATTATAAAAATGCCACTCCAAATAATTAATGACTAAAATACCCTCCCTTCTTCTCCTCCTCTTCTTCTCCTGACATGGCACGAATCTCAAAGCACAAAAACTGACGACTCCAAATTAAAACAAAATGTTTTTGTGCTTTGAGATTCGTGCAGAAACAAAATGTTTTCGTGCAGAAAGGAATTCAAACTGTTTTTTTGCTTTGAGATTCGTGCCAGATTAAAAAAATGTTTTTTGTGCTTTGAGATTCGTGCAGAAAGGAATTCAAACTGTTTTTTGCTTTGAGATTCGTGCCAGTTTAAACAAAATGTTTTTTGTGCTTTGAGATTCGTGCAGAAAGGAATTCAAACTGTTTTTTGCTTTGAGATTCGTGCCAGATTAAACAAAATGTTTTTTGTGCTTTGAGATTCGTGCAGAAACAAAATGTTTTCGTGCAGAAAGGAATTCAAACTGTTTTTTTTGCTTTGAGATTCGTGCCAGATTAAACAAAATGTTTTTTGTGCTTTGAGATTCTTGCAGAAACAAAATGTTTTCGTGCAGAAAGGAATTTAAACTGTTTTTTTGCTTTGAGATTCGTGCCAGATTAAAACTGACGACTCCAAATAATTTAAAAACAAAATGTTTTTGTGCTTTGAGATTCGTGCAGAAACAAAATGTTTTCGTGCAGAAAGAAATTCAAACTGTTTTTTGTGCTTTGAGATTCGTGCCATGGCAGGAGAAGAAGAGGAGGAGAAGAAGGGAGGGTATTTTAGTCATTAATTATTTGGAGTGGCATTTTTACAATTTGAAGAAGTTTGTAGTGGCATTATGATAATTTCTGATTTTGGAGTGGCATTTTTCAAATTTGAAGGTTTTGTAGTGGCATTTTAACAATTCTCCCTTTTTATTAATATCCAAAGTTAAATAGAAATTAATAAATATACTCAGCTCAGCTGGATTTTGTTAACAATGTTCAAATCGGTCATTAAATGACCAGTTCTTTTTGTTTCCACCACTGCCATTTGATAGCCGGTTCCCAATTTTTTATACTTTTATTTTTTTTTGTTGTTTTAGGGTTTAAGGTTTATCTATTATACCAAAGATAATTAGTGTAATTATGATAATTTATTTTATTTTAGTATAATTTAGCGTAATTTAGTTTAATTTAGCATAATTTTGATAATTTATTTTATTTTAGTACAATTCTCATTAGTTTAATTTAGTATAATTCTGATAATTTATTTTATTTTAGTATAATTTAGCGTCATTTAGTTAATTTAGTATGAGGAGGGATCAAGTTACAACAAATTTGAGTTACAACAATCATTTTTTTCATTTTCAAAGTCCAAATCGTCGATCCAAACCGTTCAACATGATTATCTAAATAAAATGTGCTTGCAGATCAAATTTTACATTTTTTTGAATTTTTTTACTATTTATTAAGATGGTTACAAAATTCAATGGTCTGAATATGACTATATTTTGTAAAATACTTAATAAATAGTAAAAAAATTCAAAAAAATGTAAAATTTGATCTGCAAGCACATTTTATTGTGGAGATCATGTTGAACGGTTTGGATCGACGATTTGGACTTTGAAAATGAAAAAATGGTTGTTGTAACTTTGTTGTAACTCAAATTTGTTGTAACTTGATCCCTCCTCATTTAGTATAAGTTAGTGACGAAAAAATATCTAAAAAATATATTAATAGTACCATAAAGCACCATAAAAAATAACCAAACCATAAGATAATCCAAACATAAAATGCCAAACATAGCATACCAAATATAAACAGTACAAAACAATCACCGCTAGAACGGAAAGGGGGACCATCACTCAGGTGCCTGTCCTCTGTTATCTCGAACCAGTCAGACTCTCCCTAGAGGTGTGGCCTCTCTGCTTATCCTCACCGCAATATCCCAGGCTGACTCATCCTCACCCCTAGAAACTGGCAGGGGTGTAGAGAAGATGGATGAAGCCAACTCAGTTGCAAAGTCAGGCTAAGTCTGAGACCCGCTACCACTGGCCTCTCTATCATGTGGCATCTCACTCATATCGTGGTGCTCGTGGTGGTAGCAGGTCTGCTGGATCCTCGTAGTACCCGAAGTCATCGAGACTGAAAGCTAACACCTCGTCCACCGTAGAAAATGACTCCGGAGGCGGTGGCAGCTCTCGGCCGGACCCTGCAATCATACAAATAATTAAGTAAATTTGATCTGAATGAAAAAATTTGTACTAACCTAACAGCTAATGAAATATGACATACCGGAGGCTTAACCGGACGTCCATGCGCGTCATAGAATGCCTGCCAACCAGTCATGGACAATACCCAACAATGATAGTCCCACTCTGGCTGCTCATGGGGGGGGGAGATGGCATCGCAGGACCTAAAACCAGGGGCACGTCAGGCTCGGCCGGATGCCAGTTGATGTTCTCTTCGGCGTCTCACAACATGGTGATGAGATGTCCACCATGTTCGACATCCTCAACAAAATTGGTATGGGTCTTGAGGAATATATACCCAATATATCTCCAGCCCCTCTTTCCCAGCATCTTGATCCCATGCGCGCAACCTTTAAGCGCAACCAAAAGCTGCAAAAAAATTATTTTGTTAGATCAAACCTTGATGAACTAATTAGTTAGGAAAAAACTATGTAGTTTTATGTGCATTACCTTACTTGGCGAACCCATTTGCGACCGTTGGGGGTGTAACCCTCATCCTACTGGATCTTATCACATAATTTGGCACCGTAATTGCCCTTCAGATATATGAATGCCATGCAGACCTGCAAGTACCAAGACTCATACCTCAATATGGGATGTCTCGGGGTCTGCGTGAGCTCATCTGGCATATGCCACATATCGAGATGCTCCGGAGCCTCCGCCCTAGTGTAGTACTCCTCAAAATGCATCATCCAGTCGAGATTAAGATGTAATAAGTGGCTAGTCCTATAAGGAACACGTTAGTTGCAAGACAAAGCTATCAAGTAATATGAGATAATAGATAATAGAATATGACTTACTTGTGCAGGTTTTTAATGACGAACCTTGGCAAATCTGGATCTGCGGGAATTAACGGCGCATGTCCAGAAGCATACGAGTGGATCTCTCCTGCTGCTCCAGACAAATCCCCGACAATTGCTCACTCTCATAGAACTCCTCGTACGGTGTCCACTCAATCTGCTCTGCAGCCAAACTCTACAGCTGTGAACGAACTGGCCTGATATCCAAGGTACTACTGTGGCCCTGATCCAGGTAGTAGTGAGTACCGTGCCACTTCTTGGCGTATGCCGGGCATCTGAGATTATCGGGTTATCCCCATACCGGAGGCTCATTCGGGATAGACCGACCCACCAGTAACCGTGACCACGACCAATGCTTCAACAAAAGTACCGGCCCATACATTTTCTTCTTCTTCTACATTTTCAAGAATTTTAGCTGTCAGGGTATTTAGATTGGTCGATTAAATTATTAAATAAGAAAAGAGTTAGAGACTTACCTTACAACTACGGCACAGGTGGGAGTACAGATAGGCAAGGACGGGCCACCCTAGTTGTAGAATGACGGGCGCTCAAGGTCTGTCAGCAGCGGGAGATACATCATCGAGACACAATCACCGCTGGAATCAGCAAACATGACAGAACCAAATAGGTCCATCACGAAGCCCCGTGTATATCTACAATACAAGCATATAATAAAACACTTTTTGAAATAATATAAAGTCAATAACAAATGTAATAGAAACAATTTTATAGGTATTACCTCTGAATCTCCTCATCGGTGCAATCTGCTGTCAGACCCGCGCCAAAGTGCTGTCGCAACTTGGTCATCCTCATATGGAACTTAGACCTCCTACGATTAGCAATGAGAGAGTGAGGATCAGCTCCCAACAACTCATCGATATGATCAGCAAACCCATCGCTGTCAGATACGCCACCAATGGGTGTGCCACTGATAGGCAAACCCCAAAGGGCACTCACATCCTGAAGTGTCACCATCATCTCACCAAATGGTAAGTGGAACGTGTGCGTCTTGGGACGTCATCGCTCCACCAGTCCTGCAATGAGAGATGCATAGATGATGCCACTCCAACTCCGCAAGATGTCCACAATACTGTAGAGACCCAGATTGATGAGGTACTGGTCCATTACCTCGTAATACTGCATGTGAACGCACCGCAATTTCACATCTAAAATAAACTTGTCCTGCGTTGAAAAAAGTAATCCATATAGTGTTAACACAATCAAATTTAAACTCAACAAAAATTTTAAAAAAAAAAGCTAAAAAAAGATACGTACCTCACGAGAAGCCAGTGAGACTCGGTGTTGGCGGTGGGGCATCCATAGGAGATGACTGAAATGCTTCGTGCTATGAGGGTCAATCGACTCGTCAACAATAGGTGGTACTGGACGAGTCCTAGGCCGTCCTCTAGCCATCCTAATGTCAAAAATAAAATTTTGTTAATTTACGCTAAGTAAACCCTAAACCCTAAAAAGGGCTAAAATAGGCTAATTTAGGTAAAATATGCTAAAATATACCAAAATATGCTTAATTATGCTAAAATAGGCCAAATTGCAGTTAAAATAGCCTAAAATATGCTAAAATAGGCTACAATAGGTTAATTTCGGTAAAACATGCTAAAATAGGCTTAATTATGCTAAAATATCCTAATTATGCTAAATTGCACTAAATTACGCTTAATTATTCTAATTATGGTAAAAAATGCTAAAATACGCTAAAATATGCTCAACTATGCTAATTATACTAAATTACGATAAATTTAGCTATATTAATTTAAATTTAGCTAATTACTCTAAATTATACTAAATTAAATAATTAAAACTAACTACAATGGATTTAACACTAATTACGACTAAATTATATTAATTTTGGTACATTACTAACAAATTCTAACATTTTACAATCATTTTGCACTAAAAATGAATTTTAAAAAAATTAGAGGGACTTACTTGCAAATTTGAAAAGAGATGGAGAAATCTGAGAGAAAGAACTCAAGCGAGGAGAAATAGTGTGAAATTTGATAGAATGAATTTTGAGTAAAACGGCTAATTCTCTACACACACATATATATATGCCGAAACCAGCCATTTAATAGCCGGTGATGTTTAAAATAGATATTAGTCATTTAATGGCCGGTTTGGACATTTTTAACAATACCAGGAGAGCTGGGTATATTTATTAATTTCTATTTAACTTTGGATATTATAAAAATGTCGTCCGATTAGTTGAATGTTCTGTAGACAAGAAAAAGATAAAAAAGGATATTTTGGTTGATTCATGCTGTATATGCCGATTTTTTTAGTTACCACACCACACGGATATTTCAAAATTCACGCATTACCATAAAATATTAAAAATTGAGATGTTAGCGCGAATTCGTTCTGCCAATTTTCTATATATCAATTTAATAATCGTATTGTTTGATAGGTTCAATGAAATTTGGATAATGATTTTTTTACTTGTGTTTGATAAGTTCAATGAAATTTGGATGGCAATTGCTATTATTCCGTTTAGATGCTGCCACGTGTGCACACTACCATCTCAGGAGTAACAGCTATAATAATAGTAATTATATATATATAAATAAATTATATTTAACTAATAATAGTAATTATATTTTTCAAATAAAAATACATTGTGAATCGTCGTTGCAATATTTAACTTTGGCGCGTTAAAATATTTAACTTGTACATCACGTAACTATTTATATAATATAATGCAAGTAAAGTTTCGTTCAAGTAACTTAAACGCTACGTAACTATATATTTAACTCAAGTTTGCGTTAATGACAAAATATTATTGATTAATGGCTTTGATAACTCCTTTATTTCCTTAAAACAATTAAAAATTAAAAATCATATTAAATAATTAATTAGTTGTTATTGTACGTATCACAAAAAATATTATTAAATATGCGGTCAAGAAATAGAGGCGTTCAAATGCAAAATTGAACAAGTAACAAAATAAAAAACTAAAAAAGTATTTATAAGGGAGTAGAGAGCACACGTGGCAGAATATAAATGGAACACTACCAGTTGTCATTCAAATTTCTTTGAACCGATCAAACATAAGTACAATTTAATATATATGGAAAATTAGCAGAACGAATCTGTGCGCAGAATGAATCTGCCCACCATTTGATGCGCTAGATCAATTTGCCACGACTTTAAATTGGTGTGTAGATTGTTCTAGCATTGGTGCTCCAAATTTGATTTTTGAAAATTTTATTGTAATGTGCGAATTTTGAAATATCTGAGTGGTAACTAAAAACATTTCGGCTGTATATAGTCAACATTCGACTATTTGAGTAATTCTTCATGCATGAAAGACATTACTAAAGAAAAGTGCAACTTTATTTTAACACTTCCAACCATCAATCGTGTTTAATTATGTTGAAATGAATATATAGTTTAACTAATTTTGTTATTGGAAAGAATGTGCCTTCTTTAACACAAAAAAGCAAGCATACAATTCAAGAGGTGCGGGAATAAAAGTATTAAACACAAGAAATGCATTCAAGTACTGGTATCAATGTATATGGTAATCAGTTTTGAGGCCCGGTTTCAGGCCTAAAACCACCAACCATCAATATTAGATTTTGACATGCTTAAAAATTTAAAAGCTTAAAGTTATTTTATTCATCAAGAGAAAAACGATCAATGCCCGGAAATAATTATATGTTTTGTCACCAACTTGGATGTGTATTGATAAGTGATAAATAATAAGAAAATTCTGCCAAAACGGGCCGTAATTAATAAAAAAAAATTCAAATCTTCAGGCAGTTTTAATGTGGAGCAGACAGCTTTGAAAATTTAGCCAATTTATAACGGACAATTCGGATTTAAATTCAAATTTTGAATTATCTAAGAATCTATATTATCAGCTTGATTATGTGCCACATGAACCTGCATCACATCTGACATATAGAGGTGCTCCAATTGGCTTAGATAATTTGCCGTAGAGAGAGAATATTTTAGCAACACATTATCAAAGTTTTTAAAGATCCACATAAAAACAGCAATGCTAGCGGTAGATGTATTTTTCGAATTTTAAAAAAATCAAGGGCAGGTTTGGAATTTCATTATTTTTAGGATATGAATAAAAATTTCGGCTCCCTCAATTTGCTTTGCCTTAGTCTTAATTGCGACAAAAACAATTGCTATTTTGTTTTTGAGAAAAAGTTTTTCTTTTTTTTTGGATGAAATAGCTCTTGGGCATTACTTAAACAGAGCATGATTACATTATATTACAATGCTCCGAGCACTCGTACCAGTAACCCCTGCACCTTATAAGAAACACATGAAACATAAGGTAGCACTACATCAGGGGTTTGAAAAGAGGATATGAGAATCCTAAATAAGAAAAATGCCCTAATCGAGCTACATTAGCCAATAGGTGGGCCCTTTTGTTTTCCTCTCTCAGTAAATAGCAGCATTCAAAACCGGAATGTGACCTTAAAAGATTTCGTATGCGCATCAGCTCCGAGTACGAGCGCCAATCAGCAGCTTGGAGGTCGTTTCCTTTTCCCGGGTGCACCATTTGCGCCAGCACTTGCGAATCTGTGTAGAAGATACACTCGTTGAGTTTGAGAGACACCGCTGCCTCGACCGCTAACAACAGTGCACAAGCTTCCATATGAAAGACGTAGCATCTTTTATAAATAACAATTCATACCTGATCAGCATTTCATTATTATGAAGGATGTAAGCAGCACCGCCATTTCCTGTATCATCAAACGAGCCATCCATCCAGCACTGAAAAGGGTGAGTTACGGTGGTACCAGCCAAAGACTCCGCTGCAGCTACAGCAGCAAAGGTTCCGATTCGGGTCTCATGCCATGGCAAACAAAAAGTCGCATGTTCTACCAGAGCCTTATTCAGAGTGTCCAGGGGTTTGCATTGCTTCTCCTGGAAGAAGAATGCACATCTTGCTTTCCAAATTTGCCAAGCCACAAACATGAACTGCGAAATTTGTATCGAGTTTAGTCCTTGCCACAGAGCTAGCAGAACGGCAGAAACTGAGATTGCTTGTTGATATGGTATCCGTAGTCCCAATGGAGAAGCATGTTGGATTTAGAGACGTCTAATTACAATAATAAAGTTGGACATGCGTGCATTATGATTATGATATCAAATACTGTCGCAAGATTACATTTATGTAATGATTAAAATATGCCAAATAATGTGATTAATTAAGTCATGGCATTATACGTATTTATATATAAGGTTTTGGATACGAATACATATAGAACAATGTTAATCAATATAATTGTTAATGGACCGATTATAGTTGATTAAAATAATAGCAGTAATAAATACAGACTAAATAAGGAAATCAGAATTTATTCTGATCTATTTCGGTTTTTTCTGGAAGTTCCTGATTTCCAGATCCTTGAAATCCGAAATCAAGATTTCTTGGAAAACTTGTTTTCCAAGTATTAGCAAATTTCGGCTGCCCTAGGTTTGGGGTTTTTGCACTGCTATAAAAGGGCTGAGTCTCCAAGGCTTGCAATAATCCATCACATTTGTCTGCTCCATTGAAAGACAAGATATTCTGTCATAATATTTAGGGTAGCCAGAGAAAAGGATTGCAAGTTCTTGGAAGGACTCGAGAGCCAACAACTCAAGTCAAGACCAGGAGCGTATCAACCCAGAGCCTTGGAAGCTGTCTGATTGATAGCATACGGAGGCCTTTGAAGATGGAAAGTAAGTTCCGCTGTGCATTAAGTTTAATTTCTTACAAAGGAGTAGATCTTGGTTGTGGTTTAAAGTAATTAGGAAAACTCACAAAGTAAAACCAACAAGTGGTATCAGAGCAACCTTATGTAAGAATTGCAGTTTAATTCGGTTTTAATTGCTTTCTATTTTTCATATCGAATTTAATTGTTGCAAAAGGAATTGTTAAAATTTTGCTTTAACCGTTTTTTCATGCGGTTTTGAATTAAAATCTTAAATTTGAACCCATCCTTGCGCTTCGTGCGATCTTGGAGAAGTTTTTATTTGAAATTTTAATTTTCAAAATAAGAAAGTATCAATTATGCAACAATTTAAGGTTTTAAATTCGAATTAGAGAAAGTAATTTAGGTTTGAATTTTCAGATCTAGTCATAAACAATTGATTTGAGGTAGTGATCTTAAAACAGATCAAACTTTTGACTCGTAACTCCGATTTGGACGCACGACCACAATTCGGAAACCTTGAAAAAGGATCTAGCCATCCATTAACAACTTCGTTGTCAAAACTTGCTGTTTAAGCCCTCAAAATGACTGTTTTAGATTTTTCGACCATAAATAAAAAAAAAAATTCAGTTTTTCCCTCAATTCCATATCTGAAAATTTTATTAAGTCTAGATTATTTTTGGGTTACCAAATTTTCAGACTTTAGGAGTAATTGTAAGTAATTGTAATTTAGGTTATAATAATTATAATTGCTATAATTGCTATAATTACTATATATGTTATGCTATATTTAGCCTAATTATTAGAATTTAGATATTATTTAAAATTGGTATTAACACCAATTAAAGGCTCTAATACTAAATTCTGATTTGATAACAATAATGCTTATTATGGCATAAAATTTATACTAAGTATGGAAGCAATAAAATTATTGAAGCATTTCTAAAAGATGATCATTGTAGAAATTGCTAAAGTTTTGCTAAAACCTAATAATTATTTTGATGAATATAGTTGACATATAAAATTAGTATATTCTAATTTAAAAGTGCTATAAGATACTGTATTCTATTTAGGACGAGTAGATACTATAGGTACGTCCTAGATTAGGTTTTAGGCATAATTTTGAAATCTAACTAAAGGCGTTTTAGGTATACATGTGCTGTTTTCGCATGAGTCAAGCATTGATGTTCGCAAACGAACCGCTCTTTGTAAGACGATTGCAAGGATGACTCATGACAAGTTGAAATGACGTGCTGACAATGGACGTGGGTGTTAGCTTTCCCAAAGGAGGGTTGGCGCCTACTAAGTTGTTTGGTGCATAAGGGTAGTGAATAAAAATAAGTTGCAACACACATGGACTAGCGATGTCTAGAAAAGCATCAGGGGCTTGGAACATAAGTGATCCGTCTGTGATCCTCCTCCCCCTGTTGACTGGCCTGGTCGTTAGTTAATGGATATGTTAATTTGACCCAAAGGTTGATTGACAAAAATGTTACATGTCTGTACTTTATTCACTACACCAGAGTGCCTGAAGGTAATGATTGCACCCAAAGGTTTTTCATTAGTGAATGGTGCTTTGGCTAAAGATTTAATGGAGCAAATAGTTTTACACAGGCCTTTAGATAGATTTTAGAATTATGATTAAGGATCAAATCGTGACGCATCGTATCTAAATTATTTCCTTGTTCTTGAATTTTCAGATCTAAACATAATGTCAAATCTAAGTCAGATTAAGCCCCTCATGGGGAACAATTTCAAACAGTGGGAGGAAAAGCTGAAATTAGTCTTAGGGATCATGCAATTGGACACAGCACTGAGATTTGATCGCCCCAAGCCTAATAAAGAGGGTGAGGAAACTCCCCAAGAGAAGGCTGATATTACGAAATGGGAGCATTCAGATCGCATGTGCATAATGGTGATGAAGCAAACGATTCATGAGACTTTTCGAGGCATAATACCTGATACAGAGACCGGCGCTATTAAATACCTTAAGGACCTTGAAGAGAAATTCACAAAGAGTAAAAAGACTGAAGTTAGTACACTCTTTGTGAAGTTGGCAACAATAAAATACAAGGGAAAAGAAGGGGTTAGAGAGCATGTTATTGAGATGACAAGATTACAACGTGCCTTGAAAGGGCATAATTATGACATCTCTGATGAGGTTCTCATTGAGTTCATTTTTCTGTCTCTCCCGTCTAACTTTAGTCAATTCAAGATGACTTATAATTGTCAAAGAGAGACATGGACACTACCTGAGTTTGAGGCTCAGTTGGTGCAGGAGGAAGAGAGACAGAAAATGACTAAGGGAGAAAGTGCTCATGTAGTAACATCTAATCCTAAGGGTAAAGTCAAAAAGCGCAAGTTTACTGCCAAGGAAAAGGGACCTACCAAGATAGCTGCAAACAATGCCGCGCAGAAAAGCAAGAAGGAAGATACTTCTGCGAAAGCAGATGAAAAGAACTGTTTTTTCTGCAAAGCGCCAGGACATACAAAGAAATTCTGCACCAACTATCATGCATGGTTGGCAAAGAAAGGTGTGTCTCTTGCTTTAGTTTGTTCTGAAGTTAATTTAAGTTCTCTATCTAGATATACTTGGTGGATAGATTCAGGTGCAACGACTAACATCAGTATGTCGATGCAGGGTTGCCTAAGCCATCGCAAGCCAAGTGAGGCGGAGCGCTACGTTTACGTAGGAAATGGCAACAAAGTAGAATTGGAAAGCATAGGAAAATTTAGATTATTATGTAAGACAGGATTTTATTTAATTTTTGATGCTTTAGTGGTTCCATCTTTCAGAAGGAACCTAATTTCTGTATCTTATTTGGACAAAAATGGTTATGTATGTTCATTTAGTAATGAAAATTTCAGTTTGTGTCAAGATTCTAAGCTTCTTGCTTCTGGTATCCTGTCTTCTTATGATAATCTTTATTTTCTAGATATAGACACTTCACATTCAGAGGCACTGCACATAGATAATAGAAAACGTAAATTAACTTGCGAGAAATCTGCAACATTATGGCACAAGCGATTAGGACATATCTCTATGAAAAGGATAGAACGTCTTGTGTCTAATGATATTCTCCAACCTTTAGATTTTACAAACTTAAGTGATTGTGTAAATTGTATAAAAGGAAAACAAACTAATAAACGTAAGTATGATGCAAAAAGGTGTAATGATGTCTTAGAATTGATTCATACGGATATCTGTGGTCCTTTTCCAAAGGCTACAAGAAATGGTCACCGTTACTTTATCACATTCATAGATGATTATTCAAGATATGGTCATATTTACTTAATAAAAGAAAAGGCGGAAGCATTAGACGTGTTCATAAAGTTCAAAACGGAAGTTGAGTTACAACTTAACAAACGTATAAAGTCCATTCGTTCTGATCGTGGTGGTGAATACTACGGTCGTTATGATGGATCAGGAGAACAGCGTCAAGGTCCCTTTGCAAAATACTTAGAGGAATGCGGAATTGTGCCTCAGTATACGTTGCCAGGTTCGCCTGCAATGAATGGTGTTGCTGAGCGACGAAATCGCACCCTTAAAGACATGGTGAGAAGTATGATTGCTCGTACAACTCTACCTGAGAATTTGTGGGGAGAAGCCTTAAAGACTGCAGCATACATACTTAATAGAGTGCCTACTAAAGCAGCTAACAAGACCCCTTACGAGTTATGGGTTGGGCGCAAGCCTAGCTTGAATCATTTGAGAGTTTGGGGATGTCCATGTGAAGCTAGGCCTTATAAGCCAAGCGAAAAGAAACTGGACGAAAGAACCGTTAGTTGTTACTTTATAGGCTATTCTGAACGATCTAGGGGGTACAAATTCTATAATCCAATAGAACATACAGTTTTCGAGTCAGGAAGTGCAAATTTTTTTGAGAATAATGAGTTTGTAGGGGGAGATATGACAAAAGATAGTATTTTTGAAGAAGAAGAAGAGACGAATGCGAATGAGACTATGGACCAAAATCCTAGTTTTATTCAAATTCCGATTGCATTTAGAAATACATCTTTTGACAATGTGCAAACTTCATCATCCCAAACAACTCAGTTAGAAACTCAACATGGAATAGAGAACACAAATGGACCTGAACCCAACCCAAACCCTAACATTGACATGACAAATGTTGATGGCCTAGGGCCTGTGGGAGATTCAGAAGTTGGTAATGATGTTCCTCCTCTTGTTGAAGATCAAGTTGTAATTGAACCTCAAGAAAATCTAGAGCCTGTGCCAGTTAGGAGATCTACTAGAGAGAAAAGATCTACACAATCGAAGGATTATGCATATCTTCAAGAACATGAGTTTGACATTGGCTTGTTTGAAAATGATCCTGTTAATATCAAACAAGCTGTGGAAAGCTCTAACTCTCAATTGTGGATTAATGCCATGAATGAAGAAATGAAATCTATGTACGACAATGACGTTTGGGATATCGTTCCGTTGCCTAAAGGCAAGAAACCCGTTGGTTGCAAATGAATATTTAAGACTAAGCGGGATTCTAAAGGCAATGTTGAAAAATACAAGGCACGTCTTGTTGCGAAAGGTTTCACACAGAAAGAAGGCATTGATTATAAAGAGACTTTCTCTCCAGTTTCATCGAAAGACTCTTTAAGGATTATATTGGCGCTTGTAGCACATTATGATTTAGAACTTCATCAGATGGATGTAAAGACGGCATTTCTCAATGGTGACATTGATGAAACGATCTATGTGAAGCAGCCAGAAAACTTTGTATCAGGTGATGCAGGGTCTATGGTCTGCAGACTTAAGAAATCTATCTATGGTCTAAAACAAGCATCTCGACAATGGTATCATAAGTTTCACAAAGTTGTTAGCTCATTTGGTTTTGAGTCTAACATAGTAGATGAATGTATATACCTTAAGTTCTGTGGGAGTAAATTTATTTTCTTGGTTCTATATGTAGATGACATATTGCTTGCCAGTAACGATAAGGACATGTTACATCAAACTAAGAATTTTTTATTTAAGAATTTTGAAATGAAAGATCTTGGTGATGCATCATTTGTTCTAGGGATTGAAATACTTAGAGAAAGATCTCAAGGTATTCTAAGGTTATCCCAAAGGAACTATATCGATAAGATTCTAACAAGATTTGGCATGCAAAACAGTAAACCAGGAGATACCCCTGTATCAAAAGGAGATAAGTTTAGTCTAAAACAATGTCCCCAAACTGACTTAGATAAAAACATCATGAAAGATATTCCCTATGCCTCAGCCGTAGGTAGCATCATGTATGCACAAGTATGCACGCGTCCGGATATTGCGTTCATTACTGGAATGCTAGGGAGATATTTAAGTAACCCAGGTATGGAACACTGGAAGGCAGCCAAGCGAGTGTTGAGATACCTAAAGAGAACTAGGGACTATATGCTCACGTATCGGAGATCGGAACAGCTCGAGGTCATTGGATATACCGATTTTGATTTTGGAGGATGTGTCGACAGCATGAAGTCAACATCAGGATACATCTTTATGATGGCAGGCGGTGCCGTGTCATGGAAGAGCGCTAAGCAGTCATTGGTAGCCTCCTCCACTATGGCAGCTGAATTTGTCGCATGCTATGAAGCATCTAATCATGGCGTATGGCTAAAGAACTTCGTCACAAGGCTGAAAATTGTGGATTCTATTCAGAAACCACTCAAATTATTATGTGACAACAATTCAGCAGTGTTATACGCCACCAACAACCGAAGTTCGTCAAAGTCGAAGTACATTGACATTAAGTTTTTGGTTGTAAAAGAGAGAGTGGAGAAAAATGAATTATATATAGAACACATAGGTACAGACTCCATGATTGCGGATCCTCTTACTAAAGGACTGCCACCCAAGAAATTTCACCAACATGTTGCTTGTATGGGTGTAATATCTGTTTAGGATAATTAGAAAATGTGGGAGTCTGAATATGTTTTAAGTTCTGTTTTTGATGTTCTATGCAATGCAATTGTAAACAATTTTGATGATATATACAAGTTGCATTCAGTTTCAGTTTCATTATTTCTTTCTTTAAAATTTAAATTCTTGGCCTCATACAGTAAAGTGAGGGTGACTCAATTAGAAATAGGCACGTCTAATCACACTTGCGTGTAATTTCTAAACTATATGTCCAAATCAGATTCATGTCATTCAGTTATGTTGGCAGCGTGATTTATGTCGGTTTAGTTGCGAATAAATGTGACAAATGCCGCTTAAGTCCTTTGTTAGCATAATTGATGGACGGAATTGTTTAAGAAATACGATATGTAAAGACAGAAAAGTTGCATGCAATAAAGTTAAAGATATATAATCAAAAGGTTGCACTTGTCCATGTGGGAGATTGTTGGATTTAGAGACGTCTAATTACAATAATAAAGTTGGACATGCGTGCATTATGATTATGATATCAAATACTGTCGCAAGATTACATTTATGTAATGATTAAAATATGCCAAATAATGTGATTAATTAAGTCATGGCATTATACGTATTTATATATAAGGTTTTGGATACGAATACATATAGAACAATGTTAATCAATATAATTGTTAATGGACCGATTATAGTTGATTAAAATAATAGCAGTAATAAATACAGACTAAATAAGGAAATCAGAATTTATTCTGATCTATTTCGGTTTTTTCTGGAAGTTCCTGATTTCCAGATCCTTGAAATCCGAAATCAAGATTTCTTGGAAAACTTGTTTTCCAAGTATTAGCAAATTTCGGCTGCCCTAGGTTTGGGGTTTTTGCACTGCTATAAAAGGGCTGAGTCTCCAAGGCTTGCAATAATCCATCACATTTGTCTGCTCCATTGAAAGACAAGATATTCTGTCATAATATTTAGGGTAGCCAGAGAAAAGGATTGCAAGTTCTTGGAAGGACTCGAGAGCCAACAACTCAAGTCAAGACCAGGAGCGTATCAACCCAGAGCCTTGGAAGCTGTCTGATTGATAGCATACGGAGGCCTTTGAAGATGGAAAGTAAGTTCCGCTGTGCATTAAGTTTAATTTCTTACAAAGGAGTAGATCTTGGTTGTGGTTTAAAGTAATTAGGAAAACTCACAAAGTAAAACCAACAAGTGGTATCAGAGCAACCTTATGTAAGAATTGCAGTTTAATTCGGTTTTAATTGCTTTCTATTTTTCATATCGAATTTAATTGTTGCAAAAGGAATTGTTAAAATTTTGCTTTAACCGTTTTTTCATGCGGTTTTGAATTAAAATCTTAAATTTGAACCCATCCTTGCGCTTCGTGCGATCTTGGAGAAGTTTTTATTTGAAATTTTAATTTTCAAAATAAGAAAGTATCAATTATGCAACAATTTAAGGTTTTAAATTCGAATTAGAGAAAGTAATTTAGGTTTGAATTTTCAGATCTAGTCATAAACAATTGATTTGAGGTAGTGATCTTAAAACAGATCAAACTTTTGACTCGTAACTCCGATTTGGACGCACGACCACAATTCGGAAACCTTGAAAAAGGATCTAGCCAGCCATTAACAACTTCGTTGTCAAAACTTGCTGTTTAAGCCCTCAAAATGACTGTTTTAGATTTTTCGACCATAAATAAAAAAAAAAATTCAGTTTTTCCCTCAATTCCATATCTGAAAATTTTATTAAGTCTAGATTATTTTTGGGTTACCAAATTTTCAGACTTTAGGAGTAATTGTAAGTAATTGTAATTTAGGTTATAATAATTATAATTGCTATAATTGCTATAATTACTATATATGTTATGCTATATTTAGCCTAATTATTAGAATTTAGATATTATTTAAAATTGGTATTAACACCAATTAAAGGCTCTAATACTAAATTCTGATTTGATAACAATAATGCTTATTATGGCATAAAATTTATACTAAGTATGGAAGCAATAAAATTATTGAAGCATTTCTAAAAGATGATCATTGTAGAAATTGCTAAAGTTTTGCTAAAACCTAATAATTATTTTGATGAATATAGTTGACATATAAAATTAGTATATTCTAATTTAAAAGTGCTATAAGATACTGTATTCTATTTAGGACGAGTAGATACTATAGGTACGTCCTAGATTAGGTTTTAGGCATAATTTTGAAATCTAACTAAAGGCGTTTTAGGTATACATGTGCTGTTTTCGCATGAGTCAAGCATTGATGTTCGCAAACGAACCGCTCTTTGTAAGACGATTGCAAGGATGACTCATGACAAGTTGAAATGACGTGCTGACAATGGACGTGGGTGTTAGCTTTCCCAAAGGAGGGTTGGCGCCTACTAAGTTGTTTGGTGCATAAGGGTAGTGAATAAAAATAAGTTGCAACACACATGGACTAGCGATGTCTAGAAAAGCATCAGGGGCTTGGAACATAAGTGATCCGTCTGTGATCCTCCTCCCCCTGTTGACTGGCCTGGTCGTTAGTTAATGGATATGTTAATTTGACCCAAAGGTTGATTGACAAAAATGTTACATGTCTGTACTTTATTCACTACACCAGAGTGCCTGAAGGTAATGATTGCGCCCAAAGGTTTTTCATTAGTGAATGGTGCTTTGGCTAAAGATTTAATGGAGCAAATAGTTTTACACAGGCCTTTAGATAGATTTTAGAATTATGATTAAGGATCAAATCGTGACGCATCGTATCTAAATTATTTCCTTGTTCTTGAATTTTCAGATCTAAACATAATGTCAAATCTAAGTCAGATTAAGCCCCTCATGGGGAACAATTTCAAACAGTGGGAGGAAAAGCTGAAATTAGTCTTAGGGATCATGCAATTGGACACAGCACTGAGATTTGATCGCCCCAAGCCTAATAAAGAGGGTGAGGAAACTCCCCAAGAGAAGGCTGATATTACGAAATGGGAGCATTCAGATCGCATGTGCATAATGGTGATGAAGCAAACGATTCATGAGACTTTTCGAGGCATAATACCTGATACAGAGACCGGCGCTATTAAATACCTTAAGGACCTTGAAGAGAAATTCACAAAGAGTAAAAAGACTGAAGTTAGTACACTCTTTGTGAAGTTGGCAACAATAAAATACAAGGGAAAAGAAGGGGTTAGAGAGCATGTTATTGAGATGACAAGATTACAACGTGCCTTGAAAGGGCATAATTATGACATCTCTGATGAGGTTCTCATTGAGTTCATTTTTCTGTCTCTCCCGTCTAACTTTAGTCAATTCAAGATGACTTATAATTGTCAAAGAGAGACATGGACACTACCTGAGTTTGAGGCTCAGTTGGTGCAGGAGGAAGAGAGACAGAAAATGACTAAGGGAGAAAGTGCTCATGTAGTAACATCTAATCCTAAGGGTAAAGTCAAAAAGCGCAAGTTTACTGCCAAGGAAAAGGGACCTACCAAGATAGCTGCAAACAATGCCGCGCAGAAAAGCAAGAAGGAAGATACTTCTGCGAAAGCAGATGAAAAGAACTGTTTTTTCTGCAAAGCGCCAGGACATACAAAGAAATTCTGCACCAACTATCATGCATGGTTGGCAAAGAAAGGTGTGTCTCTTGCTTTAGTTTGTTCTGAAGTTAATTTAAGTTCTGTATCTAGATATACTTGGTGGATAGATTCAGGTGCAACGACTAACATCAGTATGTCGATGCAGGGTTGCCTAAGCCATCGCAAGCCAAGTGAGGCGGAGCGCTACGTTTACGTAGGAAATGGCAACAAAGTAGAAGTGGAAAGCATAGGAAAATTTAGATTATTATGTAAGACAGGATTTTATTTAATTTTTGATGCTTTAGTGGTTCCATCTTTCAGAAGGAACCTAATTTCTGTATCTTATTTGGACAAAAATGGTTATGTATGTTCATTTAGTAATGAAAATTTCAGTTTGTGTCAAGATTCTAAGCTTCTTGCTTCTGGTATCCTGTCTTCTTATGATAATCTTTATTTTCTAGATATAGACACTTCACATTCAGAGGCACTGCACATAGATAATAGAAAACGTAAATTAACTTGCGAGAAATCTGCAACATTATGGCACAAGCGATTAGGACATATCTCTATGAAAAGGATAGAACGTCTTGTGTCTAATGATATTCTCCAACCTTTAGATTTTACAAACTTAAGTGATTGTGTAAATTGTATAAAAGGAAAACAAACTAATAAACGTAAGTATGATGCAAAAAGGTGTAATGATGTCTTAGAATTGATTCATACGGATATCTGTGGTCCTTTTCCAAAGGCTACAAGAAATGGTCACCGTTACTTTATCACATTCATAGATGATTATTCAAGATATGGTCATATTTACTTAATAAAAGAAAAGGCGGAAGCATTAGACGTGTTCATAAAGTTCAAAACGGAAGTTGAGTTACAACTTAACAAACGTATAAAGTCCATTCGTTCTGATCGTGGTGGTGAATACTACGGTCGTTATGATGGATCAGGAGAACAGCGTCAAGGTCCCTTTGCAAAATACTTAGAGGAATGCGGAATTGTGCCTCAGTATACGTTGCCAGGTTCGCCTGCAATGAATGGTGTTGCTGAGCGACGAAATCGCACCCTTAAAGACATGGTGAGAAGTATGATTGCTCGTACAACTCTACCTGAGAATTTGTGGGGAGAAGCCTTAAAGACTGCAGCATACATACTTAATAGAGTGCCTACTAAAGCAGCTAACAAGACCCCTTACGAGTTATGGGTTGGGCGCAAGCCTAGCTTGAATCATTTGAGAGTTTGGGGATGTCCATGTGAAGCTAGGCCTTATAAGCCAAGCGAAAAGAAACTGGACGAAAGAACCGTTAGTTGTTACTTTATAGGCTATTCTGAACGATCTAGGGGGTACAAATTCTATAATCCAACAGAACATACAGTTTTCGAGTCAGGAAGTGCAAATTTTTTTGAGAATAATGAGTTTGTAGGGGGAGATATGACAAAAGATAGTATTTTTGAAGAAGAAGAAGAGACGAATGCGAATGAGACTATGGACCAAAATCCTAGTTTTATTCAAATTCCGATTGCATTTAGAAATACATCTTTTGACAATGTGCAAACTTCATCATCCCAAACAACTCAGTTAGAAACTCAACATGGAATAGAGAACACAAATGGACCTGAACCCAACCCAAACCCTAACATTGACATGACAAATGTTGATGGCCTAGGGCCTGTGGGAGATTCAGAAGTTGGTAATGATGTTCCTCCTCTTGTTGAAGATCAAGTTGTAATTGAACCTCAAGAAAATCTAGAGCCTGTGCCAGTTAGGAGATCTACTAGAGAGAAAAGATCTACACAATCGAAGGATTATGCATATCTTCAAGAACATGAGTTTGACATTGGCTTGTTTGAAAATGATCCTGTTAATATCAAACAAGCTGTGGAAAGCTCTAACTCTCAATTGTGGATTAATGCCATGAATGAAGAAATGAAATCTATGTACGACAATGACGTTTGGGATATCGTTCCGTTGCCTAAAGGCAAGAAACCCGTTGGTTGCAAATGAATATTTAAGACTAAGCGGGATTCTAAAGGCAATGTTGAAAAATACAAGGCACGTCTTGTTGCGAAAGGTTTCACACAGAAAGAAGGCATTGATTATAAAGAGACTTTCTCTCCAGTTTCATCGAAAGACTCTTTAAGGATTATATTGGCGCTTGTAGCACATTATGATTTAGAACTTCATCAGATGGATGTAAAGACGGCATTTCTCAATGGTGACATTGATGAAACGATCTATGTGAAGCAGCCAGAAAACTTTGTATCAGGTGATGCAGGGTCTATGGTCTGCAGACTTAAGAAATCTATCTATGGTCTAAAACAAGCATCTCGACAATGGTATCATAAGTTTCACAAAGTTGTTAGCTCATTTGGTTTTGAGTCTAACATAGTAGATGAATGTATATACCTTAAGTTCTGTGGGAGTAAATTTATTTTCTTGGTTCTATATGTAGATGACATATTGCTTGCCAGTAACGATAAGGACATGTTACATCAAACTAAGAATTTTTTATTTAAGAATTTTGAAATGAAAGATCTTGGTGATGCATCATTTGTTCTAGGGATTGAAATACTTAGAGAAAGATCTCAAGGTATTCTAAGGTTATCCCAAAGGAACTATATCGATAAGATTCTAACAAGATTTGGCATGCAAAACAGTAAACCAGGAGATACCCCTGTATCAAAAGGAGATAAGTTTAGTCTAAAACAATGTCCCCAAACTGACTTAGATAAAAACATCATGAAAGATATTCCCTATGCCTCAGCCGTAGGTAGCATCATGTATGCACAAGTATGCACGCGTCCGGATATTGCGTTCATTACTGGAATGCTAGGGAGATATTTAAGTAACCCAGGTATGGAACACTGGAAGGCAGCCAAGCGAGTGTTGAGATACCTAAAGAGAACTAGGGACTATATGCTCACGTATCGGAGATCGGAACAGCTCGAGGTCATTGGATATACCGATTTTGATTTTGGAGGATGTGTCGACAGCATGAAGTCAACATCAGGATACATCTTTATGATGGCAGGCGGTGCCGTGTCATGGAAGAGCGCTAAGCAGTCATTGGTAGCCTCCTCCACTATGGCAGCTGAATTTGTCGCATGCTATGAAGCATCTAATCATGGCGTATGGCTAAAGAACTTCGTCACAAGGCTGAAAATTGTGGATTCTATTCAGAAACCACTCAAATTATTATGTGACAACAATTCAGCAGTGTTATACGCCACCAACAACCGAAGTTCGTCAAAGTCGAAGTACATTGACATTAAGTTTTTGGTTGTAAAAGAGAGAGTGGAGAAAAATGAATTATATATAGAACACATAGGTACAGACTCCATGATTGCGGATCCTCTTACTAAAGGACTGCCACCCAAGAAATTTCACCAACATGTTGCTTGTATGGGTGTAATATCTGTTTAGGATAATTAGAAAATGTGGGAGTCTGAATATGTTTTAAGTTCTGTTTTTGATGTTCTATGCAATGCAATTGTAAACAATTTTGATGATATATACAAGTTGCATTCAGTTTCAGTTTCATTATTTCTTTCTTTAAAATTTAAATTCTTGGCCTCATACAGTAAAGTGAGGGTGACTCAATTAGAAATAGGCACGTCTAATCACACTTGCGTGTAATTTCTAAACTATATGTCCAAATCAGATTCATGTCATTCAGTTATGTTGGCAGCGTGATTTATGTCGGTTTAGTTGCGAATAAATGTGACAAATGCCGCTTAAGTCCTTTGTTAGCATAATTGATGGACGGAATTGTTTAAGAAATACGATATGTAAAGACAGAAAAGTTGCATGCAATAAAGTTAAAGATATATAATCAAAAGGTTGCACTTGTCCATGTGGGAGATTGTTGGATTTAGAGACGTCTAATTACAATAATAAAGTTGGACATGCGTGCATTATGATTATGATATCAAATACTGTCGCAAGATTACATTTATGTAATGATTAAAATATGCCAAATAATGTGATTAATTAAGTCATGGCATTATACGTATTTATATATAAGGTTTTGGATACGAATACATATAGAACAATGTTAATCAATATAATTGTTAATGGACCGATTATAGTTGATTAAAATAATAGTAGTAATAAATACAGACTAAATAAGGAAATCAGAATTTATTCTGATCTATTTCGGTTTTTTCTGGAAGTTCCTGATTTCCAGATCCTTGAAATCCGAAATCAAGATTTCTTGGAAAACTTGTTTTCCAAGTATTAGCAAATTTCGGCTGCCCTAGGTTTGGGGTTTTTGCACTGCTATAAAAGGGCTGAGTCTCCAAGGCTTGCAATAATCCATCACATTTGTCTGCTCCATTGAAAGACAAGATATTCTGTCATAATATTTAGGGTAGCCAGAGAAAAGGATTGCAAGTTCTTGGAAGGACTCGAGAGCCAACAACTCAAGTCAATACGAGGAGCGTATCAACCCAGAGCCTTGGAAGCTGTCTGATTGATAGCATACGGAGGCCTTTGAAGATGGAAAGTAAGTTCCGCTGTGCATTAAGTTTAATTTCTTACAAAGGAGTAGATCTTGGTTGTGGTTTAAAGTAATTAGGAAAACTCACAAAGTAAAACCAACAAGTGGTATCAGAGCAACCTTATGTAAGAATTGCAGTTTAATTCGGTTTTAATTGCTTTCTATTTTTCATATCGAATTTAATTGTTGCAAAAGGAATTGTTAAAATTTTGCTTTAACCGTTTTTTCATGCGGTTTTGAATTAAAATCTTAAATTTGAACCCATCCTTGCGCTTCGTGCGATCTTGGAGAAGTTTTTATTTGAAATTTTAATTTTCAAAATAAGAAAGTATCAATTATGCAACAATTTAAGGTTTTAAATTCGAATTAGAGAAAGTAATTTAGGTTTGAATTTTCAGATCTAGTCATAAACAATTGATTTGAGGTAGTGATCTTAAAACAGATCAAACTTTTGACTCGTAACTCCGATTTGGACGCACGACCACAATTCGGAAACCTTGAAAAAGGATCTAGCCAGCCATTAACAACTTCGTTGTCAAAACTTGCTGTTTAAGCCCTCAAAATGACTGTTTTAGATTTTTCGACCATAAATAAAAAAAAAAAATTCAGTTTTTCCCTCAATTCCATATCTGAAAATTTTATTAAGTCTAGATTATTTTTGGGTTACCAAATTTTCAGACTTTAGGAGTAATTGTAAGTAATTGTAATTTAGGTTATAATAATTATAATTGCTATAATTGCTATAATTACTATATATGTTATGCTATATTTAGCCTAATTATTAGAATTTAGATATTATTTAAAATTGGTATTAACACCAATTAAAGGCTCTAATACTAAATTCTGATTTGATAACAATAATGCTTATTATGGCATAAAATTTATACTAAGTATGGAAGCAATAAAATTATTGAAGCATTTCTAAAAGATGATCATTGTAGAAATTGCTAAAGTTTTGCTAAAACCTAATAATTATTTTGATGAATATAGTTGACATATAAAATTAGTATATTCTAATTTAAAAGTGCTATAAGATACTGTATTCTATTTAGGACGAGTAGATACTATAGGTACGTCCTAGATTAGGTTTTAGGCATAATTTTGAAATCTAACTAAAGGCGTTTTAGGTATACATGTGCTGTTTTCGCATGAGTCAAGCATTGATGTTTGCAAACGAACCGCTCTTTGTAAGACGATTGCAAGGATGACTCATGACAAGTTGAAATGACGTGCTGACAATGGACGTGGGTGTTAGCTTTCCCAAAGGAGGGTTGGCGCCTACTAAGTTGTTTGGTGCATAAGGGTAGTGAATAAAAATAAGTTGCAACACACATGGACTAGCGATGTCTAGAAAAGCATCAGGGGCTTGGAACATAAGTGATCCGTCTGTGATCCTCCTCCCCCTGTTGACTGGCCTGGTCGTTAGTTAATGGATATGTTAATTTGACCCAAAGGTTGATTGACAAAAATGTTACATGTTTGTACTTTATTCACTACACCAGAGTGCCTGAAGGTAATGATTGCACCCAAAGGTGTTTCATTAGTGAATGGTGCTTTGGCTAAAGATTTAATGGAGCAAATAGTTTTACACAGGCCTTTAGATAGATTTTAGAATTATGATTAAGGATCAAATCGTGACGCATCGTATCTAAATTATTTCCTTGTTCTTGAATTTTCAGATCTAAACATAATGTCAAATCTAAGTCAGATTAAGCCCCTCATGGGGAACAATTTCAAACAGTGGGAGGAAAAGCTGAAATTAGTCTTAGGGATCATGCAATTGGACACAGCACTGAGATTTGATCGCCCCAAGCCTAATAAAGAGGGTGAGGAAACTCCCCAAGAGAAGGCTGATATTACGAAATGGGAGCATTCAGATCGCATGTGCATAATGGTGATGAAGCAAACGATTCATGAGACTTTTCGAGGCATAATACCTGATACAGAGACCGGCGCTATTAAATACCTTAAGGACCTTGAAGAGAAATTCACAAAGAGTAAAAAGACTGAAGTTAGTACACTCTTTGTGAAGTTGGCAACAATAAAATACAAGGGAAAAGAAGGGGTTAGAGAGCATGTTATTGAGATGACAAGATTACAACGTGCCTTGAAAGGGCATAATTATGACATCTCTGATGAGGTTCTCATTGAGTTCATTTTTCTGTCTCTCCCGTCTAACTTTAGTCAATTCAAGATGACTTATAATTGTCAAAGAGAGACATGGACACTACCTGAGTTTGAGGCTCAGTTGGTGCAGGAGGAAGAGAGACAGAAAATGACTAAGGGAGAAAGTGCTCATGTAGTAACATCTAATCCTAAGGGTAAAGTCAAAAAGCGCAAGTTTACTGCCAAGGAAAAGGGACCTACCAAGATAGCTGCAAACAATGCCGCGCAGAAAAGCAAGAAGGAAGATACTTCTGCGAAAGCAGATGAAAAGAACTGTTTTTTCTGCAAAGCGCCAGGACATACAAAGAAATTCTGCACCAACTATCATGCATGGTTGGCAAAGAAAGGTGTGTCTCTTGCTTTAGTTTGTTCTGAAGTTAATTTAAGTTCTGTATCTAGATATACTTGGTGGATAGATTCAGGTGCAACGACTAACATCAGTATGTCGATGCAGGGTTGCCTAAGCCATCGCAAGCAAAGTGAGGCGGAGCGCTACGTTTACGTAGGAAATGGCAACAAAGTAGAAGTGGAAAGCATAGGAAAATTTAGATTATTATGTAAGACAGGATTTTATTTAATTTTTGATGCTTTAGTGGTTCCATCTTTCAGAAGGAACCTAATTTCTGTATCTTATTTGGACAAAAATGGTTATGTATGTTCATTTAGTAATGCAAATTTCAGTTTGTGTCAAGATTCTAAGCTTCTTGCTTCTGGTATCCTGTCTTCTTATGATAATCTTTATTTTCTAGATATAGACACTTCACATTCAGAGGCACTGCACATAGATAATAGAAAACGTAAATTAACTTGCGAGAAATCTGCAACATTATGGCACAAGCGATTAGGACATATCTCTATGAAAAGGATAGAACGTCTTGTGTCTAATGATATTCTCCAACCTTTAGATTTTACAAACTTAAGTGATTGTGTAAATTGTATAAAAGGAAAACAAA
This sequence comes from Carex myosuroides, assembly GCA_028015225.1. NCBI lineage: Eukaryota > Viridiplantae > Streptophyta > Magnoliopsida > Poales > Cyperaceae > Carex > Carex myosuroides. Next base: position 7,191,201 of record CM051471.1, read on the forward strand.
CTAATAAACGTAAGTATGATGCAAAAAGGTGTAATGATGTCTTAGAATTGATTCATACGGATATCTGTGGTCCTTTTCCAAAGGCTACAAGAAATGGTCACCGTTACTTTATCACATTCATAGATGATTATTCAAGATATGGTCATATTTACTTAATAAAAGAAAAGGCGGAAGCATTAGACGTGTTCATAAAGTTCAAAACGGAAGTTGAGTTACAACTTAACAAACGTATAAAGTCCATTCGTTCTGATCGTGGTGGTGAATACTACGGTCGTTATGATGGATCAGGAGAACAGCGTCAAGGTCCCTTTGCAAAATACTTAGAGGAATGCGGAATTGTGCCTCAGTATACGTTGCCAGGTTCGCCTGCAATGAATGGTGTTGCTGAGCGACGAAATCGCACCCTTAAAGACATGGTGAGAAGTATGATTGCTCGTACAACTCTACCTGAGAATTTGTGGGGAGAAGCCTTAAAGACTGCAGCATACATACTTAATAGAGTGCCTACTAAAGCAGCTAACAAGACCCCTTACGAGTTATGGGTTGGGCGCAAGCCTAGCTTGAATCATTTGAGAGTTTGGGGATGTCCATGTGAAGCTAGGCCTTATAAGCCAAGCGAAAAGAAACTGGACGAAAGAACCGTTAGTTGTTACTTTATAGGCTATTCTGAACGATCTAGGGGGTACAAATTCTATAATCCAATAGAACATACAGTTTTCGAGTCAGGAAGTGCAAATTTTTTTGAGAATAATGAGTTTGTAGGGGGAGATATGACAAAAGATAGTATTTTTGAAGAAGAAGAAGAGACGAATGCGAATGAGACTATGGACCAAAATCCTAGTTTTATTCAAATTCCGATTGCATTTAGAAATACATCTTTTGACAATGTGCAAACTTCATCATCCCAAACAACTCAGTTAGAAACTCAACATGGAATAGAGAACACAAATGGACCTGAACCCAACCCAAACCCTAACATTGACATGACAAATGTTGATGGCCTAGGGCCTGTGGGAGATTCAGAAGTTGGTAATGATGTTCCTCCTCTTGTTGAAGATCAAGTTGTAATTGAACCTCAAGAAAATCTAGAGCCTGTGCCAGTTAGGAGATCTACTAGAGAGAAAAGATCTACACAATCGAAGGATTATGCATATCTTCAAGAACATGAGTTTGACATTGGCTTGTTTGAAAATGATCCTGTTAATATCAAACAAGCTGTGGAAAGCTCTAACTCTCAATTGTGGATTAATGCCATGAATGAAGAAATGAAATCTATGTACGACAATGACGTTTGGGATATCGTTCCGTTGCCTAAAGGCAAGAAACCCGTTGGCTGCAAATGAATATTTAAGACTAAGCGGGATTCTAAAGGCAATGTTGAAAAATACAAGGCACGTCTTGTTGCGAAAGGTTTCACACAGAAAGAAGGCATTGATTATAAAGAGACTTTCTCTCCAGTTTCATCGAAAGACTCTTTAAGGATTATATTGGCGCTTGTAGCACATTATGATTTAGAACTTCATCAGATGGATGTAAAGACGGCATTTCTCAATGGTGACATTGATGAAACGATCTATGTGAAGCAGCCAGAAAACTTTGTATCAGGTGATGCAGGGTCTATGGTCTGCAGACTTAAGAAATCTATCTATGGTCTAAAACAAGCATCTCGACAATGGTATCATAAGTTTCACAAAGTTGTTAGCTCATTTGGTTTTGAGTCTAACATAGTAGATGAATGTATATACCTTAAGTTCTGTGGGAGTAAATTTATTTTCTTGGTTCTATATGTAGATGACATATTGCTTGCCAGTAACGATAAGGACATGTTACATCAAACTAAGAATTTTTTATTTAAGAATTTTGAAATGAAAGATCTTGGTGATGCATCATTTGTTCTAGGGATTGAAATACTTAGAGAAAGATCTCAAGGTATTCTAAGGTTATCCCAAAGGAACTATATCGATAAGATTCTAACAAGATTTGGCATGCAAAACAGTAAACCAGGAGATACCCCTGTATCAAAAGGAGATAAGTTTAGTCTAAAACAATGTCCCCAAACTGACTTAGATAAAAACATCATGAAAGATATTCCCTATGCCTCAGCCGTAGGTAGCATCATGTATGCACAAGTATGCACGCGTCCGGATATTGCGTTCATTACTGGAATGCTAGGGAGATATTTAAGTAACCCAGGTATGGAACACTGGAAGGCAGCCAAGCGAGTGTTGAGATACCTAAAGAGAACTAGGGACTATATGCTCACGTATCGGAGATCGGAACAGCTCGAGGTCATTGGATATACCGATTTTGATTTTGGAGGATGTGTCGACAGCATGAAGTCAACATCAGGATACATCTTTATGATGGCAGGCGGTGCCGTGTCATGGAAGAGCGCTAAGCAGTCATTGGTAGCCTCCTCCACTATGGCAGCTGAATTTGTCGCATGCTATGAAGCATCTAATCATGGCGTATGGCTAAAGAACTTCGTCACAAGGCTGAAAATTGTGGATTCTATTCAGAAACCACTCAAATTATTATGTGACAACAATTCAGCAGTGTTATACGCCACCAACAACCGAAGTTCGTCAAAGTCGAAGTACATTGACATTAAGTTTTTGGTTGTAAAAGAGAGAGTGGAGAAAAATGAATTATATATAGAACACATAGGTACAGACTCCATGATTGCGGATCCTCTTACTAAAGGACTGCCACCCAAGAAATTTCACCAACATGTTGCTTGTATGGGTGTAATATCTGTTTAGGATAATTAGAAAATGTGGGAGTCTGAATATGTTTTAAGTTCTGTTTTTGATGTTCTATGCAATGCAATTGTAAACAATTTTGATGATATATACAAGTTGCATTCAGTTTCAGTTTCATTATTTCTTTCTTTAAAATTTAAATTCTTGGCCTCATACAGTAAAGTGAGGGTGACTCAATTAGAAATAGGCACGTCTAATCACACTTGCGTGTAATTTCTAAACTATATGTCCAAATCAGATTCATGTCATTCAGTTATGTTGGCAGCGTGATTTATGTCGGTTTAGTTGCGAATAAATGTGACAAATGCCGCTTAAGTCCTTTGTTAGCATAATTGATGGACGGAATTGTTTAAGAAATACGATATGTAAAGACAGAAAAGTTGCATGCAATAAAGTTAAAGATATATAATCAAAAGGTTGCACTTGTCCATGTGGGAGATTGTTGGATTTAGAGACGTCTAATTACAATAATAAAGTTGGACATGCGTGCATTATGATTATGATATCAAATACTGTCGCAAGATTACATTTATGTAATGATTAAAATATGCCAAATAATGTGATTAATTAAGTCATGGCATTATACGTATTTATATATAAGGTTTTGGATACGAATACATATAGAACAATGTTAATCAATATAATTGTTAATGGACCGATTATAGTTGATTAAAATAATAGCAGTAATAAATACAGACTAAATAAGGAAATCAGAATTTATTCTGATCTATTTCGGTTTTTTCTGGAAGTTCCTGATTTCCAGATCCTTGAAATCCGAAATCAAGATTTCTTGGAAAACTTGTTTTCCAAGTATTAGCAAATTTCGGCTGCCCTAGGTTTGGGGTTTTTGCACTGCTATAAAAGGGCTGAGTCTCCAAGGCTTGCAATAATCCATCACATTTGTCTGCTCCATTGAAAGACAAGATATTCTGTCATAATATTTAGGGTAGCCAGAGAAAAGGATTGCAAGTTCTTGGAAGGACTCGAGAGCCAACAACTCAAGTCAAGACCAGGAGCGTATCAACCCAGAGCCTTGGAAGCTGTCTGATTGATAGCATACGGAGGCCTTTGAAGATGGAAAGTAAGTTCCGCTGTGCATTAAGTTTAATTTCTTACAAAGGAGTAGATCTTGGTTGTGGTTTAAAGTAATTAGGAAAACTCACAAAGTAAAACCAACAAGTGGTATCAGAGCAACCTTATGTAAGAATTGCAGTTTAATTCGGTTTTAATTGCTTTCTATTTTTCATATCGAATTTAATTGTTGCAAAAGGAATTGTTAAAATTTTGCTTTAACCGTTTTTTCATGCGGTTTTGAATTAAAATCTTAAATTTGAACCCATCCTTGCGCTTCGTGCGATCTTGGAGAAGTTTTTATTTGAAATTTTAATTTTCAAAATAAGAAAGTATCAATTATGCAACAATTTAAGGTTTTAAATTCGAATTAGAGAAAGTAATTTAGGTTTGAATTTTCAGATCTAGTCATAAACAATTGATTTGAGGTAGTGATCTTAAAACAGATCAAACTTTTGACTCGTAACTCCGATTTGGACGCACGACCACAATTCGGAAACCTTGAAAAAGGATCTAGCCAGCCATTAACAACTTCGTTGTCAAAACTTGCTGTTTAAGCCCTCAAAATGACTGTTTTAGATTTTTCGACCATAAATAAAAAAAAAAAATTCAGTTTTTCCCTCAATTCCATATCTGAAAATTTTATTAAGTCTAGATTATTTTTGGGTTACCAAATTTTCAGACTTTAGGAGTAATTGTAAGTAATTGTAATTTAGGTTATAATAATTATAATTGCTATAATTGCTATAATTACTATATATGTTATGCTATATTTAGCCTAATTATTAGAATTTAGATATTATTTAAAATTGGTATTAACACCAATTAAAGGCTCTAATACTAAATTCTGATTTGATAACAATAATGCTTATTATGGCATAAAATTTATACTAAGTATGGAAGCAATAAAATTATTGAAGCATTTCTAAAAGATGATCATTGTAGAAATTGCTAAAGTTTTGCTAAAACCTAATAATTATTTTGATGAATATAGTTGACATATAAAATTAGTATATTCTAATTTAAAAGTGCTATAAGATACTGTATTCTATTTAGGACGAGTAGATACTATAGGTACGTCCTAGATTAGGTTTTAGGCATAATTTTGAAATCTAACTAAAGGCGTTTTAGGTATACATGTGCTGTTTTCGCATGAGTCAAGCATTGATGTTCGCAAACGAACCGCTCTTTGTAAGACGATTGCAAGGATGACTCATGACAAGTTGAAATGACGTGCTGACAATGGACGTGGGTGTTAGCTTTCCCAAAGGAGGGTTGGCGCCTACTAAGTTGTTTGGTGCATAAGGGTAGTGAATAAAAATAAGTTGCAACACACATGGACTAGCGATGTCTAGAAAAGCATCAGGGGCTTGGAACATAAGTGATCCGTCTGTGATCCTCCTCCCCCTGTTGACTGGCCTGGTCGTTAGTTAATGGATATGTTAATTTGACCCAAAGGTTGATTGACAAAAATGTTACATGTTTGTACTTTATTCACTACACCAGAGTGCCTGAAGGTAATGATTGCACCCAAAGGTGTTTCATTAGTGAATGGTGCTTTGGCTAAAGATTTAATGGAGCAAATAGTTTTACACAGGCCTTTAGATAGATTTTAGAATTATGATTAAGGATCAAATCGTGACGCATCGTATCTAAATTATTTCCTTGTTCTTGAATTTTCAGATCTAAACATAATGTCAAATCTAAGTCAGATTAAGCCCCTCATGGGGAACAATTTCAAACAGTGGGAGGAAAAGCTGAAATTAGTCTTAGGGATCATGCAATTGGACACAGCACTGAGATTTGATCGCCCCAAGCCTAATAAAGAGGGTGAGGAAACTCCCCAAGAGAAGGCTGATATTACGAAATGGGAGCATTCAGATCGCATGTGCATAATGGTGATGAAGCAAACGATTCATGAGACTTTTCGAGGCATAATACCTGATACAGAGACCGGCGCTATTAAATACCTTAAGGACCTTGAAGAGAAATTCACAAAGAGTAAAAAGACTGAAGTTAGTACACTCTTTGTGAAGTTGGCAACAATAAAATACAAGGGAAAAGAAGGGGTTAGAGAGCATGTTATTGAGATGACAAGATTACAACGTGCCTTGAAAGGGCATAATTATGACATCTCTGATGAGGTTCTCATTGAGTTCATTTTTCTGTCTCTCCCGTCTAACTTTAGTCAATTCAAGATGACTTATAATTGTCAAAGAGAGACATGGACACTACCTGAGTTTGAGGCTCAGTTGGTGCAGGAGGAAGAGAGACAGAAAATGACTAAGGGAGAAAGTGCTCATGTAGTAACATCTAATCCTAAGGGTAAAGTCAAAAAGCGCAAGTTTACTGCCAAGGAAAAGGGACCTACCAAGATAGCTGCAAACAATGCCGCGCAGAAAAGCAAGAAGGAAGATACTTCTGCGAAAGCAGATGAAAAGAACTGTTTTTTCTGCAAAGCGCCAGGACATACAAAGAAATTCTGCACCAACTATCATGCATGGTTGGCAAAGAAAGGTGTGTCTCTTGCTTTAGTTTGTTCTGAAGTTAATTTAAGTTCTGTATCTAGATATACTTGGTGGATAGATTCAGGTGCAACGACTAACATCAGTATGTCGATGCAGGGTTGCCTAAGCCATCGCAAGCCAAGTGAGGCGGAGCGCTACGTTTACGTAGGAAATGGCAACAAAGTAGAATTGGAAAGCATAGGAAAATTTAGATTATTATGTAAGACAGGATTTTATTTAATTTTTGATGCTTTAGTGGTTCCATCTTTCAGAAGGAACCTAATTTCTGTATCTTATTTGGACAAAAATGGTTATGTATGTTCATTTAGTAATGAAAATTTCAGTTTGTGTCAAGATTCTAAGCTTCTTGCTTCTGGTATCCTGTCTTCTTATGATAATCTTTATTTTCTAGATATAGACACTTCACATTCAGAGGCACTGCACATAGATAATAGAAAACGTAAATTAACTTGCGAGAAATCTGCAACATTATGGCACAAGCGATTAGGACATATCTCTATGAAAAGGATAGAACGTCTTGTGTCTAATGATATTCTCCAACCTTTAGATTTTACAAACTTAAGTGATTGTGTAAATTGTATAAAAGGAAAACAAACTAATAAACGTAAGTATGATGCAAAAAGGTGTAATGATGTCTTAGAATTGATTCATACGGATATCTGTGGTCCTTTTCCAAAGGCTACAAGAAATGGTCACCGTTACTTTATCACATTCATAGATGATTATTCAAGATATGGTCATATTTACTTAATAAAAGAAAAGGCGGAAGCATTAGACGTGTTCATAAAGTTCAAAACGGAAGTTGAGTTACAACTTAACAAACGTATAAAGTCCATTCGTTCTGATCGTGGTGGTGAATACTACGGTCGTTATGATGGATCAGGAGAACAGCGTCAAGGTCCCTTTGCAAAATACTTAGAGGAATGCGGAATTGTGCCTCAGTATACGTTGCCAGGTTCGCCTGCAATGAATGGTGTTGCTGAGCGACGAAATCGCACCCTTAAAGACATGGTGAGAAGTATGATTGCTCGTACAACTCTACCTGAGAATTTGTGGGGAGAAGCCTTAAAGACTGCAGCATACATACTTAATAGAGTGCCTACTAAAGCAGCTAACAAGACCCCTTACGAGTTATGGGTTGGGCGCAAGCCTAGCTTGAATCATTTGAGAGTTTGGGGATGTCCATGTGAAGCTAGGCCTTATAAGCCAAGCGAAAAGAAACTGGACGAAAGAACCGTTAGTTGTTACTTTATAGGCTATTCTGAACGATCTAGGGGGTACAAATTCTATAATCCAACAGAACATACAGTTTTCGAGTCAGGAAGTGCAAATTTTTTTGAGAATAATGAGTTTGTAGGGGGAGATATGACAAAAGATAGTATTTTTGAAGAAGAAGAAGAGACGAATGCGAATGAGACTATGGACCAAAATCCTAGTTTTATTCAAATTCCGATTGCATTTAGAAATACATCTTTTGACAATGTGCAACTTCATCATCCCAAACAACTCAGTTAGAAACTCAACATGGAATAGAGAACACAAATGGACCTGAACCCAACCCAAACCCTAACATTGACATGACAAATGTTGATGGCCTAGGGCCTGTGGGAGATTCAGAAGTTGGTAATGATGTTCCTCCTCTTGTTGAAGATCAAGTTGTAATTGAACCTCAAGAAAATTTAGAGCCTGTGCCAGTTAGGAGATCTACTAGAGAGAAAAGATCTACACAATCGAAGGATTATGCATATCTTCAAGAACATGAGTTTGACATTGGCTTGTTTGAAAATGATCCTGTTAATATCAAACAAGCCGTGGAAAGCTCTAACTCTCAATTGTGGATTAATGCCATGAATGAAGAAATGAAATCTATGTACGACAATGACGTTTGGGATATCGTTCCGTTGCCTAAAGGCAAGAAACCCGTTGGCTGCAAATGAATATTTAAGACTAAGCGGGATTCTAAAGGCAATGTTGAAAAATACAAGGCACGTCTTGTTGCGAAAGGTTTCACACAGAAAGAAGGCATTGATTATAAAGAGACTTTCTCTCCAGTTTCATCGAAAGACTCTTTAAGGATTATATTGGCGCTTGTAGCACATTATGATTTAGAACTTCATCAGATGGATGTAAAGACGGCATTTCTCAATGGTGACATTGATGAAACGATCTATGTGAAGCAGCCAGAAAACTTTGTATCAGGTGATGCAGGGTCTATGGTCTGCAGACTTAAGAAATCTATCTATGGTCTAAAACAAGCATCTCGACAATGGTATCATAAGTTTCACAAAGTTGTTAGCTCATTTGGTTTTGAGTCTAACATAGTAGATGAATGTATATACCTTAAGTTCTGTGGGAGTAAATTTATTTTCTTGGTTCTATATGTAGATGACATATTGCTTGCCAGTAACGATAAGGACATGTTACATCAAACTAAGAATTTTTTATTTAAGAATTTTGAAATGAAAGATCTTGGTGATGCATCATTTGTTCTAGGGATTGAAATACTTAGAGAAAGATCTCAAGGTATTCTAAGGTTATCCCAAAGGAACTATATCGATAAGATTCTAACAAGATTTGGCATGCAAAACAGTAAACCAGGAGATACCCCTGTATCAAAAGGAGATAAGTTTAGTCTAAAACAATGTCCCCAAACTGACTTAGATAAAAACATCATGAAAGATATTCCCTATGCCTCAGCCGTAGGTAGCATCATGTATGCACAAGTATGCACGCGTCCGGATATTGCGTTCATTACTGGAATGCTAGGGAGATATTTAAGTAACCCAGGTATGGAACACTGGAAGGCAGCCAAGCGAGTGTTGAGATACCTAAAGAGAACTAGGGACTATATGCTCACGTATCGGAGATCGGAACAGCTCGAGGTCATTGGATATACCGATTTTGATTTTGGAGGATGTGTCGACAGCATGAAGTCAACATCAGGATACATCTTTATGATGGCAGGCGGTGCCGTGTCATGGAAGAGCGCTAAGCAGTCATTGGTAGCCTCCTCCACTATGGCAGCTGAATTTGTCGCATGCTATGAAGCATCTAATCATGGCGTATGGCTAAAGAACTTCGTCACAAGGCTGAAAATTGTGGATTCTATTCAGAAACCACTCAAATTATTATGTGACAACAATTCAGCAGTGTTATACGCCACCAACAACCGAAGTTCGTCAAAGTCGAAGTACATTGACATTAAGTTTTTGGTTGTAAAAGAGAGAGTGGAGAAAAATGAATTATATATAGAACACATAGGTACAGACTCCATGATTGCGGATCCTCTTACTAAAGGACTGCCACCCAAGAAATTTCACCAACATGTTGCTTGTATGGGTGTAATATCTGTTTAGGATAATTAGAAAATGTGGGAGTCTGAATATGTTTTAAGTTCTGTTTTTGATGTTCTATGCAATGCAATTGTAAACAATTTTGATGATATATACAAGTTGCATTCAGTTTCAGTTTCATTATTTCTTTCTTTAAAATTTAAATTCTTGGCCTCATACAGTAAAGTGAGGGTGACTCAATTAGAAATAGGCACGTCTAATCACACTTGCGTGTAATTTCTAAACTATATGTCCAAATCAGATTCATGTCATTCAGTTATGTTGGCAGCGTGATTTATGTCGGTTTAGTTGCGAATAAATGTGACAAATGCCGCTTAAGTCCTTTGTTAGCATAATTGATGGACGGAATTGTTTAAGAAATACGATATGTAAAGACAGAAAAGTTGCATGCAATAAAGTTAAAGATATATAATCAAAAGGTTGCACTTGTCCATGTGGGAGATTGTTGGATTTAGAGACGTCTAATTACAATAATAAAGTTGGACATGCGTGCATTATGATTATGATATCAAATACTGTCGCAAGATTACATTTATGTAATGATTAAAATATGCCAAATAATGTGATTAATTAAGTCATGGCATTATACGTATTTATATATAAGGTTTTGGATACGAATACATATAGAACAATGTTAATCAATATAATTGTTAATGGACCGATTATAGTTGATTAAAATAATAGCAGTAATAAATACAGACTAAATAAGGAAATCAGAATTTATTCCGATCTATTTCGGTTTTTTCTGGAAGTTCCTGATTTCCAGATCCTTGAAATCCGAAATCAAGATTTCTTGGAAAACTTGTTTTCCAAGTATTAGCAAATTTCGGCTGCCCTAGGTTTGGGGTTTTTGCACTGCTATAAAAGGGCTGAGTCTCCAAGGCTTGCAATAATCCATCACATTTGTCTGCTCCATTGAAAGACAAGATATTCTGTCATAATATTTAGGGTAGCCAGAGAAAAGGATTGCAAGTTCTTGGAAGGACTCGAGAGCCAACAACTCAAGTCAAGACCAGGAGCGTATCAACCCAGAGCCTTGGAAGCTGTCTGATTGATAGCATACGGAGGCCTTTGAAGATGGAAAGTAAGTTCCGCTGTGCATTAAGTTTAATTTCTTACAAAGGAGTAGATCTTGGTTGTGGTTTAAAGTAATTAGGAAAACTCACAAAGTAAAACCAACAAGTGGTATCAGAGCAACCTTATGTAAGAATTGCAGTTTAATTCGGTTTTAATTGCTTTCTATTTTTCATATCGAATTTAATTGTTGCAAAAGGAATTGTTAAAATTTTGCTTTAACCGTTTTTTCATGCGGTTTTGAATTAAAATCTTAAATTTGAACCCATCCTTGCGCTTCGTGCGATCTTGGAGAAGTTTTTATTTGAAATTTTAATTTTCAAAATAAGAAAGTATCAATTATGCAACAATTTAAGGTTTTAAATTCGAATTAGAGAAAGTAATTTAGGTTTGAATTTTCAGATCTAGTCATAAACAATTGATTTGAGGTAGTGATCTTAAAACAGATCAAACTTTTGACTCGTAACTCCGATTTGGACGCACGACCACAATTCGGAAACCTTGAAAAAGGATCTAGCCAGCCATTAACAACTTCGTTGTCAAAACTTGCTGTTTAAGCCCTCAAAATGACTGTTTTAGATTTTTCGACCATAAATAAAAAAAAAAAATTCAGTTTTTCCCTCAATTCCATATCTGAAAATTTTATTAAGTCTAGATTATTTTTGGGTTACCAAATTTTCAGACTTTAGGAGTAATTGTAAGTAATTGTAATTTAGGTTATAATAATTATAATTGCTATAATTGCTATAATTACTATATATGTTATGCTATATTTAGCCTAATTATTAGAATTTAGATATTATTTAAAATTGGTATTAACACCAATTAAAGGCTCTAATACTAAATTCTGATTTGATAACAATAATGCTTATTATGGCATAAAATTTATACTAAGTATGGAAGCAATAAAATTATTGAAGCATTTCTAAAAGATGATCATTGTAGAAATTGCTAAAGTTTTGCTAAAACCTAATAATTATTTTGATGAATATAGTTGACATATAAAATTAGTATATTCTAATTTAAAAGTGCTATAAGATACTGTATTCTATTTAGGACGAGTAGATACTATAGGTACGTCCTAGATTAGGTTTTAGGCATAATTTTGAAATCTAACTAAAGGCGTTTTAGGTATACATGTGCTGTTTTCGCATGAGTCAAGCATTGATGTTCGCAAACGAACCGCTCTTTGTAAGACGATTGCAAGGATGACTCATGACAAGTTGAAATGACGTGCTGACAATGGACGTGGGTGTTAGCTTTCCCAAAGGAGGGTTGGCGCCTACTAAGTTGTTTGGTGCATAAGGGTAGTGAATAAAAATAAGTTGCAACACACATGGACTAGCGATGTCTAGAAAAGCATCAGGGGCTTGGAACATAAGTGATCCGTCTGTGATCCTCCTCCCCCTGTTGACTGGCCTGGTCGTTAGTTAATGGATATGTTAATTTGACCCAAAGGTTGATTGACAAAAATGTTACATGTTTGTACTTTATTCACTACACCAGAGTGCCTGAAGGTAATGATTGCACCCAAAGGTGTTTCATTAGTGAATGGTGCTTTGGCTAAAGATTTAATGGAGCAAATAGTTTTACACAGGCCTTTAGATAGATTTTAGAATTATGATTAAGGATCAAATCGTGACGCATCGTATCTAAATTATTTCCTTGTTCTTGAATTTTCAGATCTAAACATAATGTCAAATCTAAGTCAGATTAAGCCCCTCATGGGGAACAATTTCAAACAGTGGGAGGAAAAGCTGAAATTAGTCTTAGGGATCATGCAATTGGACACAGCACTGAGATTTGATCGCCCCAAGCCTAATAAAGAGGGTGAGGAAACTCCCCAAGAGAAGGCTGATATTACGAAATGGGAGCATTCAGATCGCATGTGCATAATGGTGATGAAGCAAACGATTCATGAGACTTTTCGAGGCATAATACCTGATACAGAGACCGGCGCTATTAAATACCTTAAGGACCTTGAAGAGAAATTCACAAAGAGTAAAAAGACTGAAGTTAGTACACTCTTTGTGAAGTTGGCAACAATAAAATACAAGGGAAAAGAAGGGGTTAGAGAGCATGTTATTGAGATGACAAGATTACAACGTGCCTTGAAAGGGCATAATTATGACATCTCTGATGAGGTTCTCATTGAGTTCATTTTTCTGTCTCTCCCGTCTAACTTTAGTCAATTCAAGATGACTTATAATTGTCAAAGAGAGACATGGACACTACCTGAGTTTGAGGCTCAGTTGGTGCAGGAGGAAGAGAGACAGAAAATGACTAAGGGAGAAAGTGCTCATGTAGTAACATCTAATCCTAAGGGTAAAGTCAAAAAGCGCAAGTTTACTGCCAAGGAAAAGGGACCTACCAAGATAGCTGCAAACAATGCCGCGCAGAAAAGCAAGAAGGAAGATACTTCTGCGAAAGCAGATGAAAAGAACTGTTTTTTCTGCAAAGCGCCAGGACATACAAAGAAATTCTGCACCAACTATCATGCATGGTTGGCAAAGAAAGGTGTGTCTCTTGCTTTAGTTTGTTCTGAAGTTAATTTAAGTTCTGTATCTAGATATACTTGGTGGATAGATTCAGGTGCAACGACTAACATCAGTATGTCGATGCAGGGTTGCCTAAGCCATCGCAAGCCAAGTGAGGCGGAGCGCTACGTTTACGTAGGAAATGGCAACAAAGTAGAAGTGGAAAGCATAGGAAAATTTAGATTATTATGTAAGACAGGATTTTATTTAATTTTTGATGCTTTAGTGGTTCCATCTTTCAGAAGGAACCTAATTTCTGTATCTTATTTGGACAAAAATGGTTATGTATGTTCATTTAGTAATGAAAATTTCAGTTTGTGTCAAGATTCTAAGCTTCTTGCTTCTGGTATCCTGTCTTCTTATGATAATCTTTATTTTCTAGATATAGACACTTCACATTCAGAGGCACTGCACATAGATAATAGAAAACGTAAATTAACTTGCGAGAAATCTGCAACATTATGGCACAAGCGATTAGGACATATCTCTATGAAAAGGATAGAACGTCTTGTGTCTAATGATATTCTCCAACCTTTAGATTTTACAAACTTAAGTGATTGTGTAAATTGTATAAAAGGAAAACAAACTAATAAACGTAAGTATGATGCAAAAAGGTGTAATGATGTCTTAGAATTGATTCATACGGATATCTGTGGTCCTTTTCCAAAGGCTACAAGAAATGGTCACCGTTACTTTATCACATTCATAGATGATTATTCAAGATATGGTCATATTTACTTAATAAAAGAAAAGGCGGAAGCATTAGACGTGTTCATAAAGTTCAAAACGGAAGTTGAGTTACAACTTAACAAACGTATAAAGTCCATTCGTTCTGATCGTGGTGGTGAATACTACGGTCGTTATGATGGATCAGGAGAACAGCGTCAAGGTCCCTTTGCAAAATACTTAGAGGAATGCGGAATTGTGCCTCAGTATACGTTGCCAGGTTCGCCTGCAATGAATGGTGTTGCTGAGCGACGAAATCGCACCCTTAAAGACATGGTGAGAAGTATGATTGCTCGTACAACTCTACCTGAGAATTTGTGGGGAGAAGCCTTAAAGACTGCAGCATACATACTTAATAGAGTGCCTACTAAAGCAGCTAACAAGACCCCTTACGAGTTATGGGTTGGGCGCAAGCCTAGCTTGAATCATTTGAGAGTTTGGGGATGTCCATGTGAAGCTAGGCCTTATAAGCCAAGCGAAAAGAAACTGGACGAAAGAACCGTTAGTTGTTACTTTATAGGCTATTCTGAACGATCTAGGGGGTACAAATTCTATAATCCAACAGAACATACAGTTTTCGAGTCAGGAAGTGCAAATTTTTTTGAGAATAATGAGTTTGTAGGGGGAGATATGACAAAAGATAGTATTTTTGAAGAAGAAGAAGAGACGAATGCGAATGAGACTATGGACCAAAATCCTAGTTTTATTCAAATTCCGATTGCATTTAGAAATACATCTTTTGACAATGTGCAACTTCATCATCCCAAACAACTCAGTTAGAAACTCAACATGGAATAGAGAACACAAATGGACCTGAACCCAACCCAAACCCTAACATTGACATGACAAATGTTGATGGCCTAGGGCCTGTGGGAGATTCAGAAGTTGGTAATGATGTTCCTCCTCTTGTTGAAGATCAAGTTGTAATTGAACCTCAAGAAAATTTAGAGCCTGTGCCAGTTAGGAGATCTACTAGAGAGAAAAGATCTACACAATCGAAGGATTATGCATATCTTCAAGAACATGAGTTTGACATTGGCTTGTTTGAAAATGATCCTGTTAATATCAAACAAGCCGTGGAAAGCTCTAACTCTCAATTGTGGATTAATGCCATGAATGAAGAAATGAAATCTATGTACGACAATGACGTTTGGGATATCGTTCCGTTGCCTAAAGGCAAGAAACCCGTTGGCTGCAAATGAATATTTAAGACTAAGCGGGATTCTAAAGGCAATGTTGAAAAATACAAGGCACGTCTTGTTGCGAAAGGTTTCACACAGAAAGAAGGCATTGATTATAAAGAGACTTTCTCTCCAGTTTCATCGAAAGACTCTTTAAGGATTATATTGGCGCTTGTAGCACATTATGATTTAGAACTTCATCAGATGGATGTAAAGACGGCATTTCTCAATGGTGACATTGATGAAACGATCTATGTGAAGCAGCCAGAAAACTTTGTATCAGGTGATGCAGGGTCTATGGTCTGCAGACTTAAGAAATCTATCTATGGTCTAAAACAAGCATCTCGACAATGGTATCATAAGTTTCACAAAGTTGTTAGCTCATTTGGTTTTGAGTCTAACATAGTAGATGAATGTATATACCTTAAGTTCTGTGGGAGTAAATTTATTTTCTTGGTTCTATATGTAGATGACATATTGCTTGCCAGTAACGATAAGGACATGTTACATCAAACTAAGAATTTTTTATTTAAGAATTTTGAAATGAAAGATCTTGGTGATGCATCATTTGTTCTAGGGATTGAAATACTTAGAGAAAGATCTCAAGGTATTCTAAGGTTATCCCAAAGGAACTATATCGATAAGATTCTAACAAGATTTGGCATGCAAAACAGTAAACCAGGAGATACCCCTGTATCAAAAGGAGATAAGTTTAGTCTAAAACAATGTCCCCAAACTGACTTAGATAAAAACATCATGAAAGATATTCCCTATGCCTCAGCCGTAGGTAGCATCATGTATGCACAAGTATGCACGCGTCCGGATATTGCGTTCATTACTGGAATGCTAGGGAGATATTTAAGTAACCCAGGTATGGAACACTGGAAGGCAGCCAAGCGAGTGTTGAGATACCTAAAGAGAACTAGGGACTATATGCTCACGTATCGGAGATCGGAACAGCTCGAGGTCATTGGATATACCGATTTTGATTTTGGAGGATGTGTCGACAGCATGAAGTCAACATCAGGATACATCTTTATGATGGCAGGCGGTGCCGTGTCATGGAAGAGCGCTAAGCAGTCATTGGTAGCCTCCTCCACTATGGCAGCTGAATTTGTCGCATGCTATGAAGCATCTAATCATGGCGTATGGCTAAAGAACTTCGTCACAAGGCTGAAAATTGTGGATTCTATTCAGAAACCACTCAAATTATTATGTGACAACAATTCAGCAGTGTTATACGCCACCAACAACCGAAGTTCGTCAAAGTCGAAGTACATTGACATTAAGTTTTTGGTTGTAAAAGAGAGAGTGGAGAAAAATGAATTATATATAGAACACATAGGTACAGACTCCATGATTGCGGATCCTCTTACTAAAGGACTGCCACCCAAGAAATTTCACCAACATGTTGCTTGTATGGGTGTAATATCTGTTTAGGATAATTAGAAAATGTGGGAGTCTGAATATGTTTTAAGTTCTGTTTTTGATGTTCTATGCAATGCAATTGTAAACAATTTTGATGATATATACAAGTTGCATTCAGTTTCAGTTTCATTATTTCTTTCTTTAAAATTTAAATTCTTGGCCTCATACAGTAAAGTGAGGGTGACTCAATTAGAAATAGGCACGTCTAATCACACTTGCGTGTAATTTCTAAACTATATGTCCAAATCAGATTCATGTCATTCAGTTATGTTGGCAGCGTGATTTATGTCGGTTTAGTTGCGAATAAATGTGACAAATGCCGCTTAAGTCCTTTGTTAGCATAATTGATGGACGGAATTGTTTAAGAAATACGATATGTAAAGACAGAAAAGTTGCATGCAATAAAGTTAAAGATATATAATCAAAAGGTTGCACTTGTCCATGTGGGAGATTGTTGGATTTAGAGACGTCTAATTACAATAATAAAGTTGGACATGCGTGCATTATGATTATGATATCAAATACTGTCGCAAGATTACATTTATGTAATGATTAAAATATGCCAAATAATGTGATTAATTAAGTCATGGCATTATACGTATTTATATATAAGGTTTTGGATACGAATACATATAGAACAATGTTAATCAATATAATTGTTAATGGACCGATTATAGTTGATTAAAATAATAGCAGTAATAAATACAGACTAAATAAGGAAATCAGAATTTATTCCGATCTATTTCGGTTTTTTCTGGAAGTTCCTGATTTCCAGATCCTTGAAATCCGAAATCAAGATTTCTTGGAAAACTTGTTTTCCAAGTATTAGCAAATTTCGGCTGCCCTAGGTTTGGGGTTTTTGCACTGCTATAAAAGGGCTGAGTCTCCAAGGCTTGCAATAATCCATCACATTTGTCTGCTCCATTGAAAGACAAGATATTCTGTCATAATATTTAGGGTAGCCAGAGAAAAGGATTGCAAGTTCTTGGAAGGACTCGAGAGCCAACAACTCAAGTCAAGACCAGGAGCGTATCAACCCAGAGCCTTGGAAGCTGTCTGATTGATAGCATACGGAGGCCTTTGAAGATGGAAAGTAAGTTCCGCTGTGCATTAAGTTTAATTTCTTACAAAGGAGTAGATCTTGGTTGTGGTTTAAAGTAATTAGGAAAACTCACAAAGTAAAACCAACAAGTGGTATCAGAGCAACCTTATGTAAGAATTGCAGTTTAATTCGGTTTTAATTGCTTTCTATTTTTCATATCGAATTTAATTGTTGCAAAAGGAATTGTTAAAATTTTGCTTTAACCGTTTTTTCATGCGGTTTTGAATTAAAATCTTAAATTTGAACCCATCCTTGCGCTTCGTGCGATCTTGGAGAAGTTTTTATTTGAAATTTTAATTTTCAAAATAAGAAAGTATCAATTATGCAACAATTTAAGGTTTTAAATTCGAATTAGAGAAAGTAATTTAGGTTTGAATTTTCAGATCTAGTCATAAACAATTGATTTGAGGTAGTGATCTTAAAACAGATCAAACTTTTGACTCGTAACTCCGATTTGGACGCACGACCACAATTCGGAAACCTTGAAAAAGGATCTAGCCAGCCATTAACAACTTCGTTGTCAAAACTTGCTGTTTAAGCCCTCAAAATGACTGTTTTAGATTTTTCGACCATAAATAAAAAAAAAAAATTCAGTTTTTCCCTCAATTCCATATCTGAAAATTTTATTAAGTCTAGATTATTTTTGGGTTACCAAATTTTCAGACTTTAGGAGTAATTGTAAGTAATTGTAATTTAGGTTATAATAATTATAATTGCTATAATTGCTATAATTACTATATATGTTATGCTATATTTAGCCTAATTATTAGAATTTAGATATTATTTAAAATTGGTATTAACACCAATTAAAGGCTCTAATACTAAATTCTGATTTGATAACAATAATGCTTATTATGGCATAAAATTTATACTAAGTATGGAAGCAATAAAATTATTGAAGCATTTCTAAAAGATGATCATTGTAGAAATTGCTAAAGTTTTGCTAAAACCTAATAATTATTTTGATGAATATAGTTGACATATAAAATTAGTATATTCTAATTTAAAAGTGCTATAAGATACTGTATTCTATTTAGGACGAGTAGATACTATAGGTACGTCCTAGATTAGGTTTTAGGCATAATTTTGAAATCTAACTAAAGGCGTTTTAGGTATACATGTGCTGTTTTCGCATGAGTCAAGCATTGATGTTCGCAAACGAACCGCTCTTTGTAAGACGATTGCAAGGATGACTCATGACAAGTTGAAATGACGTGCTGACAATGGACGTGGGTGTTAGCTTTCCCAAAGGAGGGTTGGCGCCTACTAAGTTGTTTGGTGCATAAGGGTAGTGAATAAAAATAAGTTGCAACACACATGGACTAGCGATGTCTAGAAAAGCATCAGGGGCTTGGAACATAAGTGATCCGTCTGTGATCCTCCTCCCCCTGTTGACTGGCCTGGTCGTTAGTTAATGGATATGTTAATTTGACCCAAAGGTTGATTGACAAAAATGTTACATGTTTGTACTTTATTCACTACACCAGAGTGCCTGAAGGTAATGATTGCACCCAAAGGTGTTTCATTAGTGAATGGTGCTTTGGCTAAAGATTTAATGGAGCAAATAGTTTTACACAGGCCTTTAGATAGATTTTAGAATTATGATTAAGGATCAAATCGTGACGCATCGTATCTAAATTATTTCCTTGTTCTTGAATTTTCAGATCTAAACATAATGTCAAATCTAAGTCAGATTAAGCCCCTCATGGGGAACAATTTCAAACAGTGGGAGGAAAAGCTGAAATTAGTCTTAGGGATCATGCAATTGGACACAGCACTGAGATTTGATCGCCCCAAGCCTAATAAAGAGGGTGAGGAAACTCCCCAAGAGAAGGCTGATATTACGAAATGGGAGCATTCAGATCGCATGTGCATAATGGTGATGAAGCAAACGATTCATGAGACTTTTCGAGGCATAATACCTGATACAGAGACCGGCGCTATTAAATACCTTAAGGACCTTGAAGAGAAATTCACAAAGAGTAAAAAGACTGAAGTTAGTACACTCTTTGTGAAGTTGGCAACAATAAAATACAAGGGAAAAGAAGGGGTTAGAGAGCATGTTATTGAGATGACAAGATTACAACGTGCCTTGAAAGGGCATAATTATGACATCTCTGATGAGGTTCTCATTGAGTTCATTTTTCTGTCTCTCCCGTCTAACTTTAGTCAATTCAAGATGACTTATAATTGTCAAAGAGAGACATGGACACTACCTGAGTTTGAGGCTCAGTTGGTGCAGGAGGAAGAGAGACAGAAAATGACTAAGGGAGAAAGTGCTCATGTAGTAACATCTAATCCTAAGGGTAAAGTCAAAAAGCGCAAGTTTACTGCCAAGGAAAAGGGACCTACCAAGATAGCTGCAAACAATGCCGCGCAGAAAAGCAAGAAGGAAGATACTTCTGCGAAAGCAGATGAAAAGAACTGTTTTTTCTGCAAAGCGCCAGGACATACAAAGAAATTCTGCACCAACTATCATGCATGGTTGGCAAAGAAAGGTGTGTCTCTTGCTTTAGTTTGTTCTGAAGTTAATTTAAGTTCTGTATCTAGATATACTTGGTGGATAGATTCAGGTGCAACGACTAACATCAGTATGTCGATGCAGGGTTGCCTAAGCCATCGCAAGCCAAGTGAGGCGGAGCGCTACGTTTACGTAGGAAATGGCAACAAAGTAGAAGTGGAAAGCATAGGAAAATTTAGATTATTATGTAAGACAGGATTTTATTTAATTTTTGATGCTTTAGTGGTTCCATCTTTCAGAAGGAACCTAATTTCTATATCTTATTTGGACAAAAATGGTTATGTATGTTCATTTAGTAATGAAAATTTCAGTTTGTGTCAAGATTCTAAGCTTCTTGCTTCTGGTATCCTGTCTTCTTATGATAATCTTTATTTTCTAGATATGGACACTTCACATTCAGAGGCACTGCACATAGATAATAGAAAACGTAAATTAACTTGCGAGAAATCTGCAACATTATGGCACAAGGAAAACTCACAAAGGAGTAGATCTTGGTTGTGGTTTAAAGTAATTAGGAAAACTCACAAAGTAAAACCAACAAAGCAAACCAAGTTGCTCTAGCATGCGAACAGATGAACATATGTAGGGTGTCTTCACATGGTGCTCCACACAGCTTACAGGAGGCATCAATGGATGTTATCCGTTTTGACAAGGCATAAGCCGAAGGAAGTGCACCTGTTAATGCTTTCCAGAAGAGGGTTTTGACTCTTGGATAGACACCCTTATTTTTCCAAATTTTTCTCCAAAGATCCTTCATGTCGTCTGATCCAATAGGTCTGATCAGAGGCAGTACCTGTACCATCATATAGTAGGCGCTTTTGACCGAAAAAACTCCATTTGTAGACCAATTGAACATCAGCTTGTCATCAACACCTATATGTAGGGAACTTTGCCGATTGCTCTCAGAAATGGCCAGAGCCATCTGTTCCCCACACATTTCCAGCATACCGGTCTCATCCCACATTAAAGAATTGAAATTAAAGAGGCTTGCCAACTTGATATCCTGACTCATAGTCACATCTGCAGAGAAGGCTTGCCAGCCTTCAAACCATGGTTGCCCAAAAAACCGGGCATGTCTGGCCATCACCTAATGACCAGGTAGTAGTAGCTGCCATGACAGCTCGGTTCTGCAGCATAGAGAAAAGGTTTTTATACCAATACTTTGTACTCAGTATTTACCCAAGCTAATCCAATCAGCTTCCAAACGGTCAAATGGTCAAACGGTCAAACTTTCAACTATCAACTATCAACCTTTCTTATCTATAAGGTTTCCCGATCCGTCTCTTCTCCCTTTGGCAAAACAAAAAATTCTTGGATCTGATCCATGACTCTCTCTGATTCTCTCTCCACAGCCTCGATCGATAAAATTTCTCTGTGACTCTCTCTGACCCCCTCTCTCTCTCCACAGCCTCCATCCATCGATCCGTCGATCGATCAATAATCAGTCGTCATTGCTCCGATAGAACCATGGCGACATAGGAGGAGATAAAGGCAATCGCCATGGCGACTGAGGAGTTGTACCACGTACGCGACACCTATTTCCCGAGCAACTCCGCTGACAAGGCCTCCAAGATCCGAACCTATAGCTGATGTGGCACTTGCACAAGTATTAGATTGAATCGAACTGTCTTCACTTTCATTTCTCTATCTCTATTATACACTTCTTAAACCCCGCCTCAGTCCCGAGTCATGAGCAAAAACATATTTTATTTTCTTCTCTGACATTTAACAGCTCCAGATGGCGGCGATGAAAATCGGTAGCATGGCGGCGCAGATCTCTTCGGTGACTCGTATGAACTCGGCCTCTCGGCGCATCAGCCAGAGTATAGCTAGGAGTGGATCGTGGGCGAGGTATGTCAAGACGACGCGAGCGCCAAGGTCGCTGATCTCGCTTCACCCAATGGCGTTGTAAATCTTGTGAGTAGTAAAAATGAATTCAAAGCTCTTTTGTTTGAAATGTACAGCCAATTGAATGATTGTTCGAGCTGAGACAGGGTTTTTGGGGCATTTTTAATTTTGTTTTGTTGATCGCAGAATTTTGGTGGATCGGGGCAAGTCCAGAAATTTTCATTATTTTTCATAATCATTTTTTTCTCGTTTATGTTTGCTGCTGCGGTATTTATCTGAGCTACTACAATGTTTCGTCAGCTAATCGTCATTGGAATTTACAACAACGGCCTTACTCTTTTGCAGCAGTCAGTCAAAACCAATTGGAAACTGGTTGTAAGAATTGGTTAGCTCTGGCAAAAACTCTAGATCCTTTAGAGGGGATTAATGAAAGCTTATACTCCAATTTATAGTCGTAGATCTGTAACCTCTTCATCACTAAGACTGATTAGAAAGGGAAAAAATATGAATATTTACATAATTTTTATTCTTAGTTCGTAAGTTTGAAGATATTGATTGGGTTTTAGTAATTCGAATCAATTGAATATAATAATTGATTATGTTTGCCTCTTATGAGATTCTTCTGCTCTAGTCTATTAATTTGATCATTCAGCTTTTATCCAGTAGAAGCTCTTAGGTTAAAATCTCTCACACCTTTTAGATATAGATTCATCGATTTATACAAGAGCTCTAAGAGAATCACTTGATTTTGTTTCCCCTTCTTATCAAGGACTTCTAGCGATAAAATTTTGGAACAACTCGGATATATGTTCTACTATTATAGCGTTATTCCTCCTTAATTTCAGTAAAATTATTTCATGTGAGTTTTTATAAACCTCATGGAATTTTTCTGTTCTTTTATATTTTGAAGTATATCTCTAGAAATTCCGTGGGACCATATATTACAATGGGAGGTCTAAAATGATATTTGAAGGTATTGATTAACGTCAATTTGATGTATTTGAAAATGAAGATTAGATCTGTTGTGATCTGTTAGGGTTTACAGTGTTAATTAGCTAGTTTTACAGTATCTATATCGTAGTGTTATAGTATGAATTTGATCAGTTTATTGCTGAAATGGTGAAATTTTAACGCATTTTTATTTGTTTTACTTGATCTGTTTAGGTTTTAAAATGTCGATTTGTTATGTTCACAGTCTAGATCAGTTAGGGTTACAATATATATGCAATAGTTTTACATAATCTATCTAATAGTTTTATAGGATATATACAATAGTTTACTTGATCTATGCAATAGTTTTCAGTTCTTTATTTTACATATCTAGATTGATTCATGTAGCTTGCTCAGTTAGTATTCCAGCTGATCCAATTGTTTTACAGGATTCTTGCAATTGTTTTACAAGATTCTTGCACTAGTTGTACATGATTGTTGAACTAGTTTTACAGGATTCTTGCAATTATTTTACAGGATTCTTGTAATTTTTTTATATGATTTTTGAACTAATTTTACAAGATTCTTGCAATTATTTTACAAGATTCTTAAACTACTTTTATAGGATTCTTGCAATTGTTTAACAAGATTTTTGCAAATATTTTACAGGATTTCTGCAATTATTTTACAGAATTTTTGCAATTATTTTACAAAATTCTTGCAATTTTTAACAAGATTTTTGCAAATATTTTATAGGATTCTTAAACTAGTTTTACATGATTCTTACAATTTTTTTTACATTATTCTTGGACTAGTTTAACAAGATTCTTGCAATTGTTTTACATTATTCTCAAACTACTTTTATAGGATTCTTACAATTATTTAACAAAAATTTTGCAAATATTTTACAGGATTCTTAAATTAGTTTTACAGGATTCTTGCAATTGTTTTACAGGAATTTTGCAATTGTTTTACAGGATTCTTGAACTAGTTTTATAGGATTTTTGCAATTGTTTAACAAGATTTTTGCAAATATTTTACAAAATTCTTAAACTAGTTTTACATAATTCGTGCAATTGTTTTATAGGATTCTTAAACTAGTGTTACAGGATTGTTGCAATTTCTTTTACATGATTTTTGGACTAGTTTTACAGGATTCTTGCAATTGTTTTACATGATTTTTAAATTATTTTTATAGGATTCTTACAATTGTTTAACAAGATTTTTGCAAATATTTTACATGATTCTTAAACTAGTTTTATAGGATTATTGCAATTATTTTACATGATTCTTGCAATTGTTTTAAGGATTCTTGAACTAGTTTTACATGATTCTTGCAATTGTTTAACAAGATTTTTGCAAATTTTTTGCAGGATTCTTAAACTAGTTTTACAGAATTCTTACAATTTATAACCTTGTTTATTCTCTCAGCAAGTAACTCTAATTTATAATCTTGTTTATTTTGTTTTTTGCAGGATGATATTTCGAAGGAATGAGTTGTTCTAGTGTTAAGGCTTCTCACTCATCCAAATAACATTCACCAGAAGGTTATGAAGTAATTACATTGTTTGTATGTTGAATAATGTGCTTGTGTGGAACAGATGTATTTGTGTGTTGAATGTTATTGTTTGTATTTGCTACTGTTGAACAATGTGGTTGTGACTAGTGACATTTTATGCTTGTGAACAGTTATTTTTGTTGAACAATGTGTTTTATATTATTGATGTTTTATAGTTTGCATCTGTTAGTTTTACATTTTATGCTTGGGACCACTTGCAAGAGTTGCTGGTTGTTAGAATTTTGAATTACGTATTATATATGATTTGTTATTGAAAATATAGTATTGAATATAGAGTTTTACAGTATTCACGTAAGTCAAATGACAGTTAATTTGAGTAAAAACTGAATATAACTCGCTTCCTTTCCTTTTTGCATCCTAGAAGTTGTCTTTTTCACCCAGCACTAACATTAACAATGATATTTTGATGGAAATAACTAATGAGGTGGAAAAAGTGGTATTTATTGCTTCTCTCTCCAATCCACAAAACAGTTGAGCTTTTAATCTGATTTCCCTTCTCCTCTGTACATTATTAAACATCTCGAAAGTGAAATGCCTTCTCTTTCATTGCACAATTCAAATGTCCTCTCTTTTAGAGTAAAATTGTTAAGTAACATTCAATATTATATGTCATCTACAGTATCGTTATTTTA
The DNA here is from genome assembly GCA_028015225.1 of Carex myosuroides. NCBI lineage: Eukaryota > Viridiplantae > Streptophyta > Magnoliopsida > Poales > Cyperaceae > Carex > Carex myosuroides. The sequence goes on from CM051471.1 coordinate 7,216,473, forward strand.
TTTATTAAAAAATCGAAGAGATGCATCAAAAATTACACCTGCAATTCTTCTAAAGTGTATTTACAACATATTGTGTGTGTTTGTTGATGTTTTTAATAAATTATGACTACATTTAAGATTAGAAGATCACCGAAATTGTCAAATAACATCCACATCATTTTTTAATTTTCTAGATATGGATACGGATCGAATATCAGCCAGATACAGATACGGATACGGATCGGATATTTATTAAAATAATATTAAAAAATACTAAAGTTAATAATATTTATCTAAATTTAATGGTGAATAACAATATTTTTTCATAATATATATTAAAATATATGATATATATCTATTATTCGGATACGGATAATTAAACACAAAATCATATCAGTATGCATATCCACACGGATATTTGGATACGGATATCAACATCTAATTTTTTGAATACCGATCGAATACGGATCGGATATTATTCATACCATTTTCACCCCTACTAAATGTCCTTTAAATCGACAAAGTTCAATAGACCTGCTAAATGATAAAAAATATTATTTTTGTTTGAGAGTTGTACATTACCGAAATTTTTATTAATATCCAAAATAATTAAACAATTTCACATTCTACACGCTGATCCCAGGAAATTATTTTGGATATTAATAAAAATTTCGGTGTACATTACATAGTCAGGAAGGTGCTTTGAGGGCTAAAAAAATAAAAAATAAAAAACTTCCACGCTAAATGAAGCTCTCTAAATCTTAATTACTAAAATGTCTTGATGATGAGTATCCCTCAAGCATAGTGACATAATTCATGAATTATTTACGAATAATTCATTTTTTTTATGTTGGCGAACCGAATACTGTATTATTCGGTTGACTGATTTATTTTCGAATTTTACGAATTATTCGTGAATAATTCGCGATTTTCTTTTAACTGAGATCTCTGATCTGAACTCAATGTACAATTCCGAATCGAATTATACCCGAATCACGAATTTTTAATCCTGCCGAACCGAACACGAATAATTCATTTATCGCTATGCCCTCAAGTAGCACGTACGTGATGAAATCTCAGCCGAGCAATTTTTGTATCAGATTTGTTTCTTAGATGTACATGAGTCTTTGAAATCCATAGTGCATGGAGTCAGACTTTTAAGTTATTATGCTACAAATTGAGTTAATTTTACACCGAAATTTTTAATATAGAAAATAAAATAAATTAATATCGACATTGAAGAACGATTTGACGAAATTTCGAAATATAACAAAGACATTATGGACCATAACGGCTAGATTAACACTTAATTACCAACTGATTAGCACATAAAGTCACGGGCCGTTATGGTCCTGAATGACCAGAGAGGCGAAGGAAAAAAAAAACATGGCCGTTATAGTCTATAACGGCCAGGGAGACGCCGAAAAAAAAAACGGGCCGTTATGAGAGTCGCGAAATTTTTTTTTTTTCAGAATGAGTGGAATGAGTACTCAGGAGAAGTTCAAACCTTATGTGGTTAGGTAACCCGCTATCATTTACACAAGCCTTGATCAATGGAAAAACTGTAAGCAGCACTTTTATTGTCCACCTAACAGCAAGCTCCCAATATGCCAATGACACTGTCTGAGAACTTTGACCTTGACTTTTAATAGGGCTGACATCACCATCGTGAAATCTGATATCTTCATGGGGAAGTAGGAAGGAACAGAGAGCTATGCATAGCTCTACTGAGTACTCTGTGAATAGCTTTTTTTTTCCGGAAGGCTACGGACAGAGACAGGGAGAAAAAGAGACGGAGGGTTTACTTAGTCGCTTGAATAAAAAAAAGAACCTGGCCGTGATGGTTTCGAATGGCCCGAAATTTTTTTTTCTTTTCAGCGCCTAGCCGTGATGGCTCCAAACGGCCCAGATTTTTATTTTTTTTATTCCGCGCCTCTCTAGCCGTGATGGACCATCACAGTCCGTGTTTTTCCTTTTCGGTGGTTAAACTGTGTTGTTAATCTCCGTTATGGTCCATAACGTCCCATAAACGTTATGGACCATAACGTCTTTGTTATATTTCGAAATTTCGTCAAATCGTTCTTCAATGTCGATATTAATTTATTTTATTTTCTATTATTAAAAATTTCGGCAATTTTACATTACCCATATCATTTTATTCTAAACTATATAAAAATTATGTATAAACATTAATAAAAATTATTTAAAAAAAAAAAGGTCAATTGACCTTCATGTGATGTGAATGGATCCACCATTGTTTGCATATACCTGACTGGATCTAACTTCTGTCTTGATCGCATCTCTCATCGTTGGATATTTCTGCGTATCACCATTCAAAAAGCCGAATGGAGATACTAAACCCTCAAGGAGACCAAAGAGAAGACTTGGAGTCAACAAGCATTAACTACTAGATGCAGAGAGATCGCCTAACATTTAAATTGTTTTTTTTTTTAGGAGAACATTTAAATTGGTGATATTTCCTAGACACTAGCTAGTACCATCAAAAAGACATTTCTGAGCAATCTCTGTCCTTGTCGTGCAGTTTAGAGGACCCAGATCTAACAGACTCATCTCCCTCCACAAGTAAATTGTTGCACGACAGTAAATTGTTGTACAATAGACCCAGATCTGTTGGCCTTTTAAATTGTACACACCGACTAATGGGACCAGATCTAACAGATCGATGATGACGAGAACAGAGGTGGAGGTAAGAAGCATTAATGGGATCAATTGATCTCTATTTTTTGAATTTTTTTGTATTTATATATAATTTTGTATGTAATTTAAAGTAAAACGTCACGTTACGGTAAAATATGATTTTCATTCTCTATACGAAAATTTTATATATTGACTCACATATATTTTTGACCTCCATAGTTCGAAAGTCTAGCTCCGCCCCTGGACGAGAACATACAAAGTTTCTACAAGTTGGACTTATGGGGGACTTAAATAGACCAGTCTAGACTCTAGAGGGGTGCTGCATATGACAAAAGTAAAGAGGTCTACAGTCTAGAACTTGAAAACATAAGTAAACTAGAGGGTGCGTATCCTCTGTTGTACCGTACGGTAAAACCCACTACTTTACAGCTTCCGATTAACTCAAAAACGGTGCCTATTCGGGATAGCACGGAGGGCCAATATTATTTGTGCTTTGAGATTCATGCAAAGTGAAAAAAAAGGTATGGATCATCTCACTCTTCATAACAATGCCTCTATAGTAATACAAATGATACAAATTCGTAAACTAAATGGGTGCCTCGCGATGCTTAGGCAATTACTTTTGAGGTGGATATGAAAGTGTACAGAATGTTTATATATGAATATTACAAAAATGTAAAGGTGGAATAGCTGTAGCTAAATATTACAATTATACATTTGAAAGTAGCATTAGTTTGTTTAACTACTTTATGTAAATTAATATTTGCTTATGATCTATGTTTAGAGGGAAATAAAAAAAGTTTTACATTCTACTCTCTTTACATATATTTACCATTAAAAGTAAAATAACCACTGAAACTATTATCACTACATATATCCCTACATCACAATAAAAAATCAAAATTAAAACAGTGAGGAAATTAAAGCGTTGTAGCTCCAGTAGTCACTTAACAGTGAGCTCCAGATTTCGTACCAGTCATTACTGTAGAACACAATCAGCTTCTACATTAGCCTCTACAAGCACTTTGTTAAGACAAATTAAATTTAAAATTCGTTGGAACTCTTCCCTTGATAAAACCCACATCAAACTATGTTCCTCAGATCTCATTTTAAACAAAAAATTGAGGAGAGTTCTCTGTCAGAATTGCCAGAGAAGGGAGATGGCGGAGGAGCTGAATTAGGGTTGCGAGGTGTCAATTTTGACTTGATCAGCCTATCCGTTGGAAAAGAAGGGTTCAAATGGGCTTTGGGCAGTGAATTGGGCAGCCCAAATGCGAAGACTGTCTGTGACAGAGGGCCCAATTAAGGGGACAGTTAATAAATAGATTAAAGAGAGAAGCAGCTGCCACGTGGGGTCAAGATGCTTAGAACTGGAGAAGACAACACTTGAAGAAACAAGAGAAGAACTTAGTGGCAGCAGCGGTTAGAGAATTTGTTAGAAGGAAGCTGATATGAGTACCTGCAGTTGAGTACCCGCACTGTACCTGCACATAAACTATCATAACTGTTTTTGGGAACCGCAACCGTTGAGTATTTATAAAACTGTAATTTTGTTTTACAAGTATTAATAGTAACATTGTGAAGTATTTATACCTATACAAGACAAGTATTTATATCTATACAATGAACTACATATATGATATATGAATTGGGACCACAACCAAAACCAAAAAGTATTTATACCGTACCCGCACCTTTTTATAACTGTCAGACTGCATTGGGGACCACAACCAAAAAGTCACGTGGATCACACCACCAGTGCTACATTCATGGTTTAAATTAATTCACATACAAAATGGAAAGTATTTATACCTAAATTGTCAAGTATTCATATATAATTCATCAAGTATTCATACCTAAGATATCAAGTATTTAAAAAAAACTGGACACAATACCTACTCATTTTTTACACGTTTTTCAAGGTGGTTTTTTTTCTCCGTTCAATCTAACCAATTTTTGGGACGATCTATGAGGAATTTTACAAATTTAAAACCACGAACGTGTTCTACACAATTTTCTCTTTCAAATGAGATCCATGATGACATACTTTTACACGTTTTTCAAAATATCAAATATTCAAATATGAAAAGTGTTCATACAAAATAGAAAGTATTCATACCTAAGATATCAAATATTCATATCAGCTTCATCAAGTATTTATACTTAAGATATCAAGTATTTAAAGAAAAAAACTGGACTCATCTTTTACACGTTTTTCAAGGTAGTTTAATAATTGACAAAGTTAGTTATACCGTTATGGAAGTTAATTGGAAAAGGAATCAACTGCGGGTACAATGCGGGTACTCAACTGCGGGTACCAAAATAATTATTCTTGTTAGAAATGTCAGCAAGTGGGGCTAGCATGGCAAAGCGCAATAAATTGGCATAATCCTCTGTACCTTTTTGCATTTTGCTTTCTGTTATAGCATCGCCTATATAATCCTCTGTACCTTTTTGCATTTTGCTTTCTGTTATAGCATCGCCTACATAAGACCTTATCTTGTACGGTTTGGATTAAGAAATGAAATAGGAATTGATACCTTTTCACCTCTATTTTTATTCTTCACCATTGTTACAAAAGCTGAGCTTGTTTTGAGAAATTCGTTCAAGTAACCACTTAATTGGTTAAATTGCGAGTCTCTACTTCTTAGTTAGATCTTGTGTCTGACATTCTCTGTCAACCTTTGATTCACTGTTTTCTCGAAGAATCACCAGAAATCGGCTTAAAATTGGGTGGAGGAGAAACCCTCTTCCCCTCCTCTGGAAGCGTGCAAAGCAAATGGGGATACAATAGAAAATAAAAAGAGAATGCCACGTCACCGTAAAAGAGAACCAGGCAAGGTAAAAGAGTCTCGTTCTATTCTCTATTCCATCACAAAATCCAATTCCACTCCTCACTTGGAATTGAAAATCTGGGAAAAACTACTATTCTATATTCTCTAGTTCGCTCCGTTCTTGGTCTGTTCGGTGAGAATAGATAGTCTATTATATTCAATTCTCTAATTCTCCCTCAGCCAAACAAGCCCGTAAGAATAGCCTATTCTAATAAGGCAAAAAGATTGGATTCACTATCCTCTATTCTAATCCATTCAAACACTGAATAGGCTATTTTGAATAGCCTAACATCAAAAATAGTCTATTCTCAATCCAACCAAACATACCCGTAAATAATTGTGTTAGTATGTTTGCAACTGTGTAGTAATATTTGAAATCTTATTTGGTGATGAAAAATGATATATAGTGTGTAATTTTTTTCTTGTAAATCTGTAATGATATGTAAAATAAAATTTGAAAATGAGAAACCCTAATAGTAAAGTAGCATTAAACCATAATTCAGAAAATTAGATTTTTTTTTCATATTTCAATTTAAACTGTAAATATGTACACTAAGTTATGCAAGACACTATTCGGCATCTGGTCATGCAAGATAATCCTTGTTCTCATCAAGGGCTCAGTGCAAAACTTTTTATTGGTATTATGTACTAAACATAAGTACTTTGGTTTTCATTTTAATGAAAATCGGTAGCAATGCCACTTCTTTCAAAAAAAAAATGTACTAAACATAACTTGGTATTAGCTGATCTTTTCAGACCATACAATTTTAACTAATCTTTTGTTAATTTTCTATCATAATGACAAATTAATGCAATAAGGATTTAGGATTTATGATTTGGAGTGTAGGATCATAAAATGGGCTGTGTAAGAAAGGTGAGGTGGATGAGGTGTTGAAACTGATAATATAAATAAAGGGATTTAGAAGTTGATGTTGCAATTGCAGTGTTGTTGTAGGCGCCGACATTTTTATTAATATCCAAAGTTTAATACAAATTATTAATTATGCCCGGAGTTCAAAACTTTCGCTAAAAATATCCAAACCGGCCCCCTAAACCGGCCATTTTCTAGCCGGTTTACTCTTCTTTTTTTTTACCCGCAAAAACCCCTATATATACCTCTTTTTCTCTCTCTCCTCTCACAATTCTCATCTCTCAACCGAATTCTCTCTTCTTTGAGGTAAATTTTTTTTTTATCTAATTTAATTTTTAATTTATTTATTTTAGGGTTTAGGATTTAGAGTTTAGGTGTTAGGATTTAGAGTATATTGTTGTAATTTAGTGTAATTTGCTAAATTGACCAATATTTAGTGTATTTTGGTCCTTTTTACCAGAATTAGGCTGATTTAGCGTAATTTTACCGAAATTAGCACGGTTGACCAATATTTAGTGTATTTTGGTCCTTTTTACCATAATTATGCTAATTAAGCTTAATTTTACCGAAATTAGCACAGTTGACCAATGTTTATAGTATTTTGGCATTTTTACCATAATTAGACTAATTAAGCTTAATTTAGTGTAATTAGCACGGTTGACTAATATTTAGGGTATTTTGGTTTTTTTTACCATAATTAGGCTAATTAAGCGTAATTTTACCAAAATTAGCACAATTGACCAATATTTAGGGTATTTTGGTCATTTTTACCATAATTAGGCAAATTAAGCGTAATTTAGTGTAATTAGCACAGATGACCAATATTTAGTGTATTTTGGTTACTTTGACCACAATTAGGCTGATTAAGCGTAATTTGACCGAAATTAGCACAGATGACCAATATTTAGGGTATTTTGGCCTTTTTTACCATAATTAGGCTAATTAAGCGTAATTTAGTGTAATTAGCACAGTTGACCAATATTTAGGGTATTTTGGTCATTTTTACCATAATTAGGCTGATTAAGCGTAATTTAGGGTAATTAGCACAGTTGTCCAATATTTAGGGTATTTTGGCCTTTTTTTACCATAATTAGGCTAATTAAGCGTAATTTTACCGAAATTAGGTTATTTTAGACATCAGGGTGCCTAGAGCACGGCCAGTAGTGGACGAGCCGATCAGTACCAGCAGCACGGAGCACATCAGTCCTCTCCTGTGGATTTCCCACAGCGAGCACCGAGTCTCACTGGCTTCTTGTGAGGTACGTTCCTTTTCTTAGATTTTCTTTAAATTTTGTTGGGTTTAAATTTTATTATGTTATCACCATGCGGATTACCTTTTTCAACGCAGGACACGGATCTGTTAGATGTGAAGTTGCGGTGCGTTCATATGCAGTATTACGATATGATGGTCCCGTACCTCATCAACCTGGGTCTCTACCAGGTTGTGGACATCGTGCGGACAGAGAAAAGCATCATCAATGCTTCTCTCATCGCTGGACTGGTGGAGCGATGGCGTCCCGAAACGCACACGTTTCACATGCCATTCGGAGAGATGACGGTGACTCTCCAAGATGTGAGTGCTCTTTGGGGTTTGCCTATCTGTGGCACACCCGTCTGCGTTGTCTCTGACAGCACCAGATTCGTAGGTGATGTCGATGAGTTGTTGGGAGCTGATCCGGCCTATATCATTGGGGACAATGGGAGGTCCAAATTTCATTTGCGGATGACGAGGTTACGACAGCACTTCAGCACAGGTCTCTCGGCAGATTCCACCGCGCTGGAGATTCAGAGGTAAATTTTATAACTTGTTTCTATTAATCAATTTATAATACGAGGATTATATTAGAGTACTTATATGTTTTGTATTGCAGATATACACGGGGCTACGTGATGGACCTTTTTGGTTCTGTCATGTTTCCTGATTCCAGCGGTGACCATATGCCGATGATGTATCTCCCGCTGCTGCGAGACCTTGAGCAGCCGGAGCGGTACAACTGGGGTGGAGCTGTCCTGGCGTATCTGTATTCCCACCTGTGGCATAGTAGTGAGGTAAGTCACCAACTCTTAATTTAGTGTAAATTATTTAATCAATCAATCCATCAAAATACACTGACGTCTAATGTTCTTGAAAATGCAGCCGAGTGTGAAGCAGATGTACGGGCCGGTGCTCCTGCTTCAGCACTGGTCGTGGTCACGGCTACCGGTGAGCCGTCCTATCCCCAATGCGGCGTCGCAATGGGGAGAGCCGGATATATGGAGATGCCCAGCATACGGCAAGAAGTGGCACGGTGGCCACAACTACCAGAATCGGACCCACGGTGCTACCGTTGGGATCAGGCCAGTCCGGTCAGAGATCCAGAGTTTGCCATCCGTTCTAGTTGAGTAGACGCCCTACGAGCAGTTCTACTTGGAGCACCTCTTGCCGGTCACGGTGATTGACCAGCAGGAGCAGGCGATGTGGTTCTACCGAGGTCTACTCATACACTTCTGGACAGTGGAGCACCACTACCCAGATCGGGTGCTCCGCCAGTTTGATCGACCGGCATTTATTCCCGCAGACCCATCTTTACCGATGCACACGCACAGAGACCTGCACAGGTAAGTCATAGTCTATTGTCAAATTTCTCATATTACTTGATGGCTTTGTATTGCAACTAACGTCTTCCTTACAGGATGAACCACCGAGGGCGGCTGGATAAGGACTGGTGCGGGACAGCCCAGGATCCTCAGTATCTGGACTTCTATCACGAGCCAGATCCGATTCAGCAGACCTAGGGAGATCCCCAGTTGAGGTACGATACTTGGTACGTGCAGATCGGCATGGCCAGTGTCTATCTGCGGGGCGATTACGGTGCCCATCTCCGCGACATGATCCAGACTGGGTGGCAGGCATGGTACGACGAGCATGAACGTCCGGTGCAGCCTTATGTATGTCATACTTCAGTATCTGTCAGGTTTTAATAAATTTCTTCATTCAGATCAAATTTAATAATTTATGTGTATGATTGCAGGGTCCGGCAGAGATGCCGCCACAGCCACCACCTGCGGGGTTCGATACTTCTGATATGGACTCCTTCTCGTACAATCTCCAGGACTACGGGATATTGGATGATGAGTTTAGCTCGGCACCGAGGGTACCCCGATATGGCACAGAGATGTCGCATGATGGAGAGAGGCTAGTGGTAGCGGGTCTCATACTCAGCCTGCCTTTGGGACTGAGTTCGCTGCATCTATCTTTAGTACACGTCCGCCAGTACCGACAGTCCCTACGGGTGATGCCATATGGGATACCGCATATCAGATACTCAGGTCTGCCGATGACCCCGAGAGAGACCGAGCCTGGCCGCGCTGGCGCCGGGCGAACGCCGGAGTACCGCCTCAGCGATATTCCCCCTCTCCGTTTTAGTTGTATTTTTACTAGTTTTGTACTATTTATATTTGATATGCTATTTATGTTTGGTATATTTGGATTATCTTATATTTCGGTTCTTGTGTATGTGTGCTTTTATGGTACTATTTTTATATTTTACAGATAAAAAAAATTATCATGATAATGCTAAACAGAAAATATTACAAAATTAAAATAGTAGCACAACATAAAAAATAAACAGAAAAATATGTTAAACAGCAAAAATAAACTCATCAAGATTCCGACATTTTTATTAATATCCAAAGTTGAATAAAAAGTTTGAAAACCATCGTCTAGGGTTTCAAAAGTTTGAGCTTAGTCAGAAAATCATCATCTGGGGTTTCAAAAGTTTGAATATGAAAATGTGATCACGCCTTGGTTGTAATTAACCAAAAAAAAGGCTGAAATTTTGTAAAAATAAATAAAATATGAAAATAATGCAATTAAGTCAAAATTCACCATTTATCTATAATTTTACTTTCGAAACGTATCATGTTATAAATTATTTTGAAAAAAAATTTGATTATAAATCGTAAGTCGTAAATTATAGAATACCGTATATCATGTAGCTATAAGAGTATATGTGCTATATTGTTTTATGGCGACATTTTTCTGTGGACTAATACCCGACATTTTTATTAATATCTAGAAGTTGAATAATGCAGGTAAAAAAAAAAAGAGTAAACCGGTCAGAAAATGGCCGGTTTAGGGGGGGAGTAAACCGGCCATTTTCTGGCCGGTTTGGGTATTTTTAGCAAAAGTTTTGAACTCCGGGCATAATTAATAATTTGTATTAAACTTTGGATATTAATAAAAATGTCGGTTGTAGGCGTGTGGGTGAAATTGAGAGAGTACTGTATTTTTTGTATATGATGTAATAATTTTTGAAGTGAATGAGTGTGAATGTGTGATGTTGTGATCTATAATACTTTTATAGAAGAGTTGTATAAGAAAGGTGAAGATAAGATATTGTTGACTGCAACATTCTTATAAATGGGTTGTGAAAGATAATAAGCACAGTAAGCAACTGTAAGAGGTGTATATATGTTATGGTCGAGGTTTGTTAACGAAGTTGAAACTGTTTTGTTAAAGTAAAGTTTGGGATTAGAAAAGATCGATCTGATTTGAAAAATGCCAGTAAATAATAGATAACAGTTTTTTTGGTTGTGTTACATGAAATTTTGCGTATTGTTGAATATTATATGTACATAGGATATTATCTTGTTCGTGGCCTTTTCAATATTGTTCTACAAATAGCTCTCCTTGCGTTTTCTGTGTCAGAAGCTGCTCGAAGTTTCAGTTGTGATTCAGAACTGCAAAAGCAAATTTATTTATTTTGTGGTTGCTTGTGAAAAATATGATGGAGTTTTGAATGGTGGTTAAGAAATTGTGGAGTAATTAGGGCAGAGCTATGTTGTTCGGATACTTCATATTGACCTTCGTATCCGTATCGGATACTGATAGGGCCATGTTCCACATGCCCTTTTACTTGTTCCAAACTGGGCCATGAAAGACTGGGATTCGGACCTTTACAAGGCCAACCCGACGTCATATGAAAAAGCCCAAAGATTCACTAAACCGAGGCCCAACTCGGAGGCCTCAAAAATATATGGCCCGAATAGAGGTTAAGGCCAACCGATATACGGGATAGCCGTGGAAACGGCTAGCTTAATGCCCATGTCCCAGAAACGGCTGGTTTAATGCCCACGTCCCAATAACGGACGACATAACTGCCCACGTTCCCCCATAAACGCCCGAGATGGCGGTTATGGCTGGACTATATAAGGCAGGAAGCCCCAGGAAACAGGGGACACAATTTTCATTAAGAGAGAGATCATACAGGTCAGAGTCCGAATCTCTCATAAACCACCCCGAGTTCTTAGCTCGATCTATACCTCGGCCTGCCATTCCTTGGCAGGACGAATCCAGCTTAGCCCAAATTTCCATACGGCCTCATCTCCCGAGATAGGACGTATCAACCACCGTGGGGCCACGCCTAGCTTGAACACAGAGAATTAGATGGCGCATCCAACCATATCAATCCCGCTCCCGCCCGGGGTGACAACTCCGCCAGGAGTAACAATCACACCAACTCCTTTGGTCACACCGCCTACAGGACACCCCTCCCAGAGCCAGCCTCAAGGGGTGAGGCCTAGCAACTCGATGATACGACCCCATGGTCCCCAACCTGCACCGACTCATCACACGGGATCCGACATCGCTAATCGACCTCCATTCAATGAAGGAAACACAACTAGACCTCTCTACACCGAGCACAACCCGGTAACTGGTACATACCAGATACCCTACATACCATATTACTCTCAGCAAACGCCGTTGTATCACTACGGCGCGGCCGCTTACACCCCTTACACACCAACGGGTCTCCAGTATCCTTACGTCACACCCTCTGGGCAATGGGGCCCAGGAGGCACTCACGGGATGTATCCCATGACAGGTCCAATACCGTGTTCTCAACAAGCACCGCCGCGACCTGTACATCAGACCGTACCAACCACTGCACCTATACCCCGACCTCTATCCGCAAATCGTATCCTCAGCCGACCGGCACATGATTCACCACGAAATTTGGACAGAGAATTCGTGCAGGTCCGAACTGGTGAGGAGACAGACACACCTATCCCACCAGAACAACAGGTCCAATCCGAACGCAGGGATCATAATGCTCCGCCAACAAGGGTCCATCCCGACGAAGGACGACGGCCGGAAGGGCAAGACGATAATAGGGGACCTGATCCCGAGAAGGAGCCCAATGCCGGAGGTCCTATAGTCCACCACTATAACGAACAAGAATCAGCCAATCATGGCAGAGGACCTAGACCATCCCTCAGAGAACCATCTCGCTCCCGTAGAGAACGCGAACGGAGCCCACCCCGAGGTCGGGATAGAACTCGCCGCGATGACCGAAGAAGGAGCCGGCGATCACCTACCCCAACCCGAGGTATCAATATGGCTCAAGTTGAAGAGCTGATCCAAACCAGACTTGCGGCCAAACTAGCCAAACTCGAATCCCAGAAGACAGGCACCTACTCTCGGCCTATGGGAATCGACGATGGCCCTCTTTCAAGAGACATTTACCACCAATCAATGACAGACTTCAAGTACCCGACAACCCTTCCCAGCTTCCGAGGTAGTGGGGATACGCAGGATCCACACAACTTTGTGTACGGGTTCCTTGAGCGGCTCCGCCTTCTTGGAGCCACCGATGCCATCATGTGCCGAGTCTTCACCACTTGCTTAACTGGAGAAGCATGGGACTGGTACATGACATTACCCCGGAGGTCCATCAACAAATTTGAAGATTTCGCAAAACTATTCTTGGAAAGGTACACGATTATCAAACCACCGCCAGCGACGTGCGAGATGCTGTTGGATATTGTCCAAGGACAGCGCGAAAGAACGAGTGCGTTTGTCAATCGCTTTATACAGGCATCTCGACGAATTCAGAACCTCAACGAAGAGTTCGCCCTAGCTGCCATCAAGAAAGGACTTCGCAAAGGAGGACCGGGTACTTTGCGTTATGAAGCCCACATGAAAAAGATGACCACTCTGAGGGAATTTGTAACATTTGCGGAGGGTTACATCCGTGCCGAGGACGACAACGGGAGCCCCACGAGACCTAGATCTCGATCTCCCCGTCACCCAACAAACACCATACTCTCTGGTGTTCGGGATGAAAGAGGTTACCCCTATTGAATTAGTGGAACCCTCACTTCGCACCATGACAACCTCCCCTGAGGAAAACAATGCTGCGCGTGCCGCCGAGCTAGAGCTCATCACGTAGGCTCGGGAAAAAGCTCGTGTCCGCACCATGGAATATCAACGCCGGGTTAAACGTGCATTTGACAAACACGTGGTACCTCGGGCATTCCAACCGGGCGATTTGGTGCTAAAAACTGTGGAAGCAACTGGCAAACATGTTAGCAAACTCGCTCCCCAATGGGAAGGCCCCTTCAAGGTTGTTCGTCCACGAGGAAACGACGCCTACGAGTTAAAAGACCCGAGCGGTTTCATACTTGCTCGCCCGTGGAACGCCTATCATCTTCGGAAATTCTACACTTAATGTATGTGATATTTAATTTTATTTTAAAGGGGTTACACCTCATACAGAGCACGACGTGCTCTTGGCGAGGTAGGCCTTGTTGTTCATTTTTTATTCCATGTATTTTACTTAGGCCGAGATACAAGTTTTTGTATGGTTCTAAGCTTTTATCGCTATATATATGATATTATTTATGATTGTGCCTCATTTATTGGGTCCGAGATATATGAACGAAAGCCTTTTAAGGCAACGAAATGCATCTTGGTTAATATTCCCGAGATACACAACATAAATTAATGTCGTCCTAAGGGACGACGAATGTTAAACCAGTAACATGGATTTCATTGTTATTATGTCGGAAACATTTATCGAAAACCCCTCGGGGTAACGCATACGTTTTCGCGACATACATTTTCCCCAATGTTGACCATTTTTGTCAAAAATAAAGAAAATGGATTTCATTGTTATTATGTCGGAAACATTTATCGAAAACCCCTCGGGGTAACGCATACGTTTTCGCGACATACATTTTCTCCAATGTTGACCATTTTTGTCAAAAATAAAGAAAATGGATTTCATTGTTATTATGTCGGAAACATTTATCGAAAATTCCTCGGGGTAACGCATACGTTTTCGCGACATACCTTTTCCCCAATGTTGACCATTTTTGTCAAAAATAAAGAAAAAAAGGGGAAAAAGGATATACCATCAAGCACATTTTGCTCGTTTACAAAGGCATTCAAAGCATGAACCGAGATAAATTTTGAAAGAAACATGTCACAAAAAGATGCGAATAAAGGAAACGAGTTACATTGAAATGTTATGCTAAAACCCCACATTCCTGGGGTGCAAAATATCATGTTACGACACAATTCTGTTAAAATCCCCACATCTCGGGGGTAGACACCCGACATGTTACATACCCGAGATAGGCACTCGACACAATACGTATCTGAGATAGGTACCTGACATGACCCAAACCTAAGATGTTACATCACCGACACATAGGTAACATTAATAAAATGTGTTTTACGAGTTATTCACCTTCAAGTCGAAAGCATCTCGTCGATGCATTCCGACTTCGGGGGCTAATGATAGGGCCATGTTCCACAGGCCCTTTTACTTGTTCCAAACTGGGCCATGAAAGACTGGGATTCGGACCTTTACAAGGCCAACCCGACGTCATATGAAAAAGCCCAAAGATTCACTAAACCGAGGCCCAACTCGGAGGCCTCAAAAATATATGGCCCGAATAGAGGTTAAGGCCAACCGATATACGGGATAGCCGTGGAAACGGCTAGCTTAATGCCCATGTCCCAGAAACAGCTGGTTTAATGCCCACGTCCCAATAACGGACGACATAACTGCCCACGTTCCCCCATAAACGCCCGAGATGGCGGTTATGGCTGGACTATATAAGGCAGGAAGCCCCAGGAAACAGGGGACGCAATTTTCATTAAGAGAGAGATCATACAGGTCAGAGTCCGAATCTCTCATAAACCACCCCGAGTTCTTAGCTCGATCTATACCTCGGCCTGCCATTCCTTGGCAGGACGAATCCAACTTAGCCCAAATTTCCATACGGCCTCATCTCCCGAGATAGGACGTATCAGATACTGATATGCACCTAATAACAGCACCGGTATGTATCTGATACGCTAGCTGACGTATCCGCTTACGTGGTGTATCCTTACTCGGCCGATACATTCGCCGATACTCTGTTGAAACTCACGAATACGGCTGGATACGTGTGGATATGGTCAGATCGAATCTAAGAACCGTGTCAGCGCCCATGAACCGCGCCCGCACCCATGAGCTGCGACTGTGAACCACACCCGCACCCATCAACCACTCATACACCGACACAAATGAGTTTTTTTTTTCTACTCTACGTGAATCGAACCTGGGACTTCCCAGTTGAACATCAAAAACCTTTAACCAGTACACTAGAGTTTTGTTTGTGATATATTCTAGTAACTATAGTATTTAATATATTCTTTTGTTAAGCCTTTAATTTTTTATATAAATTTGATATAAGTTATGATTATCTAAATATAATATATAAAATAATAAAAAATAATATATATAATAAACGTATCGTATTTTAGATTTTTGAAAATTGTCATATCGCCGTATCCGTATCGTATCCGATACGATACTCGTACCCGTATCGTATCCGATACGATACTCGTACCCGTATCCATGCAACATAGGGATAGAGTATTGTTTTTTAAGTTGTATATACTGTAGGTGTTCAATGATTTTGCAACAATTGTACAGGATTGATTTAAAATTGTAAAGACTCTCAAGCATCGCAAAAAGGATACAATAGATGCATCGATATTACAGAATTTGATTTCGTTCCGGGTTTCTCTCTGATTAATTGGACAATTTAATTCTTTTTTTTTTGCTTCCAACACGCCCGTAGGCAATTTCAATTACTTAAGATCACAAGTTACATCAGTACCCTAAAGGCCCTGGTATCGGATATGTAAAACCCACAAAATCCAACCTTTTCCTTCTGCCTCATTTAGCTAACTGATCAGCCAACTCATTGTGGCTTCTCATTACATGTATACAATTCCAGCCCAGATTCCCTTGGAACATCTCCCAAATGAGAAACAGTTCCCTTGAGGCTCTCCAGTCTACTACTGTTGGTGGTTGTAACTGCGATACCCCATACACTAAAAGATGATCTCCCTCTTTAAGAATAAACCCGGTACTAGTATCCCAGGTGGTAAGCCAAGACGCATCCGTGTAGCAAACCCAGTTTCGCATGACCTGCGGGGCCTGCACCATAGATTCAGTATGGAGTTGACATCGGTCCTGTACCAGCCTCGTTTCGGCCCTAATTTGCTCGAAATAGGTCTGAAAAAGCCGCACGGATGGTTGATGACCCCGGTACATCTTCTCATTTCGGCACCTCCATATTGCCCAAAGAGTCATAGCCAAGGATGACCATTGCTCCTCCGTCACCGTAGTGAGAATGAGCACCAGCACCTCCATGACCGTATTTGGTAGCTGTTCAGTACGAAGGGGGAACTCCGATACTAGCCAACAGGATCTTGCAAATGGGCACTTGAAAGCCATGTGTACCTCGTCTTCGTCTGCTTGAAGACAGAGCGAACAAGTTGGTGACCCGTAGCCTGTTCTTCTAGATATAACCTTTGCCAGTGGGAGCGCCGCTCTCGCCAATTTCCACATAAACAGTCTGACACGCGGCTGGATGCAACCGGACCTCCACAGTTTCTTCCAAAGCACTGGGTTATTACCCAGTGCCTGCCTCCAAGAGTCATTTAGCTGATTATACGCCCTCTTGACGGAGAAGGATCCGTCTGAGGAGAGGTTGAACCACAATCGATCTCCCCCTCTTTCATCGTCAGGCGGCTGGATGCAGGAAACAATTTGGGCACCAATGGCAGCACCAAAGCGCTCCGTCAGGTGAGTGACGTCCCATTGATCTTGACCCGGGATAGCAAGATCCCGTACCACCATTCGTTGATCCCGCCCCCCAGTGCCCGTAAATGCAAGGGCACCAGGGAACCACGGTTGGCCGTAAACCAAGCACCGGTGCCCATCACCAATTTCCCAAGATACCATAGGCAGGAGTTTGTCCCTGAGAGACATGATGCTTCTCCAGAGCAAGGTGCATTTGTACGTCCTTTTGGACTGCCACAAGCCCGACCTCGGTATGTATTTTGCCTTTAGCACCTGAGCCCACAGTGAACCTGCTGATCAGAGTCAAAATAATGATGATTTACGTAGGGTTTTGGCTTAGGTTTTACATATTTTCTCACACTTATGTTTAATTTATTAGAGAAAAAGGCTACTGTCACCCTTCTTTATGTTTTATTGTAGAAAACTGGTTTTCGGACTATTTTACACCAAATGGAGCTAGAATCGGGTCAATCGGGTCAGCGACGCTCATCGACTAAGTCCCTGTTACGGCCAGTATTGACCAATACGGACCAGGCCTAGCACATACCAGAAGATAGCGCTGGAACCATTTAAACCCTAACTGCCAAGGTCCTAATACGGACCGTATCACCTGATACGGCCCGTATCCGAAGGCATCTCTTGGGGAATAACTGCCGACAGCTGTTTCCAGATCAGTTTCTTAGCCCCTACTCAACCTCTACACGTCCCTACACTCCTATATAAGGCCCCTGGACAGAATGATTAGTTATCTTTGTAATTAGGGTTAGATTTGATTAAAGTGAGAAGAGAGGAGTGCTTGTAACAATGCCGTTCCGCGGCTAAGTTCCTTTTCTTAGGGCTAGGCAGTAAACCTTGTTACTCTTGATGTTTTGATATATATATTTCTGTTGATTATGATTTCTTGTTGTTGAAACAAAATGCTTTTGTGATTTACTATCTCTTCATCTAATTTCAATGATTTAGTTTGAGTCCGTTAGGGTAGTGACAGTACTTTAATGGTAAGAGAAACTATTTGTATGAGTTAGCCTCGTTGAGATCTATTAGGTTTATGTGAAGAAAACCTTAGCGGGAAACCATAAACCAGACCAACAAAACGCGTACCAAATTCCATCATTTGCGTAAAGTAAATCGCAGTGATCTATGTAGTAATTTGGGCTATTTGAGAGATCAGACATTTGCGTAAGGTAAATCGCATTGTCCTATGTAGAATCTCGGTGAAAGATCTGTCATTCTCGCGTAACATAAATCGCAGTGACCTATGTGGTATCTTTCATTAAACAACAACAGGAAATCAGACGCAACAGGAATATATTGTCAAGGCGGATTGAGTGGAAATGGTGTGCCGAAACCCTAGAAATTCTCATCTCTATCTTTATTTTAATTACTTTTAATTGCTTCCTAATTTACATTGATCAAAACAACATCTCTCCATTTTTAGATTTCGTCTAGCCTTTCGAAAGATTGTGATTCGATCGCTCAAAGCATTGAACCAATATTCCCTGTGGATCGACCTCGAATATACTACTCGATAGGATTGTGCGCTTGCAGTCCGAACCGATAGAATTTCTGAGTTTATAAATATTAAAAGAAACATTACTCTCTTTTGAGTGATCAAGCTTTTTGGCGCCGTTGCCGGGGAATAACGGTTCATTGTGCAAGGCCTCGCGAGACGCCCTTGCTTTGACCATTGAATCCAATTAATTAGAAACGCCTAGATTTCTTTTTATTTTCTTCATTTTTATTTTTCTTTTATTTTCAATTTCGTTTTTCTTTTCTTTTCTTTTTATTTTCAGTTTTTTTGTTTGATTTTCAGATTTTCTTTTCTTTTTAGGAAACTGCACGCTGGCCGAATCATCCGTACGAAGATCCGAGAGGATTGCTAGTAGGAGAGGACAATTCGCTTCCACATCACCGATAAGAACCAATCATAGTTCTTCATCAAGTAATTCTGAAAGAGAAGAAGACTCAGATTCGATCAACATGAATATCCCACCGAACGAACCGATTAACAATGGTGATCAAGGAGTTCACGATGCAGCAAGACCCAAACTTCTACGAGACTATTGCGTACCGCGCGTGAATGATCCTAATTCTAGTATAAACCCGTCAACTGTTACAAACCGTAATTTTGAGATCAAACCTGCTCTCATAAATATGGTTTCGCAACAGCAATTTGGAGGATTTCCACATGAAGATCAACATCTTCATTTGTCAATCTTCCTAGGGATATGCGAGACGATAAAGATCAACGGAGTTACCGATGAAGCGATCAGGCTAAGGCTATTTCAATTCTCATTAAAAGATAAAGCAAGAGCATGGTTGTTTTCCTTACCGGCCAATTCCATTGAAACTTGGGACCAATTGTTTAATGTGTTTATTGCAAAATATTTTCCACCATCCAAAACTTCAAGGTTTAGAAATGCAATTACTAATTTTGAACAAAGGGATGGTGAAACATTGTGTGAGGCATGGGATAGATATAAGGATATGTTAAGGTGTTGTCCACATCATGGTTTAGAAAGATGGCTGATTGTCCAAACTTTTTATAATGGTCTAAACGCTACTGATAGGTTGTCTATTGATGCTTCTGCAGGAGGAGCAATCATGAACAAGGAACCTGACGAGGCTTACAACCTAATTGAAGAGATTGCAATCAACCAACACTACTGGATCCCTGAGCGAAAGAAGACAAGTCCAACACCTGACATGCACCGAGTAGATGATATATCCATGCTGAGCGCAAAGTTTGATGCTTTGCAAATGGCACTCAACAAGCAAACCAAGCAGCGATCGGTAGCAGCAGTTAACGCCGCAACAGCATGTGTCTATTGTGGAGGAGCGCATGAGATGACCGAATGTATGAACGTGACGGAGACTGAGGAAGAAATAGAGCAAGCAAATGCAATCGACAACAGCTTTCGACCTCAGCCCGCTTACAACACATACCATCCGAACAACCGAAACCATCCAAATCTTTCATACGCAAACAATCAAAGGCCTGCTGCACCCCAACAGAACTATCAACCACAGCCCAATTATCAACCGAGATACAACAATCCTCAACAGAATTATCAACCAAGGCAATACAATCAACCACCGCAACCTGATATCACATCCTTAATGGAGAGATTCCTAGAGAAGCAAGACAAGACTAACGCCGAAATCGCACAGAAAATCGAATCCTTAACAAACCGCAACAAAGACTTAGAAGACAATGTCTCTAAGATGGCAAAAGAACTCTCGAGTATTACACGCGGAAAAGGCAAATTTCCGGGCCAACCGGAAGAAAACCCGAGAGAGACTTGCAAATGTATAACATTAAGGAGCGGTACAGCTTACAAGGGACCTCCCATGCCCGATCAAACTTCCGATGAGATGCATGCAGAGCCATCTCATTCCGAAGAATATGAGCCGCAACCACCGGAGCCGCCCGTACTTGAAACGCAGGCAGACCCTATCGAGGAGCGGAATGACACCGTAGGTGGAGACGAGCAACAACCCGAACCTGAATATATTGCACCACCACCCTACAAACCACCTCTGCCATTCCCTCCAAGGCCGGCCAAGCATAAGATGGAGCCGCAATTTGCGATATTCATGGAAACACTCAAGCAGCTACAAGTCACAATCCCCTTCACCGAAGCAATCGCAAGCATACCCTCGTATGCTAAATTTTTGAAGGAGATTCTTTCGAACCGCAGCAAACTCCAAGAACTCTCAACAATTCCACTCAATCTGGAGTGTAGTGCGCTCGTGCAAAGCAAATCACTGACAAAGTTGAAAGATCCGGGAAGCTTTTCGATACCGTGCACAATTGGTACAACAGATTTTAAGAAAGCTTTATGTGATCTGGGGGCAAGTGTTAGTTTGATGCCAAAGGCGGTATTTGATAAATTAAATTGTGGAGACCTATCACCAACTCGAATGGCATTACAATTGGCTGATTGGTCAATTCGGTATCCTGAGGGAGTATTGCTAGATGTACCAATCAAAGTTGGAGACTTTTGGATACCTGGAGATTTCGTTGTAGTTGACATGGAAGAAGACGAACACATTCCAATCATCCTTGGACGACCATTCCTCGCCACATTTGGAGCAATGATCGATGTCAAGAATGGAAAAATTTCACTGAATGTCGGAAAGGACAAGGTCACTTACGACATAAACAGAGCTCTAAAATACCCTTCTGACATTGATCGTGTCTTCAATTTAGGCATCAATGACGAATTTGAAGAGGAAGAATATCCATTTGATGAATTTGAAGAGTTCATGGGTATAGAGGATCTGGATAGCCTTCTTGGAAGGGAAGATGACGAAGTACAACCTCAACAAGATATCATCATTGAACCTGACGAGGTTTACAATGAAACTTGCGCAAGTTGCACTACTGTCACAGAAAAAGGAGAAGAAACTCCCGCGTCCAAAGTCCTACAACCCATATTCCCTAATATGGTTAGTAGCGAAGAGAAGAAGAAGGAAAAGGCAACCTCTCCTCCACAACTCGAGCTTAAACCTCTTCCACCCAACCTACGATACGAATTCCTAGGCCCAAATCGAACCTATTCGGTAATTGTCGGCTCTCAGCTCGACAAGACCCAAATCAGCAAACTCGTCAATACACTCAGGAAGCACAAGAAAGCCATTGGCTACACGATCGATGACATCAAAGGCCTCAGTCCTACCATTTGCATGCACCGAATTCTGCTAGAGGAAGATCACAAACCGTCACGAGAACCACAAAGAAGGCTCAACCCGAACTTGAAGGAAGTGGTCAAGAAAGAAGTCCTGAAGCTGCTAGATGCAGGCATCATTTACCCCATCTCTGATAGCAACTGGGTGAGTCCCGTCCAGGTCGTACCAAAGAAGGGAGGCACCACAGTTGTGAAAGGAGATAACGATGAAATGCTCCAAACAAGAGTCGTTACAGGGTGTCGAATGTGCATTGATTATCGGCGGTTAAATGTGGTAACAAGAAAGGACCACTACCCCCTTCCGTTCATCGATCAACTGTTGGAGCGACTAGCAAAGCATTCATACTTCTGCTACCTTGATGGATACTCCGGTTTTGTTACCACCAAAAAGGTATAGTACAAAGTTTCAGTACAGCAAGCTGTACTTTTTAACCTTAAAATACACTTCTGGTTCAGACTGCAAGTATACAATCCTACCGCGTAGTATATCGTCGGGTATCGATCACAGGGACGGTTCAAGTGTTATCCGGACTCTACTTAGGTTAACTAAAAACTAGAAGTTGGAAAAAGGTTGATTTTGGTTATTTAATAGTCCTACAGATTCAAAGCAATAATAAAGTGCAAGAAAGAAGATTAAACTGGTTTTAATCAATAATAAAAAAATGGTTCCCAGGGTTAAGACTTCATCTCAGTTTTGCCCTCTGGCTGTCCTGTCCGGGCCGTGTCATTTCCTACACGGGCCGTATCAGTTTACACGGGCCGTGTCATTTCGCTACACGGTCCGTGTCAGCCTCGGGTTAATGCAGCAGCTATTGTTTCTTTGTATCGTTCCTTTGTGTAGGGTTCTACTGACCGGACCTAATGTTTCTGGACCTCAACTGCCGTTTGTTGGTTCATCAACTTGGTACGGAAACTGCAATATATGCCCTCGTCGGGTTCTAGACCTCAACTTTCATGTGTTGGTCTCTACTACCTAGTTGCTTGATTGGTATACTAAAGGTAACTCCTATCCGCCGATAGAGAGTAATTTTCGCCTCCCGGTTACTACTTGGTTTCACCTTCCGGATCACAAATCCTACCTCATGTACTTAGTTTGGTTGAGAGACGTTAAAGGGCTATAATGCCTTCTAGATGTGCGCATTCATCTAGTAGCAAACCAATATAAGTCAAACACTTCAATCTAAGCAATTAAAATACTACTCAATCAATCAAACACAAATTTCAATACAAAGATTCAATAACTAGCATGCAAGACAAAACATTCGATTACATCAAAACCCTAGAAACAAAGTAAATTACTCACTCATGGTTCTAAAACAGCAAATACAAATAAAGATAGAGTTGATCATGACAAAACCCAAAGTGCAAAGAAGATCAATCGAAAACTCGCGTATTTCGCTTCTCAAAATCGCCTCCAAGCCTAGCCGCCAAAGATGAACCCTAGAACTTGCTCTCCTGTTCCAGAATGACCTTCTCTGGAGAGAAATCCCGATTATATGCTTGATTGGTCGACCTTCCATCAATAGCCTTCTTTCCAGATTTCTAGATCTGTTTCCGGAATTGCTTGACACGGGCCGTGTCACATCTGTCCGGCCCGTGTAACCTGTGTACTTAGCTCAAATTGTAGATCTTCTCGCAAGCTTTCCGAAAAGTGGTCATACACTCAAAACGGAGTTACGAGTCAAAAGTTATGACTGTTTTAAGTTGGTGTCCTGGTCGTGTATGTGGTCGAGTCGAGGTTGACACGGGCCGTGTAGAATGTGACACAGGCCGTGTAGAGACTTCAGAATTCTAGATTTCTCCTCGATTTCGCCCGAATCCTTCAAAATAAGAATAAACTTGCAGCAGTACCACATTCTAAAGATATTCAATGAAATACAACTGATTTAATAGATTTAAACACAGGTTTGGTGCAGAAATTGGTCGGAATTATAGGTCAAATAATGAGACATCAGGTTTCTTCCAAATTCCAATTCATCCTCAAGATCAAGAAAAGACCACATTCACATGCCCCTACGAAACTTTCACATACCGACGCATGCCCTTCGGGTTATGCAACGCTCCAGCGACCTTTCAAAGAGCCATGGTGTCTATCTTTTCAGATTTTGTTGAGGAAATAATGGAAGTATTCATGGATGATTTTTCAGTTTATGGGGATACCTTCGATTCATGTTTGAAGAACTTGTCTAAAGTTCTAAAAAGATGCGAAGAAGTAAACCTCGTATTAAATTGGGAAAAATGTCATTTTATGGTACAGGAGGGAGTTGTGCTTGGTCACACCATTTCCTCTAAGGGATTGGAGGTTGACAAAGCAAAAGTCGAGGTAATTGAAAAATTAACTCAACCAACATGTGTTCGTGACATTCACAGTTTTCTTGGTCATGTAGGTTTTTATAGAAGATTTATCAAGGACTTCTCAAAAATCGCGAAGCCACTCTCAAACTTGACCATGAAGGATGCCGAGTTCATCTTCGATGGGAAATGTATCGAAGCATTCAACACACTCAGGAATGCTCTAATTTCAGCACCAATACTCCAACCGCCTAACTGGGACCTTCCTTTTGAGATCATGTGCGATGCAAGTGATTACGCAGTAGGAGCAGTCCTGGGACAGCGGAAGGATAAGAAGCCCTATGCAATCTATTACGCGAGCAAAGTTCTAAATGAAGCCCAATGCAATTACACAACAACTGAGAAAGAACTACTCGCAGTAATCTTTGCAATTAACAAATTTCGATCTTACCTTGTAGGTTCAAAGGTCATCATCTATACAGACCATGCAGCAATCAAGTACCTCATCAACAAGAAGGACGCAAAACCTAGACTCATCCGATGGGTACTTCTCCTACAAGAGTTCGATATTGAAATTAGGGATAAGAAGGGCACAGAGAATTTGGTAGCCGACCACCTATCAAGACTGAGACAACCAAGCGAGAATGATCAACCGATCGATGATTCTTTTGCTGACGAACACCTCTACTCTGTAGAGATAAGCAAACGGCCGTGGTACGCAGACCTGGCCAATTACATTGCATGCGGGGCCATCCCACCCGACATGACATTTCAGCAAAAGAAGAGATTCTTGGCAAATGCTAAACATTTCTACTGGGATGATCCTTACCTCTTCCGCCTTTGTGTAGATGGAATACACAGGAGATGTGTCACACACGAAGAATCGAAAAGCATCATCCATGACTGCCACTCCTCGCCATATGGTGGCCATGCGTCATTTCAAAAGACAGCATTGAAAATTCTTCAAGCAGGTTTTTATTGGCCTGACATCTTCAGAGACGTTAAGGATTATGTCTCCCGCTGTGACGCATGTCAACGGACGGGAAACATATCTAAACGCGATGAGATGCCACAAAATTCAATCCTAGAAGTGGAGATTTTTGATGTTTGGTGAATTGATTTCATGGGACCATTCCCAAGCTCAGGTAACAACAAGTATATCCTCGTAGCAGTCGACTATGTCTCAAAATGGGTGGAAGCAATTCCAGCACCCTCGGTAGATGCAAATGTAGTCAAGCGACTGTTCCAGAAGATCATATTTCCAAGGTTTGGCATCCCTCGAGTAGTGATAAGTGATGGAGGATCGCATTTCATCAACAATCAATTCAACAATCTTCTGAAGAAATATGGCGTCTCACACAAGGTGGCAACTCCTTACCATCCACAAACCAGTGGGCAAGTAGAAATTTCAAACAGAGAAATCAAAAACATCTTGCAAAAGACGGTGTCCTGGTCCAGGAAAAATTGGGCACTAAAACTAGACGAGACACTTTGGGCCTACAGAACCTCGTTCAAAACTCCAATCGGAATGACACCTTACAAGCTGATCTACGAAAAAACTTGTCATCTGCCGGTGGAATTAGAACACAAGGCATATTGGGCAATCAAAACGTTCAATTATGACCTTAGGGATGCGGGCAAAAAGAGGCTACTAGATCTGAATGCACTAGATGAACTGAGACTCCATGCATACGACAATGCAAAAATGTATAAAGAACGGGCGAAATTCTACCATGACAAAAAGATCAGAAAAAGAGAGTTCAAGGAAGGAGACACGGTGCTTCTCTTCAATTCACGGCTCAAACTCTTCCCCGAAAAATTGAGATCCAGATGGACAGGACCATATAAGATCACTTACGTGTACCCTTATGGAGCAGTCCAAATATGGAGTCAAGAAACCGGGCATTTCAAAGTGAATGGCCAGAGGCTGAAGCATTACATCGCAGGAACAAATGATGAGCATAAAGAGACATATTCCTTCAGGAATCAGCCAAACGACGGATGAAATCGAAAAGTCGAGCTAATGACTTTAAACAAGCGCTTCTTGGGAGGCAACCCAAGGCCACTTTCGTTTTCTTTTAAAAAAAAAAATCAAATCAAATCAAAAAATATTCCATCTGATCCTAAACTACTACACTGATCTCAAGGTTACAAATTTTACCTACAGGTAGAGGTGCCGGAAGAATTTGGTCGAAAAATTCGAAGCCCATCACGAAAATTTACTCTCTGTTACGGACTGTATCAGTCCAATACGGGGTAGTTCTCCAATACGGACCCATCTCAGACTTGGCGCAGAAAAAGCAGATTCCAATCCACAACCGCACATTGGTTACGGACCGTATCAATTGATACGGACCGTATTCAATGAGCAAAAATAACCAACTTTCCATTTCTGGCGCTCCAAGAAAAAGAATTCGAATTTTAACCAATTTTAACCTCCCACTACTTGCACCTTCTGCACATTCATCACATTTCTTCACTACCATATAAACCTTTCATCCATCTCCCTTTTCCCTGCACCATTTCATAGAATTTTCAGATCAAAATTCACATCCTATCCACATAAATCCTCAAACTCAAGCCTGTATCAACCCCGTATCAGGTGATACGGCCCGTAACAGAGACCGAAATCAGAGAAAAATGGCGCACAACAGCCCTCATTCCTCCAATCCTCAATCCGACAATGAAATCACCTTCGCGACAGCTATGGGAATCAAGTTCCGCAGCAAGCAAGAATTTGACCGTGCTCAAACATTGCTCGACCGCACCGTCGCGAATAACAAGGCGATGTGCATCAATACTATGAAAGTCCTCGGATGCTATGATTATGTGCGTGAATCCCTTAATAATATCAATTTATGGGATTTGGCGGACCGCCTACGAACTACAAGAGTCTATTTGAGACCCTCCATCGAGTTTCTATCAACACTACAATGGGATGGCGACATGATCACATACCGTTTGCTCAACCGCCCATTTGCCATAACTATGGAGGAATTTTGCGAGGCGATGTCCATCCCCACAAATGGAGAAATTGAACTATGCACAAGGGAGAAGCACATGAAGTATTGGGGAATGATCGCAATTGATGAGCGCAAAATATACCGCAAAGACTCACGCCTCATCTCTTCGATAGAATTAAGGTATATTCATATTATTTTGACTAATTCTATATTCCCAACAGGATAGGACACAACGGAAGTGCAAGAAATGGACATTTTTATCATGCGCTGCATGAAGAGCCATAAGCATCAACCGCATCTTGGCCACCACATCTTGCACCACCTTACATCAGTGGCCGCCGACACAAAGAATAATCACGTGGTTTCCGTGGGTTGTTATGCAACCCTCCTTGCAAACCACCACAACATAAAACTCGACGGCTTCATTGAAGTATTCGGCAACAACCGCCTTAACATGAACTACCTGGTGAACAACAATCACGTGCAAGCGGTATTCAACGCACACTCAGGAGACATAAGGTACACGTTGAAAATAGGCGAGGGAATGACCCTCCATATCGGCACGGATAAGGGGTCATTTCAGTTTGGGTACGAATCCGAACATGGTGATGATGCACAAAGCGAAGAAGAGGAACCAATAGAGGAGGAACCAACCGAGGAAGAACCAACCGAAGAGCCTATGGAGGAATCACATAGCGCATCACACCACTCATCCATCCACCATCATGACATGGCTTTCGTACGCCACCTCATTCCGCCGCGCGAAAGCACCAGCATATCAAACTCCGTGCCCGCACCTATCGGATGGGATCAAGAGCCAGCCATATCTCAGCCTCGTGAACCCGGTCCAACCGCGCGTTACGCCAACAACACACTCGAGAATCTAAAGAAACGCACACGCTACTTGGAGGAATACTTGGATAAGGTAAACAAGGCCCATGAGAATTTCTATGAATACTGCCTTTCCAAGGGAATACCATTCACACCATCGATTCCATTCACCCCACCACCCATTCGCGACGAGTAATTTGTGAGATCTTTCTTATCCCTCTCTTAATTGTTTATTTTCTTGCATTGAGGACAATACAAAATCTAAGCATGAGGGTAGGGGTAAGAAATTAGTTTAGGAATTGCATTGTATCTAGGATCATGGCATGTAGGACCCCTTATTTTTCATTTTTCGCTAGCAGTTTTACTCAATCGGGACCACTTCTCAAGGCTTAACCAAGATAAGTTGGGAGGAACGATTGAGGTTTTTATCTAGCGCGCATATAGGCATTTGCATTGATAGGAGCATGTAATTTAGGGGTAATTTGCATGTAGGATAATCAAATAGGAATTGTTTTAAATTTGAATTAGACTAAGGTTTAGACAATTGGCCATGATACCAAAAATTCAGAATTTTAAAAATAATTAGTTATCTCAAAATGAACAATTAATTGCTAACCATGAGTGTTGACCAAAAATCGCAAACCTTAGAATTTTTATTGTTGAGTAATTTATTTTTGCAAAGTCTATTTAAACTTGATAGTGTTTTAGAATACTCATTTATTATAGATAGACCCCTAGCAAAACTATGCAATAATTTCTTGTATGAATGAATACTTGGAATTGTGTGTATCCATGGTGCTTGTGACACAAAAATATTTTATTTTTCAGAAAAATATAAAAATACAAAAAAAAATCAGAAATGAGAAAAATCCAAAAAAAATAGAAAAATCAGAAAAAGAAAAAAATAGAATAAAAGATGGAGGATAAAAAGAGTACGGGTGCCTACGCAAGACTGGTTACCAATAGGCTCGAGAAAACCTCCCAAATTTAAATTCTTGTATATATTTAATTTTTCAAAAATAGTCACAAGTACCAACACACTTAGTTGTCATACTTTGCTCCAATCAATTGGGAAGGAAAATTAAAATTTATATCATTAGAATTCCTATTGATTGGAAGGGATCCATTTATAATCGAAGGGGAAATTAATACTCTCAATTTTAAGGATATTTGTAAAATAAATTGTTCAATGATAATTTTTCTAGGGCAAGCATAACGAGGTCAATCATGGGGTGAATAAATTGTTCAAGGGAGAGATCATGAATATTTTTAAGTTCTAAATTTTTATTGTCATGCCAATTGTACCAAACCTAAGCCCTAATTTGATTTTTAAACAAGACCTTGAGATTGTATGGTTTAACCTAGACCTAATCTTTGACCAGCTGGGATGTCATTGCTTGAGGACAAGCAACAATTCAAGTTGGGAGGCGTGATCAGAGTCAAAATAATGATGATTTACGTAGGGTTTTGGCTTAGGTTTTACATATTTTCTCACACTTATGTTTAATTTATTAGAGAAAAAGGCTACTGTCACCCTTCTTTATGTTTTATTGTAGAAAACAGGTTTTGGGACTGTTTTACACCAAATGGAGCTAGAATCG
The DNA here is from genome assembly GCA_028015225.1 of Carex myosuroides. Lineage (NCBI taxonomy): Eukaryota > Viridiplantae > Streptophyta > Magnoliopsida > Poales > Cyperaceae > Carex > Carex myosuroides. The sequence continues at coordinate 7,246,103 of CM051471.1, forward strand.
GGTCAATCGGGTCAGCGACGCTCATCGACTAAGTCCCTGTTACGGCCAGTATTGACCAATACGGACCAGGCCTAGCACATACCAGAAGATAGCGTTGGAACCATTTAAACCCTAACTGCCAAGGTCCTAATACGGACCGTATCACCTGATACGGCCCGTATCCGAAGGCATCTCTTGGGGAATAACTGCCGACAGCTGTTTCCAGATCAGTTTCTTAGCCCCTACTCAACCTCTACACGTCCCTACACTCCTATATAAGGCCCCTGGACAGAATGATTAGTTATCTTTGTAATTAGGGTTAGATTTGATTAAAGTGAGAAGAGAGGAGTGCTTGTAACAATGCCGTTCCGCGGCTAAGTTCCTTTTCTTAGGGCTAGGCAGTAAACCTTGTTACTCTTGATGTTTTGATATATATATTTCTGTTGATTATGATTTCTTGTTGTTGAAACAAAATGCTTTTGTGATTTACTATCTCTTCATCTAATTTCAATGATTTAGTTTGAGTCCGTTTGGGTAGTGACAGTACTTTAATGGTAAGAGAAACTATTTGTATGAGTTAGCCTCGTTGAGATCTATTAGGTTTATGTGAAGAAAACCTTAGCGGGGAAACCATAAACCAGACCAACAAAACGCGTACCAAATTCCATCATTTGCGTAAAGTAAATCGCAGTGATCTATGTAGTAATTTGGGCTATTTGAGAGATCAGACATTTGCGTAAGGTAAATCGCAGTGTCCTATGTAGAATCTCGGTGAAAGATCTGTCATTCTCGCGTAACATAAATCGCAGTGACCTATGTGGTATCTTTCATTAAACAACAACAGGAAATCAGACGCAATAGGAATATATTGTCAAGGCGGATTGAGTGGCAATGGTGTGCCGAAACCCTAGGAATTCTCATCTCTATCTTTATTTTAATTACTTTTAATTGCTTCCTAATTTACATTGATCAAAACAACATCTCTCAATTTTCAGATTTCGTCTAGCCTTTCGAAAGATTCTGATTCGATCGCTCAAAGCATTGAACCAATATTCCCTGTGGATCGACCTCGAATATACTACTCGATAGGATTGTGCGCTTGCAGTCCGAACCGATAGCATTTTCGATTTTATAAATATTAAAAGAAACATTGCTCTCTTTTGAGTGATCACCTGCCCCCTCCGCTAGCTTCCACAGGACTTTCATAAGCAATGCCTCATTGACCCGAGATAGGTCTCGGATACCCAATCCGCCCATGTGAGTAGGGGCAGTGATGGAGTCCCATGCCACATACGCTAAGTATCGTTGCCCCACCTCCTTTCCCTAAAAGAAGCACCGTATGATGGCAGTGAGCTTATTGAGTACCCCCTGAGGCAATTGTGCAGTACCGAATTAGTATAACGGAACCGATTGAAGAACTGACTTTATCATCACCAATCTGCCACTAGGCGATAAGATTCTTCCTTTCCAGAGCTGCAGCTTACTCAAGAACTTGTCAATTAGAAAAGTGAAAGCCCCCGTAGCCGTACTGAGGGGTGCTCCCAGATATTTGCCGGACTAGTCACTCCGGGTTACTCCAAGCACTATAGCCACCTCCTGACTCACCTTGACAGGGGTAGACCGGCTAAACCAGATTTCACTTTTGTCCGACCCTACTTTCTGACCGGAGATTAGTGAGAAGGCTGTCACCGCAGCCATCAGGACTGAAGCCTCTTCCGAACTAGCCTTACCAAACAAGAGAAGATCATCAGCATACAAAGAATTTGTAATAGCTGGGGCTGATGGCGCCAATTTGATACCAGCAAGCTGCCCGATGGCCGTTAGGTGAGCGAGATTCCTTGACAAGACATCCATACCTAAGATGAAGAGGTAAGGTGATAGCGCGCATCCCTGTCGCAATCCCGACCTTGGTTTGAAGAACCCATCACCCCGCCCGTTTACCACAATTGAAAATTCAGCTGATTTGACGCACATCATCAGCCATTCACAGAACAAGGGTGGTAGGCCGTATAGAGGCAGGATAGACTGGAGGTAGGACCAACTCATCCGATCAAAGGCTTTCGATAAATCCAATTTTAAGCGGAAATCTCTATTTTTGTAGGCGGCTGACTTGAAAGAGTGCAAGATTTCCCTTAGCAGTATGACATTCTCGGATATTTCTCTTCCTGGCACAAAAGCGCATTGGTTGACCGAGATGAGACCAGCAATGAGAGGTCGGAGCCTGGCAGCCAAAGTTTTGGAGATTAGTTTATAAATTACATTACACACTGAAATGGGCCGAAAGTCCGTGACTCTGGTTGGGGTGTCACACTTTGGGACCAAGACTAAGTTCGAACGCGCCAGTACCGAGGGAAGCTGCTTGTCTCGAAAGAATCCGTTTACTTGCCTCAGGACGGGTTCCCGGAATTGGACAATTTAATTCAGTTCAGTTGTTGCGTACAAAGAACGATTTCGAATAGAAATATTTGAAGGAGAGAGAAAATATATGAGAATTTGAAAACTGACTCATCTGAGAGCGGATTTTTCTCTCATGAACTCACTTCCTTTTATTAACTACACTTCTTAATTGTGTCAATACAAGAGAGAGATGTTGGTAAAATATGTAATTAGAGAAAAACATATTACAATAAATGCATTGAAAAATAATACGTTCATTTTTTTATTGATCCCAAAAAATTGAACCGAAAAACTGAGGGGATGGTTCATGCCGCGTTAACTAAAGAGCTATGTTACTCGGATACTCCACATTGGGCTCCGTACCCGTGTCGGATACGGATACGCACTCGATACGGCCCCGATACATATCTGATACGCCAGCTGGCGTATCGGCTTACGTGGCGTATCCTTAATCCTTAGATACGGTCTCCGATACGCTCTGACTGGTCTGGATACGGCTCTGACACTTCCTGATACGGTTGGGATACGTTGCACCAGCGACACTTCTGCAGAATTGGATCGTGGACCGCGCATACACCATACACCAGGGTCCACCATACACCGTGCATACACCTTTTTTAGGCAAAATTTTTTTCTTAGCCCCAGGAATCGAACTGGGGTTGTGTGGCACAAGCTCCATCAACCTTTACCACTACACCACTCTCCATTTGTTGTTAAATGCTAGTAGCATTTATATTTAATATATATTTAGACTATTTTATGGCACCATATCAAGAATTTTTTATATTTAATTTATATATAAATAAAATAAAATATATATAAAATAGGCGTATCGTATCCTTGATTTTTGAAAATTATCGTATCGCCGTATTCGTATCGTATCCGATACGATATCCGTACCCGTATCCATGCAACATAGCTAAAGAGTAAAGACATATGAGGTTAGTAGGTAACTAAAGAGAAATGAATAAATAAGGAAATAACGTAGACATTAATATAAGAGAGATTTAATTTTAAAAATTAAAGATATGATTCAAAAAAGACAAATCTTTCCCTACAATAATAGCGCCAAGCGCTAATATCATTCTTCTCATTTCATAATATTTTTGAAGTAACTCAAAAATTTAAATTTAAAATTCAAATAATATAAAAACTTATAAAACATAAATAATAAACGGACAGTTTTAAATACGCGCCGGACGGTCCGTATCATTGATGTGATGTCAAACTCAAAATTTGACTTGTACGATATTACGATGTAACTCTTGAATCCGCACCACCGCAGGTACCCGAGGACTGAGGTGCAATAGATAAATCCGGACCGTCTTTTTTACTATGGCACGAATCTCAAAACGGACCCATATAGAATCAGGTACCTGAGAGGGATTCGGATTCGTATCTCTTCATCTCGTCTTGGCTTTGTGATCTCTGTAGCTGAGAAGTGAGAAAGTGAGAACCAGATTATTCGAAGTTAATATAACTTTCTCGGGGTTTAAATTGTAAAAAGCCTCTGCTAATCATCTCAGACTTTCGCCTGTGCCACAGCTACTAGCGCCGCCACCGCCGATGAACCCATCGGTTGGACCCGCCGTGCGCGTCCTTTCCCGGGCCCCACTTCCCTCCACTACTTCTACCTCTTCTCCCTCTCTATCTATCCCCTCCTTCACCCCCTCTCCACCCGCCACGGGTCCGCCCCATGACGGAATCGTGGCTGTCGGGTTTGTCGGGAGTAGCTCCTCTACTGATCTGTCCCAGCTCATAAACCGGATTATTGATTCTAACACTTTCGGGTCGGGTCGACTCGACAGAGACTTACTTGGTGGCAATGGATTCGATTGGTTCAGGAATAGGAAGGTTAGTTATCACTTCGATGCTGAGAAGGACATTGTGTTTCTCCAGTTCTCTTCTTCTCTGTCTCCGTTGGGGTCTTGCACGCTGTCTGGTTCGAGTGACTGGGTTAACGGGTCTGTGCCCGAGGTGGAGGAATCCGAACTCGAGGATCTTAAAGGAATGCTGTTCATGTTCTCTGTGAGTTCCTATATTTCCTCTTTCATTTTTCTTAACTGTTGTCTGATTGAAGTCACGAGGCTTAGTTCATTGACATATTTAGCTTGTATCTAGTTAGGAATTCCCACTTAATTGCTGTTTCTGTAAATGACAAGGTCCATGAATTGCCTCATCAGCATCAACTCTAGAGGTTGCTGACAAATTGACAATGAATTGATCAGGTTATTAGCTAAAGTCAATTTTATAATTTAATGGATGTGTAAAATACAAAATCAATAAAATGTGATTTATAGTAGCATCAACAATAATTACTTTTACTAGCTTTTTCAATAAGAGCAAATATATTGGTGGTATACTTTGGAACAGTAAGTTAAAAACCCACCTTAAGGATCACAATCTTATTTGCAGCACTTGCATGCTTTAAGTGAGCCTATTGATAGGATAGGGATTCTTATTTTATTTTTTATTACGGACTATATTGAATGGACAAAAAATAATGAATCATGATATTACAAAATAAGGCATCAAGTTGCTTAGAATTGTAGCATAGACTTTAAATCTACCATATTTAAATTCCTTTCTTGCAGCATGCTTTATAGATACCACATATTGTCATAATAGAAGTTCACGGTTTGCAATCTATGAGCTGAATCAATGCTCTTGTGTTCATTTGCAGGTTTGCCATGTTATCATTTTTCTACACGACGGGCAACGATTTGACACTCAAATGTTGAAGAGATTTCGACTTTTGCAGACCTCAAAACAAGCACTGTCACAATCTATCAAGTTTGAAGAAAATCCAAAATCAAATTCAATTTCAGACCCTTCACTTTCCACCACTCATACAAATACATCATTGCCGCAATTGGTCCAACGTGGTCCCCATATGTCAGTTACCAGTTCTAACCTGTCGGCTTCTGCGGGTCAATCATCACCTGTTATCCTTTTTGCCTTACAAGACAATTTTTCTGATGTGTCATTGTCAACTACTGACAATGCTACCTTTGGAAAAAACGACAGTGCCTTTAGGAAACGGTTAATTGGATCCTTAGACACGCAACTGCGGTTCCTGATGAAGAAGCTGCATCTCAGTTTGCGAGTTACTGGTAAGTCAAGTTACCTGCCTCTGTTCTCACTTGATGCATCTAGGGTCGTCACTCTTATAGACCGGCCAACTAATCGGAGAGGTGAACCGCTGAATTTCCTTACTAGCCTTATTGATTCCTCATTGTCATCCAAACTAGCTTTTGATTTTTTAACTAATGAGAATACAAGCCATTTTACGAATAATGAGGAGGTGCAAGTTATACGGGATTTCATTTTCCGGCAATCAGAGATGCTGAGAGGTCGTGGAGGTGGAGCTGCGGGTAACTCAGGTTCCAATTCAATGTCTGGTGTGGGTACGGTGGCGGCTGCTGCTATTGCAGCAGTAACTTCTTCAGCTGCTGTAAAACCTGTTACAGGTATTGAGTTACCGTCCCTTGATAAATGGCTGTCAGCAAGCACATCAATCCTAAATTCATTAACTTCTCTAAAAATCAATGTTACTGAAGGCGAAAGTGAAAACAGTAATAATATAGTGGCAGCATTATCTTGCCTGGAAAGAGGTACGAATGTCAATACAAAATTTTCCATTTCGTGGTGTGAAAATGAACTTCCAAATGCAAGGGAAGTGTACTTGCGGGATTTGCCATCATTTTACCGCACCTGCACACACAAAGAGCATCTGACTAAGGCACTGGAAGCTTTCCAAGCAGCTGTTAAAGGACCTGCTGTAAGTTCCTTCATGATTAAGTTGGAGAAAGAATGCAACTCAATATGGGAAAACAGGAGGCAACAGTGCGATGTTTCTAGCTTGACAGGAAAACCATGCATGCTCCAAAGACACAACATGGAGGACAGTTCGGTAATTACAAGACAACACTGTAGCGGGTACTTCTTTTTGCATGCATGTGCATGCGGGCGGGTTAGGGCACTGAGAGATGACCCATTTGATATGGAGACTGCTAATGTGAAATTCTGTGTGCTGCCCAAGTGCGAGGGTCTCTTACCGACAGTTGAAATACCCATTGCGGATGGTGTTAGTACAGTTATGGCCGGTGCCTGGCGGTTGATGCGGGTTGGTGGTGTAGGGTATTATAAACCTGAAAAGGGTTTATTACAAATGGGCTTTTGCACTAGAGAGAAGTATCTCTTTCAATGGAAGATTAAAAACACCTCAGACAGTGATACAAATGATCAATCCTCATCAGTAGAATGCTCCGAAATGATTAAAGAAGATAGTAAGAAACAAGTTGCAGCTGATTTGGGAATCAATTCCGGTAAAGATTTTCTGAGTTCTACCACAATGAAACCCTTTTCTGAAGTTGTGGCTGGTACAGTGATGACTGATTCGGAGTTCCCTGCTCTCCGAAAAATGCACTTGAAACCTAGTATTAGCCACAAGGACACAAAACAAAACAAGTCTAGTGGTCTCCGAAATGAAGTTAAAAATGAAAAGAAAATATATTCCGGAGATATACAGATAGTTAACAATGTTGTTCCTGTAATTAACAAAGATGAGGGAACCAAAGAGAACAAATCCATGCGAGAGTTTATAGTGCGTGTTGGTTTTGAGCACGAGTGTCCTCATGGCCACAGATTCTTGCTATCTGAAAAGCACTTAAAAGGCCTCTCGCCATTTCATTCTGAGAAGGGTCAGGAAAAAGACCTGGGGAATAAGAAGGGTTTTCCGACAAAAGTGCTGCAGAGTAGCACAACAAAGGCAAACAAAATGAAGGAAGTATCAGTAAAGCACAGTAACCAACCTGTTCATATGTCCGGTATTGCTAATGAAAATGAAAAGTATAAAGATGGGGGGAGAGCATATTCTCTATTGAACCGGAAATTACCAATATTTATGAACTGCCCCCACTGTGGTCGATCTGAGAAGCAGTCCTCACAGCAGGTCAAATTTGCCGGTACCACCTCACAGCTTCAGCGAATTTTTATTGTAAGTTAGAAAGATGAAAGAAGGATTAGACTAAATTTATACAACTTTAATTTTAATGGTGAAGAATGCTATTGTACCCCATGAGTTCATGCTGCTATCCATACAAACTGGTGCAGCATGTGCTTTTTCCTCTACTGCTTTACATGCTATTTCAACCAGCCCTTGAACTTAACTTTGTGACACATAGTGGGCACAATCAGATTCACTTCTTACATGTGGATATGCATGCAGGTGACACCACCATTTCCTGTGCTACTCGCCACCTGTCCTGTTGTTCAATTTAAGGTATGTGCAGGTTCATGTTACTGTAGAATATTTGGCAAGTAATTTGAGATTTTCTTGACATACCTTTTGTTTTTGTGCCAGTAATCCTCACAATTCTTTGTCCGATCCTTGGTATTAACAAGAATCTAAAAAGTATTTCCATTAGTTCCATAAGTGCAATCTTGGATGTTTTTTTATAATTTAAACCAGACATAAAATGTGGACCATAAGTTTGGCATAATTAATTGTTTTTTTCTTAACAGGCAATTTCTTGGTGTTTTCTGTTCCTTTTGTAAAGAACCTTTATTTGTCATTTTCAGGACTCATGCTTGCCGGAGTCGGTTTCAAACCGAGAGCAGCAGTCAAGATTTGGGTTTGGGTCCAGGGTTATGTTACCGCCCGATAGCTTTCTCACACTAAAGCTTCCATTCATTTATGGTGTTGAGACGGATAACGGTAGTCTGTACCCGCTTAACCCATTAGACCAACCGGAGCGCACTGCATGGCTGGTCGAAGGAACTGCCTTGCAACTCATCTCGATTGGGAACTTCCCTGCTGTTGTGTGAAAATAATAAAAGTTGAGGTTAAAGTGGGTTTCTAAAAGGAACTAATGTTAACCAGACTTGCTTTTAATGTGCCGAAGGTGAGGACAAGACCTTTGTAATGCATGCGAAATATCAAAAAGGACGATAAATTATATCCATGCCTCTCATTTTCTTATTTTCTCAGAAGGTTCCCAGACTACCCATCTCACAGTTTCTCTGTGTTAGAGAAAGAAAGAATCAAATAATTTTTTTTTTTGGGCCTCTCGGTATAAGATAATTCCTGGTTTTATTGGAGTACATGTCTTGAGGTCCTCTTGGTTAGGGGTGATTAATGAGCGAGCATGAGCGAGTTGGGTATGCTCATATTCGGCTCATTAGCTTAATGAGCGAGCTAGAGCGAGTTGTTAATGAGTGAGTTGTTAATGAGCATGTTGTTAATGAGCGAGTTGCTGAGCGAGTTACCGAGTTGTTTTCAATACATCATTCAAAAATTAATTTTCATTTATAGAATTTAATAAATTGTCCATGAGTAAGTTTAATAAAAAATTATTCATAAGCAAATTAAACAATACATAATTTAACATAAAATTGTCCATAAGCAAATTAACAAAATCAAACAAACTATCTTCTTGTCGTTCTCACGGCTTGTCACGTACCTACAAATTTGCATTATCAAAACAATAATAAAAATATAGAATTTAGAAATATACAAACAGTACAAAATGAATGGATATACTAACAAAATGAATGAATATACTAACATAATTTAGAAATATACTAACCCAGTACCATACCATATATGCCTAATATGAATGAATAAGAATAGCTCAGGAATAGCTCAGGATTATACTAACAGTAACAAAATGAATAAGAATAGCTCAGGAATATATCAGAAGCCAATCCAGTACCATACTTTATATGCCTAATATGAATGAATACTAAATTAGCGAGTTGGGGTACGCTCATGCTTGGCTCATTTCTTAATGAGCTAATGAGCGAGTTATGAGCGAGTTGGGGTATGCTCATGCTCAGCTCATTAAGTTAATGAGCGAGTTATAGCGAGTTGCTAATGAGCGAGTTATTAATGAGCATTTAGCGAGCGAATTATGAGCGAGTTACGAGTTGTGAGCGATTTACTCACCCCTACTGTTGGTTGTAGGGAGCACAAGTTTCAATGTCTCATGCTCTGCACATGTGAAAAAATGGATTATCGTCATTAATGATGATTTTATTTTTATTCTAATGTTTCAGTTGGTCGGGCATACATTTGGATATTGTGCTATTTCAGTTTTAAAAGGGCACTGGGTCAGCATATCAATTGTTTATGATAAGGTAAGAAGATTCATTTTGTTGTGATTTTTCTTTTTAAATTTTAATGGATTTTTCTTTTAAAGACAATACCATAAAAAAATGCTGTATCTCCTTAATCAAAATACTGACGTATTGCTGTGGAGTCCCTCAGACTATTAATAATATACTGCTTGGTACCAAATTAAATGTCAAAATTTTCTTAGTTTCAGTTTGTTTTCAATCTTAATTTGTGGTTGTTCAATGAATATAAGGCGGCACTAAATGCCAACTATTGATTCTTTGGTATAAACCATTTGATTTGTGGTCCTTGTCTAATTTCATGTCATGTAAAATTAATGTCCAAACAAATATTTCCTTTGACAGTATATTTGTAATCAGGTATACTTTGTTTATAGGAGGGAACTACTTGAACCAGATCATTGTTACAAGTGTTGCGGATTAAATTTCAATTATTATGGTGCTGGTGCTTTCATATAGTTAAATGAGCTTACGGTTCGGTTGCACTATCAGCTTTACATCACCAAGCGGGCACACAATGAAGATTCATGCTTGGGTATACGGGATCATATCACATGTTAAGAGGCTGGGATGCAAAATTTTATGCATTATTATGTACTTCAATATTAGTTTGATGAATGAATTGCTCAATGTAGAAAGAAAAATTGCTATCCCTAGCCTTGCTTCTTTTTTTTCCTTTTTTTTTTCTTGCATTGAGATGGAACCTACAAGCCCCTTAATTCCTCCAACGGAATAATCAACTAATCAAGTCGAGGGATGCGCCCCTTTTTTCTATCCCTCGTTCGTGACAGTTAAAATTTTCTTCTGTTCCATGCTTGAATGATTGTGTTGGTAAAAAAAAATGTAGGATTAAAAAAATTATGTTTTATTGTATTTTTGTTAACTATTCTTACACTTTATGTCATGTATATTTTATTTACATCTAAAAAAATATTTATCCTTAACATGACTTTAAATTTTTTATTTCTATTAGTGTAATATATAAATATTTTTATTGTTAAGTATAAATATATAATCCAGTTTCTTAAATAATACATTTAAATAATTAATTGGCTAAAAGCAACACGAGAAGACAACATTTTAAAACGTTTTTTTAATGAGCTGTAAAAATGCATATGAATTAAAATTTTAAAACGTCATATTAGAAAATCTGTATTTTATTGGAATCACTTTTAAAATATTTTAAGAAACATTTATTGATCATACATGTTAATTGAATAAAATAAAATTTAAGTTATCAATACCCAAATGTCTAAAACTATTAAACTAAGGTTCGTTAGAATTACAAAAAGTTCTTATAAGTTTTATTATTTCTTTTAAGTTGAAAATTTCAGAACACGTAAAGTTTCTGCGCATAAAAGTTTAATACTCTTTCAAAAGATTATATTAAGAGTGAAGAAAATGGAACAAAAATTTAATACTCCGATAAAGAAGTGATCTCTGGAGAGTTGGTAGTATATTGTTTAATTCGGTTAGAGTTGGTTTAAGATCATTTTTCGTTATTAAATTTTTCGAATTACCTCCTGACCAAGAACTATTCATATTAGGTGAGATGGTAGTGGTGATGGTTGCACTGAAAGTATTGGTATATCATCTCCCTATTATAAATGTTATTTTCATAAAAATTATATCATAATTTGTAATTACTGTACAATAAATAAACATATATTGTCCATAATATAATACTATATTTAAATATTTGTTAGGTGACAAGACCATCAATACACAATTCAAATTGATATTCCATAAAGAGTGTTAGGTTTCAATATATTTTAAATGTGCCACATTACTTATTTCATACATCGGATTCAATTCCTCTTTCCTTATTTATTTTGATCAGATAATTCTTGTATTTTGCTTCTCTCTCATTTAAAGGAATTTGTTTGACTTACCGAAGGTGCAATACGACACATTTTTTTAAAAATCATCTATCATCGAGACTAAACCAGTAACCACAAACGGTTGAGATCCATCAGCAGCAAGACCCTGTCCAAATCCAAACGTTACGTCATACACCGGGAACATTCACGAACATGTAAAAACCAACCTCCGGCGCGTTGAATTCAGATCCAGTGCAATACCTGACCGTGTAGAATGAGATCTTGATTCATCCGTTTTAATCTAGCACGAATCTCAAAACGGACCCCTATAATCCCAATGGTCGCCGAATTTTGACTCGGAGGGAGTATTCTATCCCTGTGGTACTCTCTCCCGGCGCTTTAGTCACTTGTCTCATCTGAATACTTACCCATTGAGGTAACATGATATTTTTTGTTTAGATCCGGACCGTCCGATCAGAATCAGGGCCAATCCGGTGGATGCACGGGATCTTTCAATATGCGTACAGTTTCTGATCGAACGGTCCAGATCTAAACAAAAATATTGTGTTACCTTAGGTAATTTGGATGCCACTTATCTAGCATCACTTGTGTGGTGGGCTCACTGCGCCACGCAAAACACCTCAATTTCTCTCCATTTGGCGATAACTGGAGCCGGGGATGGATACTCAGGCGGGAGTAATCCGGCGGCTCCAGCACCTCCAATCGACTCTCTCGGCTCATCCACAACCTCCCCTCCCTTCCTCCTCCTTCAATCTCTCCGCCACCGCCGCAACTTCCAAAAAGGCCGTCGCCGTGCTCAAAGGAAACTCTCAGGTCCAGGGCGTCGTCACTCTTCTACAGATATCCGATGGTACCTCTCTCTCTCTCTCTAGTATTTTGGGATGGTTCAATTGGATAATTGGGCATATGACAAGGAGAACCACTATGACTAGCATTACCAGACAGTTCAATGGGGAAACTTGGCAGTTATGACTTGGGATTATTTGATGCGACCTGAAGGATTTAGCAAGCAATTCGTTGAATACCTGCTCGGCACAACTAGAGAAGGATTTCTGTTTTCTAGGAGCTTCACCTGAATATACAGCCAATGACCAAATAAGAAAGAAGAAACCGACATTACCAAAGTATCAATCACAGCCATAAATCATAACCATGCACTTAAAGCCTCTTCTGAGAAGAAAATATAAAATAGTAAATTGTGAAATAAAATTGGGAACAATTTAGAGGAACTTAAGAGAATGCATATCTCAAGTGGCTTTGTTGCCCACAGAAATGCAATCCATTTGTGCTTGCACAGGATAGTTGTGGGCCTCATACTCCATTAAAAGATGCATTACCATACTTTTTTTTTTGCTTCACCTCCACTGAGAACTCAGGGTTCAATTAAAAACACTATTTTACAAGACAAACTGACATCTTTGGATGCTGGGGCATTCACATATTTTTGGTGGTTCTAAAACTTTACATATACCACTGCAACATTAGAGGCTTTTCTCTTATATAGATGAATAGTTTTTTAATTGTGTTGTGTATATGTGATGATTTAACATTTTGAGACGGTTGTACATGCAATTGTACCAAGAAAAGAAAGCAAAAAAATGAAATACTAGTGGGTATGAACAGAGGCTAATTTTTAGTTTGTCTGGTACGACAGTGTGGTCATGTGACCTTAGTTTGATATGCCGGGTGGTGTACTTATTGAGAACTGGACATGCTCTAGTTTTATTATTAATTCATAGAAGCAAAATTGAAGCATCGAAAATCACACGTTCAAGAGATTAATTGAATGGTGAATGAATTTTTTTGTTCTATACTCAATGGTTGTGTTTTCTTTTTTGTGCTCTTCTTGTAGGTCCCACAACAGTGAAAGTCCGGGTCACTGGGCTAACTCCTGGGCCCCATGGGTTCCACCTTGTAAGTGCTTGATTCACATTGTCTACTTCTTCTATTTTGTGTTGTTTTTAGTTCACTTAATCATTCTTCATAAATATTTCAGCACGTGTATGGTGACACCACAAATGGCTGCATATCAACAGGTACCTTTGCCAAGGTGCACAATTTTTTTTTTATCAATTTGTCCTCATTTTTTACCCATTCTCAATTTCTTCTCAATCATGTGATTATGCACCAAATTTCTCAGGAAAAAAAATTTAGGCAATTCATAGTCAAACTAGTAGTTGTGTCATTTCACTTATGTTAGGACTTTTGCCAGTAAAAATACTGAAAATTAAATTATTTATTCTTGTTCTACCAAAACCAAAGAAGTAATACAATGACCCGCTTTTACTGGTACTAGAAAGTCGCATGGTAGTTCAATGACACCAATTTATACTTCACATATTTGGCTCTGTATACTTTTGTTGAAGTTTTAAAACTGGATTTATACGAGTATTATTGATATGATAATTGTTTGTAGGGCCTCATTTCAACCCAAAAAAAATGAAACATGGTGCTCCGGAGGATGAAATTCGTCATGCTGGTGATCTGGGAAATATCATTGCTAATTCTGAAGGTATGAATAAATTTAAAAGACAACTTCTTTTTGATTGGGAGTATGGTTTCTTTAATTTTGTCTTCCTTTCTGTAGGAGTTGCTGAAGCAACCATTGTTGACAATCAGGTATTACTGATTAATTGGTCAATGTGGTGAGTATTACCCTTTATTACAGTGATCATCATTTAATAATAGTTTATAATTTGATTAAGATTCCATTAAGCGGCCCAAATTCGGTGATTGGAAGGGCATTTGTGGTTCATGAGCTAAAGGATGATCTGGGTAAAGGTAATTATACTTCAAATTAGTAAACAAACTAGAAGTTTTCTCTATTATCTTTGTTTAGGTCTAATCTTTGAGGGACTGTATTCTTGACAGGAGGTCATGAACTGAGTCTTACCACTGGAAATGCTGGAGGGAGATTGGCTTGTGGTAAGTTTATTTAATTTATGTTCAATATCTATTTGTAAATTGATTAGCTGATTTCTATAGTTTATCCGGAGAGCAGTACTTAAATTTATTTTATCAAAGATAAGTGGATTACATATTAACTGATGCATCTTTGGTTTGTACTAAGGCTGTATGGTACATGCCAATGTTAGGTTTGAGACATGAGAATCCATTTGAACACAAAATCAAATAAAGAGAAGGGAAAAAAAAAATCATTATGTAGCTTGTATGGATAAATCCAGGGTGGGTACATAAATACTGGTTCTACTCAGTATTGCTGACATCAAATACTAAATTTATTTTGTTGACTGCTGTAATTGTACTGACTAGTACTAATTCACCAGCATGTAACCCAATACTCCGAACTACCTCATTTTTGTATCATTTTCTTTTTTCAAAATGCAATTATTCTATTATATTTGCAATATGCCTAGTATTTTCGTATTTGTCTTCCTGTCTACACATGTTACGGTTATTTGAAGATAAAAACCTTACTAAAGGAGCAGTTAAGTCATACAAATCATTTATTGAAAAAATTTCTTCTCAAGAATATTTTATTTGTTGTTTTGGGTTTATTGCGAAATAAATGTCCACTATTTTGGTCAAACATGTAATGCATTTGCTGCTAAAAGAATATAAATTACTTACTAATTCCTACTTGAATTTAACTTTTGTATTACTCTAGGAAACAAATGATTTATTAACAGGAGTAAAGTTGTTAAAATTCAAATTTATATTCCACCAAAAACTCATGCAAGACCCAAACTTAAATGGTTTCTACATTGGTAAAATGCTTAATTTCAGCACAGTATTCAGTAAATTTTACATTGACTTTGTACTTCGATTTTGTTAATGGTGCAGGAGTAGTTGGTTTGACTCCGCTAGAGTGATCATTCTGTTAATGCTGTTTTTTTTGTTCTGTAATTTTGATCGAAATTTCTCTGTATTATATCACTGTTTAAAGGATAACAGCTTTTATTTTCTTTTGGACCTTAGAAATAAAACCTTTAAGACACAAATAAAACATCAAAAGCAAAAAAGGCAGAGATTTGAATAAAAATTTATTATGATTAGACAAATCAGCTCTAACTCTGATCTTCTCATTATTGTTATAAAATACACTATCTAAAGCACTATATCTCTGTCAGGAACTCTGTTTGTGCTTTTTAAAAACATTTTTTTTGTAGAAAGTGCTTTTAATAACTTTTTGTTTACTGTTTCTTACAATTCTTCTATACGGTAATTCATGACAAGATTAGTGCCTGACTAATAAACACTGAAATTAAGGGTTAAAATGGTTTGGATTAGGTGCTAATAATGCTGTACTCGTTTTCATGTCTGGATTCCATTAGGTGAACGGATACGGATATATGAATACTAAACGGATGCCTAAATTTAAAATTATATCCACACCAATGGCAATATGGTATCATAGATATGAATACTAAATGGATTTCGATATAATATTGACACTATCGATAAATTTACAGGTAACATAAACTTTGAAAATACAATATTGATGACTTGCGTATATTATTTGCTATTTATATTTTGAAGGATAGCAAGTATACAAAATATGATAAGTGACTTTGCCAAATATATATATAGAGTGAGGCTACGGTACTATGCATAGCACAGTTAGGTCCGTGCTACGGCTCAATATTTGAGTTTTCAAAATTCTAACAGTCGATCCAAACCGTTTAACATGATTATAAAATGAATATGTACTTGCAAACCAAATTTTACATTTTCTCGAATTTTTTTCCTATTTTTTTAGATAGGTAGAAAATCACTTGATCTGAAAATTCTGGACCATCCAAAAACAGTGATTTTCTACCTATCTAAAAAATAGTAAAAAAATTCGAAAAAATATAAAATTTGGTTTGCAAGTACGTATTCATTTTATAATCATGTTGAACGGTTCGGATCGACCATTAGAATTTTGAAAACTCAAATATTGAGCCGTAGCACGGACCAATCCGTGCTATGCATAGCACCGTAGCCTCACTCATATATATATATATATATATATAGTGGCTAATATCAAAACGTTTGTTCCTGGACTCAGGAACATACAAGTCTTAAACCGTCCGATCTATTTTAGGATTCGTGCTTGATCAGATCTGCTGGTGTCGCTGATTTGAATTGAGCGGAACGGAAAAATTAGAAATTTCGCTCAATCCACTCTTACACGAAACTGGATCGGTCCATTTCTTCTCCGCTAACTCTCTCTCTCTCTCACGCGTGTCAGGCGATTTACTGGACTTTCTCCTCCGCCAACCTCCGCCAACTTCTCCAGCGACAACCGCTGCTCTCTCTCCTATCTATCGGCGAAGCTCTTCTCTCGGTTCTCTCCACTCAGCTGAAACTAGGGTTAGCTAGCGACAACCTCACGAGTTCGTTCAGGGTCTTGTGAAATTGGTAAACTCTCTCTCCTCTCTCTTTAAATTTCTAAAATTGGTAACCTCTGACAAGTAATCTGCACAAAAACTGGATATAGCTCTGAAATTGGTAACCTCTAAAATTGGATATAGCTTTGGATTTACACAAAAACTGCACAAAACATCACATAATCTGCACAAAACCTGCACCAAAATGAACCCTATTGTTTCTTAAAATCACATAATAGTAAATTTGAATACTATGCCCTCAAAACAAGTCTTCTTCATCCCCATAAATTGCATCATATTCATAATTTTCATCATCTTCACTTATAAATTCAGATTCATCTTCGCTCGCATCTTCTATGGAAATAGGTTCGTTTCTTTTACGCTTGTCTTTTTTTATGGAAATTGTCTCTTCTCTTTTACTTGCCTTTTCATCATCTTCTTTCTAAAAATAAGGTAATAAGTATCATTTAAACTTAAGCATAAACAATTAAAGAGAGAAAAGAGATAACAAACAATTAAACAATAATTACTTTTGGACATTTTCTCATGTTATGGCCCATTTTTTTATGGCAATAACTACAAGTCCTCATCTTCTTGGCATCTCTTACATCAGCCGAAGCCTTAAATCGCTGAGGTTTTCTTCTGCCCTTACATTGTGAAACCGGTAGATCATTGAATTTCAGACCATCCTCTTTCTTTATAACTTTCACTTTTGGTTCATTTTCCTCATTTTCACCATGGACTGCTTGTATTAACACCTCGATCAGACCATCCAAATGTTCCCAAGCTAAATCATATGTTGTAGTACATTAGGCATGCTCATGATTGTATCTATTCGCTTACTTAGGGCGTTACGCTTGACAGATTGTAGGTCATTCCCTTCAAAACAATGATCATTAATACCTTTCTTTGCGTTTGCATTAGCATCACGGGTCCACCTATTGAGAATGTAATGTTTAGACAAAAATGGCTCCATCCCCACATGTCACATCACCAAAAGTGCATGAGAACATAAAACTCCTTGATACGAAAAGCCTTTGCACTCGCAATCAGCCTTTGCATTGGTTAGATCAATGCATACCATGCGATTTGGTTTGAACCAACTGTACTTGTTGGATTTCAATATTGCTGGACGAACCTCATAGAGTTTTTCTCTCTCGACCTCACGAACTCGAAGTGCAATAGTCTTCGTTATTTTGCTCCTTAAAAGTTTGAAAATGTTTCAAGTGTAAGTTTTCGTGCTTCAACCTCTACTGCATCACCCGACAATAGTGGTGGCATCTCATTCATTGTTCGAAAATTCTCATCACTCTCTCTCTCATAAACCCCTTCTATTATTTTTTTGAAATCTTGTTGTAAATTCATACAAGGAGGTATTAGATCCCAACCAGATCTTTGTCGCCGCATTCATACTTTCAGATCTCTGTGTAGTACTCATTCCCGCACAAAACGACTCACAAAAGTATGTCGGTGCCCATTCATCATGTCTTTTAAACATATTCTCCAAGTGACAATTATCTTCCATCTTGTACTTTTTAAGTGTGGCATGCCAATTTGTTTCAAAATCTGAAATTGTCAAACTGAAATCAATAACCGCGATAAATTCATTTTGAAACCCTTTGATAGATCCGTATAAAATCCCCAAATGCTCCCGCGCCTTTCTTAACACATGCCATATGCAAACTCTATGCACGGTATCTCCTCCAAAACACCACCTCAATTGCCGCTTTCATCGCCGGATCTTGATCGGTAAAGATAGTCTTTGGTTTATTTTCACCCATTACTTTCAACCATGTTTTGAACAACCAACCAAACGTTGTCTTCTTTTCATCTCTAATTAGGGTACAACTGAAGAATACTGATTGTTGGTGATGGTTGACACCAACAAATGGAGCAAAAGGCATTCTGTACTTGTTGGTATTGTAGGTTGTATCAAATATGATGACATCACCAAACTCTCGATATGCTCTCCTTGAACGGCCATCTACCCAAAATATGTTTTTTGCAACATTATCTTCATCGGGTTTGACTTTGAAGAAAAATTCAGAATATGTTTATTGCCTAAGCCTAAAGAAGTCCAACATCGCATTAACATCAACCCCAACTAGACTCTTCTTCACCTTCGTAATGTGATTGCTAACATCTTTTTTACTGAAATGTAGATTCTCTTTACCTCCGGACTTGTTCGCAATGAATTCTCTAATTTGGTTGGCACGGACATTTTGCTGACTCAACAACTAGATTTGAGTCCTATCTTCCATGGAAATATGTTTATGAGATTTTAAATGGCGTCTTTTCGATGGAGTGTTTGGCACTAACTGATGATTATGATCTTTGTGGACGCTCGTTATCCTCCAAACGCCATTCTTATGCATCCTAACATGGCATAAAGCTTTGCACTCACTTCTTTGCATCGATCTTTTTTTTTCGGGAGTCTTTTCAATTAACCCACCAATCGTCTCCTCCATTTGCTTCTTTTGTTTTCTGGTTTTCCCTTCTTTCTAACAAACCATTCTCAATGTGGTTTTCATTCCTTTTGCATTTATGTAGCATGCTTGCTTACGAATACTAAATCCATTAATGTATCCGTATGTGTTGTAAAAATCGTAAGCCTCTTTTTCACTAGCAAACTCCATCTCTTCATGAGGCTCGATACTTTCCTCTCCTTCTCCATTTATTATCATATCTTATATTTCATCTACTTCCAAATCATCCATTTATCTACAAAAGAATATAATACTTACAGTAGTTGAATTTAATATGTTCTAACCATGTCACTAAGAGTTACAAAAACAACATTATAAGCCCTAGCCATGTCACAATTTTGCATTTTGGTCCTTTCTAAATATATGAACACATAAAAAAGTTGCTAATAATTTGCAATACATAAACCTGAGCCAAGCTTGAGGGCTACAATGTTAGGTAGTTAATTCTAGTTGTGACTCATAAACCTAGGTCCATTAACAAGATATTAGCAAGATGAAAAAAAATGATGAAGTAGAACTAGTAAGGAGATACAAAAGCTCCCAAAATATCCATAAACTTAGGTTCAGCATCTTTACTATGTTAGTACTGATTTCCTAAAATATCTTACAATTTCTCAAAATTTGCACAAACATACCTCACTTCTATTTTTAAGTTATATCCTGACTGACTAAAACAAAACCAGCAAACTAAGTACCAATTTTAGATTTTTCTAACCCTAATCAGAGGTTACTAATTTCATATTTTTCTAACCTAGTTTCAGCGCTTTACAAAATTGCTATGAACATTACGAAAAATAGAGAGAACAGGAGAGAGGAGAGAGCGCTTACCAATTTCACAAGAACCTGATCGAAGTCGTGAGGTTGAACCTGCTGACAATCGTTTCAGCTGGGAGGAGAGGACTGACAGAAGATTTTCGCCGAGAGAGAGCAGCGGTTGTCACCGAGAGAGGAGAGTAGCGGAGGAAAAATGACTGTATTTTGGGAGAAATGGCTGGGTTACGCGGGAGAGAGGGAGAGAGAGAAAGGAGGGAGGGTTCAAATGGCTGGATCGCATAACATTCCGTTATGTTTTTTTAAATCAGTGACACTAGTAGATCTGATGAGGCACAAATCCTAAAATAGATCGGACGATTTAAAACTTGCATGTTCTTGAGTCCAGGAACAAACGTTTTGATATTAGCCACACACACTATATATATATATATATATATATATATATGAAAAGTGTGGTTATGGTGACATATTATTGGTTCGTGCTAATTATTTGCTATTTATATTGTTGAAGGATAACAAGTATACAGAATATGAAAAGTGACTTCGCCAAAATATATATATGAGTTGGCTATGGTGCTACGCGTAGCATAGAGGGCCTCTGTGCTACGGCTCAATATTTGAGTTTTCAAAATCCTAACGGTCGATCTGAACCGTTCAACATGATCTCCATATGAATATGTACTTGCAAACCAAATTTTACATTTTGTAGAATTTTTTTACTATTTTTTTAGATAGGTAGAAAATCACTTGATCTAAATGGTACAGAATTTTCAGATCAAGTGATTTTCTGCCTATCTAAAAAGATAGTAAAAAAATTCTAAAAAATGTAAAATTTGGTTTGCAAGTACATATTCATATGGAGATCATGTTGAACGGTTCAGATCGACCGTTAGGATTTTGAAAATTCAAATATTGAGCCGTAGCATGGATGCCCTCTATGTTACGCGTAGCATATTAGCCAGATTATATATATATATATATATATATATATATATATATATATATATATATATATATAGTAAGGCTACGGTGCTTTGCAAAGTAAACAACCCTCTTTACTTCGGGCCACTTTTTCAATTTGCAAAACTCAAACAACCGATCCGAACCGTTCAACATGTTCTAAATATTGAAATGTGCTTGGAGACCAAATGTTACATTTTTTTGAATTTTTTTACTATTTATTAAGCCACTTTAAAAATTGCTGATCCAACGGTGAACAGTAAAAATAGTAAAATTTTCTGGACCACCAGATCAGACTTTTTCAAAGTGGCTTAATAAATAGTAAAAAAATTCCAAAAAATGTAAAATTTGGTCTCAAAGCACATTTCAATATTTAGAACATGTTGAACGGTTCGGATCGGTTGTTTGAGTTTTGCAAATTGAAAAAGTGGCCCGAAGTAAAGAGGGCTGTTTACTTTGCAAAGCACCGTAGCCTTATTATATATATATATATATATATATATATATATATATAGAGAGAGAGAGAGAGAGAGATGAGCTATGGTGAGACGTGGAGTAAAACAAGTTTTTACTCCATGGTACTATATTTCCATTTTGAAAATCCAAACAACCGATCCGAACCGCTCAACATGTTCTCTATATTGAAATGTGCTTGGAGGCCAAATTTTACATTTTTTTGAATCTTTTTACTATTTATTAAACCACTTTGAAAATCGCTGATCCGGTGGTCCAGAAATTTTTACTGTTTTTTTATTGTTTACAGTGGATCAGCGATTTTCAAAGTGGCTTAATAAATAGTAAAAAAATTCCAAAAAATGTAAAATTTAGTCTCCAAGCACTTTCAATATAGAGAACATATTGAGCGGTTCGGATCGGTTGTTTGGATTTTCAAAATGAAAATATGACGCGGAGTACAAACTTGTTTTACTCCACGTCTCACCATAGCTCATCTCTCTCTGCATATATATATGAAAAGTGTGGTTATGGTGCTGTACATATTATTGGTTCGTGCTAATTATTTGCTATTTTTATTGTTGAAGGATAACAAGTATACAAAATATGAAAAGTGACTTTGCCAAAAAAAAATATATATATGAAAAGTGTGGTTACGGTGATGTACATATTATTGGTACGTGCTATGAATTTATATTTTTATTTTCAAAATTCAAACAATTAATTTAAACTGTTCAACATAATCTCTGTATGACAATGTACTTTGAGATCAAATTTTACATGTTTTAAAAGCTTTTGACTATTTTTTAGATAGAGATGGGACGGTAGTACAGTTGCCTAGGGAAAAAAAGTCTTAGGACTGTGGCTACTCAAAACTTGAGAGTTCTAGCTCCGCTCACAATTTCGTAACCTCTGCGAAGATTTCAAAAAGACTATTTTTAGATAAGTAGAAATCACTACTTTTAGATGGCCTAGAATCTTTAGATAAGTAATTTTTTTTATCTATCTAAAAAGTAATATTTTTTTAAAAGAATGTAAACTTTGGTATTCATGTATATTTTCATATGAAGATCATGTTGAGCAGTGCGAATTGACTATTTAGATTTTGAAAATGAAAATATAAATTCATAGTATGAACCGTGCGAATGGATCATTTAGATTTTGAAAATGAAAATATAAATTCACAGTATGAAGTATGAACTGTTATGTAACATGCATATCATCATAGTCGCACTCGAATATGAATTATGAAGGTTTTCAAAAAAAAAAAAAATAGGATCTTTAATTAATAGGAAATTCGGATATCCATAACCATATCTACTCTACTGAGGTTATGACTTTTTTGAAATAGTGGATTGGTCCAACAATTTTCTTAAAATGAAATCCATACAGTGTCTCAAATAGTACCATACTCAGGTACTAGTTTGGGAGCGAGATCTTAATGTAGAATACTACTGTCTGTCGAATGTCGATACATCAAAACAAGAACCAACAAGTCTAATTACATCAATTTCCTTAAACCATAACTGTGTAAAGAACATTTACCAATCCATCTATATAACCAAAGTTTAGTATTACTACCATTTCTAACTGCTCTGTTTAAACCAATCTCTATAGTATTTTTTGCCAGTAAAATATTCTTCCAAAAGGAAAGGGCAATTAGCTAAAGCACTTCCTTCATATTATCCTATCAAATTTGTTTAATTAAATTTCCACCACTACGACTAATACTTTAATAGGACTATAAATTATCCAAATTTGTATCTGCATCATTTTTTCTATATTTAATAATTATCTGTATACGCGTCTGCAAAGATACTAATATTTCATTTATAAATAGTTATACATTTATTTGGAGGATTTAAGAAATAAATATTCATTTCTTTCTTAGTCCTAAATAATTTAAGTTCATTGTTAAGTATTTTCAATTTTTACGAGATTTGAGCAGAATTTTTTTTAGATAAGTTTAAAAATCGAGCTTTCGTCTTTGACGTAAAATTTTGTGCATAACCATATCACTATTTTTTAAGATTAACCATTTCTAAAAATTCGTGCTCAAATTCGTGCATAACCATTTCACTATTTTTTAAGATTAAAAATGAGAATCAAACCCCTCACGTTTAAGCATTCACTAAGAATCCCATCCTGATTTAGAACAATTTGATCAGATTTTATCCAAACTTTTCCAATTTCAGCTTTACTAAAAATACCAAGACATGGAAGGTTTTAAATTAATTTATTAGTTAATGTTTATTTTCTTCTCCTATGCAATAAACAAATATGGTACAATTAGTTTCTCCGCTCTCTTTTCTTCTTTACCTCATTGTATAATTCTTTTTCTTTTTTCAAACTCTTAACTGAAGTCAGAATGGTATTAGCAACGCTCAAATAATAAAATGCACATACAATTTGGTCGTTTATAAATAAATAAATAAAAAGATACAACTTAGAATACCCGAAATTTTTATTTTTAACATTTTAAAGAATTAAATTAATAAAATAACCACCGTTTCTGGTCAATTCCATATTTAACACGGCCGCAGAACACCGGAGCGGACCCATTTGGGGGCCGCCGCAGAATGCCGGAGCGGACCCCCATATGGGTCCGCAGAATGCCTGAGCGGACCCGGGTCCGCACTATGCCGGAGCGGACCCTTTTTTTTTTTTTCTGATGAAGTTGATTATGATTTTGTTTTGGAAATTTTTATCAAAAATGTAAAGTTTGTACTGGAAGTTGTGTGTAATTACTTATGTTTGAAATGTCGTTTAATCTGAAATTGTTGTTCGTCGTTTGTTTGATCAAAAGAAACATTACAATAGAACAATGAGCCACGACACATGGAGCGCATGGAGCGCACAATGGCATGTCTATGGAAATCAGTCGGAATGGCCTCAATACGATGGCCCGGTCCTTGTTCCAGAGAAAAGAAATATTGTTGTGGGCAGAAGACAGCACGACAGAATTCCGATGTGGATGGACGTTCTACATAATAGGAGAAGAGGACACCAAGCTGGCCGAGATACACAAGAAAGACAAAACAGAGCTGCTCGAGCTGCACGAGATTGAGAGTTAATGTTGTTTTTTTTATTGTACTCGTAAAAATATTGTTTATTTTCGGTTAATTAGACGTATTTGTAATTTCCGATAACATTAACATTGTTCTATTGTATGCTTCTTTATATGGCTCATTGTTCTATTGTAATGTTTCTTTTGATCAAACAAACGACGAACAACAATTTCAGATTAAACGACATTTCAAACATAAGTAATTACACACAACTTCCAGTACCAACTTTACATTTTTGATAAAAATTTCCAAAACAAAATCATAATCAACTTCATCAGAAAAAAAAAAAAAAAAAAGGGTCCGCTCCGGCATAGTGCGGACCCGGGTCCGCTCAGGCATTCTGCGGACCCATATGGGGGTCCGCTCCGGCATTCTGCGGCGGCCCCCAAATGGGTCCGCTCCGGTGTTCTGCGGCCGTGTTAAATATGGAATTGACCAGAAACGGTGGTTATTTTATTAATTTAATTCTTTAAAATGTTAAAAATAAAAATTACGGTTAGAATACATCAAACATGTTGAGCTGCATATTCCAATAAAATATGAAATCTTGAGATATTCCTAAATTACCTTTATACTTTTAAACAATTTTCTCTTGTGATTGGGCAACTCAGTATCTAAGCATATCTTTGATGCTACTAAGTTTCAAATAAATTATAATTTGCTAAGATGAAGACGGACATATCCAAGTATATTTCCATGTGTATCAAATACATATGATTATATGTAATATAAAAAATATATTTCTTTTACTTGGTTCTTGCTAGTACACATATACATGTCGGTGGAACATATACATATTCACGTGGGTATCACGTTGAACGGTTCAGATCGACCATTAGAATTTTCAAAATGAAAATATAGCTTCATAGTATGGACTAATTCGTGCTATGCATAGTATCATAGACCCACTCAAATTTAAATATATCATCCTCTCATGAAACATTGAATAGTTGTCCTCCATTCACTAATTAATCAATTACCAAACCTAAAACAATTCCTGACATGTGGTACCAATTCTCCAACTTAGAAACATGAAGCCAGTTTTTAAATATTATTTGTCAAGTCAAATTAAATGAATGACACCTTGTGTCTTTAATTTTATTTATGTCACAGTACATGCTTGCTTCTCCTCTCAAACTCCAGCAGGTTATCTGTTTCTTTCCACTTCTCTTGGTGGAATAGCACGTTGTAAGATTATTCATTTCCGTGCACTGTTTTTGGTATCTTCTTGATAGCAAACTGATTCCCAAAAGAAAACTGGCACTAAATTTACGGTAATATTTTAACGGAGTAGTTTTGACTTAATGCAGCGCAGGAAACATGTGCAGCGCGCTGTTTTGATTATATAGTCTGTGCGCTGCATGAAGCCAAAACAGCTCGCTCTGTTAACATCTTTACATTTACCATTCTCTCAAGCAAATTCAATATCTGTTGAGCAATTTACCAGTGAGAATTTTCTACATTATTCTGATGTCTGAATAATCCAACATAGTTGTAGTGTGAAATGATATCTTTTCACAGTATAGTTGATTAGTTATTATATGGCAAAAAATGTTGAAAAGTCAAAGTCCTGGTTTTGGTGACAACAATGGTTGTTTATTTATTATCAAAATTTGAATAAACAAATGCGAAAACAAGTGCGAATAAAACCTTTCTTTTCTTTTGTCTTTTATTCAAAATATGCTTAAAAGTAGAGCTGTCGCTGATTGTCAAAAGAGAAAAAAGAATCACTTTAATTATAAAAAAAAAATGAAAAATAAAGAAATATCCAGACTCCTGTAGAATGATTTGGTACCAACTAACAAAGTAACATGAACTAAGTAGCTTTTGTTCCGAATTAAAAATTTTAAGAGATTCTAAATTGCTTTCTCACTTGTACATTTTATTGAAATATATTCCTTCGCTTATATGGTGTTATAGTGACTTGTGTGAGTATCTATTATATAAGCACAAAAAGGTTGTTTGTGTACATATATCACCAACGGTTCCAATTAATGCAAGTGGCCTATTAAATACAACCGAATATGAAAATGATTTTACATCTGAATTCTCCTTTTGGGGTCCTTTTCACCAAAATTCTGAACATTTTGGGCAGTAACCTATTAACCTAAAAGATTTTGACTTTACATTGGTGGAGAGATCTCTTCGAATAATATGCTTAATCAATAAATAATAATATTTTTCTACAAGTATTTTCCGCAGTCATTTGGATACCCGTCTTTTCATTTGTGCCACTTTTGTGCTTTGGAATATTTTTGAAAATTACACTAAAGAGCACATAATTGTTTCCAAGTTTTATATATGCACTAGAGCTCAAGGGTTTTTCTATTGGTGTAGATCGATTTAACCTATTTTTTTTTTTAAAGAAAGATGAAGGTTTAGCTTTTCAAATTTTAAATTATGCTATTGTATGTTTTATATTTTATTTTTTCATTCTGCTGATACTTTGATATGAGCATGAATATGCTCATTAAACTTATATTTATTTATTTTAAATAAACACCTTTTAAGTGTAATTTTTATTTTTTTATTTTCTTTTTTAATTTAATAAAAATTATTTCACTGTACCTTGTTCATTATTAAAAATTTATTTTACAGTTGTTATTGTTTCAGTGATTCGGACATAAAAATAATCGGTGCTAAGTACTAACCACTTTTAAAAATGTTTAGAATTTTCCTTTATGTGATTTTTTTTTTCTGTGTTGGATATATATTGTTGTAATCTTTTACAAAATAGCTCCTAATTTTAATCTTTCGGCAAAACCAGTTATAAAAAAAGTTAAAAACAATTAGTACTTCAATTTGCAAGAACAAAGAATGAATTAAGAAAAAATGATGGCACATTTGAATAATTAAAATACGTACGTCTAATTAATTAATTAATTAATTAATTTGTAGGTATCACCTGTAATAAAGTAGGTCATTGTTGCTTCAGAGGACGACCAGTTACAAGAACTGTCGGTTTGATCGCTATTTTGCAATTCAATTTAATAAGCAATTAATTAATGTCATAATGTGTGTAAATGTAATTTGCGTGCCTTTATGTAAAAAAAAAAGGTGAACAATCACTTAATTAATTTCCTAGAATGAGTGACTAGCACTTCACAATGTAGATGGGGGCGGTAACACAGTAGGCTAAGGAAAAATGTTCTAAAATTGTAGTTACTCAAAGATTGAGAATTCGAGTTTTTCTCACGACTTCGTAGTTTTTTTTGTAAAAGTTTTAAAAAAAAAAAAGCACTTCACAATGTAGACAGTGAGAGAACACAATGATTTTTGTAGATTTTTTTGGTGCCAACAATAAATTAATTTTCAGTGGACTTAGATCTAAAGTTTTTGGATCATTTAAAGTAGTGTTTTTTTATTTATTTAAAAAATAGTAAAAAATTATAAAAAAAATCTAAAATTTAGTCTCCAAGTACATTTTCATGTGGAGATCATGTTGAACGGATTAAATTGGTTGTCTGAACTTTAAAAATAGAAATATGAATCTATAGTACAGATCGATCCGTAATATGCATATTACCATAGTCTCACATATCTTTATTTTTGCCATTGTATCTTTGTTTGATAGTTTCTAGTTACCGACTACCAGTACAACGACTAGATGAATTATTTTTTCAAAAATTGTACAAGGCATATATGTTCAATGAAAAAAAAAAATTGGATTTAAAAAAATAAAATATCTAAAATCGAAAAAAAGTTCGATTTCATAATATTCTACGTGATATGATTCTAGAGGTGGAAACCAAACAGGGGTTATGTTTCATGCATACATCCCTGCCACTAAAATGTACAGCTATACCATCCATGTAAGGCGTAACGGTAGGAGAAAGAAAAGATGAGAGATAGAAGGAAAGGTGCCCCACTAACTAATCCAAATTAAATAGAATAAACAAAACCATAGTTTAACCACAGTATCAATTCAAACCCATTAATTACACAGTTTCTTCATTCTTGATTTAGTTTTGTATTACTTGCAATTGGCTGTTTCCCCTCTTTAACCCATGTGAAAATCAGAAAATGTCAAACCTTTTTTTTAAGCCCCGTGTTAATGGTCATGTCACGCAATTAAAGCTCAAACTTGAACCAAATTTACCTGATTTTCTCTGGCGCTGTGCTGTGTAGTGTAGTGTACAGTTGCTTATTTTTTTTCAATAGATTTTATTTTAATTGCTACTGGACATAGTATTTTCAGGGAAAATCCTGGAAAATTGAGATTGGGAACGCTGCATAAATAAGTAATTTGAAATTTAATTTTATGAGGAAAGCTAGCTAGTAGTATATTTCTTTGCAAAAATTGAAAAAATTGAATTTATAGGGGACTAATTAGTCCCCTTTACCCTATTACTACTTCCGCACCTGAGTGTTTTGTGTTAGAATAGTTGAAAAATTGGGATGATATATTATTTAATATTTTGTTTGTCACTTATTTAGGTCCTGTACTAGAAACAATCATTCACTTAAATATCAGTTGTTATGTTGTGTCATTATTTAAAAAAAATTATATCTACATGTTATATATAAAGCAAAAGAAACCACATGTTTGCCAATGATCTTTTACTATAGTTGAATTAATTATAGTCTGATAGATTATAATTAGGGCTTTTAGCGTTATCCATCTCATCAAAGAGGAAAAAACATTTTTTTTATTTAGCAAGAGTTCCTACAAAAAAGGGGGAAATTTCACGTATACCCCTCAAAAACTTCAATTTACGTATTTGCCTCTCCAAACTTCATATTACTTATTTTTCACCCTAAACTTTTTAAACTCACAAATTTACTTTTTATTGTCATTTATATTAACTCATTTTAAATTTATAAAATACCCATTTTACCCTTTATTAAAAGATAAAAAAAATTGTAGTTTGTTTAAGAAAAATGTCATAAAATACTCATTATGCCATTTACCCTTTATAAAATACTCATTTTGCCCTAAAAAATCAGATACCCATTATATGTTTTACCCTTTATAAAATATTCATTTGTCCTCGAAAACCAATCAAATATAAGACCGACATTTTTCTTAAACAAGCTACAATTTTTTGTGTGCTTTTAATAAGGGTTCAAATGGATATTTTATAAATTTAAAATTAGTTTTAATATAAAAGACAATAAAATGGATAAATTTGTGAGTTTGAATGTTTAGAGGGGAATACGTAATTTTGAAGTTTTTCGAGGGTACACATGAAATTCCCTCCAAAAAAAGATAGCGTATACTGCGATATTGTATCATTACTTTAAGACTAAAATAATTATTTTTAACTACAAAACCATTGTCCTATTTTAAATTAAGCAAACCTTAAAATTAGAGTTTTCATTCACCAGTATACATATTTCTCTTTATTTTTGGAAGTATATTTTTCATGCCAACATCTTTTTCTACTGCTCACTTATATGTACAATATAATTAACAAATTCCTAAATAAAGACTCAAGGCTATTTTTTTTTTAAACGAGTTATCATAATCTAGCTTAGCATGCTGCCACTTTCCGAGTCCGGATAATCTGAAGTAACTTAAATTTTGAGTTTAGATCCGGACTGTCTGATCATAATTTGGAATAATCTGACCTAAGGTGAAATGCATGGGACTCCTTTAATATTTGTGCCAAAACAAATCTGACAGTCCAGATCTAAACTCAAAATTTGAGTTACTTTAGGTGATGATATAAATTCACACTTTCCAGCACATAATTTGCTGCATCTCAACGCAATACAGAAGAAACTGAATTCAAAATCTAGCCGTGCACTTAACTGATATATACCTATGGGTCTGATCAAGTCATTAAAACATATAAACATATACTTTCTTCCATAACTGTTAAACTAGGGTTAGGTTGAGTGACTCCACTTACTCCAAACTCAACTTGCCAAGCAAACTCTTCCCAGTTACTCAAAGTCCAAGCAATCCATGCCAGTTGTTTTGCCAAGAAAAGTATCATACGTATTTTTCTGGCTTTCCTGTACACACCTACCTGTGTAAATGTTATACACAATTAATTAAATGTCATAATCCGAATTGCCAAATTATATTACATTAATATTTAATCTTTCTTATTAAAATATAAGGAAAAAACATTAATGAATGGATCGATGGCTAATATTGAGACAACAAGATGTATCTGATGGGTAACAGATTCCTAACACAGATGGAAGAGATTTTGATGGCATTTATTGGTATCTAACTGCGACACTGATGTTTTAGGCAAAAAGAGAGAAGAAGATAAACATGTAGATAGCACTTTTGGTACGAGAAAAGATGCAGGCTAGATACATCTAAAACGTGAGAGAGAGAGAGAGAGAGAGAGAGAGAGAGCATCCAGCAAGTGTGTGGGCAGTGAAAACTCTACTAGGGATTCTTTTTATTCCATTTTGTTTTTCCTTTTTTGAATTGCCAATTCCAATTGGCATTAAATGTGAGAGAGAAGTTCTTGCATACAAAACAAACTCATGATGAGGAAAAGAACCTGATCCTTTGGCTCCACCTTTTTACTTGGTGGTGGAGCAAAAACCAAAAAGCCTCTTCTCACTTCATTATTCTCACTTTCTATCAGACTATACACGGCGAGTTACTGAACTGTAGGCCCCACATACTTACACAAAGATTAACAGGTGACCTATTACATAAAACGACCCAAAAGAAGTGCAACAGAGGAATTGATATTTCTCTCATGCACGCCATGACTTAACTATTTTTGTACTAGTATTCAACGCAACAAGAAGCATACACCAAGAAAAATAGCAAAATAATTAAAAATAGATCAGAACAAAAATAGTGGCCGATAGAAAAAGGAAGAGACAATACCTAAACCGGACACTATTTTGATCGCTTCTATTTACAACTAACACACAGCAGGAACAGTTCATGCATGCTTGGATACTCCAATTAAAGAATCAATTAATTTAACTTATATTGATGCTATAATTCACAACAAGCAAACCAAATTCTTTTTCTAAAAGCTATTATAAGGTGAATAAAAAAAAAGGAATAATGTTAATCAGCATCATTTTTACATCAATTTCTTGATCACTATAGGCAATTGGTTAGTGCCGAGCTTCCCAGAAAAAGCTGCGTCGTCGGAGGGTTTCCGTCGAACGGGAAAACTGCCGGCGGCGGTTTCTGCACTACTGTCTCCTCTTGATCGGACGGAGGGAAATTAAGATCTAACTGCAAACCACTTTTTTCTTTTTTATTCTTTGATGAATCTACACCACCATTCAGTGGCTTGTGCCTCCTCATGTGACCGCCAAGCGCTTGTCCCGTATTGAACTCAGCGTGGCATATCTGGCACTCATGTACCCGCATTTTACTGTTCATAGTAGGACCCGGAGGCTTCACCACTGGCGAATTGACTTGAATTTCATGATCATTGTAGTTAGTAATATCATTTAGCTTTAGAATTATACCGCTTGTTGCACCGGTGTCGGTGGGAGATTGCACCTTGGTTTCATCTGAGCCTAGCTTTGGTTTTTTGTGGCTGGCGCGGTGACCTCCAAGAGCTTGAAAAGAGTTGAACCGTTTGTTGCAAGTCTTGCATGGATAGTCGTTGCCGTTCGTCTGGGCCGTGGCTTCTATCAACCGACGGCTTGTCATTGAGTTATCAGCTGTTTCAGTTTTTTCAACTTTTTCGATATTTAGGATTGGAGGCGGGGAGGTGGGGGTGTCGGATTGCACGGCGGCCTCCTGGTCCTTCAAATTTCCAGCTCGAGAAAGGAGGAGGAGACTCTTTGCAAGGTCTATATCTTCCTCCTCTGTAGTGGTGATACCAGAGAAATCAACTGATGAAGAGGGTGACGAGGTGATGACCGGCGCTGGTGGCAGCGGCTGAGAAATCGAGTTGACGTAGCAGTGCCTCTGTGAACGCTTGCGCTTCGTCAACCTTTTAACATCATCACTCTTCTCAATTGGGGGACTCATGCCTGTGAAAGAGATAAAATTAAAGACAAGGAGAAGTGGGAGGTTGGAAGGTAGAGACACCAAGAGAGAGAGAGAGAGAGAGAGAGGGAAGTGGGAGAGGTGTAAAATTATTAAACTGGTAGTGAAGGAAAAGGAACAAAGGGGGAGCGTTTATATGAGGAGAGTCAAGCGACACACAGAGAGAACCAGCAACTTAATTTTAGGTTATTATTTTATTATTATTATTCTTTGGTCTCTATATTTCTCTCTCTTTCTACTCTATTTTTGTTAACTGTGAAATAGAAGCGCGGGGATCGGTTAATTTTCCTTAGTTATGCTCTGTAAAGCGACTTAAATATAGCAAAATAGAAACTGCGGAGAAGAATAGAAGATAGAGTTGGGTGTGTGATGTGTGTTGTGTTGTGTGTGTATGTGTGTAGAGAGAGAGAGAGTAGTATAGTTAGATGTGTTGTATTTTTTTCTATTGTTAGTGTGATCTAACTTAGATTGGTTGAGGAGGCCACAGTCAGTTTGGTTTGATTGTACTATTTACTGGTTGTGGTGGTAGAACTGTACTGTAATTCTACATATTAATTACCAGATAAGTTATCCCCTCAGCTCAATTAGAAGTTCTAGAACAGGTACATTATTTCAGGAAAATTAACAGAAATAAAAATAGAATATGCTCCTTACAGTTGTTGGTTTCTAGTACTGTTTAAATTAGCTAGAGAACAAGTCAAGTATGATGTTGTTGGTTTGTGAAAACTGAATATTAAATTTATAAATATTTGAGATTTTTTTAAGAAATACAAATTGAACTGTCTGAATAGGACAAAATTGGAATTTGGGCTGATTATATGAATACAATTATGCACCGATTGTTATTAAATAATTTTCAAGTCAAGAATAATTGGGATATTTGTTAATTTTGACTATTTCAATATATGTTAATAAATCTCATCAACAATCAGTCGGTATATAAATATAAATGTTTTTGTTTAATAATATCAATTAATTAATGTAACAAAGTAACTTAATTTAGGTTGACAAACGGAAATAGTGTGAATGAAATGCTAAAGTTGCCACACTGTACAAGTTACTTGAAATCAATTTAAGATTTATTACATACTTCAGGGATCAGTTTTGCATCTGGTTGGTTCATTTGATGCACAATAAATTAGTGAGTGGAGCGTGACAGAAAGCTTCCCAGGTGCTCAAAAACCATGACTTGGGAATGGGAATATGTAACGGTTGAAAGGTAGAGAGAGAAACAGAGTGTAATTAAGTGTAAATGTGAGGTGAGAAAGGAGAGAGGGATAGAGAGATTCCTGTGAGAATACAAGCAATGCCAATTTAATTTCAGCTACAAATCTGATTGTGTACCAACAAATAGACTCCACAATTTAATAATTAAAATAATTTATTTGAATTTTTTTTCTAAAATGAAAAAAAAGGCAATGAATGGAAAGCCATCTATTCATTTAATCTGCTGCCACAATTTAATAATTTGCAATTTTTGCAGGGGACTCCCATACTTTTATTTGTCTTGCAAATTTCTTTCTTTAAACTTTCTTGCTACATAAATAATATTTTGTCTCTTAAATTTAGCATAATTAATTTAGGAGAATTAATTTTGAGTGCGAAGATTATATTGTTTTTCCGGCAAAACGCGTGATAAAATCCTACTAATTTAAATCTCCAATAAAAGTAAAATATATCTAACCCAGTTTTTGCTATTGAAACACACCATTTATATATAGAATAAGTCTTTTTTTTTTCCCACTTGGAACCATATTTTGGCAACTATTACTGGTAAGAGTGAAGTACAAGTATATAACCTAACCAATAGCACTTGGAACTTCTTTGTGTGCATAGAATTAAATAAACCCACATTGTAAAATGAAATCATCTGAAATTCCATATGTATACATATTAATTTGTATGCCTTTGATTTTTTTTGTGACATTTTAGTGTGACACAAACCTTGTTTCGTAAAAGTGGTTTCACTAATGCAAAGAAAAGTTATTAAAATGAAATTTATGGGTATTCAATTATTTGTAATGGTTTCATTAGCACAAAGACGAAGCTATTAAGATGAATTTATGGGTATTAAATTCTTTACAGATTCTAGGGTTCAGTTCCTTTACAGATTATTGTTATTACTTCTTCTTTTTTTTGATAAAAGACATCCAAGATGTACATTTCATTTCCATGAAACAAGAGTTAATTTACAAGAAAGGAGATCGAAATCTCAGTTAATGCAAGCTATCTAGCTTGCCCACCAAACAAAACACGTACGCACGACGTTTGATCAACCACCAAAATACCGTAAGTATTGTTATTACTTCTGGTTCTACAAAAATATAAATTAATACAATATCAGTGCTCCATGACATCAACGTTATTTGCAACTTCGAAAAATATAAAACGGGCAATTGGCTACAACATCAAACAATCAAATATCTAAAGTGTAGAAAAGCATGACCTAGCTAAACTCTAGATTATCATATAATATTCAAGCTAAATCAAAACATCATCATAACCTCAATTTGAATCATGTTTGTCTATTGTACAACCTTATTACAGGGTCCGCTACACTAATTGTGCAACAAAAGAACAAACTTATCATCAAGAGATGTAAGCCATTACTGACCTACTTCTAAAACCAACTAACACTAAAATTAGTGAGATTAGAAGTTGTTTGGTGGTGGTCTCATTAGTAAGCAACAGAACTTTAGACTTTAGTTAACATCCAATGATTTTAGTTAAGGTACAGACTACAGACTGTTCGGAACCCGATAAGCAGAAAAATATCATTGAAGCATTTCATCGAACACTTGATGTGCACCAAGTACAACATACCGACATCCCCGAGATGAGAAAAAGCTCGAGATGATGTTATGTCATCTCTGTACAACATGTGGAAAGGCTACACCAAAACTATCCATCAATGGAGGCCCAACAAATGGCTCATGAGTCATGACACAAACCATCTTTGCATCCCGCAAAAGAGGAGTAAGAAGGAATATATCAAACCCCACCACATGTTTACAAACTGTGGGTTCACGTTGTGATTTATTCATATTGGGGGACTACAGACAAGCTATATATGCTCAATTCACCAAGCTTCTCACACAGTCAGAAGACTACAAAGTACAAACAGTTATGTGTTTTGTCATTTGGAGGGAAAGATACGCAAGAGTGTTCTGAGATGAAGTCAAGCTGGCCAGGCAGCTAGCCGGTGAGATTGTGCAAGAATACAATTCTTCAGTGGTGGCGTGTGAACAGAACAACGAGCAAGGCTTTCTTTCTTTTCTTCAGTGCTCTACTAGAGAAGAAAATTTTCTGTTCTTTCAATCACATAAAGCTTATTTTGGGCCGGGCCTTTCTGGGCCGAGTAAAGTTGGGAAAAATCCAGCACAGACTTCTTTAAGCATTTGACCAAATTCTCTTACTTCTAAATGACTATGCGCTAATTAAGTACACAAATTTTGGAATAGTGTAATTAATTCTCTTTTGATATACAATATGTTGTAACTAATGTTTTCGGCTTGCCTTGTAGATTGAGACAGCATGAATATCTCTACTAATTATAATAATTTAATAATAGTTTTACAATAATTTCTTATACATATATACAGATGGAAAATTAATACTATTATAGAAAAGAGTTATTCTAGTCTCTTTCTTATATGTACGCCAGTTTTCACAATCCTAGCTAGCAGGCTAGCAGCATCCATAACTTGTCATACAGCAATATATATATACATAGAATCTGGCTAATATGCTACGCGTAGCACAGAGGACCTCCGTACTACGGCTCAATATTTGAGTTTTCAAAATCCGAACCGTTCAACATGATCTCCATATGAATATGTACTTGCAAACCAAATTTTATATTTTTTAGATTTTTTTACTATTTTTTTAAATAGGTAGAAAATCACTTGATCTAAAAATTCTGTACCATTCAGATCAAGTTATTTTCTACCTATCTAAAAAAATAGTAAAAAAATTCTAAAAAATGTAAAATTTGATTTGCAAGTACATATTCATATGGAGATCATGTTGAACGGTTCGGATCGACCGTTAGGATTTTGAAAACTCAAATATTGAGCTATAGCACGGAGGCCCTCTATGCTACGCGTAGCACCGTAGCCAAGTCCTATATATATATCACTATTTGACCTTTCACCTATGACAGGGTTTCAACGGACAGATAATATTTTCATATCATTTCTAGTTTCTACGCAAAGAATTTTTGTGACGAGGAGAAGCAGAGGTTTCTTTGAGAAGAGACAGGTCAACGTGAGAGGAGAGAGAGATGAATAATCGGGGGCAGATTCTTGGCGTAACGAACTATTGCATTTGTTGTGTGAGGCACGAAACAGCGAGGCAATCGTATCTCTCCCCTAATAACACTCTAGAATCTTTGTTAGTGGTAATTAATTTTTACAGATTTTGATTTATTATTCAATTATATTCTTACAGAAATTCTATGGAGACTAAATAATTTTTGATGGTTTTATTCAATGAATCTGCTAATTTTCGAGGTGAATATCAGATGACTGTTAGATCAAACGAATGAAGGGTATCCGAGAAATTCTACCTGGGTAGATTCCAGAGGAAGAGTTTTGATGTTTGGCTAAAATGATATTAATGGTTGTATTTGATTCCTTGTGTCGAACATACAGATGAACAGCGTGTGGTATGCTTTATAAGAGCCCTCAAACCTCAATTAAGATATTTTAAAAACATATTACAATGGGACCACGGCACCTACAAAAATAAAGAGTCGTCATTCCTAGGTGTACCTAGATCGGGTTTATAATCTGAGTTTTACACGTGTCAGGCATATCGTATTTAAAATAATGCGTTGTGTCGACTTGTAATGTAGTAGTAGAAGAGTCATGTCAAGATACGCCGGTATCAGTACAGTATATAGATGTTGCTCAACACGTATGACACCACATGTCCACGTTCAGTCTTGTCATGTTCCTTTTTTTCTTTTCTACTTCTAATACGATTTTCTTTTTCATATGTGAACTGTAAAATATAGAAACATATGGACAAATTTATCAGTTAAATTAGGATTTAGTTTATATAATATGAAATTGGTACCTTTTTCA
The DNA here is from genome assembly GCA_028015225.1 of Carex myosuroides. Lineage (NCBI taxonomy): Eukaryota > Viridiplantae > Streptophyta > Magnoliopsida > Poales > Cyperaceae > Carex > Carex myosuroides. Next base: position 7,283,554 of record CM051471.1, read on the forward strand.
TTTCGGGTTAATATCCATAGAGGAATTAAAGTGGTTACGCATATAATTCAGATTTGATTCTGAATGATTCAAAGAAAATAATGATAAATTATCATTGCTGAAAAAATCTGTAACAAATTATTCTTTGGTTCTAACTTTTCTTCCTTCTCGTTTACAAGATCACCAACACGATAGTCTGATGCAAAATACGGGTTATAAACTTGAACAATTATCAAACCTCGTTGATCATTTTGGGATCATTTTATTGGAGTAGAACTAGGGTGTTCTTAAGCTCACCAAGCTGAGCTTAACTCAAAAACTTATCGGATTGGCTTCAAACGACGTATTCAAACTGTTGAAACTGTTTACTTCACGAGTGATGGGTTTACACGTCAAATTTATAATTTTTCGAACTAATTTAGTATAAAGTTAAACGGTAAAAAAATAATGAAAAATGAACGCATTAAAATTAACTTATAAATCATCTTGTTTTTACCACTTGACTTTATACTAAATTAGTTCAAAATTTTAAAAATTTGACATGTAAACACATCACCAGTGAAGTAGATCGGTTTCAATAGTTTGAATGCGTCATTTAAAGCCAATCCGCACTTGACTTATCGGATCATAAGTCAACCCAATCTGATCCGTTTTGAAGTAAAACATAGGTGAAATATAATTATCATTGCACCTAAAACGCAAAAAGAAGCTCGTCTGGTTACAGGGGCGAAACTAGAAAATTATGATAGGGGTGCTAAAATTTAAAATGCAATATGTTATTGGTGGGAATTGAATGCAAACTCTTTACAATCACAAAATAAGCTCTAACCATTAGATTATAAGTTGACACATGTATTATATGAGGAGGGCTAGACTATATAAAAAATTCTAAAACAATAAAATTCAATTAAATTTCAATATATATAACTAAAATTTTAAAATCATGAGGTGGCTTAGTACCCGTACAGATGAATGTAGATCCGTCCCTGTCCGGTTAGTTAAAAAGGTAGTTGCTCCTAGTAAAAGAGGTGTGAGTGACGTAGTTAAAAGAGAAATAATCAATTGCAGTTAATAAAAATAGAAGCTAGATTTCTATTTTTATAAAAAAAAAAAAAAAAGGAAATAACGAGGTGTGACGTAGTAAAAGGACCCTTCAAGGGAAGCGTTTGTCTGAACTGTGAAATAAGTGTTTTTATTCTTTAATGCTCTTGACTTGGTTAATGGGGCACCGCTGTGGCTTTTGTTGGTTGACAATTTTGTTCCTTCGATGTAAAGCAGGAGTATATATGTCAGCAACCAACCAGCTGTGGACTTCACAGGATAATATTTCATTAGATACCTTTATCTGATGGAATCGGAGGCGGTTATGATGAACATTAGATCAAATTCGGTCTACAATTTTGTCAGAGTCGTTTGATCTGTTTCTAAATTCGCACAATTTTAATTTGCACGAATCTTAAATCAAATTAAACGGTTTTAATCAGACATCAGATATAATATCTGATATGATGCTCATCGAACAGCCTCCGATGGCCCGATTCCATTTGACGAGTTGAATTGGAGTACATGTGTGGCGTATCCTTGTAAAATCTTATTCCTTCTCATGAAAACAACTTAGTTGTTAGATACTTGACCATTATTGAAGGCAAGTCCCTCAAAAATTGAAGTATTAATAAACCCCTCAAAGTGATACCTAAAGATTAAACTGGAATTCCTTATACTTTTTTGCTTCTTGCAAGTTGATGTCTTTGTCAAGTTGACAAGTTTGTTATGTAGTTACGGCCCTCTGTATGAAGTTAGAATTGAAAATTTCTTAGATTATGCTGAAATAAATAAATATTAACAAACTAAAACACATTATTATGTTTTTATTTTATATATTAACTGTATTTAATCTTTGTATTGATTATGTGGAAGCTACATTTAATTAATATCTTCGATCTCTTGAATACCATATGTGATGAAGAGTCCAAACCTAGTTATTTCCTTCTAATTTCAACTATATATATTTGAAATTGAAACTTTAATTGAATGGGAATTGGCTTAAATTCTACATTTCTGCCACCAAATGTCCTGGCACCAAAAAGCAGGGGCGGAACTAGAAAATAGAAATTGGGAGACTAAAGAATCAAATATAGTGTAATTTTATTTTATAAAAGGGACTAAAAGATATTAATACATAGAAAAGTTACAAAATTTAATGGACCAAACTATAAATTTTCAAACTATAGGGGGTGCTTAGCACCCTTTCCCCACCACTATGTTCCGCCCCTGCCAAAAAGGTATCTTCAAAACTACCACTTCACCATGGCTTTAAGGATATGTGTTCCAACTAAGGGCATAGCCAAGATAAATCATAGGATGGAAAAAAAAATTCAGGATGTAACATAATGCTATAATTTGTCACATTTCGGATTTTGCTTCTCTAGAGAGTAATTAAAACGGGTCAGCTTGAAAACTCGGTAAAACAACTGTGGTGGTTCTCTATTTTTATAACAGTAATTGCACAAGTTGAATTTCAAATATAATTTTCAAGGCTTCAAATGTTTATTTCTTTCATGAAAATATTTATAAGATTATTATATTCTAATGCTCAATCAACGTAATAAGATAATGCAAAATTAATCTAATTGCACTAGTTGAATTTCCAAAATAATTTTCAAGGCTTCACTTATTTATTTCTTTATAGAAATATTTAAAAATTTGGACTAGAATCATCAATACAAAAACCTTTAAATGGAAAATTAATATGAAAAATAACTAGATAGCAATACAACAAGATAATATGATAAAAAAAATACCACGGAAGTTGATAATTAGGGAAAATGGCACTGGTGCGGGTGCCTACTGATATCTCAAATTTCAGTTAACAGTTGAAGCCCAATATATAATTTTCATCGGTGGATTACAGAGTAATTTATGGAATTGATGGTGCCATGGAGAATAAAAGGATGTGACAATGAATTGAATAGCCACTGAAGCATTTCACATTATTTATATTTCTTATCTTTATTTTTTTCTATTATCGAGAAACAACATTATTTGTTTAATTACTATATGTTCCCAAAATGTACCATTTTACGTTATGTGAATTATAAACAATTTACTATAAACCACTGAATCACATTCCACTTATAATTATCAATAAGAAGTCAAATTGCACATTAAACTTATTTTAAATTATCAATAAGTGCGAAATATTGAGTAAAGATATTGAAAATGCTTTGTTGGTTTCACGCAGCGCACGAACATATGTTTCTTCATTTCTTGTTTATTATCTATGTGTTGCAAGAAACAAAAACAACGTTGTCAATATCTTTAACTGAAATTTTACACTAAAATGATGCAAAATAATTTTAAAAAATTAACAGCAGAATAGTTAAAGAGATACTTGTATGAAGTAAGAAGGATGCAAAATAGTGTTACCTAAGGATCGCCATTTTTTAGTTAACGTTTTTGGAATTTTTCACCGAAGCCCCTTCTTTTATACTTTATAGCAATATCAAAGAAGTACGCTTGAATTTTCAATATGTAATTAACACAATTAATTTTATCACATTTATTTTTGCAACTTTTTTAAGAAAAAATAGTAGATGCAGGCATATTATTGCTAGATCCAATACTCCGAACGATTAAATTACCTATATAAACTGCTACTTCTATGATTCTATCAACAAATTATATTTTCTAGTTTCCAGATTATTATTTTTCAGCAATGCTATAAGTTATGTTCTTGATTTATGTTATTGCCATTATTTATTTGAGTACCGGAAAGAACCATTGAAATGAAAAAAGTTTCACCTTCTATTTTGATAGGTGCTGTAATCTTTGAAAAGCCTAGTACATTTTTCAATGGTTAATAAGCTTGACATTTGTTGCGAGACATTAAAAAGAAAACTCTATTTGGCAACCGCTAAGGTTACGTTAATATTGAACTTGATTTATGTGTTGTGTTCAATCAATTTAGTGATTTTTAGGTCCAAAATACACTGAAAAAGTTAATATTGTTATGAATATAATGGATGGTCCATTCATGTTGTAACTCTCAATATTAATCCTTATTTACTTCCCCCACTATCCCACTACCATTGGAATTTATATCTCACTAGTATTTAGAATTTAATTTCTTATTTATTATTATAATGACTTTTCATTTACAATTTGTGGATAATATATATAGAGGCATTGTAATCATGTATTGTACACATGAGAAATATATGAATAAAGAGACAGTCATTCTTTACATTCCCTTCATCTTGTTTATGTTTGTTTACTTTTATTAACACGTTATCAGCACGAGAGCTCTACTATTTGAAGATTCAAGCATGAATATTCCTTTGGTTAACAACGGCATCAATAATGAAGAGATATGTCTTGTCGACAGTGCAACAACTCATACTATTCTTAAAGATAAAAAATATTTCACTTATCTAGTAATACAATAAGCTAATGTTAGTACTATTTCGGGTAGTACAAAGCTAATGTTATATGGAGGAACTCAACTTTAATAATGCATTATATTCTTCTAAGTCTCAAAGAAATTTATTAAGTTTTAAGGATATCCGCCGAAATGGATACCATGTTGAGACAACTAATGAAGAAAATGTTGAATATCTTTATATAACTAGCAAAATCTCAGATAAAAAATGCATATTGGAAAAATTGTCTATGTTTTTCTCCGGTTTGTATTACACATATATTAGTGCAATTGAAGCACATGTTATTGTAAACCAGAAGCTTACAGATAAAAATATGTTTATAGATTGGCATGACCGGTTAGGCCATCCCGGATCAAGAATGATGCGAAAAATAATAGAGAATTCATGTGGACATTCATTAACAAACCAAAAGATTCTCCAATCTAATGAATTGTCATGTGTTGCTTGTTCTCAAGGAAAGTTAATTATTCGACCATCACCAGTTAAAATACAGAATGAATCTCTTACATTTCTAGAACGTATACATGGTGATATTTGTGGACCAATACACCCATCATGTGGACCATTTAGTTGTTTTATGATTTTAATTGATGCATCAACAAGATGGTCACATGTAAGTTTATTATCAACTCGCAACCTGGCGTTTGCGAGATTACTTGCTCAATTGATTCGATTAAGAGCACATTTTTCTTATTATCCAATTAAGAAAATACGTCTAGACAATGCTGGTGAATTTACTTCTCAAACATTCAATGATTATTGTATGTCTATTGGAATTGATGTTGAACATCCTGTAGCACATGTTCATACACAAAATGGACTTGCTGAGTCATTCATAAAGATATTACAATTAATTGCAAGACCACTACTTATGAAGTCTAAACTTCCAATATCTTGTTGGGGACATGCTATTTTGCATGCAGCAGCACTAATTCGCATCAGGCCAACTAGCTATAATAAAACTTCCCCTTTACAGTTAGTTTTTGGTCACATACCTAATATTTCCCATATAAGAATTTTTGGATGTGCGGTATATATTCCAATTGCTCCACCACAACGCACTAAAATGGAACCTCAAAGGAGGTTGGGAATTTATATTGGATTTGAATCTCCATCTATAATAAAATATTTAGAACCAATGACAAGAGATTTATTCACGGCTAAATTCGCCGATTGTCATTTTGATGAATAAAAATTTTCAACATTAGAGGGAGAAAATAATCAGCTGGGAAAAGACATTAGATGGAACGAATTATCATTATCACATTTTGATCCTCGTACTAAAGAATGTGAACTAAATATTCAAAAGATAATTCATTTGCAAATATTAGCTAACCAATTGCCAGACGCATTTACAGATTCAAAGAAAGTGACCAAATCACATGTACCAGCTGCTAATGCTCCAATAAAAGTTGATGTCCCTGTTGGACAAACTAATGAAATTATGACACGCATGAAGCGTGGAAGACCAATCGGTTCCAAAGATAAAAATCCTCAAAAAAGAAAAGGAGCAAATAATGAAAATGGCCAAGTCAAGGATATGATAGAAAAAAATTCAGAAGAAAATCAAATTATAACTAATATTGGAGTTCCAACAGAAACTCAAGTATATGAAACTCGTGAAAATGAAGAGATCTCGATAAACTATGTCATGAATGGAACAAGATGGAACCGAGATAAAGTTGATATTAATGATATTTTTGCATATAATATAGCGCTAGATGTAATGAATAATGAGGATCATGAACCAAAATATATTAATGAATGTCGACAAAGAAATGATTGGCCAAAATGGAAAGACGCAATTGAGGCAGAATTAAACTCTCTTAAATAACAAAGAGTTTTTAGGCCTGTAGTCCCAATACCTGAAGGCATAAAGTCAGTAGGATACAAATGGGTATTTATGCGAAAGCAAAATGAGAAAGGTGGAATTGTGAGATATAAAGCTCGACTTGTAGCCCAAGGATTTTCGCAAAGACCTGAAATTGATTATGAACAGACATACTCACCTGTGGTGGATGCAACAACTTTTCGATACTTAATTTGTCTGGCAGTACATGAAGGGCTTGATTTATGCCTAATGGATGTTGTTACAGCATATTTATATGGCTCGCTTGATAATGATATATATATGAAAATCCCTGAAGGACTTAAGATGCCGGAAGCATATAATTCAGGTTCTCGAGAACATTATTCAATTAAATTGAATAAATCTTTATATGGATTAAAGCAATCAGGACGCATGTGGTATAACCGTCTCAGTGAATTTTTATTGAAACATGAATATAGAAATGATACAATTTATCCATGTATTTTCATGAAAAAAAATCTGGAAATGAGTTTGTTATAATTGCAGTATATGTTGATGATCATCATTGGAACTCCTCAAGAGCTTCAAAAAGCAGTAAATTGTTTAAAGGAAAAATTTGAGATGAAAGATCTTGGAAAGACAAAATTTTGTCTTGGGTTGCAAATTGAACATTTAAAAAACGGTATTTTTGTGCATCAAGAAAATTACGTTGCAAAAGTGCTAATAAGATTTTATATGGATAAATCACATCCGTTAAGCACTCCGATGGTTGTAAGATCATTAGATGTGAACAAAGATCCTTTTAGACCTTGAGAAAATGAAGAAGAACTACTTGGTCCCGAAGTACCATATCTTAGTGCAATAAGAGCACTCGTGTATTTTGCTGGACATACAAGACCGGATATATCATTTGCTGTAAATTTATTAGCAAGATATAGTTCTTCTCCTACACGAAGACATTGGAATGAAATTAAATATATACTTCGCTATCTCCGAGGTACAATGGATATGGGTTTGTTTTTTTCAAATGAATCCAAATCAGATTTAATTGGTTATGCGGATGCTGGATATTTGTCTGATCCACATAATGGCCGATCTCAAATGGGCTATTTGTTTACATGTGGTGGAACAGCTATTTCGTGGCGATCTGTGAAACAAACTATAACAGCCACTTCTTCTAATCATGCAGAAATTTTAGCAATACATGAAGCAAGCCAAGAATGTGTTTGGTTAAGATCTGTGATTCAGCATATTCATCAGACATGTGGGTTGTCTTATGGAGAAATGATCCCGACGATCATATATGAAGATAATACTGCATGTATTGCTCAATTAAAGGAAGGATATATTAAAAGAGATAGAACAAAACATATTTCACCAAAATTCTTTTTCACACATGATCTTCAAAAGGATAATACTATTAATGTTCAGCAGATCCGTTCAAGTGAGAATCTAGCAGATTTATTCACTAAGGCGCTCCCTACTACAATATTCAAAAAACTAGTCCGTAATATTGGAGTTCGCCAACTTAAAGATATTGATTAATGTTGTCATGAGGGAGAGTTAATATGCACTACATAGTTTTTCATTGAATTTTGCTAATAAGGTTGTAGTTGCGTGATAAAAAGAATAATGTACTCTTTTTCTTTCACTAGGTTTTTATCCCATAGGGTTTTTCCTAGTAAGGTTTTAATGAAGCATATTCTTATGTAATGGACATCCAAGGGGAAGTGTTATAAATATAATTGATGGTCCATTCATGTTGTAACTCCCAATATTAATCCTCATTTACTTCCCCACTACCCACTACCATTGGAATTTATATCACACTAGTATTTGGAATTTAATCTCTTATTTATTATTGTAATGGCTTTTCATTTACAATTGGTGGCCTATATATAGAGGCATTGTAATCTTGTATTGTACACATGAGAAATATATGAATAAAGAGATAGTCATTCTTTACATTTCCTTCATCTTGTTTATGTTTGTTTACTTTTATTTATAACAATCTTTGTTAGTTCTTAATCTGGCAGGAGCTATTGGATACTAGAAATATTGGTTTCTTACTAAAATTTGGATAAAGACATAAAGTTTACAATAGACAACTTAATTTCAGGCCCAGTATTTTTACATGTTTCTCTACTGGGCCTTATTCAAGCTTTTCAGCCTTAGAATTTGTACCAAACATAAACCCCATAAAAATAGAATGTTTTCATTTTGAAGAAAGTCAGTGGTTGAATTTGTGTATAATCATCTGTTTATTTTTTTAAATATAAATGACAATCAAGTTCCACACCTTTGAGTATTTATAAAAGACTTTTTATTGGGATTTCAAACATGCAGCCTCTCACACATATGATATTTTGTTTAACCACTAGATCAAAGGGTGATTTTTCTCAAAAATAAAACTATTAATCATATCCATATATTGAATGGTGATATAAAATCATCCAAATGATATTATCACTCCAAGGTTACTGGTAAATTCATCACTAAAATGGATGTGACAAGAAAAAAAGGTTCTATTACCAGATCAAACTAAGAAAGCACCTATAGTCTACACACAAAACAGTGCCCAAAATTTTGTCATGCCTAATTTCATGTTATCATGGCTGTCTATTATTCCCATTTAATTTTCTTTTTCGCAATGAGAAAAACCTCCGTGTTCACCTCCGTTCTCATATACCCATCAAATTCAACCGAAATTCCATTGTTCAAAATCTTTGTTTCAATATACCACTTTGTTTTCTCACCCCACAATTTGTTGTAATCATCCAAAAAATGGACTATGTATCTATCCTTCAACGGATCGAAAACTGAAGTATCAGCTTCATCAGTGACTATGTAAATATTTCTTCCATTAGCAATTTTTTCTTCAAGAGTTTTAAGCAAATCATCCGTATAGGGTTTTAAAATTTGCACAGCAACAAAATCCCAATCAAGCTTGGAGGCAATAGCCAATGCTATATCCTTCAATCTAGGAGACCTTTTCAAGAGATGCCATGGCCGGCGAATAATAGACTTGCTATCCCTTTGACAAACCCTGTACCAGTAATTATCAGGCTCAACATTGCCGAATTTGCGCAATATTAAAGCATCCTTCACATGATTGAGTTTCACTGGGGTAATATGGTAATCTTCCACCAAGCGTACAGTTAGTTTATTTTTCTTTTGCCATAGTTCCCAATTGGTCCAGAATTGGCGCTGATCAATCACCGAAGCAGAGGATCTCAAGTGCTCGAAATCAAAGTAAAACCGAAAATCTTTCCCTTCTTCATTTTGCTTCCAAGAGGAATACATCGACGGGAGACAAATGCTAAGATCCATCACTAGGGTTCTATTCAGGAATCTGGCCTCACCAAGAGAACAAAAAATGCTCCACAAGTAGTGCCTCATGCTCTTGCATCGATCACCACCGCCTAAATACACCAAATACTTACCAGATATAAACTTTCTTTCTGATTGATATTCACTCAGAAATGAATCTAGCTTGTTATTTTCACTGATGAATTTCGCATTGCCCTTCTTTTTCCGAGCATTCAGGCCTGTGTGGTAATCGCCCATCTTAGTAACCGAATACACACAACTTCGTGACCGGGATACCTCAAACCGTCGATAATCCTTAAAAATCCCTGGCCTTTTTGCCACTTTCGGTCGGTATCGCCATGCCATGTCACAACTATTCCCAGTGTCATCTCCCACCACTGGCTTGCCGAAGCGGTGAAAATGCACGTCAGGGAAGGCCTCAATAGTAGCTTTCATCAGGATATGGTACACCTCAGGATCAGCGCAATTGATCAGTGAATCTAATTCACAGTCCTGATCTGAAGGCAGGGATATATCGGGTGACGGATCTAATGATGTGTTGGAGTAGTCTTGTAAAGAGGCTTCTTGCATGACCGAGTCAGTGCCAGGCTGGATAATGGATTTGGAGCTGGAAGGGGAAGAGGAAGCAAGAAAGGAAGTGATGTGGGTGAAGGAAGAGTAGCGAAAGTGTCGGTCAGGCCGGTATGTTGTGGTGATGAGAGTGAATAGCACAGCAAAGGAAAAGATGGAGAAGAAGAGGTTGCAGATGAGTTTCAATTTTTCGCTTTGCCGGAAAGCCAGCGAACGGTTGGAATACATTGTTGGTTATAGATTGCTCTCCTTTATGTTTTCTTCTCTATTTTCCTTTCCTTTGTTGCAGGAGGTAGGTGGGGTGGGGGGTGGATGTGTGTGCGCATGCAAGGTAGGCAAGGAAGAAACACAAAACTAATGAATGCAGGACCAATAAAGGAGATTTCCCTTTTTTCTCTTTTGAAGAGAAGCCCGTATGCAATAAGAGAGATGTTTAGCTGTGCGATATTGATAAAGAAAGGAAACTTCTCAGTACAAGGTACAAAAAAATAAAGGAAAAGAAAGGCAAGATGGGAATTTACACAATGAAGAAATGGTGAATTTCACATGAAAATAGCTAAATGGGGGAGAGATGATTACACTGCTACAAGCCTACAAACAAAACTCTCGTATTGGCTGCTAATAATAGAACAATTTGTAATGTTCTATACATAGGCAATGTTGTGTGAATGTGTGATTGATCGCCTTGGGGTCGGCTCCCTTCTCTCAACTAAACCTTTTGTTGTCATAACCACTTGACTAGAATTGGCAAAAAAGCCCACAGCTGGTCGACCGGCGCTTACCCACCCGATCCAAGGAGGTCGGCGGATAGCGCCGGGTCATATTTGATATGGGCTTAGGACAAAGTCCCATCTTACCCGATCATATTCCATGTAGTTATATAAAAAAAATTAAAATATATATTCTGTATATTTTTTGTAAATTTTTTACCAAAAAAAAAAAAATAGAATTTTCCAAAGTTCATGATACTTGGGAGTGAAAAAGAAGCACTCATTTCAACCAACTAAGAAAAATTGATGAAGAAAAGAAAAAAAAATTCATTGTTCTGAAGAACTGCAGAGAAAATGAACATATCCCCTAGAATGAGCTATTCTACCAGCATCACAGATCTTATTTCAAAACATCTCTACCTAATCCTTATACAAAGTACTACCAAATCATTTACTAAAGACAAATGAATCAGAACATGGAAAAATAAATGCCCAATATACCAGTTTTCTTTTTTACCAAATTTAAGCTCGAACACTATACCTTACAAATTGTTCTTGCACGTATTAACTCCATCCTTGCAATCGCTTGTGAGATCATTAAAAGTCTCAATCTGCTTCTTTCCTCTTAAGAAAACCTCCATATCAACTTGCCCTCTCATGTACCCGTCAAACTCCACAGGTACGCCATTATTCAAGTTTTTTGTCTCTGTGAACCAGTCGCTGTTCTCACTCCATAACTCCTTGTAGTCATCCAAGAAATGGGTTGTGTACTTATCCTTTAACGGGTTGAAAAATGATGTTTCAGGTTCGTCAGTAGCAATATACAAATGTCTGCCATTATCAATTTTATCTCCAAGTGTGGTGAGCAAAGCTTCAGGAGAGGTATCTGCTGCGAGATTAGGCCATAAGGCAGTATTCTTGGCCTTCTCTCCCCGTACCACGTGAACTGAGTCAAAATCCCAATTCATTTTGGATGCTATACCAGACACTATATCCATTAACCGGCGGGACTTCCACAAGAGGTGCCATGGACGCTGGATAACGGATTCTGTCTCCCCTTCACAAACCCGATACCAATAATTATCAGGTTCAACCGATCCAAACTTCCTCATGATTACGGTATCTTTCACATTGGCAAGTTTCATGGGGGTCACACGAAAATCTTCCACCAAGTGCATGCCCAACTTATCCTTCTTGTGCCAGAGCTTCCAATCATCCCAAAATTGGCGCTGATCGAGTACTGAGGCGGAATCTCTCAGGTGCTCAAAATCAAAATAAAACCGAAAATCCTTCCCTTCTTCATTCTGCTTAGAGGCAGTGTATATAGAGGAGAGGCAAATCGTTAGATCCATCACAAGGGTTCGATTCAAATATTGTGCCTCGCCAAGGGAACAGAGAAAACTCCATAAAAAGTGGTTCATGTTCTTGCACCGGTCCCCACCACCCATATATACCAAGTACTTACCAGTGCCAAACTTACTCTCTGATTCTACCACTGGTAAATTATCATTTACAGTTTCACCTACCATTGGGACAACAATAGGCTTGGCCACACCAATTATCTTAAAATTGTTGTCACTACCGCCGGATTTCTTGCTTCCTTTCTTCTTTCGGGCATTCACACCAGTATGGTAGTCACCAATATTCAAAACCGAGTAGGAGCAGTTGGCTGAGCGGGAAATATCAAACCGACGGTAGTCCTTGTAAAGCGCAGCCCTCTTTGCATTCTTGGGCTTGAAACGCCATGCCATGTCGCATTGTGTGGGGTTTGTGGCGGGGCCAGCTGGCACCGGCTTCCCGAAGCGGTAGATGTGCACATCAGGGAACCCATCAATGGTTGCCCGCATCATTACATTGAAGACATCAGGATCTTTGCACTTGACCGGAGCATTTACATCACAATTCTGGTTAATTATTTTTTCCACAATTGTCAGTTAGAGCAACTAGAAGTTATCTTTAATAACATTTATATTAGTGTTTATTAGAAATGATAGTTGGAGTGGAATTAAAGCAAAACCTGGTTATTATTTACACTCACAAGAAAACGTCTTACAGACACTTGTCTTGATACAAATCATACACATATATGTCCCTCACATCTAGATGGAAACTAATAAAAAAAATTCTTAGTGCTCTGATGTCACTTGAACTAATCAATTATGCTTTAAAAGGTTAACCATTGTCTAATTATTTTATACTCTTAGCTACTCTCTGATCTCATCTTACTATTCAGTCTAAGGTAACCTTCCCCGCCTACTGTTACCTAAATCACCTGAGATTTGAAAGATCGATAAAGACTTACTGGGGAGGTATCATCCTGATCCGTCGTCTGGACTCTTAAATCCATCGCATCAGACGTAGACGAATCCGACGAAGTTGAATCAGTTGAAGACGACAAATCAGGGGCGGGATCGGTCGTCAGATCGGGGAGGGGAACTTCAGTCGAGTTGATGAAGTCTTCACCAGTGAGCAGCGGGGCGGCGTCGGTGGTGACGGAGTTGAATGTGGAGTTGGAGGTGGAGGTGAGGAAGGAGGTAAGGTGCGAGCTGGATGGATGGAGGAAGGGGTCGTCGGGGTGGTAAGTGGCGGCGATCAGCGTGAACACTAGCACAGCAAAGACGAATAAGGCGAAGCAGAGGTTTCCAGTCAGGCGGAGCGCGTGTTGGCCAAGGTTTTCCGGCCGAAACGTCAGGCCGCTGCCGACTCCACCGCCGAAGCCGGAGCGCGAGAGGAGCGGTCGGGTCGAGTGCATTGGTCCAGTTTGGTCTGGATCTGGTTGCTTCACTGCTGTGAGAGACTTAGTAGTAGGCTAGTAGCACACAGTGGGGATGTGGTGTAGGTGTAGGGAGTCCGGAGCCCCTAAAGTAACCCAATTTTTGAGTTTAGACGTGTACGGTGCCTATTCGGTAGTAGCGCAGGGGGCCAGTTTATTTGTGGGGTCCAGGATCTTTAAGATTCGTTTAGAGCATCTTGGACGGTTTGGATCAAAAATCAAAAATTGGGTTAATGCACTGGATCTGAATTCAGGTGTAGGTGGGTCGCTGTCCCGAGTGACGTTGAGAGCTTGAGGTTGTTTATTGGTTCTTTTGGATGTTTCTCTATCTGATGTTTCTCTATCATGAGTTTAGATGTGGACCGTCAGATATTCTTCAGCACGAATATTAATGGGTCCGGGGCATTTCACCTCGAACCGGATTGGTCAAGATTCTGATCGGACGGTCTGTATATAAACATAAAATTTGAGTTACTTAAGAGGATCCGCTCTCTTTTATCTGGTCTCAACTTTTGATTTTGGAGTTGGTCAATGTAGTGTTAGCGTGTTTGTGTATATACCCGTGATATTTTTCATATCTTTTATAGTAAGTTGTGAGTAGAAAAAATCAAGAGCTTCTTAGATTTAGTAAGTGATGTTAGTAGAAAAAAAATACACATACTTTTTTCCTGTTTGCCATATGTGATAGAAATATATATTTTTTATTATTATGTGAGTATACGTAAGAGTCCTATGCTTGATAGAGGTACCTGAAATTAAAATAATGTTAAGTACATTATTTATTGATAATGAACAATTTGAAATAGATTCAATTTAGGTTATCGAAATTATAAAATGCACTTGGATGTGAATTATAATACATAGACGATTATATTATATTAAGCTCTGATGCTTTATAAACAATATTTATTTTTCGACCATACTTCAAGAATCAAATTTATTTCTTTTGGTTATTCTTTGTTAAGTTTAAAAGTTATTTCTATCAATATTCAATACCTATTTTATTAAACCTGACAAATGAAAATAGCCACGCAGAGGGGTGCACAAAAAGCTCGTAGCTCGTGATTCGATTGAGTTTGATTCGAAAAATAAATCGGTTCGAAACAAATCAAACCAGTTCGGTTTTGAAACGAATCAAACCCAATTCGGTTCGAAATTGATTCGAATCGAACTCGAACTGAGTCTGACTCAATTCGAGACTCTTCTTTTTAGTTCTAAACTCTGCTTCAATTTCGAACCAGTTCGGTTCGAAACTGATTCGAATCACACCGAATCAAACTTGAACTCTTCTTTCAATTCGAGACCCTACTTCAATTTCGAACCAGTTCGGTTCGAAATTGGTTCGAACTCGAACTCGAACTGGGTTAAGTTCGATTCGATTTGATTCGTTTGCAGCCCTGGCCACGCACCATCTATTTTCTTTGGTAATCAAAGTAATATATTTTATCCGAGGCATTTAAAATAATAATAATAATAATAATAATTTAAACCTATGATATCAAATTAGTAAAATCTCGAAACATAACAAAAATATCGTTGTTGATAGTATTTTTCTACTGACTGCATTTCATCTCTATAGAAACACTCACAATCTCACAATGACAATGTTTCACCTAAAAACAAGTATTACTTGAGATAATTGAAGTAAAATATTATTTGTGTGATGAGGTAAAACGATGTCATGTATAGTGTTTTCACTTCTGGAATTCTTTTGTCAATAATTATAAATACATTTCATCCTAAAACAAATATATTTGAAAAAATTGAAGTAAAATATTATTTTTGTGTTGAGATAAAACAATGTTATTGACAACCTTTAGCTCCTAGAGAAATAATATCAATATTAGCATCTTACTCTAAAGAAAACATTACTTAAAAAATTGAAGTAAATCATTGTTTTCGTGTTGAGATAAAACGTTGCTATTGACATCATATCACTCTTAGAAAAACACTAACATTGACAATCGTTCACCACAATAGAAAAATGTTGTCAATAATAATATTATCGCTATATTTCGAAATACTGCTTATTTGATATCATAAGTTTAACTTATTTTCTAAATGCTACATATAAAAAATCGGATCAAAACTTTTGGTTGTAAATCTATCTAAATATAACAAGTTACAGGGTCATGCAAGTAAAACTTGGAATCAGGAGGGACATCCGGACATGCCATTTAGGCAAGGTGGTGGGATGGGATTGGAGGCGGAAAGGTTTTAACTTGGGAAAAACCAACGGTTGCTATGATTTAATATCGCCTCGAGGAACCGAGTAAAATAAAATAAAAACGGGGCTTTCCGGCTTTGTGCCTTTGTCCAAAGTTAAAGCGGAGAATAAGCATTATTGAATGAACGCTCTACCACCGACAATTCTGAGAAGTTACCGTGATCCCAACGGAGCTACCCTATGCATGTGACTGAATTAACACGCACTATTATGAAAAACTATGTTTAAAAGTTAGTGCAATTAAATTCCAGATTATCAATCAAATAAATTCCAGATGGGTTACCTGAAGAATTCAGATCCAGTGCAATACCTGACCGCGTAGAATGATATTTGAGTTGTCCGTTTTAATCTGATACGAATTTCAAAACCGACCTCATATTTTAAATAGGGACTGAAGTGATTTTAAATCAGCTGAGAACGCGGACCCAATATAATGCAGGGTAGGATAACTACTTTATTTTGAAAATTCAAAATCAGTTTACAAGTACTGAATTTTAGGCTCTTGCTCTACCTTGAAAAAAATACTCCACTCTGTGAATCCATATTTTAATTATAACAGCCCAGAGTCCAAAGTCCAAAAAAAAAAAATAATTAGAGACAGTCCATGGCCGACCAAATAAAAAAAATAAAATCAATTTTGCAGCTCTTTAGTCTCCGCTCTCTCTTAACTCTTTAACTCTCTCTTAACTCTTTGGTTCTCACAGAAATACAATTGTAATACTATTACAACTGGTAATCGATCAGCAATATTACCAGTATCTTTTCTCGCTCTCTTGTATTTCTAAGCCCACGTCTAAAGTCTAAAAAAATTGCATTATATTTGCTATCAGTACCAGAAAACAAAAAAAATATGGAAAAAGAAAGTTGGCCATCTTCCATAGCTGCTCTCGTATTCTTGTCACGAGATCCATGCCTTCCAATCCTGGTGACTTCCATATAGAACATGCAATACTTACTAAGCATAAAAGGCTTGCACCTTAAGTGGAACTTTAATTTGCCAAATAGTCATTAAATTCGTTCACAATTCCACTAATATCAAAGCCTAACACATTTTTCTCCCATTTCCAACTGATCAATCAGGTGTATCAGAAAGGGGAACACAGGACAACCATTGAATATAAATAATACCATTGTTGCAATACTATACCATGTAGCTGTCTGAAGAAGCAGTTAAGATCGTAGCTGCTTTGTGATCAGTGATTAAGTACATGCTGCTGAGCACAGCAACACACTATGATTTTGTTTAGTTGACAAACATGCTTTGTGTTCTCTTTTGAGGAAAACATTCAGTATGTTAAATGAGCTGGTACGAAAATAAGATAAGATAATATTGCATTGTTGCTAATAAAACATATCTTGAGAAAAAGTATATATTTTTTCGGAGGCCAGCTTTCCTTTCTTGTAAATATTATTAATGTAAACACCCACTATGGGGCGAGCATTGAAAAGGATAAGAGACAAGGCTGAAGGTACTTGCAGCTCGGCAGGTAACCCTCTTGTCAATAATTTTCCTTATCTTAGATTAACAGTAGATCAAATTAGTGACCTGTTTAGAGTTTATCAGATTCAATTAGGACATGACCAACTTGATCAGACTAGGATTATAGCAGCTATACAACAATTAGATAGGGCTAATTTTGAGTTAATGATTCAGACCATTATGGCTGAAACCAAAAGTAAAGAGGCGCCATATAAACTCACACTAGAACATTTAGATGCTACAGCTATCATAGTTACCAAGGGAGATCCATGTGATATATGAATATCTTAAATTGGAATTGTAGAGGTTTAAATTCAAGTAGGAAAAGGCAGGTTTTGCATGATTTAATTAAGGATAATAGAATAGATCTAATTGCATTACAGGAATCTAAGAAAGAAGAGTTTACTTTACGTTTTTTAACACAAATTTCTGCTAGACTAGATGAATGGCATTGGGTGCCCTCTGTAGGTAATTCTGGGGGGATATTATTTGGATGTGATAGTAATAAAGTGAAAGTATTATCTTATACTCAAAATAGATTCTTTTTAGATGTGATTTTAGAAAATAAATTGGATTCCAACACTTGGCAATTTACTACTGTTTATGGTCCAGTTTTGAGACATCTTAAGTCCACTTTTTTATCAGCTTTAGATCAGGTCCGACAGCCCCATATCGATCTTTGGGTACTGTGTGGTGACTTTAATATCATTAGAAGCAAAGCTGAAAAATCTGGACATCATTTCGATGCTTTTAACAGTAGACTTTTTAATGAGTTTATAAATCGACACTCAATATTAGAACATAGATTATCTAACCGCAAATATACTTGGTCTAGTGGCAATAAGTTTGCTTTATTAGATAGGATTTTTACAACTTTAACTTGGGAGATTAACTACCCTCACAGTACTATTAGCGATTTACAGAAAAGTGGGTCGGATCATTGTCCTTTACTGTTTCAAACTAATATAACCGTACCTCCCCCTAGTCTCCAATTTAAATTTGATCCTGCATGGCTTAAACAAGAGGGATTCTGTGATTTGATTAGTAAATGGTGGGATGAATTCAAACTAAACAATAGGAATGTAGCTAAAAGCTGGAACAATAAGCTGAAATTTATGAGACGCAAAATTAGGGGTTGGGCTCAGAATTTCTATGGTGATAAAAAGAGAACTAAAACACAACTCATAAAAGAGTTGCATAGGCTAGAAACCTTACAGGAATCTGCCGGGTTAACTAATGATGACTATGTTCACTGGGCTCATACCAAATCTAAATTAGATGATCTCTATCTAGAGGAAGAATTGTATTGGAAACATAGGTCTAAACAACAGTGGTTAGAGGCTGGGGATCATAACACAAAATTTTTTCATTTGATAGCGTCACATAGAAGTAAGAAAAATAGGATTAATTCACTAGATATAAACGGGGTCCCAAACACAAATTTAGGAGAGCTGAAACAACATGCACTTGACTTCTACAGACAACTATTAGGGGAACCAGGCACTAAATTTGCACACTTACAACCAGATTTTTGGGATGTCAAAGATAAAGTCTTAGATATAGATCGAATTACCTTAGAACAGCCCATATTAGAACAAGAAATTAAAGAAGCTGTATTTGCATCCTCAGCTCAAGGGGCTCCAGGACCTGATGGGTTTTCATTTGTTTTCTATCAACAATTCTGGGATTTAGTCAAATCAGATTTAATGACCTTATGCTCTCATTTTCACAATCATACCCTTGACTTGCATTGAATAAGTCTATTATTTGCCTTATACCTAAAGTCAAAGATGCACATGAGATTAGCAAATTTAGACCTATTAGTTTAGTAAACTGCAGCTTTAAGATAATTTCTAAAATCCTAACTAACCGTTTAGAGAATATCATGTCAACTATAATTGATCATAGCCAATCTGCCTTCCTTAAAAACCGTTATATTCTAGATAATGTCATCCTAAGTCAGGAACTCATTCATCATAGTAAATGTACTCACGAGGCAGGAGTAGTGATTAAAATAGACTTTGAGAAAGCCTACGATAAAATACATTGGGAGTATATATTAGAAATTCTTCAAAGTAGAGGGTTTGGTAGTAAATGGGGTAGATGGATCAAGGATTGGTTATATAGTTCACAATCTTGTCTCAACTTTAATGGAGATTTAACTTCCTATTTTTACTGTAAGAGAGGGGTGCGACAGGGTGACCCATTATCTCCGTTTCTCTTTATATTAGCAGCTGATACTTTATGTAAAATTTTTCATAAAGGTAGACAAGCCAACCGTATTGTAGGATTAGGTCCCCCATGTTTAGATAATAGAGCTATCACTAATTGTCATTATGCTGATGACACTATCTTATTCCTCAAAGCCACCCATGGCAATGTGGCATCAGCGTGGTGGGGGTTAATAAGCTTTGAAGCTTTGTCGGGCATCAAAATGAATCTCTCCAAAACTGAACTATATCCCATTAACATCGAAGGAGACTCTTATGCTAGTACTTTTCAATGCAAATTAGGGTCATTTCCTTTTACATATTTAGGTTTACCTTTAAAAGATAGTAAATTAACTATTTTAGATTGGCAGTTTCTGATTGATAAAATAGGCAAAAAGTTAGATAACTGGAAGGGTCAACTATTGTCATTAGGAGGAAGGCTAACCTTACTCAACTCTGTTTTATCAACTATCCCACTGTACACCCTTTCTCTATATAGGGCTCCTAAAACAATCCTTAGACAACTAAATTCGATTAGAAATAGATTTCTTTGGCAGGGCACTACTTCTAGGAAAAAATATACTCTAGTTAATTGGAATCTTGCGTGTCTGGCTAAATGTAATGGTGGATTAGGGGTTTTGAATTTGCAAGAGATGAATATTTCCCTACTTTTAAAATGGTGGTGGAAATTTCACAATCCTCAATACTCCGCTTTATGGAAAACTTTGATTACACATAAATATTACTTAGATACCCCTTTACCTTACTCTTCTTTTTGGAGTAGTATTATGATACTAGATAATTTAGGAAAATTGAGTGTAACATATACCCCTCATACCCAATCAAAATTAGAATTTTGGCATATCATATGGTACGAGAATTGTGCTTTATCCACTAGGTTCCCTCAATTATATAGGCTATGTTCTAATCAACATATTACTATAGCTGATGTATCCCTTTCTCAAGGCCAAGCCATTAAATTTAGAAGACATCTTAGTGGAATTTTAGCTCAGGAATGGCAGAACCTTCTATATATTATTAGTTCTTTTAGTTTTACTCATGGTATAGATAAAATTGCTTGGAGATGGGACCATTTAGGACAGTTTACGGTTCACTCGGTATACCAACTTCTAAACTTTAGGGGGATTAAGAACAATACCTATGCAGTAATATGGGAGCTACCAATTCCACCTAAAATCCGAATTTTTATATGGCTGGTTCTTCACAACCGTATACTCACTAAACAAAACTTAAGAAAGAAAGGCTGGTCTGGTAGAGTTAAATGCCATTTCTGTACCAAAAAAGAAACTACCTCCCATTTGTTCCTTAAGTGCCCTCAAGCACAGCAAATTTGGTTCTGGTTAGGTGCTAGCAATATATACTTACCTACTTGGTCTTCATGTAAAGGAATATTTCAGTTTGCTTGTAGCCTTCAATCGCGGGAAACATTAGGGTTTTTAATTGTTTTTAGTGCAGTTTGTTGGACTATTTGGAAACACCGCAACGAGGTTTGTTTCCAAAATAGCCCAAGAAAAACTGCACGCAACCTTATCCTTTTAATCATTTCGGTAATTGAATATTGGACAGGAAATATGGACAAAAAACTCAAGGCCGCAGCAGAGGAATGGTTACCGAAGGAGCTCAATGCAATTCCTCTTCGCGTATGGGACCCCAACGACACTCACTTCACGGACTACACACCTGAAGATGAACCAGCAGGGACATTGGTGCCGCTGCAGGGGGCTGATGTTTAGAGATCCATGAAGAAGTTCCAAAAATTTTGTATCGATCCTAAGCTAGGATCAGTATCTTTACATAGTGTTAACAACAATGTTTTAGTTTCACAATGTTATTTTGCGATTACTGTTTTTTGGTGGTTGCTCAAACACCGTGCTTATGCGTTTTGCTCGGTGTTAGAGCGTTATAGCATACCGTAGTAGTACCTAATTCTCCTTTTCCTTGTAATTTAACTTCTATTTCATGCAAATGAAATGGGCATCTTGTATGCCTTTTATCAAAAAAATTATTAATGTAAACATGAAAAGCTTATAAACGACTGAGACTCTTACTATAAACATTAATAGATTTTTAAAATATGAAATCCTTAAGATTGAGTGTAACTTGGGCTAAGCATTCTTGAATACGGGGCAATGGTGCACAAATTTGAAATTCTTATTATATAGGGTAGAACTAGGGTGCTCTTGAGTTCACCAAGCCCTTCGTGAACTCAAGTCTAAAACTCATCGGATCGGCTTCAAACGACAAATCTGAACTGTTGAAATCCGTCTACCTTACGAGTGATGCGTATACATGCAAAAATTTTAAATTTTGAAATTAATTTTGCATAGAGTCAAGTGGTCAAAAAGTCAAAAAATGAATGCATTAAAATTAATTTATTAACCTTCTAATTTTGACCTCTTGACTTTATCCTAAATTAATTCGAAAGTATAAAATTTTTACATATATACCACTCGTAAGGTAGGCGGATTTCAACGGTTCGGATTCGTCGTTTGAAGCCGATCCGATTGGTTTTAGACTTGAGTTCACCAAGGGACTTGGTGAACTCAAGAACACCCTAGTTCTACCCTTATATATATAGCAGGCTTTCGCCATTTTTCCAAAATATAGAGCAGTCTTATTACATATAGCAGGCTCATCAGGCCCTTTTGTCCAACAAGCCCAATAAATATTTCAATACTTTTGTAACCCAACTAAATTTCACATGTAGTTGCCAATCTCTACTGCCATTTTTAACAACCCACAAGGCCATAACAGCTTCAAACTTTTTATTTATTTTTTAAGTTTGGAACACATTTCGTGGTTAAAATAATAACCCTAAGGCGTATCAAAATACAAATCTCCACTGCAAATTTAAACCTCACTGTCGACAACCAGCATTATTGAAAAGGGAAAAACTCAAAAAAGATGTAGAAATTTGAGGCCGTGACAGAGCTTGATGTTAAGACTACAATAATACTCCCCATCTACCAAATATTCAAGTTGAAAAGGGAGCTGAAAACCTAAGCTGAAATTTACAGCAAAAGGTACTTGTTGAATCGGACTCCTTTATTTTTTGAGGATATTAAAAAAAAATCGGACTCCTTGTTGAATCTACTTGATGTTGTTATTCTTGTAAAATTGGAAATCTTGTAGTCCATGATATGTGTTGCATGGGATTCACTTTCTTTGCACGGGTACGATCATCAAACTGTTTAGGCACCCTTCCAACACTAGTCTCAGTCGGTATCACTACTGTTCTTGCAAACTGATACGTGATTTTCACGGTCCTTTTTCATGGAAACAAAAAGATTTGAGGGGGCCAAAACTGGTCTCAGTCGGTATCACCCTTGCTTATTTTCTTATTTATACCTTATCAGTGGTATTCTATATTACAACAATTTTTGTGTAAAACTTGATATATGCTTTTGAAGTTGTTTTAATAAAAATATGTGTAAGGTATAAATCTTATTTGAAGCATAATAGGCACTTCAAATAATATTTCAAATTTACACAAATTATTACTAGATTAATTTAGAAAGCATATATGAATTTTTAATAGAACTATACTGGACGCATCCAGTTCTGAGTCTACTGGACCATCTCATAAGTAGACTAAGACAGATTAGTAATTCAGTTAGAGAATTAGTTAGCACATAACCATAATCTGTTAAGATGGCAAATGAGAATTGTTCTCTGTATACGATAGATCTTGTATAGGATGCATTTACTATATATACTGTACAAAGATGTAACAGACGCAATTAAGAAAGAAATAAAATTCATTTCCATTTCACCTTCAGTATCTTTTCTAATATGGTATCAGAGCAACCATGTCTGATCCACCTCCTTCTAATATGAATATTCCCTCCCCAAATTCATCCTCTACTATGACCTCTGTCACTACCACTGATCCAATTGTGGTGATCAATGTTCCTATCTCTACCAAGCTCAATCGCACAAATTACCTCGCATGGAAGTCACAGATTTTACCAGCTCTTCACGGCCATGGTCTATTTCGATTTCTTGAGGATACACCTCCTTCTCGCACTATCACCACTGATGGAGTCTCCAGCGACAATCCAATTCATGCTCACTGGAATTGACAAGATCAACTCCTCTTGAGCTGGCTGCGATCTTCACTCTCGAAGTCACTCTTGGGACAGGTCGTTTCTTGTCAGACTTCGGCTGAGCTCTGGCGTATGCTTCAGCAATCCTTTTCAGCGACTTCTCGTGCCAGGCTCTCAGAACTCCGCCGTGCTTTACAAACTACAACCAAAGGAGGCTCGACTTGTGCTTATTTCTGTCAGAGAATGCAGTCTATCGCTGACGAATTGGCTTTCATCGGATCGCCGATCTCAGACGAAGATTTGATCTTGCAAATTCTTGGTGGTCTCGGCTCCGATTACAACTCATTTGTAGTCGCCGCTAATACAAAGGATCATCTCACGCTAGCTGAACTTCAGGCTATGCTCCAAAGCCATGAAGCTCTTCTCAATAGTCAAAATGGTGGTAATTCCTCCTCTTCTCTCTCTTCTTTCCAGCCACCAACGGCTTTTTACTCTTAATCACGCCCCTGGTTTCGCCCCAATTCCTCACGCGGGTATCATACCCGATCCGCTAACCATAGAGGTCGCGGACGGGGTAACAGACCTCCCAACCCCAACCCTTTTCCACCGCTTTTGTCAACACCTCCTAACAGGCCTTTTACTGTTACTACGCCCAGTTCTAATTTCCAGAGACCACCTACTACAGACCAGGCTGCTCCTAACCCAGATAGAAACACAATTTGTCAAATCTGCCTAAAAAGAGGCCACTCTACTATTATCTGTTGGTATAGAATGGATTCTGCTTATTCTGCTCAGACAGAACAGCCTATGTTTCAAGCTCACATGGTTCGGCCAGAACAGTTTTCAGCTCAAGCTAACATTGCTCAGCCGGCAACCACAGTTTCGAGTTCTGATTGGTATCTCAATTCCGGTGCAACCCATCATGTAACCAATGACCTCAATAACTTGTCATCCTACATGCCTTATGACGGGTTTGATGCACTACACATTGGTAATGGGACCGATATACGCATTAGTCATGTTGGATCCTCTAAATTAACCTTTTCAAACTTCACATTTTTATTGCATGATGTGTTGTTTGTACCTACCTTTACTAAAAACCTCTTGAGTCTCTCCAAACTCTTAAGTGATAATGCCATACTTATTGAGTTTTATTCTTCCTTTTGTGTGATTAAGGAGCGCCACACCAAGATGCCTCTTCTTCGGGCTCGGCTCCTTCATGGCCTCTACACTCTTCCGCTTCAAGTTTCTCACCCTCAAGCGCTAATTGGTGAACGGGTCTCCATTGATCTTTGGCACTCTCGCCTTGGTCACCCTTCTTCTTCAACTACTTTGAAAGTTTTACATGCTAATGGGTTACCTTGTTCTAATAATAAAATGTCCTTATGCCACGATTGTTGCATGGCTAAGGCTCATAGGTTACCATTTTTAGCTAGTAATTCTTCATCTTCTTCTCCTCTTGAAGTAGTATATTCGGATGTTTGGGGACTGGCCCCCTTGGTATCTCATAATGGATTTCGTTATTACGTGATATTTGTTGATGATTTTGTTGTCCCTTAGGCATCACTAAATTCGAAATAAATAAATTATTGCAAATAAAATAAAGTAGAAGAGTTTAGAGAAAGTTGACACAAGGAGTGATAACGGAGTTCGGCTTAAAATGCCTACGTCTCCGGGGCGTCGCAACCGCTTCTCGGTGCGCCTTTCTATTACCCAAAAGAGAAATGTTACAACTTGTGAACCGGTGAGCCCTTACAACCAACGGGAAGTCACACGGCCAACTAGAGTCGAGAACTAAGTCTCTAAGTTTGAAATCTCAAGATAAACGCTCAAGTAATCACTCTAATCTAATCTAACTCAAGATTAGTGAAGTGGATTTGAGGTTGTTTTGAGGGATATTGAAATTCGTGTTCTCACAACAATGGAAAAACTTGCTCTCACAGAAAATTAGGTTTCAAATGATTAGGGTCGGCTAGATTGATTTTGAGGAGAACCCTAAGTTTCTATTTATAGTGGCAGCTTTCAAACGAGTATTTTGCCATAAAACGTCCCAACGTTTTGTAAAACGTTGAAAACGTTTTAGTTCAACTTAGGTCAAAAATTCAAATTCCTGTGAGATTTGCTAAAACGTCTCAAACGGTTAACAAACGTCTCAGAACGTTTTCCTCTGGAGATTTATCGATCAAAATGCAATTTTGAAGTCTGAGAATTTATTTAAATCGTCCAGACGTTTTACAAATCGTCTGGGACGTTTTAGAATGTTTTTCTAGCTTTTAATCGATTTAATCTCCAGATTTTTCACATAAAAAAAAAACGTCTGAACGTTTTGTCAATCGTTCCAACGTTTTATCCCTGTTTTTCAACATCAAAGCTACTTTACCAATTATTAATTTATAGTTTAAATGCTTGATAAATAACTTGATGATTTCTTCAGTCCAAGTGCTCTAAATTGCAATTCCAATTGTCTTGAACCTGCATTCTTTATAATCATAGAGAAAATCGTAAAATTCAATTTTCCAAATAATCGGTGTTTGCATGTCTTGCATTTTCTCCCCCTTTTTGAAAATCGACGAAAGGGAGACAAAAGCATAATCAAATAGCACAATTAAGAGTGCTCCCCCTCAACAGATGCACTCCCCCTCAATTTGATAATATGTGACATGATTTAAGAAAAATATGCATGTCATCACAAATATAACAATATGAAAGATAATCAATTTAGAATTAAACATGCAATCATATACCTAACAAAGTTTAAGTCAAAGACCATAGGAATAATAAAAAGGCAAGCATACAACATAGAAATAGTAAAAGGTCATGCAATCATAAATAACATAGCATAGCAATCACTTAGCAAATTCTAAGTGAAAAAAAATGCAAAGAGATTTAAAATTCGGGGTCATCGTCGTCGTTTTCTTCTTCACCCTCCTCATCATATTCTTCATCATCTTCGGAAGGAATGTGAGGGGCACTAGTGGTCGCGCCACTAGAAGCACCATATTGCTGCAGAAAACGCCGAGCGAGTTCGGAAGTAGTGATATCAATATCATTAATTGCTTTAGCATTTTTGAGGCCTTGAATCCGGTGTTGGCGCGAATTTGCCTTTAAGATTTTGAGATCGTTATTTATCGCGGTAAATTGGTTGGTATTGGCAATTTGATATTCTTGCATGTGTTGAACAAGCCAAGCCAATTGATTTTCCGCTCCTTGAGGGAGCTCACCTTGAGCCACTGGTGGTATCGGTGGTTGGTCATTTTGTGCCGCCGGTTCTTCCTCATACGGATCCCAATATTGGTTTGGTAGGGCATCGACAGCATTTATCCAACTATTAATAGGTATGCCGTCAGGTCGGAGCATTGGTAGACCCGAGTCCAAATGACTTGGGATCCAACCATGTTTGGGTAGAATATCAAGCAAATGATGAGGTGCATTTCCAAGGAGATGATTTGGGACGATTATGCCATTTTGGCGAATTATACGATGAATTAAATGGCCATAGGGTAGAGTGGCAACGGAGCTAGTAAAGCAAGCAATCATGTGGCGAAGAATGATAAATGGGATGTTAAACTGTTTTGCATCCCGGGATATGAGATGCCTCAAGTAGTACATTGGACCCCACTCTATATTTGATTTGATCGTTGCTTTAGGGATAAGAATGTTGTTGATGATAAGAAAAAGCAACCGATGGAGAGATGGAAGATGGGATGCATAGAGTGGTGCACCGCCAAAGTTACGGCGAGAAAACCAGGTTTTGTAGTGATCGGCGGATTCTAAGGCTAAATCTGGCCATTTCCGGAGGATATAGGTTTCTTCACCCTCATTGGTTAACCCAAGCCAATTGGCCACATTTTCTAAGGATAGAATAATTTCTCGGCCACAAACATAGGATTTTACGAGAAAGGGATCCTTGGTGTAGGTGAGATTGCAATAGAAGGTTTTGGTAATCATTTCACTGTATGGTTCATCGCAAGTGATCAAGGAATCCCAAGGCCAATGTTGGATATATTCGATAATTTTGTCATCCTCGGGAAATGAGAAAGTAACCGAAGCTTTGTTGAAATAGTAGCAATTCGATAATTTTCGATCCGAAAATTGTCCCGTGAAATTGGTGTAAGCAATTGGATTTCTAAACAAGTAGGTATTGGATCGAAAAATATTGGTATCCGGTTCAATTTCAGTTGCACTTGACTGACCCGTATCGGTTCGGGACCTCTTGTTTCTAAGGATATTCATTTTGGAGAGTTTAGGAGCCATTGATTTGAGAGAAAAATTAAATGTTACCGATAGAAGAATGAAGCACGAATCCGTGAGGAGAGCGACTCTACAAGCACAATGTTGAAGACGGATCGTCGATTGAGCGGTCGGATTGCCGGATTTGAAAAGGTGGCGAGAGTTAGGGTTTAGGTGGAGAGAGAGAAGGAGGGAGAGAACCTTGAATTTAAGAGGAGAAATGGAAGGAGGGTTGAGAGAAGAGAAGAAAGCACTTTAGAATAGATGATTCGGTGGTGTGTGGAGGTTATAATGGTGGAAGAGAGGTAAGGTGGCGGAGAGGAGAAGAGAAGGTGAGAGAGAGAGTCGGGTAGAGAAGAAAATAGAAAAGAAGAGGAGTCGGTTCGCAGGGGTCTTTTAGAAGCTGCGCCGAAAACGTCCGGAACGGTTATAAAACGTCGCAAGACGTTTTACTCTGGACAGTTGGAGACGAAAATGTAGTTTTGAATTTTAATATTTCAGAGAAACGTCTCAATGATTAGAAAAACGTTTGAAACGTTTTGTAGACTTTATTTGCCTGAATTATTTTGGAAATGTGAGAATTAATATTCAAGAAGAACGTCTCGACGTTTGACCAAACGTTCAGGACGTTTTGGTCGCTTTCTGAAATTGAAAATTTTAGCAGACAAACGTTCAGACATTTTAAGATATTTTTCATGCTAGAAATTTAAGGGATTTTTTTTTTTTTTTTTGGAAGATGGAAGAACACGAAATCGTCCAGACGTTTTGTAAAACGTTCGGGACGTTTTAGGTCAGTTTGACAGAATTTGGAGAAATGTTCATAAGCGTTCTAACGTTTAAGAAACGTTTTGAGACGTTTTTCTCTGGCGTTTTTGTCTTAAAATGAGCTAATTGATTGCTATGCTTCCAATTGATTCTCAGCCCTTAAATTCAAGCATGCCTAATTTAAATCGCAATTCATTGTGTTGTTGAGTATTTAAGGGCTTGGTAAAAATATCGGCAATTTGATTTTTGGTATCAATATGAATGAGTTGGACTTCACCTTTCTCAACATGATCCCTAATAAAATGATGCCTTATTTCTATGTGCTTAGTTCTAGAATGAAGAACCGGATTTTTGGATATCATAATGGCACTTGTATTGTCACACATAATTGGTACGTTGCGGAAGCGAATTTCATAATCAGTTAAAGTTTGGATCATCCATAAAATTTGTGTGCAACAACTACCAGCCGCAACATACTCGGCTTCCGCGGTGGAAAGCGCAACCGAGGTTTGTTTGCGACTTGACCATGAGACAAGTGATCCGCCAAGGAATTGACATGTACCACTTGTACTCTTTCTATCCATTCTGTCGCCGACAAAATCGGCATCGGTATATCCTATTAAATCTAATTCCGATTGTTTGCCATACCACAATCCCAAATTCAAAGTGCCTTTGATATATTTAACAATTCGTTTAACGGCTTTCAAATGCACTTCTTTGGGATTAGATTGAAACCTAGCACATAGACATACCGCAAACATAATATCGGGTCTACTAGCAGTTAAATAAAGTAGGCTACCTATTATAGCTCGGTATTGGGTGATGTCCACGGGTGTGCCGCTTGGATCCGAGTCAAGATTTGCATTTGCAGCCATTGGTGTTGGGCTTGTCTTGCTCTCAGTCATTCCAAACTTCTTTACCAGCTCCTTGGCATACTTGGTTTGACTCACAAAGGTGCCATCCGAAAGTTGCTTGATTTGTAGCCCCAAGAAGAAGTTCAATTCACCCATCATGCTCATCTCAAATTCACTACTCATAAGAGAAGAAAATTCCTCGGCAAGTGCCGCATTAGTTGAACTAAAAATAATATTATTTTACTCCTTGTGAAAGAAAAATAATTCTACCATACCAAACCTTTTGTTTTGATGCAATATGGTCCTACGCATGCTTCACAAAAAGGAGCGTAACTTTTGATCCGTCCGTCGGATCGGGCTTTGAATTTGGTACTATAGCAAGCCCAGCTCTCTCATCTATTCCAGCTGGTCCATCAGCGCAA
This sequence comes from Carex myosuroides, assembly GCA_028015225.1. NCBI lineage: Eukaryota > Viridiplantae > Streptophyta > Magnoliopsida > Poales > Cyperaceae > Carex > Carex myosuroides. Next base: position 7,313,420 of record CM051471.1, read on the forward strand.
CAAGTAGGCCTTTCTATCCCGCCAGCACAGGATAGCCCGCCAGCCCAGCCTCCTCAATCCAGTAATTTCTCTATTGGTTCCTTTCATTTTTCGGGTGCTCCCCCAGCTGTAGCCGATCCGAACTCCTCTCTTGCACCTGTAGCTGATCCGAAATCATCTCAAACACCTTTGACTACTCCTTTGCCGCCTCTCAGCTGTTTTATTCATGAACAACCGAGTGTTTCTCTGCACCCTATGATGACCAGAACGAAGGACAAAACTCGCAAACCCAAAGTATTTCCTGATCATGTTGCATTGATTTCGGATGTCAACAACAGAACCGAAAAACTTCACTCAGGCCAAATCTTCTCCCCAATGGATGCAAGCCATGACCAAAGAATATGAGGCACTCATTCTCAACAAAACTTGGGATCTTGTTCCACTTCCCTCTAATCACAATGTCATAGGCTCTAAATGGGTGTTCAAAATTAAACGCCGTGCCGACGGTTCGATCGAACGGTACAAAGCTCGTTTAGTTGCTAAAGGGTTTCACTTATAGCTCGGTGGTGCGCCCCACTACCATTCGGGTTGTCCTTACCATAGCCCTCACTTATGGTTGGCCGATTAGGCAACTTGACGTACAAAACGCATTTTTACATGGGGATCTTCAAGAGACGGTGTTTATGGAACAACCTCAAGGCTTTATCGATTCTTCCAAACCTACACACGTGTGTCGCCTATCCAAAGCGATCTATGGCCTTAAACAGTCCCTACGTGCATGGTTTCACACATTAAGCACCGCTCTTCTTGCCAAAGGCTTTCTTACTTCTCATTATGATCCCTCGCTCTTTACCCTCTTCTCAAATGATATTTCTCTCATCATATTGGTATACGTTAATGATATCATTGTTACGGGTAGCTCTCTTGATCTTATACAATCCCTAATCTCCTCTCTCCAAGCCTCATTTGCACTTAAAGACCTCAGGCCTTTGCATTATTTTCTTGGCATTGAGGTTACGGCTACTAACCAATCCCTCACTTATCTCAAGCCAAGTACATTAGGGAGCTTCTTACAAAGGCCAACATGCATCAGTCTAATCATCTTCCCTCACCTATGATTCCTAGCACTTCTCTCTCCAAGTATGAAGGTGATGCCTTTCCCGACCCTCACCTTTACCGATCCATTGTGGGGGCTCTCCAATACGCAACTTTAACTCGACCCGACATTACCTTTGCCGTCAACAAAGTCTCCCAATTCATGCATTCACCCACTTCTACTCACTGGGCTGCGGTTAAAAGGATACTTCGTTATCTCAAAGGCAAGACCTCTCATGGCATTACGCTTAAACCGGCTTCGAGTTTTGTTCTACATGCCTATAGCGACTCGAATTGGGCCGAGTCCATCGATGATCGTAAGTCTACCTCTGGTTTCTGCATTTACCTTGGTCCCAACATCATTTCATGGGGCTCCAAGAAGCAGCCTACGGTCTCTCGGTCTAGCACCGAATCCGAATACCGATCTCTTACGGTAACAAGTGCCGAATTGGTATGGCTTCAGTTTTTACTCGGTGAATTGCATGTTTCTCTCCCTTCTCCTCCAGTGTTGTGGTGTGATAACATTGGTGCGACATACCTTGCTTCTAATCCAATGTTCCACGCACGTATGAAACACGTGGAAATTGATTTTCACTTTGTACGTGAGCGTGTGGCTTCCAATGCTCTTCAAATCTGATTTATTTCTACCAAGGATCAGCTGGCCGATATCTTCACGAAGCCACTCGTAGCCCCTCGCTTTATCCAACTCGCTTCCAAGCTGACGATCAGTCCCCTTCCCTCAGCTTGCGGGGGGGCTAATAGAACTATACTGGACGCATCCAGTTCTGAGTTAGAGAATTAGTAATTCAGTTAGAGAATTAGTTAGCACATAACCATAATCTGTTAAGATGGCAAATGAGAATTGTTCTTTGTATACGATAGATCTTGTATAGGATGCATTTACTATATATACTATACAAAGATGTAACAGAGGCAATTAAGAAAGAAATAAAATTCATTTCCATTTCACCTTCAGTATCTTTTCTAATAATTTTTACTGAAAAATAGATCAATCATACCTTTTACGGGAATTAGCATGCACTACTTGCATACTTCTATCGAGTTAAAACTAAATGTAGTAAAAAAATCATTGCCGCTAGGGACCAACACGATAGAAGAACTGACTTCTCTTGTATCGGCTCCTTGTCGAAAGAAGAGTTAACTTATTATATCGGTATGGAGTCGTTTTTCATCTTCTTCAAGTTGACTTTCATCTTCTTCTAGTTGTCTTTCATCTTCTACTAGCTTTTCTCTTCTTCTAATTATCTTTCATCTTGTATTAGTTGTCTTTCATGTTCTACTAGTTGTCTTTCATCCACTACTTGTCGTGTTTCATCTTTTTCTGATTGACTTCCATCTACTACTTGGTGTATTTCATCTTCTTTAAGTTGTATTTCACATTCTTCTAGTTATCTTTCATATTTTACTAGTTGTTTTTCATCTTCTTGTAGTTGTCTTTCATCTTGTACTGGTTGTTTTTCATCTTCTTCTAGTTGTCTTTCATCTTCTACTAATTGTATTGCATCTTCTTCTGGTTGTCTTTCATCTTTTACTCGTATTTCATATTCTTCTCATTGTCTTTCATGTTCTACTTGTTGTATTTCATGTTCTACTGGTTCTATTTCATCTTCTTCAAGTTGTATTTCTTCCATCTCAAGTTGTATTTCATCTTCTTCAAGTTGTCTTTCATCTTATATTAGTGGTCTTTCATGTTTTACTGGTTATCTTTCATCTTCTTCTAGTTATCTTTCATCTTGTACTAGTTGCATTTCAAGTTCTACTGGTTGTCTTTCATCTACTACTGCTTATCTTTCATCTTCTTCTATTTGTCATTCAAATTCTACTGGTTGTTTTTCATCTCCTAATAGTTTTTTTTTCAAATTGTACTGGTTGTCTTTTCATCTTCTCGTAGTTATTTTTCATCTTGTACGAGTTGTCTTCATCTTCTACTAGTTGTTTTTCATCTCCTAATAGTTGTTTTCAAATTGTACTGGTTGTCTTTTCATCTTCTAGTAGTTGTTTTTCATCTTCTAGTAGCTGTCTTTCATCTTCTACTGGTTGTCTTTCACGTTCTACAGGTTGTCTTTCTCATTCTACTAGTTGTCTTTCATGTTCTACTAGTTGTCTTTCATCTTCATCTAGTTGTATTTCATCTTCGTCTATAGTCTTTCATCTTCTTCTAGTTATCTTTCATCTTATACTAGTTGTTTTTCGTCTTCTTCTAGTTGTTTTTTTATCTTGTACTGGTTGTGTTTCATGTTCTACTAGTTGTCCTTCATATTCTACTGGTTGTATTTCACCTCTTTCTAGTTGTTTTTTAATATGTACTAGTTGTTTTTCATGTTCTACTAGTAATCTTTCATCTTCTTCAAGTTGTATTTCAGTCTACTACTTGTTGTATTTTATTTTCTTCTAGTTATCTTTCATCTTCTATTAGTTGTGTTTCATCTACTTCGAGTTGCCTTTCATCTTCTTCTAGTTTTCTTTCATCTTCTACAAGTTGTTTTTCAACTTCTTCTAGTAGTCTTTCATCTTCTATTGGCTGTCTTTCGTGTTCCACTAGTTATCTTTCATGTTCTACTAGTTGTCTTTCACCACTACTTGTTGTATTTCATCTTTTTCTGGTTGTTTTTCATCTACTACTTGTTGTATTACATCTTCTTCTAGTTGTCTTTCATCTTCAAATAGTTGTTTTTCAACTTTTCTAGTTGTCTTTCATCTTGTACATTGTCTTTCATGTTCCACTAGTTTTCTTCTATGTTTTCCTGGTTGTCTTTGATCCACTACTAGTTGTATTTCATCTTCTTCTGTTTATCTTTCATCTAACGACCTGTTGTATTTCATCTTCTCCAAGTTGTCTTTCATCTTCTCTCATGTTGTACTATTTGTCTTTCATTGTCTATTGGTTGTCTTTCATCCACTATTGGTTGACTTTTATATTCTACTAGTTGTGTTTCATCTTCTTCAAGTTGTCATTCATCTTCTTCTAGTTGTTTTTCATCATCTACTAGTTGTTTTTAAAAAAAAAATTCGTCTAGTTGTCTTTCACTTGTACTGGTTGTCGTTCAAGTTCAACTAGTTGTCTTTCATGTTCTACTGGTTGTCTTTCATCCACTATTGGTTGTATTTTATCTTCTTCTAATTGTCTTTATCTACTACTTGTTGTATTTCATCTTCTTCAAGTTGTATTTCAGCTTCTTCTAGTAGTCTTTCATCTAGTACTTGTTGATTTCATCTTCTTCTAGTTGTCTTTCGTCTTGTACTTTCTTCAAGTTGTCTTTCATTTTCTTCTATTTGTCTTTCATTTTGTACTATTTTTTTTTAACTTTTTTAGTTGTCTTTCATCTTTTTTGAGAATTAGTTGTCTTTCATCTTGTACAGGTTGACTTTCATGTTCTAATAGTTGTCTATCAAGTTCTACTGATTGTCTTTCATCCACAATTAGTTCTATTTCATCTTCTTCTTGTTGTCTTTGATCTAGTAATGGTTGTATTTCATCTTCTTCAACTTGTATTTTAGCGTCTTCTAGTTGGCTTTCATCTTCTATTAGTTGTGTCTCATATTGTTCTAGTTGTCTTTCATCTTATTCTAGTTGTTTTCATCTTGAATGAGTTGCTGGTTGTCTTTCATCTTTTTCTACTACATTTCATTTCTTTTTTAAATAAAATACCTCCGTAGTACAATTTTTCTCATTTACGACTATTTATGACTATTTCATGCATACACACATTAATATCCGTGCATACACTACATTTCCTGACATTTTTATTAATATCCAAAGTTAAATAGAAATTAATAAATATATCCAGTTTGGCTGGGTTTTAATAAAAATGTCCAAACCGACCATTTAATGGCTGGTCTTCTATTTGTTTCTCAATTGGCCATTAAATAGTCGGTCCTCAAACTTTTTCTTTTAGAGACACTATGAAGAGAAAAATTTGAAATCTAACACTAAAAATTCGATTTTTTTTAAATATTTGTTAGTTAGATTACTTCTTTTGAAGTATAATTAGCATATTTATACTAAAATATGCTAAATTACTTGAAATTATGTTAAATTATGCTGAATTACAATAAATTACGTTAAATTACGCTAAATTACAATAATTTTGCTAATTATACTAAATACGCAAAATTACGCAAAATAGACCGATTTTGTGCCATCTTTCATAAATCATAAAAAATAGTAAAAAAATTCCAAAAATAGTAAAAATTAGTATTCTACAAGTTCATTATATAACTAATTTACTGAGCTACGTAGATTGAGTAATAGAAATGAAATCTTAATTGGAAACTTCAACTCAAGTTTTGAGGCTCTTCCCTTTGTTTTTTTGGCAATCCTGAATTTCAAAAAATGGTAAAGCAGTCACTAACGCATGCGTATTTTTGCAAGCTTTCCGAAAAGTGGTCATTTGCTGAAATCGGACACTCGATCGCCGTTTTATGGTCGTTTGAAGTTTCGTCGTCGTTTTTCGCCTTCTCAGGGAAGATATAATTCCTATTCATATGTAATTTAGCGTAATTTAGCGTATTTTAGCGTAATTTAACGTAATTTAGTATAATTCAGCGTAATTTAACATAATTTCAAGTAATTTAGCGTATTTTAGTATAAATATGCTAATTATACATCAAAAGAAGTAATCTAATTAACAAATATTTAAAAAAAAATTCGGATTTTAGTGTTAGATTTCAGCATCTTGCTCTTCATAGTGTATTTAAAAAAAAAATTGAGGACCGGCCATTTAATGGCCGGTCGAGAAAAAAAATAGAGAACCGGCCATTAAATAGTCGGTTTGGATATTTTTATTAAAACCCAGCCAAACTAGATATATTTATTAATTTCTATTTAACTTTGGATATTAATAAAAATGTCAGACTACATTTCGTGTTTACTAAATTACAACTATTTTTATCTTTATTTTTTGTGATAAATTTTGTGTTTTATTATGTCTTTATTTTTAAAACTATAATAATTTAAAATTTAAAACTTAAATGTCAAATTAAAACAGTTAGATACGATCTATATTATTTTTTTATGCACATGTAAAAGATCACGACATTTTGATTTTGTTTTAATTAGTATCAAGTAGGGCTGTCAAAAAAGCTCGCGGCTCGTGGCTCGCTCGTGACTCGTCTCTAGCTCGCTCGCTAACAGCTCGCTCGGTAGTGGACCGAGCTGTTAACGAGCCAGCTCGGTTCAGGCTCGGGCCAAAATAAACGAGCTGAGCCAGGGGTCAGCTCGGACCGGGCCAGCTCGGCTCGTTAAGCTACAGTGGATTTAGGGTTTAGCCCCGTATAATTTTTAAGTCCAATCTCATTTTCAAAAGCGCAATTATGCAAAATTGATGTATTTTCGGTTTGGGAAGAAATAATATGGGCTTCAGTTGCTTGAAGATGTGCCTGCTGGACAATTTCTTAAATTTTTTAAATGAGGTTTCTTATTTTTTATTTTTGAATTTGTATAATAACAACCCAATAAAACCCAACGAGCCAGCTCGTCAGCTCGCGAGTTAGCTCGGGCTGGCTTGTCACAAGCTGAGCCAAGACTTTTGGCTCGGGACCCCTAGGTCCGGCTCACTCGGTTCAGGCTCGGGCCAGAATTAACGAGCTGAGCCAAGGCCCAGCTCGGCCCGAGCCAGCTTGTTTACAGCCCTAGTATCAAGAGCTTGCAAAAATACCGATGTAGATAAATTATATATATTGATTTTTGAACCTATTAATTTATATAAAACTTAAATAAAAAAGTTATAATTTTGTACGTGCACGTTTGAGAAAATAATGTAAATTATATATTTTATTTTAATATACAAATTTTATAATTTTTGTTATTAAAAAATTAAAAATAAAGACACAATCAAGGTGTAAAAAAGTGAGATATTTGAATCTCGTCATTTTTATAATTTTATTAGATAAATATTATAAAAGTAGTTCAAAATATTCCGAAGAATTGGTACGGACGAGGAATATAGTGAAGTTTGGCCTAGTCAACGAAACACACTTGACGCTACCCCAAAATCCAAATCTCTCCTCCGATCATCAATTAGATCACATCCACCTTTGCGAAGATTCGAATCGGTTCAAATTCATATCTGAAGTAGCAGTTAGAAAGAAGAATTAGCGTAACTCGGACAAATAAGGTGAGTCTCTGTCTCTCAGATTCAATTGTTTTTCTCGCCCAAAACGCATTTAGTCGGTTTGGAAAATCCCCCAATTATCGGATCGGATCGTCGGCTGCCGATAGATAGATTCAATTTGAAGGTTAAGTTTAAGTAAGGTAGCAGAGAAGTGATAAAAATGTCTACAGGCATTTTGTTCTTAATCTAACAGTTAAGAGTAGATATAATAGTTATCAGTCACACATCCATGCTCTCATCATTGTATTTTAGGTTTTAGTCAGGTGGAATTTTACCGTTTTTCAACATATAGCATAGTATTTCATTCTCTCAGACATGTGCCTGACTATTAGATGATTTGATTTCTAGAAACTACCATGGGAGAACAAGAATTAAGAGGAGATTCAGACATTTTTGCCCTTTTGTCTACAATGCCTTACGATCAATGGATTTTAGTTAACCCGTCATCCAGTTTTCGCCCTTCAGCTCGTTACAAAGTAAATTTTCAAACTTATTTACACTTCTCTTCTTATATGTGTTACTATTCTGGAGCAGAACCTGAAATTTTTTTTTGAAGTATTAAGTTTGGTCCAATATTCCTCACAAGAATTTTAATCCTTTTTTTTTCTTTTTATATGTTGGACCAAACAAAAAGTGCAGGCATAAATTGAACCAAACAAGTCCACAGGCCATTTTTGAACAACTTATTTAGCATATTACTCTTTTTTTTTTATTAATCTTGTATTCAATGTTTGGTGCATTTATTTGTTAACTGTTGTAGCATTCAGCAGAAGTTGTAGGAGATAAGCTATTTGTCATTGGGGGAAGTCGAAATGGCCGTTATCTATCAGATATTCAGGTTAGGTACTAATCATTAATCAATTTGTGTATTAAAAGAACATCAGAATATCCGGTATGGCCCCTGAAAAAATGAGTATATATGATGTATTTTAACTAAATTGCTGTTTGTTAGTGGTAACATCTTGGGAAATTTGACAGGTGCTCGATTTCAAAAGCTTCAAATGGTCAACTGTCCAACTCAGTGTGAACCAGAAACATCTTGAATCAGATGACAGTATATCGGGTCAAATCTTTCCAGCATCTGCCGGCCATAGTTTGGTATTTTGTTTTTTTTTTCTTGGAAAAATTAAAATGATTCTTGAAACTCATGTATGCCCTAGCAAAGCATGACAATGCCATCTATATCCCGATAAGATTTAAGTTTGGTGGATACACATATAGAGAGGAATTATCATAAACCATACAGAACATTATAATAGCATTCACATGTTTGCTATTAAGGAAGGAGGGGTATTATAGGTACTGTAAAGAAATACGGTGTAGAGGGTAATAGGTGATATTTGTTATGTTGTAGAGAGGCATGAGAGATGCCTTTTGTTTCCTAGATGCGTGAATGCTAATTGATGTTATGCAGTGTTGTGTTTTGTGGACTTGAATGTCAAAGTGCCTGCCAATACCATTTGTTTGACTGTTAACCTGAAACAAAATCCATTAATGAACAATGTTTGAAATTGTGATATGTTAACACCTGGATTAAAATTCCAAAGTCTAAAATAGAGATCTCGAAAAACCCTTGTGCATGAAAGAAACTCAACCAGGATACAAGTTCTAGTCAATTATGCCAATCATGTTTTGAATATTTACATGATTAATAGGCATTATTTGGAAAGATGCTGTTCAAAATTAACTTTTTCTACTGCTAAGCATTGCTATTGTTAACTTCATTTTGATATGCATTGCTTGCTTGAGTAGGAAAATACTCTTCTGTTCCAACTACTGAGTACTAGTTGTGCATGTTTGAATATATTTTTCCTGTGTTATAGGTAAAATGGGAGAATAAGCTTTTGGTTGTTTCTGGCAATTCCAAGATGCTCTCAGATACAGTCAGAGGTACGTGCTTTAATGCTGAAATTGTATATGGTATCAGTTTGGTATTGTCTGGATGATTGGATTTCAGTTCATCATTTTCTTATTTCTTACTTTTCTTGAATTTGTTGATTTGAAGTTTGAATGGATCCAATGAGTAGTATATAGTACCAGCTCAGCTGGACTGGTTTGGACATTAAGTTCTTTTACTTTGTATATTTCCTTGGCTTTATTGCTGTTTAATAGCATAATTGAGGAATGATAAAGCCTTCAAATTATGCAAGTCTGATCATGTATCATTACATACTGGCACTGGTACTGATCGTACAAAGATGCTTCAATCTCATTTCATACTGAATTAATTACCTGTGATACAGTGTACCAGATCGACCTTGAGACGTACATGTGGTCTCTTGTCAATACAGATGGCGAAGCACCGGTAATTTCTATTTTCCTTCTCTCTGATAGATTGATTTCAAGTTTTGACTGAAAATGTTGAAAAACAATTGTTTTATTTTCTAATCAAGATATCTAGAGGAGGTCAATCAGTTACTGTGGTTGGTTCCCGCCTTTATATGTTTGGCGGAGAAGATAATAAGAGAAGACTATTAAATGATCTCCATATTCTTGACCTAGAGACTATGATTTGGGAAGTTGCCCAGACAATGTAAGTGTTGTTTAAATCATTTTAAGTAGACAATTTACCAATCTGTCCTTTAAAACAACAAGTTATCTTGGATATCTTCCGAGATATATTACACCTGTGGAATATTTGTGTTTCTTCAGGGTATGTGTTGTGCAGTGTAAAGAAGAGCTTATATGGTTTATATGAGAGGATTTCCTTATTATATAACTTGTGATTGACTGATATCTTACCGGGCGCATGCAAATTTGAAACTTGAAACAACAACTAAATCTATCCTGGGTTGATTTTAATTTAATTTGGCTCATTCAGAGGAAATAGAGGGCTCTTCTAGGAGGAATGCAAAACTGTCTTTAGCTGTAGTTCCAATACAAGAAATTTTGGGTGTAATCTGGAAAATATCTGATCACTTTAGTTACTCATTTTCCATTGATAGGGGAAAGGCACCAGCACCTCGGTTTGATCACATAGCTACAGTGCATGCTGAGCAGTATCTTTTAATATTCGGTGGTTCTTCTAACTCTACTTGTTTCAATGATCTTTACCTGCTTGATCTGCAAACGGTACATATGATCTCTCTCTCCTAGCATACAAGATAAGCACATTGTATAGATATTATGTATTGTTTGGTATAGGTTAGCGGTTTGTAATCAGTGCTAATGTAGAAATTGCAATCCAAGGTCTGATTTGAATGGTACTAATTTAAATTGCAAGCGAGACTCAAATATGCATTAATAAGCCATAGTAAGTAAAAGTTACTTGTCTTATAACTAGAGTTGGTTAATTAAAAAATGACAGATGGAATGGTCTCAACCTGAGACTCAAGGAGCATATGTGACACCAAGAGGAGGCCATGCTGGTACCAGCATTAACGGTCACTGGTACATAGTTGGTGGTGGAGATAATAAGAGCGGTGATTGCTTAGCCTCAGTCATTAAACATTCAGCTAAAGTTTTCTTTCCAGGACTAAGAAATTATTTTGATCACATGCAATATATATTTTCCGGATAATGTATCTTCCATGTATTATGCATATTCTGTATTTTATTGTATTGTTCTTACCAATTGTACAGCAAACTACTCTTGTTTTTGCAAAGACATGCTTGCACCACCGAGTTCCATTACTATAATTTTCAAACTACATTACTTAATTTTACAATTAAAAATACAATATCCACACCTAATGCCATTTTTTATATAATAAATCATTCCAATGTGTTAACTGCATTGCGCACATCATCATTTTCATAGCTAATTGTGAATTGTAACAAAATTATATTCCAGGTGCTACCGAGACAATTGTTTTGAATACATCCAAGTTTGTGTGGTCTGTGGTGACCACTGTACCTGAAAGACATCCGCTTGCTAGTGAGGTTAGTATTGGTAGAAAATTAGAATTTTATCTGGTTCATAGGACTACTTCACCTTGATTGTACTCTAAAAATGTTTAACCGTACACTAAACCAAAGATTCCTTCATTAAGTACCTTGGTCAACCCAAAAGAAGCAAAACTTGTGTCCTACCAGTAGCTTAAATGTACATGATAGTTCTGTAATGGTATGAGAATTAACTGTTACTGTACTGAAGTCTGGGTTGCTAATCTTTGGTGAAATGATATTGGCTGGCGTTGATTAATGTTTGGTTGAGGCATTATAAAGTTTACAACAAACATGATAATTTTGCAAACAAAAATGTTCAGGCATTATTTAGTCATGAATAAGGATTGCCAGCAAAAGAAGGAAAGGTCTCCTGAAACTCTTAATTTATTTTCTTTGATTATGATTTCTTGAAGGGGCTTACTCTTTGCTCTAGTACAACAAATGATGAAAAGCTTATAATTGCATTTGGTGGCTACAATGGAAATTATAACAACGAGGTACCAATATTGACTGAAGCATAATTTTATGTGTGAACGTTTGAATTTAAGGAAAAAAGGGCTTGTCATAGTGTTCTTAATTTATTAGCTTTAGCAAGAGTTCATCCAATTTTAATGACCCTCAGCTTATTAAAAAAATTGTATTCATTAAATATTTAAACCGCATGATTAGTTGTCATGTGAAAAATGTATTAAATATGGTGTTTGTTAGGTTGTAAGTTATTGCACTATAGCTAAAATTTGTGGAGTTAAGTGGATTTTCCTCAAATCTTTGCTTTCAACTTATTTTGTTTCCAAGTACTCTTGTTTCATAGAGAATTCGAGGGAGGAGAGGCCAGCACAAGCACCTCTTTTCAAGCTCTTTCCTACTAATGTAATGACTAGGTGTTAAGGATAGCTCATTAAACCACCACATAGTTCAATATTATTTACATTTTTCACGAGTCTAAGGTTCAATGCGCTTAATTTGGCATGTAGTGAGCATTATGCCATCTTACAGGAAATTGTAAAATGTTTTCTTGTTATCTCTGTAACTATGATTCGACAGTTTCTCCTGATGCAGTAACTGCTAAGTTTAATTAAATAAAATATCTCTGGGCAGATTTTTGTGATGAAACCCAAGCAAAAGGATATGGTGCAGCCACGCCTGGTGCAGTCCCCCGCAGCAGCAGCAGCAGCTGCTTCTGTTACTGCAGCATATGCAATAGCAGCTGCAAGTGACAAAAAGACTGTACGGGCTAGTGCCACAGAAAATCCTGAGACAAAGAATGTTCAATCTGAGACCTCCTTTGTAAAGGAGACAGCATCTCGAACAGACATTCTCAGAGAACAGAATACAAGTTTGGTATCCAAATTGGCAGAAATTACGGCTGAAAACTCGAAATTAATGGATAAACTTGACTATGCCAAAAGTTCCCACTCTGAATTAACGAAAGTAAGTTTTCCCTCATTATAAATATTATTCTATCGGTTCTTTATTTTTTTATGTTTGGACTAATAAAAACCTGTTCTATATTTTTTTATGTTTGGACTAATAAAAACCTGTTCTACCTTATCCAGATTAAGGCCTTGGTGTGCTTGCACTCCAAATTTTTACTAAACATTCTAGTTGTTTTCTTGTCTTGGTTTCTTCATTCAACAATAGTTATCTTCAATACTGTTCTTTCTTTTCTTGCTTTTAACAGGAGCTTCAGTCGGTACAAAGTCAACTGGAAGCTGAAACTTCAAGATGCACTAAACTCGAGGTTCCATGATTGTGACCTTGTCTTTGTTCATTTTATACGTGTTTCTAAATTTCTAGGTCAAAGAAGTTATGAGCAGAGAATCTCATCACTGCATGGCAGCGAGGGAAATCAGACCTGACAGTTTTTTTTTTCTTTCCCTTTTCCATAATTTTACTTTAGACACAAATTCAAAGTGCGCAAGAAAAATTAAGCACATTTGGCTCCCTGGAGAAAGATATAGAAACCCTAAGAAAAGAAATATCACAAATAGATGGGAAGGTGCCAACAGCTCCTCAATCGCAGCGATCTGGTGGTGTTTGGAATTGGATGGCCGGATCTCCTCAAGATTGATGCTAAACGATTCGAAATCTAATTTGCAGCAAATAATGCAAACATGGTGGGCATCATTACTTGTTCTCCTTTGATGTCAATTTTATAAATTCTTCATATGACATCTGGAGTGATCATTTCTTTTCAGGTGCGGCAAGCTCTGGATTCGCAGAGGTGAGTTGTTTGTAGCAGTTGATACAAATACAGGAACTGGAAATGCTTTTGATGGAGTACATAAACTATAGACGCCAAAGAAAAAGAATGCTAAGGAGAACAACCCTCATTATTTGATTTTTTTTTTCATGTACTTTGAGATATGTAACCTTTTAAAATTACTTCATATGTTACTTTTTGAGTTTTCTAAGGTTATATTTATTCGAAATATGCTTAAGATATTGAAATATTAACTGTTTTAATTGGATTTCCATTTACTGCCTCTATAATGCATGGCTGAAATAAGAAAAGAACAGTAAAAATGACATAGCACATTCAACTCCTATATTTGCTCCTTGTTAATGTCTCAATCTCTAAAATGAATACAAGTACCTTAAAGCTGCTTTTCAACTGTGTAAATACAACAATTGAAAAGAACGCACTAATTTCAGGTTCTTCAGAACTTAAGGAGGTAAAAAAAAACACACAAAAAATAGAAGAATTCTAGACGATAGGTCACTCTAATTTGATGAGAGACAATACAAATATATACAAAAAAAATGAGTTAGGCTACAGTAATATGCATATTATGGATCGGGTATGGATTCATATTTCTATTTTTAAAGTTTAAAGTGTCGATCCGAACCATTAAACATGATCTTCATGTGAAAATGTACATCAAATTTTGTATTTTTTTAGAACTTTTTTACTATTTTTAGATAGGTAAAAAATCACATTTTTCGGATAGTCCATAATGTTTAGATCAAATTATTTTCTACCAATCTAAAAAATAGTAATAAAATTCAAAAATTCAAAATTTTGATTTCCAAATACATTTCACGTAGAGATCGTATTTAATTGTTCGACGAACTTTGAAAATAAATATATAAATTCATAGGCTCATAGCAGGGATGCATATTACCATAGCCTCACTTAGAAAATATATAAAAGATCACAAAAGCATTCCTCAATTGAAAGCTAACGTGCAATACCCTGAGCTCATAAACGGGCCAGAACAACCGCAGCCCGTATCACAAATACATGTATTACATGGATCTCACCGCATACATGAAAATTGAAAAGAGAGAGGATAAGATAAGAGGCTCAAAATAGAGCAGAATAAGCTTCCTTTCTCGTCAGGTGCTGAGCAGTGAGCACATTGAACTAATGGCGACGATATCATCTCTTGCATTGCACGCCCCCTGCTCATGGTTGGGCCAGTTCGTTGGAAGCGGGGATGGACTCGGTCGGGTGAACCCGAATCCGAACCCGATTAATCTTCGTTCCCGGCCCTTGAGGATCGAAGCCAATAAGCGCGTCAAGAAGATCCGTTATGTTCGTCCATTCAATCCCTGCTTTCCCTCTTCTTCTTTTTTCACTTCTCTTTGTACTAATTTCTTTTGAGTTTTCCTTGTTTAAAAATTCAGGTAATTTTGAAGGAGGATATAGGTGGGGTAGGGAAAATTGGAGAGCAAGTGAAGGTGAGGGCTGGTTTTTTCCGCAATTATCTTCTCCCATATGGCAAAGCTGATCTCATTTCACCTCGCGTGCTCAAGTACTGTCCTTCCCCTACTTCTGATATCCTTCATTTTTGTAATTTTTAACATTTTTAAATAAAATTTTTCCATGTCCACATTTTTAACATTTGAGTAATGTATATTATTCAGGTGCTTATTTTGTAGGCATCACATAAACTTGCGTTATCTAAAGATTGTTTTGTCAATCAAGGATTGGTTATGGATTAGGCATGCAAATAAGCAATCAACTAAAAACAGCAAGTGATATGTCAAGCGATTTTAACTTTTAATCTGAAGTTTAATATTAGCCCATTTAATGTAGTGATATCAAAACAAAGTTTTCCTGTGTGAGAGTCAAAACATGTGATTTCTCTGGCATCATATTTTCTTATATTGGTCAGGGAAATGGAAATGGAGAAGGAGAGAATAGAAGCTGAGAAAAGGCGGGTGAGTATCTTCTTCTTTTTCATTATAGCTTAATTAAAATTGTATTTCTTTTCATCTGTCTAAACAATGTTTACTATTACAAATTTTATAAATGTCAAATTTTAAGGAATAAAAGAGCGTAAAAAGCTGATCCAACAGTCACAGTATGTTTTGAGGTGGTGCTATGGCTTCCATTTTGAACACATCAAAGACTCTGCCCTTGAGTATCAATATTTATAAAACCAGTAAAATATCTTATTAAATAATGATTTGAGCAGGTTAAAGAAGAGGCAGAACAAGTGGCACTACTACTACAGACTGTGGGCCCGTTTAAGGTCAGGCGAAAATCCACACCACAGAAACAAATTTTTGGAAGGTTAGATCTTTAAAATATATTCTAATTCAAATATTACTCAGCACTCAAGTATTTACTCTGCAAATTTTAAAGCTGAATTGCCCACTTCTTTATATCAGTATCTCTACTCTATTTTGAACCTGTTTGCTTCATATATAGAACTGCCAACTCAAACCCTTTCTTATCAACAGTGATTGTTGTAACTTGTTCTTAGATTACTCATTGCTCAATCGAATAGTGTTTTGGGGATCAGAAAAATAGTATCAAAAGCCTCAATGCAGAGAGGAGCTTGTTTGTTCTCAACTCTTGCTCTCCCTCTAATGTTTTTAGATATCATCTTTCTTCAATCTTGAGAAATTTTTGTAATCTACTTTTTGAAATTTTTCTTCAGTGTAACATCTGGAGATGTAGCTGACATCATAAAGGCTCAACTCAACAGGTACACTTTGCAGGACTGAAAAAAGATTTGTACCGATAAGAAATTATACTCCTTGTATAGGAGTTGTTTATTTTTGTGGTTTTTATTATTGACATAAATATTTTCAACCCTTTTCATTAATAGGGATGTAGGGCAAAACAATATTATAGTTCCCGAAATCACAGAACTCGGAGATTACATGGCTGAGATTAAACTTCATGAAGATGTCTCAGCTCGAGTTCGATTGATCGTTTTGCCAAATTAACTCTTTGATCGCAAGGCTCGACTTGTTTCTGAAAAGGCAAGTATTCTCTTTCAATCCATCCTTTGTCGAACAAATCCTTTCAAAGTTCAAAAGGAGAAACCAGGATATGGGACCAAACTTAAAAAAAATTGATTGATTAACTTTTAAAGGGGAAATTGTATTTATTGTAAGTATTTTTAAACAGTGAAAGCATTTAAGATTTGTTCCCCATAATTGTTTAGTATCTTTGTCAAACACTTGTTTTCTTCAAATTACATTTGTTCACGTCTTGGACGTTGAGATGGAATGCTGAATTTTTGAATTTAATGTTGCAGAGATTGGATGGAATAATGCGTGCAAACTTAGTTAGCTAAAATTTTCTCTATTACTTTGATTTTGTTTGGAGTTATTTTCTCCCTGTGCATGTAAAGCCACTTTTATTCTCTTCCCCCTTCTGCTCCATTTGTAGCTTCTCACCTTTTACTCCGTGAATTTGAGCTTTGAAATGTTGTGCTTAGAATGTTTTGAGGTCTTTGTGAAACTAAAGACCCAAAAAGTATACTGCTAAATATGGATGCAAGCCACATTTTGATTATGTTAACAACAGTTTGGTGGAGAAGCGATGGCCTAACTTTTATGCACTAATTCTCCTTTTACAAGAATCAGCCTTTGTTTAATGACAGAAAGCAACAGATTGTGAGTTCAAAATTCAAATAAAAAATTCTTGTTTATTACGGACACATTGTTCTTATTGGCCATGTTTGGTTGTATCATCAATTATCCATAATTATCTTGTTCTGCACTTATGCTGACAAACATGAATAAAGTGTGATGGAATAGTATAGCATAAGAAATCACTTATGTCGTCATAAATTAATTCACCTATTCAGGTTGCATAACTTATGTCAGGGTGGATTTAGGATTTTTGTTTGAAGGGGCAAAAAAAATCAAATCATATTTAAATAGTTAATCGGTTTAAATCTATTAACTAATTGGGTACTCGATAAAAAATAATATTTTAACTTATTCTTTTCAATGTTTTAATTTGTAATTTCTTATGCTCTAATTTATAATTCTAATTACCAATTAAAATTTAACAAATTTATTTCAATTTTAATCTTAAATTTAATCCGAATTACAAATCAAACATCCAGAGGGGACAAAAAAAATTTCAGGGGAGCAAAGTCGATCGGGACTGATAGATCTCCACTGAAACTCAAAATCTAAAGGGGGACAGTTGCCCCCCGGGGCCATGTGGGTCCGCCCCTGACTTATGTTGCGTCTTTCTTCTTAAATTAATCCACCTATTCAGATTTAATCTATGACTTAACTTCAACCTACAACCAAACAAGAATATACTATGCCGTCATAAGCTCTCCAGTAAAACCTTCTCATCAGATTGTTGATCTGATTAAGAACTTGCTTTGCAATTTGACATGTAGCCATGAAATAGATGGGGAGGGATTGAAGAACCGATTTAATGACCACTGCTATACCCGCCTGTGATAGTACCCGGCTTTTCCACATTGAGAGCTTTGCCGAGAACTTTTCAATTAGGAAATGGAAAGAGGGTCGGGACTAGTGTATTGACAAAACCCGCACGGTCCAACCCGACCCGCGCAAACCCGTGACCCGGATCCGAACCGACCCGGATCCGACTCAGAACCCGACCCGACCCGTCCTAGAGTGATGGGTCGGGTCTAAAACGGGTCGGATCCGGTTTTCTGGGCGAAACCCGACCTTCCCCCCGCCGAGTCAACCCGTCCACCCGGACCCGATCCGGACCGACCTAAAACCGACCCGAACCGGCCTAACCCGACCCAAAACCCGGCTGAACCCCCCAAACCCGGCCTAACCCGGGTGAACCCGATCTACCCCGACCCTAACCCGACCTAACCCGCGTGAAACCGGGTCAGACCCGACCTAACCCCCCCGAAACCCGGGTCTAACCCGGCGGGACCCGAGTCAACCCGAGCCAACCCGCCCAAAATCCGAAATTCAATTTTGAGTAATTGTTATTTGTTAGTAATTGTTAGTATTTTTTAGTAGTTGTTAGTAATTTTTAGTAATTGTTAGTAATTTTTAGTAATTGTTAGTAATTTTTAGTAATTGTTAGATATTCTTAGTAATTTTTAATATTGTTAGTTTTTATTTGTTAAATTTGGATTTATTTTTAAATTTGTTAGATAAATAAGCTACATTTATTTGTTTGTTCAAATAAATGTTATATTTGTTAGATTTTTGAATATGTTAGATTATTGGATTTTATTTTTGAATATGTTAGATTATTGGATATGTTAGATTATTGGATTTGTTAGATTATTGGATTTTATTATGAAATTCGGATTTATTTTGAAATAGGTTAGATTTTATTTTTTAAATTTCGAATTTATCTTAAATAGGTTAGATTTTTTAGTTATTTCTTATTTTAGAATTTGTTGGATAGTTAGATTTATTTCTAAATATGTTATCTTTATTTTTAATAGGTTACATTTGAATATTTTCAAATATGTTAGATTTTAGATTATTGTATTTGTTAGATTATTGTATTTAATTTTGAAATAGGTTATATTTTACTTTTTTCAAATAAGTTATTTTATTTATAAATAGGTTAGATAAATAGATTTGTTTGATAAACATGTTATATTTTATTTTTTAAATTTTGAATTTTGAATATGTTAGATTATTATATTTTATTATTATTTTCGGATTTATTTTGAAATAGGTTAGATTTTATTTTTTAAAATTCGAAAATAATCTTAAATATGTTAGATTTTTTAGTTATTTCTTATTTTATAATTTGTTGGATAGTTAGATTTATTTCTAAATATGTTATCTTTATTTTTAATAGGTTACATTTGAATATTTTCAAATATGTTAGATTTTAGATTATTGTATTTGTTAGATTATTGTATTTAATTTTGAAATAGGTTATATTTTACTTTTTTCAAATAAGTTATTTTATTTATAAATAGGTTAGATAAATAGATTTGTTTGATAAATATGTTATATTTTATTTTTTAAATTTTGAATTTTGAATATTTTAGATTATTATATTTTATTATTATTTTCGGATTTATTTTGAAATAGGTTAGATTTTATTTTTTTAAAATTCGAATTTATCTTAAATAGGTTAGATTTTTTAGTTATTTCTTATTTTAGAATTTGTTGGATAGTTAGATTTATTTCTAAATATGTTATCTTTATTTTTAATAGGTTACATTTGAATATTTTCAAATATGTTAGATTTTAGATTATTGTATTTGTTAGATTATTGTATTTAATTTTGAAATAGGTTATATTTTACTTTTTTCAAATAAGTTATTTTATTTATAAATAGGTTAGATAAATAGATTTGTTTGATAAATATGTTATATTTTATTTTTTAAATTTTGAATTTTGAATATGTTAGATTATTATATTTTATTATTATTTTCGGATTTATTTTGAAATAGGTTAGATTTTATTTTTTTAAATTCGAATTTATCTTAAATAGGTTAGATTTTTTAGTTATTTCTTATTTTAGAATTTGTTGGATAGTTAGATTTATTTTTAAATATGTTATCTTTATTTTTAATAGGTTACATTTCAAATATTTTCAAATATGTTAGATTATTGGATTTGTTAGATTATTGTACTTTATTTTCAAATAGGTTAGATTTTAGTCATTTTACTTTGTAAAATAAGTTGTTTTATTTATAAATAGGTTAGATAAATAAATTTGTTAGATAAATATGTTATATTTTATTTTTTTTTAATTTTTAAATTTGAATTAGACATTTTTTTAAATTCGAATTGGACTTTATTTTTTAAATTTCAATTAGACTTTAATTTAGATTTATTTTATACGTAATTAATAATTAATTTACATTTAATCTAATTTATATTTTAAATATGTTAAATTATATTTTATTTTTAAATTTGTTAAATTAAATTTGAATTAGATAAATAATCTTATTTTTTTTTTAAATTCGAATTTATCTTAAATTTTTAAATTTGAATTAGATAAATAAATTTGTTACATAAATAAATATATTAGATAAATTTATAAATTTGTTAGATAAATTTGAATTTAAATAATTGATATTTTATTTTGTTAGATTTATAATTTGTTAAAATTTAATTACACTTATTTTTTCTGTTAAATTATATTTTATTTTTAAATTTGTTAAATTAAATTTGAATTAGATAAATAATCTTTTTTTTTAAATTCGAATTTATCTTAAATTTTTAAATTTGAATTAGATAAATAAATTTGTTAGATAAATAAATAAATTTGTTAGATAAATTTGAATTTAAATAATTTATATTTTATTTTGTGAGATTTATAATTTGTTAAATTTAATTACACTTATTTTTTCTTTTTCTTTTTCTTTTTTTTTCTTTTTCTTGTTTTTTCTTTTTCTTTTTCTTTTGAAGTTCAACAAAATTGGATTTTTTTTTTTATTTCGGCCAATGGCCACACGCCCACACCAGAGGCAGAGGCCAGAGGATAAGTGGAGAAGGAGAAACATTCGGCCATAGGCCATTTCGCAATTTTTTTTCTTTTTTGTTTTTTTTTCTTTTTCTTTTAATTACTTTAATTTATATTTAATTTAGATTTATGTTAGATTTAATTTAGATTTATTTTAGACGTAATTTAGAATTAATACACATTTAATCTAATTTATATTGAATTTATTTTGATATGAATTTGGTTTTAATATGTAGAACAAATGGACCCCGAAATGCCCGAATGGATGCGTATGGCTAATAGAGCTTCCGCCGATTTTTTCAACCCTACGCCCGATGGCCTACAACCAAATATGGAGGCAATAGAAAGTATGATTCAACCACAAGAACCACCTATTTATCCACAAAATCCCTCTCAAATTCAACCGTCGTATCCACAAAATCCCTCCCAAATACCACCACCTATTTATCATCAACAATATCCTAACTATTATTCACAAAATCCCTCCCAAATACCACCACCTAATTACTATTATTCTAACCCTTCATATGGAGCAGGTACGGCTTCTACGGGATCGACTCAATACACCGCCCCTATAGGAAGCGGTCCCTCGACAAGTGTCCCGGAAATACAAGAAGAAGTTGTCCCCGCAACCACCGCTGAAGTTGTTGCACCCATTCCCATGGAACCACCGAAGAAGAGGAAAACCAAGGTGCCCGAATACAAGGCCGATTGGTGGCGGTATTATGAAAAGACATTTCATGCGAGCGGAATTGTCAATACTATAAAATGTAAGGTACGCGGTTGCAAAGTTATTTACGAGTATAAACTAGCGAATGGTATGTCCACATTTAAGAAACATGCCGATGGTCACTTGAAAAAGGGTGAGCAACCGCAAGAACATGCGGACCCGCGGTTAGTCCAAAGCCTTATGAACCCGGATGGTAGTAGAACCCACCAAAGATATGATGAAAAAATAATGCTTGAAGAATTTGCCCGATATATTGCCCACAAGGAACAACCAATTAGTATGGGTAATTGTAGTAGTTTTGCCCGGCTATGCATTAAGGGGTTAGCTCAACCATTGTATAAGAAAATCCATCATAGAAAAATGGTTAGTGAAATGAAAAACCAGTTTATCCAAAAGAAAAACGAGCTACGGGCTATATTTGGATATGCAAATAATAATGTCTCTATTACCTCCGATATATGGACTGCCGGTAAACACGGCCTAGGGTACTCTTGTATTACCGGTCATTGGATCGATGAGAGATGGGTTTTACAAAAACGGGTATTAAGTTTTCGGGTGTTAGATTCCCCGCACACTGCAGTAATTATTTACCATTCAATTATTGAGGTTTTACAAGAATATAATCTCAAAAGGGATTTACGGAACAAGGTTTTTGCTATCTCATTCGATAATGCTAGCAACAATGTAGCGTCCATCGATCATTTCATCCGGTCCCTAAACCCAATCATGAATGGTGCACTGTTTCACCAAAAGTGTGCTTGCCATATACTAAACCTTACCGTAAAAGATGGTCTTAAGGTAGAAGCCGTAAAGGACTTAATAATTAAATTCAAGGGAGGTCTTGCCCATATTTATTCAAACCAAGAAAGAAAACAAAATTTCGCCGCTTTGTGCGAAAGAATAGGTTTGGGCAAAATGAGGATACCTTGGGATATAGACACCCGTTGGAATTCCACCTACAGGATGCTCAACCGATGCATTCCTTACAAGGCGGCTATAGGGGAGATGTTGAGATCGACGGACGAAGGAGTTGCTTTGAAACTCACCGACCCCGAATGGCAGCGAATAATACAGCTTACACAATTCCTTAAAACCTTTTTCACCGCAACCGTGAAATTATCTTGCTCGTACACACCGACGGCACATGAGTTGCTGCACCATCTCTACTACATTTCGAAGGTGTACCGTGATATGGAAGATAGGGATAGTGAGGATTCCCCTCTCCATCCGATCGTAGCAGCCATGAAGAAAAAATTTCTTAAATATTGGGAAGAGGTACCCCTCTTGACCGTTCTCGCAAACTGCCTCCATCCGGCATACAAGAAGAAGTTCACGGTAAAAATACTCGTAGCCTACAAGAAAAATCTAAAATTAAGTTGGAGGGACGAGGAGCCCCGCGTAACACGGGCATTGGAGGACATGTTTTCCATATACAGCGAAAGAAGAAATGCCGACCAACCGGCTTCGACCGCTGGCGTGAGGTATGAATATAAATATACATATGTCTTTAATATTCATTATTTATAATATCTACATTATTTGTGCACTAATTTTTTCTATTGTTTTAATAGTCTATCCACACACAGCAGTACTGGATTGTTAGGCGATTTCCAAGATGATGACGACCCGACGGGATCCCAAGGTGACACGAACGAGTTAATCAGCTACAATTTGGGGACCACCGAAATTGAAGGAGTTGACTTCATGGATTGGTGGAGGAGGAATGCAACTGCCTATCCAACACTTGCGATGATGGCCCGCGACATATTTGCTGTGCCCGTGTCAACCGTCCCTTCCGAATCCTGTTTTAGCTCGGCGAACAGGATCCTCACCGATAAACGAAGTAAGCTGGGTGCACATGTTTTCGAGAGGCTTGTGTGCTTGAAAGACTGGATTGATGCTGAAAATCGCACGCAACATGGCATGAGATTGGAAGCGTCATCATCCGGTGTCGACACTCAAGAAAGCGGTACCGAGGGACCTGAGCCTAACGAAGATTCGGACAGTGAGCAAGAGAGAGACCTATGGTATATGCACAACAACTACTAGATAGGTAGTGTCGGTATAAAATTCTATCATCTTTTAATTTTTATTTACATTTTTTTAAATTATAATTTCTAAATATTTCAATTGTTTTATTTTAAAGAATAATTACTAACAAAAAAAAAGTTAGAACTCCGCCTATGTTATTTTACATAGCCGGTCCCAAGCCCGGAATAAAGGAGGAGGGTAACTTTTGTTTTTAAATCTATTGTTTTAAAATAATTCGATTTTAAAGATAAAAAATAATTCGGTTTTAAACTAATTCGGTATTTCGGTATATCTCGGTTTTAGAATAATTTGATTTTAACAAAATTCGGTTTTAACTTAATTTGATTTTGTTATAAGTTATAACAAAAAATATATTGAGTTAAAATAAAATAAAAAGAAAAAAAAATGCAAAAAAAAAAAAAAATCTGCCGCTGGCCCTCTGTCTGCCCCTCTCTGCCTCTCTGGAAACAGAAAAAAAAAAAAAAAACCAAACTGGACCGGACCAACCCGGACCGGACCGACCCCCGACCCGATCTAACCCGCCCCGTCCTAACCCGCCGGGTTTAGACCGGGTTAGGTTCGGCCGAGTCAGACCCCAACCCGCCCCCCCCTACCCGACTCAACCCGTTGACCCGGGCTAACCCGTACCCGAGTCAACCCGGGGACCGGGCGGGTTTGGACCGGCCCGGACCGAACCGGACCCTTTTCAAGCCACTAGTCGGGATGTAGCAATGGGAGCCCCCAAGTAGATATCCGAGGTGGCCTCAAGAGATACCCCTATCACTCGGGCTATATCCTCCTGCCTGTCCCGATAAGTGGCCCGGCTAAACCAAACCTTTTATCCGGCCCTATCAAGCTAGCCTCTTCCATTGTAGCCGTTCCAAAAAGCAATAAATCATCGGCATTAATTGTCCAATCGATAGCATGCGTAATCAACAGAGATCAATTTTGGAGGAGCATTGAAACACTTGCATTTCTGACCACAGTATAAAGTAGCACATCCCATTTCTAAAGAAAATAATAAATTAAAAAAATGCAACTTTCGATTAACTTTGCAAAAAAAAAGAAAAAAAAAAGCACCTTCAACTTAAGTTTCAAATACATTGCTTTCTCAAACTTGCAAGCTCGAATTTTGAAGATTCGACATTTTACCGTTAAAAAGCAAAACATTAGCATCGCTATAAAATAAAAAGATGGGATCGACTAACAGTTTCTCCCATTCAGTCCCCTAAACGTTCTCCCGCTAACTAACGCGCAAAGTACAACTGGGGACCACTAACTGTAATTAACTGTAATTTGTCAAACATCTATTCATCACTACTCTTGAAAGTATTCATACCTAAGCAATGAAGTATTCATACATACGCAATGAAATATTCATCACTAAAATTTGTCAAACATCTATCTATTCAACTAAGGACCATTACTTTTCGGAGCCAGTAACGACCAGCCTGGATTGGGAACCACAACCAAAAAGTCAATTGGATCACACCACCAGTGCTACATTCATTGATTAAATTAATTCACATACAAAATGAAAATTATTCATACCTAAGATATCAAATATTCATATATAATTCATCAAATATTCATACCTAAGATATCAAGTATTTAAAAAAAAAACTGGACACATCACTTACTCATCTTTTACACGTTTTTCAAGATGGTTTTTTTTCTCCGTTCATTCTAACCAATATTTCTGACGATCTATGAGGAATTTTGCAAATCTAAAATCACGAATGTCTTCTACACAATTTTCTCTTTCAAATGAGATCCATGATGACATACCTTTGAGTAATTCTTTTGATTAAATTAATTAACTCCCAAAATGGAAAGTATTCATACCTAAGATATCAAGTATTCATATCTAATCGAGCAAGTATTCATACTGCCAGTGGTATTGACAGTTAGATGGGGACCACTAACTGTTGGTCAAAGTCATTAATTAATGATTGACATAGTTAGTTAGAATGGAGGACGTTTAAGGAACTGGAGAGCGGGAGACAAAAGAATTACTCTAAAAATAAAAACATTTTACATACTAAGCTGCTGCTTCTTAGCCTCCGCAGCATCTGTTGCTTCAACCTGTGTCTTAGCCATGTGCGTGTTGGCATCTCCATCTCCATAATAGTTAACATAGAATTAGGTATTTTTGCCGAATCA
The DNA here is from genome assembly GCA_028015225.1 of Carex myosuroides. Taxonomy (NCBI): domain Eukaryota; kingdom Viridiplantae; phylum Streptophyta; class Magnoliopsida; order Poales; family Cyperaceae; genus Carex; species Carex myosuroides. The sequence continues at coordinate 7,339,077 of CM051471.1, forward strand.
GAAATTCCATCGTGGATCCTTATCAAATGTAAAATCCCCCTGTATACAAATATTACCGTATCATTTACATTTAGAGTTGTACCATTAGTTTGTACAAATATGCCTCAGCAGGTTGTTATCCAAACAAGAATATATTTGTAAAAAATAATAATATATCTCTAAATGTTAATGATACGGTAGTATTTATATACCAAGGAGATTATACATTTGAAGCGAGGATCCATGATGAAATTACCGATGATTCGACAAAAATACCTAATTCTATGCTAACAACTACTATGGAGATAGAGATGGACCCGTCTTCATTTATTAATATTGAAGAACCACCTCATTCCAAGGTTAATTTTATCAATGAATCTGTTTTGTCGGGGAGAGCAATACTCATGCTAATGTTTCCGGTCGATTGTGCATACCCAAGCATTACTTGATGTAAATATCTAATTAATTGTACTTGGAAGTATTTGTTATTTAAAATTTTCTTTTTCTTTTCTAGCTTAGTTGATTTTTATTAAATAGTCCGGACCTGCACTTATGAACTTGCTAATGGGTTTCCTCATCATCTCAGGCCCTCTATAAAGAATTACTTTATTACCAACCATTTTTGTTATTTTAATTTTAATTTCTGTAGAATATCACATGGTATATATAATAAGAATTGTCACTTAAAATTTAAAGAGACTATAATTATGAGGACCTGTTCTAAAATGGTGTTTGCAATTTACAAATTGATAAGAGAGCCATGTAGTTTCAAAAGCACCTGTTCACAATTCTAATTGATGAACTTTGTTACTAAAGAATTGTAATAAATGTAAAGATGGATTTGGCACTTTGGAATTCCCGGTCTGTGCTGCTCATTAGAGTGGTAAAAACGTGCCGTGCTGTGACGTGACTAACACGTTGTGGCTTTGGTCTCGTGCTGTGTCTAAACGTGCTGTGTTCAAATATGACTGGTCATGTTTGTCACGTTTGATCACGTTTAACTATTTTTTCATAATTTAGGTTAGTTTATTCAAGATTCATCATTTGATCAAGATCTAACGATTCTAATTACACATGACTCACGTGACCACGTGTGGTGCTGTGCTGTGAATTTGTTACTATGTTTATTACTATGTTTTTAGATAGATACAAAATCACTACTTTAGATAGTACATAAACAATGAATTTGTATCTATCTTAAAATATATTAATTTTTTTTCCAAAAATATAAAATTTGGTCTCGAAACATATTATAGTATGAAAATCATGTTGAACGGTTCGTATTGACAGTTTAAATTTAAAAATAGAAATATAGAATATGAGTTACTATGATGCATGAAAGATACGAGACATTTGAACCATTCCACTCTGAATTAATGAAAGTAAGTTTTTCCTCATTTTTAATCAATGTTATTAAATGCGGTTTTCATGCGGTATGCGGAAGGTCACCGCATACCGCATATACGGATTTTAATGCGGACTTATATATGCGGATTAGACACGTAAAAATGACCAAAATACTACTGCAAATTGGACAAATAATTTAAAATAAAAAACCCATAATCCAAGAGTACTATTTTTGTATATATAAACAGAGATGCGCAGATAATTGAAGCAAACCATAATTCAAAGTACTATTGGTCTCATCTCTATTAATAAATAGAGATATAAAATAAAAATAGTACTTTGGGGTTTGGGCTCATCTCTATTACTTTGGTAATTGAAGCAAACGATAAGAAGGTCACATTCAACAGCATGGTCCAATATAGAATTCTGTAAAAGCAACCCACGTGAAGGCAGCAAACTAAAAAGAAGGCAGCGCGTGAAGGCAGCAAGGAGCGTCCGGTTTATATTCCTTTAGTCCCACCCATACAAACAAAAAAAAAAAGAAAGCACACTGGAGCCTATATAAGAAGCTGGAAATAACAAGGCAATTCACTCAACTGGGCACAAGTCTGGATGAGATATTGGATTTGGATTTTGTTTAATAACTGATTCAATTTGCATTTTTATTAATAAATGTATTTGGATCCGATTTAATTAGGATTTTTTTTTTAATTAATTTTTTTTAGTTGGACCGTAGTATATGCGGTCCGCATAGTTGTTTTCTATGCGGTAGCTGGCTGCATGAACCGCATTTTATTACACTGTTTTTAATATTATTCTATTGGTTCTTTATTTTTTATGTTTGGACTAATAAAAACCTGTTCTACCTATCCAGATTAAGGCCTTGGCCAAATTTTTACTAAACATTCTAGTTGTTTTCTTGTCTTGATTTGTTCATTCAACAATAGTTATCTTCAATACTGTTCTTTCTTTTCTTGCTTTTAACAGGAGCTTCAGTCGATACAAACTACTACAAAGAAACTGTAAGCTGAAACTTCAAGATGCACTAAACTCGAGGTTCCGTGATTGTGACCTTGTCTTTGTTCATTTTATACGTGTTTCTAAGTTTCTAGGTCAAAGAAGTTACGAGCAGAGAATCTCATCACTGCATGGCAGTAAGGGAAATCAGACCTAACAGTTCTTTTTTCACCTTTTCCATAATTTTACTTTAGACACAAATTCAAAGTGCGCAAGAAAAATTAAGCACAATTGGCTCACTGGAGAAAGATATAGAAACCCTAAGAAGAGAAATATCTCAAATAGACGGGAAGGTGCCAACAGCTCCTCAATCGCAGCAATCTGGTGGTGTTTGGAATTGGATGGCTCTAAACGTGTAATACAAGATGCCGAAATTTTTTTAGTTAGCACCCAGAAAATCCACCGGATTAGTCTTATTTTTAATACTACCATCAATGCGGACTGAGTTTGAGCACTAAGATAGCATGGTACACAGGCTGGGTTGGCGCACCCTTGGTGCGCGGACTGAGTTGACGCACCAAGAGGGTGCACGGACTGGGGAGGCACCTAGGCTTTTTTTTTCCTGTTTTGGAATTAAATGTTATGTTGTTTTTTATTGATCAATAACATTTTGATAAAATTACAATGCACGTATTTTATATTATATGTATTTTCATATGTCCGACGTATTTTATTTTCGTAGATAATTAGAGGAGAATAAACGCTAAAAGTAGCTAGTTTATTTTGGATTTTTATGTTCTGTTTTGTTTTATAATTTTATTTTCCATAAAAGTTAGAAAAACTTAAAAATTAACTAGTTTTAACAAAAAAATAGCACAAATAAATTCAACACAAATAAAATCTACTACAACATAATTAATACATCCTACTACAATACAACATAAAATTTATTATAACATAATTAATAAATTTTGCCATATCTTGAACGATGAAACTGCAGGAAAAAAATATCTACTGTTACAACCATTGTTACATCAATTTTTAATTTTTAAATATGTAATTTTTTTAAAAAATTTACCTTATTGAGTACGGTTTCTAGCATTCCTTCTCCTTCTCGCATTTTTTCGAGGGTTGCTCTGTTGGTCTGGTGACCCTTTTTTCTTCATTCCAGTATGTCCATCCACATTTGGATCTGGTTGTGTCTTTTCCTACCCAACTTCACTAACCGATGTTCTGGAACTAAGATCGCTCCTTCGTACGCCGGCCACTCACTTTGATTGCCATACACGTGGAATTCACTGTTAGTGTTGTGATCTAGAAGCCAATCATAGGATGATTGTTTTCTAAGTTTCGTTCATGTAATTGGATGATATATTTATCATTTTGTTCCTTGAGTATTTTATTACTTATAGATCCATCGGGTTGAGGACCTGAAATTGTGGAACTCTATACATGAGTTAATAAATACTCTAAAGTGTCCCTAGTCTTGGTAATTAACAAGTAACATTAATTACCAGCATAAGATTAGCATTTGGATTAGATGATGATCATGTTCTGCAGATCATGTGACAAGGGGTTGTCAATCTAATCAAATGGATACCTGATGGAGATCAGGGGATTGGACGTGACCAAAATAAAATATTTAATATGGATTGTGTTTGTGTTTGTGTCATTAATGTTTTATTTGTGTCTTGAATTCTAAGGTATGAGATGATTGTTTCTCTCACATAAGAATACATATTCGTGGGTATTATCCAACGCTGTCAGTAACTGGCAGTTATATAGATTCTATCTCAGTATGTATCTCTCATGTGGAGGGATAGTAATTATCAAGAATACAAATGTCCCTCATGTAAATGAGTGATGATATCACTGGGCCCCTTGATGAAATAATACAAGTATGTGCACATATGATTAAGGAGTTAATCATAATTACTTAATTATTTCGGAATCAAGAAACGAGTAGATTTGCAAGGATGACACATTCCTACCTTGGATCTATTCATGATATCATGAGACATGGAATTGACACGAAGCAATTGTTGCTTAGGGATCGTGATACAGTAAGGTACTTATCATCTGCGTTATTTGGGTAACTACAATGCATATTGCTAGGTGCCGCTTGTAGTTTATGAAATCGAAAGGAGTTTCAGATTCCATTGTCATTTGACATAGATCCCATAGGGTCACACCAATAAGAAGTTAATTAGAAATGCTCCTTAATTTATTTGACATGTATGACATGATAAATAAATTGGTTTCTCGATCAGAACATGAGAAATATAATTATTTGGAATAATTATATGATACTATAATTAATTAGATTAATTGTATTAATTCAAATAAGGAAAAATAGAACTTGGCCCAATAAACAAAGTCCAATGACTATTGTTAATTGTGGCCCATGTTTGTGAATTGTTTTCTTAATAACTACCACGTTTTCTGAAAACTGCTGCGCAGTGTTGCTTATTTTGACCATATCTCACTCATACAAAGTCGGTTTTGAGTATTCTATATCTTTTTGGAAAGGTAAGAGAAAGATCTAGAACTTTGCCTCTCTGAAGGAAAGCCAAAATCGAATTAAATCGTGGTAAAAAACGTGGTAGAACGTGGTGGGTTATTTTGGACCGCCATGTTCTAAAAATTGCCGCACACGTTTCTTATTTTGATCATATCCCCCTCATCCAAAGTCGGTTTTGGGAGTTCTATATCTTTCTGGAAAGGTAAGAGAAAGATCTAGAACTTTGTCTTCTGGAGGGAAGCCAAATTCAAATTAGATCATGGATAAAAACGTGGGAGAACGTGGAGTTAGTTTTGAAAACTGAATTCACATTCCTCATTTGCTATATATACTTTCCCTTTCATTTCTTTTGAGAGTGATTTCGTTTTTAGAGAAAAAGTTCTGCCAAGAACTCTCTCTTTCTCTCCTGTTTCATATCTCATGTGTTGAGAAACCATAAACCCTAAAAGATCAAGATCTAGTTCTCTTGAAGGATAGGGATTAATGAGCAACCAAGTTAGTATATATTCGCTAGCAAGAGGAATATTTGGTTTCTAATTAATTTTTTGGTGGATACCGTGGAGGACTTCTACTTTGGAGTCTCATCTTGGTGCAAAGGTATTCTAGGCACGCACGCATCAACCACCAAGGCGCTGCAAGGCATCAACCACCATTAGCATTAATAAGGAGGTGGAGGCTACAACCCTACATCTCAAGGACCTTCCTTTCTTGTTTGGAGACAAGAAACTAAAGGTATGATGTTTAATGATTTGGAAATTAATTTTGGTTTGATTTTAATCGCACATGATGATCCACCTTATGGTTGTTCTTCACAATGGCCTTGTACCTACAGTCTTGAGACGTGTACACCCATTTGCCTCTCTTTATGTCAAATGGGATTTTCTCACCATGTGAGGTCACCATAAATTCTCCAATTATGTTGAATGCAATCGCGCTCATTTTCTTAATCTTCTCGATGTGCTTGTTCAGCCATTCGTGCACACGAATGGAAAAAAACTGACCCTCTTTTTGACATTGCACGGCCTTTTCATATCTTTCAACGAACCATGTGACACACTTGTAGAACGTCTCCTCAATAATTGTCACAACTGGTAATCTACGAGAATTAAAAAATCAGAATTAAATTAAGAGAACCCTCAAAAAAATATTTCAATAAATAACCTATGAGAATTATAAATTACAAACCTGCGTGAAGTTTTGAAAACATTGTTCAGCGATTCAGAACCATTGGTAGTCATTATGGCCCAACGACCCCCGTCGTTCATAGCTTGATACACCTTACATGGCTTAGCTGTTTCTTCCTCGTCATTTTTATTATACTTGTCACATGTATCCAAGTATGTCAACTAATCAGGATTTCGCCTTCCCATTGCATCAAGGTCTTCTTGTAATCTTCTTGTTTTCTTTTTTTTACCATGATCTTGAAAAATTTGTAAGCAACTTTATCCTGAGTGTGCTTTCTAAAATTCTCAAACACATGTTGAGAGCAGTACCAATGAGAACACTCTCCGTTCGACTCGGACCAACCCAGATCTTCTTGTATGAACACTTTTTTATGCCCTTGTGCCGGTCAGACACCACACACATGAATCTATTCGGACCAATTACAAACTCCCACACCCACTTCATGAATCCATTTGGCCCTTGTAATACTTCACCACCAAAATAACAAGCAATTCCAATTATAGTTGGTTGAATTACGGAACAAATCTAATAATTAATAAATTTACAGCAAATTAAAAATACAATTAAATAATTATAAAAATAATAAAGAACTAAGGTGAAAAAAACTCACAAGTTACTCTTTGCTCTTTAGCTCCTTTGCCTCCTTGTTGAATGGAAAACTATTAAAATTTTCGCTGATATACAGCAGAGGACTTGGTGCGCCTCCCTAGTCCACACCCCTTTGGTGCGCCAATCCAGTCCGGTGCTCCAACCAATCTGTGTATTGCACTATCTTGGTGCGCGCCTCAGTCCGTATTGGTGGTAGGATTGAAAATAAGACTGATCCTGTGGTAATCATTTAATTGTGATTTTGTGAGGTGCTAACTAAAAAATTTTCAAACAAGATGTCATCCGTATTTAGATGTGTCGTGTCAAGACGTGCTATGACAGTACACGTACTAATTTCATTCAATTTCGAACAAAACACCTCTTAAAACACGGCACTCTTACAACACGGCACGGACACGTCTTGCACATCTAACACTGGGTGTCGTGTTTCGCCGTGTTTCGCTGTATTTCGACCCGTACATGACGTGCCGTGTGTTACGTATTTTTTTTACAATTTCACTACTGCCGAGTGTCCTTTCTGTACACGTGTTGTGCTGCCAACATGCCACGGCATATACCCTATGAGCGTACAATACAAATTGTTTATGGGCCTTTAGGAAGTTGCTATTCGGAAGTTGGAAAAGAGAGACATTATTTGGGCCATTTTAGGCCCAGTTATTGGGCTAGATTGCTGCATCCCTTGTTATCTTTAAATGCACAAACAAATGCACTCGATGAGTAAAATTACTGTAAGGATTTGTAAGTTTTTAGTGAACTAAATTTAATATTTGTTGGATCAAAATATCAGATGGTGAATTCATTTCAAATTAATATAATTTGCAGGTCATTTGGTGTATAAAAGTTTATTTTAATTGTATTTATTTTTTATTTTTTAACCGTTTGATTTTATTTAAATAAATTGAAAATTTACAAGTTTGACATGTAAACACGTTAGCCATTAAATCTATCAATTTGAATTCATCCTTTGAAGACAATTTGGTAGATCTAAAATTAAACTCACATACTTATTTGATGAGTTGAAATTCATAGTAAGTTTACTCTTAATGTTGCATATAAGATGGAATGCTGAATATTTTAATTTAATGTTGCAGAGATTGGATGGAATAAATAACGTATGCAAACTTAGCTAGCTAAATTTTTCTCTGTTACTTCGATTAACATTTGAAGTACCTTCAACTTAAATTTAAAATACACCGCCTTCTAAAACTTGCAAGCTCAAATTTGAAGACTCGACATTTCACCTTTATAATATAATAAAAAACAAAACATTTTACATAAGCTGCTGCTTCTTGGCCTCAGCTGCATCTGTTGCTTCGACCTGTGCCTTGGTCGTTTGCATGTCGGCCTCGGTCGCTTCCTTCTCATTTTTAGCTTTCACCTTCTTTACCTATACATGTATATCAGTATACCTCAATCAGCACAATTTCTTAATTTCTCCCAAATAGGGAAAGAAAAAAAAATGGCGTGATACTTCTTGCATATTCCCATTAACAAATCTTGAGAAAATTATTAATTGTTTAAACATACTTTTCATTTAGATTTTAGAGCGGGGGTCGGTCCGATGGGCATCGGACTGAAGATCCGTGTCAAGATTTGTGTGCACTTGATCCGCACAAATGTTGAATCTGTCCACACGAATCTTAATGCGGATCCAACGGCTCCGAATGGGCATCGGACTGCCCTAGATTCCTTATATATTATATCCATAAATAACAGAATGGGCCACTGGCACGATTGTGTAGATTGGTACCTTTTTTATTTTGAAAAAATTGACAAGTTACCTTCTTAATAATTTATAAAAACCTCCCTCAATTACTATTTACACTGGTAAAGATCGTTTCTACTTTTCCGGAGAGGTTATCAAAGTTGATAACTCTTAAGGTTAGTACAGTGTCTTAAAAGTATGCCGCCACCAAAATAGTAACTTCCAATTCAAAAGCTCCATATGGGATTGATTAATTGAAAAAAAAAAAAGAGGAAAATTGTAGGGGGTTCAGAGAGAGAGGGAGAGAGTACATGGCCTGTGATGGATGCTTTGATATATTCCCATCCTTCTTGAACTGAAGCTCCAAAAGCAATCGATTGATTTCTCAACTTAGATATAAACCCCTCGTTTCCATTTCCTTCTTCCATGTATTTTTGTATTTCCCCACTTGAAGCTCTTTCCTTTTTTGTACAAGTAAAATCTCTTTTGAATTCCTAATAGATTATTAGAGGGTTCCTTATTCTAGACAAGAACAAGACGTCTCTTTAAAGACGCAAAATGCACTGCTGTCTGCTGAATGTCCTTCCTGGACACGTGTTGGGCTGCCAACAAGCCACGACGTGCAAAACAAATTGTTTATGGGCCTTCAGGAATTTGCTATTCGGAAGTTGAAAAAAAAGATAAACATTATTTGGGCCTTTGTATGCCAGGCCCACTTATTGTGATAGGTTGTTGTATCTCTTTGTTATCTTCAAATGCCCAAACAAATGCACTCAATGGAACAACATTTTTTTGGAGTACAATTACTGGAAGGATTAGTAAGTTTTAGTAAATTAAATTTTAATATTTATTGGATCAATTTCAGATGGTGGGTTCAAATTTTTCAGATTAAGATAATTTCCAGGTTCATTAAATGTTTAAAAGTTTTTTTAATTGTGTTTATTTTTTATTTTTGAACCGTTTGATTTTATTTGAATAAATTGAAAATTTATAAGTTTGATATGTAAACATGTCAGCCATTATATCTATCAATTTGAATTCATTTTTTGAAGACAATTTGGTAGATTTAAAATTAAACTTACATACTAATTTGATGAGTCGAAATTCATTGTAAATTTGCTCATTTTCTCCTTTCAAAATTCTATATAACGATTATCGATCATAAGGGAATGTATGCAAATGCAAGATAAAAAGAAAAAGGAAAAGAGATATTTAACAACCAAACCCACCTCAGTATGGAATGCCCTTTTAGTTAAATTATCAAAACATGTTTCTCTTTAGAAAAGAAAAGGACAATATTCTTTCTATGATCATTTTAAATTGTCAAAAAGAGTTGAAATTCCATAGTAAGTTTATTCTCGTTCTCTTTTCAAAATTCCAGATAACGACCATAAGAGACTGCAACTGCATGCAAATCAAGGTGCTTTAAATATTGAGGAACCAGTGAAAAGAAAAAGGAAAAGAGATGAAAAATCAAACCCACCTCAGTATGAAATGCCCTTTTATATAGTTAAATTATCACAACATGTTTCTGTTTAATAAAGAAAAGGATGACATTCTTTCTCTGATCATTTTATATGTACCACTTTCTTTTTTGGATCATATTTTTCTTGTCATTTTTTATCAATTTTTCACTACGAACATGTTCAGTTGTGGAGTATGAGGTGGAGTAAATCCATTATTTTTTGCTTGAGATGTCAAACAAGGAGTAGAATAGAAGATGAAGTAAAGATGACATATTAACTTATTTCAGACTTATTTCATCTATATATAGAGCACCATAGTATAAATAAAGACTTATTTCTTAACATCTTACTCCTTGAGACGAATTAATTTACTTCAAGCTTAATTAATAAAATGTAAAATAATAAAAAAGATGGAGAAAATAATTTAATTCTTCTTAAATTTACTACACAATCAAGCCCGAAATTTTTATTTTTAACATTTTAATAAAATTCATTAATAAATTAACCATCGTTTTCGGTCAATTTCAAATCTAACACGGCCGCAGAATGCCGGAGCGGACCCATATGGGGGAGGCCGCAGAATGCCGGAGCGGACCCCCATATGGGTCCGCAGAATGCCGAAGCGGCCCCAGGGCCGCATAATGCCGGAGCGGACCCTGGTCTTTATATTCCGAAAATGACAGGAACATTTCATTCCACACTCTCACACCTTCTCTCTCCTGAGTTAGCTCTGATCTGTAAGTTTTTTCTCTCTTCTTTTAAATTTTTTATTTTTATTTCAGTAGATTAAAAATTTAATTAGAATAATTAATTTAGCAATAATTTAATTAGAATAATTAATTTAAATTAATTAATTTAGTTAATTTTTAATTGTAGGTTTCTTCTGTATTTAATTGGAAAATGGCTCTTATGGTATCCATCTACACTGGTGGGGATGTATTAACAGGTCCTAATGGGGTTTACTACAGTATTGGACCCGTTACTGTGATCCCGGTATTGCCAGGTACGGATTATTTGGGACTTAAATCAAGTATATGTGGGAATTTGGGGTTGGATCAGGGTCAGTATGACCTTAAAATTGATGCCAAAATTAGCATGCCGACTAGTTCGGCACAAACCTGGTTCCAACTATTTCCAATTCAGAATGAGGGAGTCTGGCAGGTATTGTATAACCAAACCATGAGTTTTTCTGGGGGTGCATACAAGATAATTGACCTATATGTGGAGGTTACCAGAGCCCGGCGTTCGAACCCAGTTCAGAGGTTAATCCAGGGTCGTAGTCGGGGTAACTCATCCGGCTCTAGTCCATCCCCTGTCCAAATTGACCAACCGTCCAGTAGTCGGGCCCCAGTTCAGAGGGACCGACCCTCCCGTCGGGCCCCATCCCAGACTGACCACCCTTCATCTAGTCGGACCGCTCATTGGGGTCAAACTTGTAATCCGGATGAATCTGATGAAGAAGTGGATCCGGAAATACTAGAGGCAGAGGAAAATTGGGGTCATATTGATCCTGAGGGTATGAGCGATTATTCTGACCAAGAAGATACCGGGCCTGTGCTCGGACTATCAAGGAAATTCAAGATGGATAGCGGGTTTCAGATAATGGATCGCGGGGTTCAGCACCCGATTCATGCTTTCAACGACACATCAGGGTTTATGGAAGCCAATTCGGGTTTGTTTGGAAGTAGAGCAGATTTTGAGAATGAATTGTCCGAGGGACAAACATATGACTCAAAGGAGGACATGAAGAGCGCAATTGCCAGGTTTCACATCCTTTGCAACAAAGAGTTAATACCTACGCACAGTGACCGCACAAGAATGAGGTTCAAGTGCAAGGACAGTTACTGTGGGTGGTACATACTCGCAAGGGCCACCGGTTATGGAACACAATGGCGTGTCTCCAAATGCCCAACACAACATTCATGCCACGCGGATGCGACAAGAACAGATCACGCCCAGTTGTCAGCTGCTATGGTTGCCGAGTGTATATCCGCTCACATGAGGAACGATGTCGACCTGAGTATTCAGGCTGTCCGAATTGCTGTTGCTGAAAGGTACAACGGTCAGATACCGGCGTACAACAAACTATGGCGTGGCCGTGAGTTGGCAATAGCCCGTCAATTTGGCAGTTGGGAGGGGTCATACGCTCTTGTAGTTCCATTGTTGGAGGCAATGAAAAGAAGCAACCCAGGTACTACATTGTTCCTTCAATTTTTACGTTATTTCATTATCAATCAAAAATTGAACTTATTTTTTTAAATTTATTGACAGAAACATTGTTTGAGGTGACCTCATATCCCACTGGTGAACCTGGACCATGGAGGTATTTTCATAGGGCGGCTTGGGCATTTGGACCGTGCATAGCTGATTTTCAACATATCAGACCGGTCATCACAGTTGATGCATGTTTCCTGTCAGGCCGGTATAAAGGTAACTAATTTGGTTGATTTCGGCTCTTACACTTTATTTATTTTAGTTGATTTCGGCTCTTACAAAATGAGTTTTAACCATAGGCAAGCTGTTGATTGCAACCGGGTACGATGCTGAAAATCAGCTCCTCCCGTTGGCTTTTTCACTGGTAGAATCAGAGAGTTATGACGATTGTGCGTGGTTCATGAAATGGTTGCGCCGTAATGTAATCCGCTCCAGATTCATGTGTGTCATCACTGATAGGGGAAAGGGTATCAAGAAGGTGTTCAGACAAGATGATATGGGGTGGAACGAGGAGGATGAGGATCAATGTGTTCACCGTCTTTGTGCTACTCACATAGCCGAGAACATGAAGAAGAACGGTTGCAGTGATAAGGCAATCCGTTTTTTTAGAATATGTGTGGCTAAGAGGAAGATGAGGAGGTACGAGCAAGGAATGCAAGCAATGGGGCAGGCATGTGACATTGCCCTCAATTGGCTGGACGGTGTGGGTAAGTATTTGGATCAAGATGAGAACGAGTGCCCCAAACCATGGAAGATATTCCAAGCACTGGACGGTGGTTACCGTTGGGGCATCATGACTACAAACGGGTCCGAGTCGCTTAATAAGGTCTTCAAGTCCTCTCGTAGGCTACCGGTTGCAGCAATAATTGAAGACACATTTTACAAATGTATGACATGGTTTGCGCAAAGGAGGGCCAAAGCGGAATGGGAAGTCAGTCAAGGTCAGCAATTCTCGTGTCGTGTGCATAAGGTACTTTTATTTGTAGTTATTTCTTCATAATTTTTAATGAAGTTTGTTAAAAAAAATATCTGACTTCTTCATTATTTTTTAATTTTTCGTAGCTGATCAACAAACGGTTCGAGAGGTCCGATAAAATGAAGACGCTGGGGGGCTTTGGAAACAACAACGAGTTCGAGGTAACCGCCACACAGGAGAGAGTTCACGCTTTCATACCTGACGATTCTGGTCGGTTTACCAAGGCCAATTACAAATACACGGTGATAATCGGGGATGATCACACGGTAACTTGCACGTGCCAGAAGCCTCAATTGGAGAGAATACCGTGCTCTCATGTTCTGTCCGTGTGTCGTCTCCGAGGCATCGACCCTGGCGTATTTGTAAGTCAGTATTATCACATCCATACACTGATCAACACATGGAGCGCACAATGGCATGTTTATGGAAATCAGTCGGAATGGCCTCCACACGATGGCCCGGTCCTTGTTCCAGAGAAAAAAAATATTGCTGTGGGCAGAAGACAGCACGACAGAATTCCGATGTGGATGGATGTTCTACATAATAGGAGAAGAGGACACCAAGCCGGCCGAGATACGCAAGAAAGACAAAACAGAGCTGCTCGGGCTGCACGAGATTGAGAGTTAATGTTGTTTTTCTAATTGTACTTGTAAAACTATTGTTTATTTTCGGTTAATTAGACGTATTTGTAATTTCCGATAACATTCGCATGTTCTATTGTATGCTTCTTTATATGGCTACTTGTTCTATTGTAATGTTTCTTTTCGGTTAATTAAACAAACGACGAACAACAATTTCAGATTAAACGACATTTCAAACATAAGTAATTATACACAACTTCCAGAAAAACGTTACATTTTTGATAAAAATTTCCAAAACAAAACCATAATCAAATTCAGAATCAGAAAAAAAAAAAGACCAGGGTCCGCTCCGGCATAGTGCGGACCCGGGTCCGCTCCGACATAGTGCGGCCCCATATGGGGGTCCTCTCCGGCATTCTGCGGTACCCCCCATATGGGTCCGCTCCGGCATTCTGCGGCCGTGTTAGATTTGAAATTGACCGAAAACGATGGTTAATTTATTAATGAATTTTATTAAAATGTTAAAAATAAAAATTTCGGCAATCAAGCATGACATATTAGTCCAACTCATAGACGGTGGATTAATATTAGACGGTTAAGATAAATACTTGTTCTATTTATTTAGTAGCTTAGAGTTGAGACCGACATTTTTATTAATCTCCAAAGTTAATTACAAATTAATAAATATACCCAGAATTCGATCCAATATCGAAAAATGCCCAAACCGGCCAGAAAATGGCCGGTTTACTCCCCCCCCTAAACCGGCCATTTTCTGGCCGGTATACTCTTCTTCTTCTTTTTTTAAAACCCGCAAAAATTCTATAAAAGAGCACCATCTGGACGTGGTAGTATTACTATGATTAAAAATTTGAATGCATTTGAGTATTGTTCTAAGAATTAGTATTTTATTGTAGTTGGATGAAGTGGGTTGTAATTTCTTTGAGTATTAATTAATTTCATTACTTCTTGTAGTTCCGTACAAAATAATAAAGTACACACAAAATGCAAATAGAGTCCACACAATTTTTACAACATGCATATAAATCACCTATTACTACCACGTCTAAAATTTAATCCCCGTAGTAAATCATTTGCGAAAGATGCCCTACGTGATAGCTTAACAGATGGCTCTAGTTGCTCATTAGATGGCCCGGCTTGTGTTCCAGATGGCGCTGCTTGGCTTGTAGATGGCCCTGCTTGGCTTGTAGATGCCCTTGTTGTGCGTCTAGTAGTGGACCTCCTCGGTTGGATCACAGATGGCTCCCCTTGCACCCCAACCGCCTCTCCCATTGCTTCGGCATACATAGCAGTTGCATCGAAACAGCTCGTAGCTGTGCTACGCCGTGACCCTCCGGACCCACTTCCCGACGCCATTACTCGCTCATTTTCTGCCGCATTTGCTGCGTTTCTTGCATGTGTTACTTAGTAAGTTGGTATAAATTGAAAAGAAAAATAATTTTGGATGAATGTTACATACCTCTTCGTTGCCTATCGGAAGTGGAACGACGAGGCTGATGCCCCCTTCGTCTACCTTCCATTTCATCCATCATCATTACATGACGGGTGTGTTTTCGCCTCCCCTTCCTAATCCAACCACTACTCGGAAGGATTCTATCTCCATAATTAGGAGGCCAGTCTCCCATATTACCAATTGGAATGAACACATGGTTCCAAGTACTCACAAGATAGTTCGTTTTATACCAGTCTGCAACAAAGTCATCCTCTTGCCAGTTTCGGTCACGGCAAACAGCTAAGACATGAGCGCACGGAATAGAAATTAATTGGACACCTCTGCAAGTGCATTCCATTTGTCTGTCGGGACCGCGTGTCACAATATACATGAACTCCCTGTGAGTGGGTTCCATGTTGCCCATGTCGCTACGGGTACAAGGAACGTACTCATTTGAGGATGAAACTTGGTATTGACCTTGGCTCTGCGTGTAACGCACCAACCGTATTTTTCCAGCTTTCTCCCAACGTTTTCTGATCTTCTGCAAAACCCAGTCAGAAAGAACCTGTCCCTTGTCTTGTAATTCCATTGCTCGCTGACGCCGCTCAACAAACCATATGTTGCACGTGTAGAACGTATCCTCCACTATGGCACAAACAGGCCATCTATGACTCGTTCGGAAGACATTGTTGAGCGACTCGGAGCCGTTTATTGTCATGATACCAAACCGGTATCCTCCGTCACAGGTTTGAAAAATCTTCTCATAATTGGACGGCTCCATCACATCATTAGGACGTACTTTGCCCACCCTCTTCAAATATGCATTACACTGCGGATTTAGCTGCACAAAAACAAAGGGGTGTTATTTCATTTTCATACAATTCTTAAAAGATAATTAAACGAAATGTTACAAGTTAGACATACATGAGCAAACTCTTCGAACATCTCTTTCAACCTTCTCGGCTTCTTCCTCTTTGCTCCTTCACTGAACCTCCATCCGTACCACCTGTCTCCTCCACAGTTCTGGACCAGGTTGTCAGCAACATGCTGCATACAATACATGTGCACAAAAAGCTCGGGAATCCATCCGTATTCAGCTGTCAGTGCAGCTTTGATCCCCTTGTGCTGGTCCGATATAACACATACAAATTTACTACATCCGAGCACTTCATTCCTCAACCACTGCAAGAAAAAACTCCAATTCTCAGTATCATCCTGCCGCACAATTGCAAATGCAATAGGCAACAATTGGTTCTCGGCATCGTAGCCACAAGCTATCAAAAGCCTCCCCTCATATCGCCCAGACAAGAAGCAGGCATCTATGCTGATCACTGGTCTCAAGTACTGGAACGCTGCAATGCATAGACCAAAAGCCCAGGCTACGGCTCTGAACTGGGCAACACCTTGCATGATTTATCCTGTTTCCTTATTCCGTACCGGGCTGGTCAGAAATTGGTGAGTCGAGCCGGGATTGTTGTGGCAAATTGCCATCAACAGTGGTCTCAGCAAGCTGTATGAAATCTCCCAACTCCCAAATTGTCAGGTTATTGCAAGCTCATGGCCCCTCCACAGTCGGTTGTATTTAGGTGTCACATTGTTGTACACAGCCAAAACAATGTCTGCCACCGTCTGGATGCTCATACACGGGTCCTTTTTAATGCTGTTCTCAATGACATCAGCAATGAGTGATGCCGTCAGACATTCGTGGTCGTCCCTCGTGTGCTCAGTCCTACATGTGTGAGGCCTGTCTTGCTTACTTATAACCCATGCGTCTGCACATCCCGTCGGCTTTGCCCGAAGCTCGTAACGGTAATTTGGGTCCTTTCACACCAGATGAATCTGATCCCTGTCACTTCTCTTCGATCTGAACTCCTGATTCTTTTTATATGGTGCTCTCTGATCTTCTTCATTAGATCTTCTTTGCTTTTAAAATATTGGTTTGCAGTCAGCTCACCTTTGTACTCAATTCGTTACCCATAATAACTAATATCTGCTTCTCTAAACTCAGAAACATCATTGAGGTCTGGGAACGGGTGCGTATCCCTCATCAGTACGACCTATGTGCCTTTCAGCTGTTTCAACCGGCCCGTCTTCATCACAACCTTCCACGTGATCTTAATCCCCCCATATTTCTCCCTCAAATTCATCCCCGCTCCTCAGATCGTCCTCCGGTATTTCATTAATATCTTCAAAGTCGGGGCAGGTTGCATCGTCTACTGGTGCAGGTCTGGGGTAAGGTGATACTGGAGGTAACGGTAAAGGAGCCACATTTACGGATCTAGGTGGGGTTGAAACTGAGTGTCTTGGTCTGCCTCGATGGTGTCTAGGTGGGGATGAAACTGAGTGTCTTCGTTGAGGTGCTGGTGGAGTGACGTAGTTGTAGGTTTCTGGGTCAAGTTAGATTAAAGGAAGCTCACGTCTGTATATTTCTAGTTGTGGGGTATAATGTGGTACCGCTGATCCAGAGCCCGAACTTCCAACCCCGGGCTCTACCGGAATTCTTCTAGCAAATATTTCTATTAGAAAATTCCCTTCGAACCTCAAATAACCGAACATGTCTCTCCACGTACTCTCATCTACCAGTTTCACAACCATCCATTTCCCGCTGGAGGGATGGCAATATCGGGTTGCCAATTCTAGGTCCCACATTTCTGGGTTGTAACCGGTGTGTGTGTGTAAACTATGGATTTCAGGTCCAAAAGTGAGATGTCATATGGAATCATTAATGAATGAGCTGCATCTTTGTTGTAATAAGCCCCGTGTGCATTAGTAAGCATCTTCCCACCATAGTGTAATGAAATAAAGGCCATTGTAAACAAACTACATTTTAGAAAATGGTAAACAATTGTCAGGTTACTAAATGGTAAACAATTGTCAGGTAACTAAATAGTAAACAATTGACAGATTACTACTTCTTTTTGGGTTTAGGGTTTAGCGTTTAGGGTATAGGGTTTAGGGCTTAGGGTATAGGGTATATGGTATAGGGTATAGGGTATAGGGTATAGGGTTTAGGGTATAGGGTTTTGGGTATAGGGTTTTGGGTTATAGGGTATAGGGTTTTGGGTTTTGGGTTTTGGGTTTTTGGTTTAGGGTTTAGGGTTTAGGGTTTAGGGTATTGGGTTAGGGTTTAGGGTTTATGGTAGTATAGGGTTTTGGGTTTAGGGTATAGGGTTTTGGTTTTTTTAATTAAATTTAATTTTTTAATAATATAATTAATTATTCTATAAAATAAAAAATAATAATAAAAAATAATAAAAAATTACCTTATCAGTAATTTTCACTGCTGCCTCGGGGTGTGTGCCCTTGGGATGAAGGGAGGGGTGCCTTTTTATAGATTATTTTCGGTAAAAAAAAAAAAAAAAACTAAGCCGGCCAGAAAATGGCCGGCTTAGGGAAGGAGTAAGCCGGCCAATTTCTGGCCGGCTTGGGTATTTTTCAATATTGACTCGAAATCTGGGCATAAATAATAATTTGTATTAAACTTTGGATATTAATAAAAATGTCGGAAGAATCTAAAAGGGCACATGTTTATTCAATTATGTGTTTGGTTTTATTTTAGAATCTAAAATTTCGGTTCGGTTCGGTTTGGTTTTATTTTAGAAACTGAACTATTACTTTAGTTTGTCTAATTCGGTTCGGTTGAAACCGAACTGAACCGATAAACACCTCTACATAAAATCACCTTTTCTCGTGGTTTTAATTTACAGAAAAAAAAAAGATTTTATTGATAAAAAAAATGATTATCACTCTCCAGACATTAGTTAACTATCTTTGCAATCCATGAGCGGATCTAGTAAAGGAATGGGTAGCTGTCTAACTTTTTAAAATATTTATTATATATATTAAAGTTTAATTAATATTTTTATTTTGACATGTATTGATCTTTTTATTCATCTTGTGTAGTCTACGTTGAAGAAGTTCCACTGAGGAGATCAACTCGGCCTACTCAACCGTCAATACGGTTAAGAGATTTCGTAACCTATGAGGTTCAATATCTCATTCAAAATTATATTTCATATAACAATATTTCAAAACACCACCATGTATTTCTTTGTTCAATTTAAAAAATGAAAGAACCAAGAAATTTTGAGGAAGCCATAAGCCAACCAGTATGGTGCAAGGCTATGAAAGAAGAACTTTAAGCCTTAGAAAAAATAATACATGGACTATTGAGCCATTACCAAAAAATAAAAAAACACGTAAGTTGCAAATGGATTTATAAAATAAAATACCAAAGTGATTGATCCATAGAAAAATATAAGGCCCGACTAGTTGCCAAAGAGTATACCCAAACATACGGTATTGATTACCAAGAGACCTTTGTTCCTGTAACAAAGATGAATACCATAAGAATTTTACTTTCAATAACAGTAAATAATGGTTGAAATTTATATCAAATGGATGTTAAAAATGCGTTTCTTCATGGAACACTTGAGAAGAAGTTTATATGACTCTACCACCGGGTCATGTAAAAAAAAACACTAACCTTGCTTGTAGGTTAAACAAGTCAATTTATAAACTCAAACAATCTACAAAGGCATGGTATGGAAAACTAGCTCAATATTTAATTTTTTGCAGTTTTAAAGTAAGCCAATCCAATACATCATTATTCTCAAAAAATAAGAAGAATGATATTATTGTTGTCCTTATTTATGTTGATGATATAATTATAATCGGAAACGATTATGAAAAAATTAACAGCGTTAAAAAACACCTAAAGAAAAATTAGAAATAAAAGACCTTGGTAAACTTAAATATTTTTTAGGAATTGAAATAGCTCACACTATCAAGAGACTATTTATTTCACAAAGAAAATATACCATTGACCTCTTAAAAGAAAGGGAAAAATTAGAGTCCAAACCGGCCTCAACATCCATAGATAGTAATTGTAAATTAAATTCCGAAGATGGAGAACCGTTGGAAAATATCAACCAATTCCAACGGCTTGTAGGTAAATTAATTACCTAACGGTAACTAGGCCGGATATATCATTTGCGGTAAGTCAAATAAGTAAATTTATGCATTCACCAAAAAAACCGCATTTGAATGCAATTGATAGAATTTGAGATATTTAAAGAAATCACCTGGAAAGGGTATATAGATGAAAAATAATAAATCTAATAAAGTGTGTGGCTATTTGATGCAGACTGCGCCAAGGAGCTTCGATAGAAAATCAACAACCGGCTATTGCACGTTTGTAGACGGAAACTTAGTCACATGGAAAAGCAAGAAGCAAAATGTCGTGGCACCATCAAGTGCGGAAGCGGAATATCGTGCCATGGCCACCACAAGTGAACTCACGTGGATCAACTAATTGCTCGAAGAGTTGAACTTCAAAATTAATAAACCAATAAAGATGTTTTGTGATAACAATGCGGCAAGGCATATTGCTTCCAATGCGGTGTTTCAGAAAAGAACAAAGCATATTGAAGTCGATTGTCATTTCATAAGAGAAAAGGTGCAAACAAAGAAAATCAAAACTCCTTATGTGAAGAGTCAAGATCAACTAGCCGATATCTTCACCAAGAGTCTTATTCCGAAGGCATTTGAAGAAATAACAAACAAGCTAGGATTAACCAATATCTATAATCCTAGCTTGAGGAGGGTGTTGAGAATAGAAATAATTAGAGGGGTAAATTTGTAAAATAGGAAAAGTTGTAGGAAGTTACCGTTAGGTACCAACGGTACAATAGAATTAGACAATTATATATACTCATCATCTCTTGTTGTAAAAATATAATAATAGAAGATAGAAATAACAATATACAATACAAAATACTCTCTATCTTATACTTCTGATAAAGTTTTTAGGCTACCACAATACACTTGGAATTGAGATGAGCCCAGGAGAAGAGAAATCATATCGAAGTCAAGATCTTCGTAATGTCTTGATGATTGATCGTGAACTACCACAATACACTTTAGTGGGAATACCAAAAAGATATGAATATAATCAGGAGCAGATGTAAAATTTTGATCAGGTAGAACAAGAAATATATAGAATTGAATTTAAATTATCGAATCAGGTTTAAACTAGATTGAAACTAACCCTTAAATTATTGAATTGGGTTTAATCGCCAAGATGAATTTGCCAGCGAAGCCAGAAGAAAGGAAATCTCGAGCGGCGCCAGGAGAAGAGAAAGGAAATCGTGATAGTGGGTTGTGCGGTTTTCTTTTTCAACTATGTAAATTTTAAACAAAATGTGTTGCGCCTGTACAAATGTGCAGTTTTTTGCAAAGCTGCATTTGGAATTGAGATGAGCCCAGTATAAGGCAAACTGGTTTCCAAGATAGGACAAGAGCCCAAAACCCGATACTTGAAAATTGATTTAGAATTTCCAAGATAGGGCAGTTGCCCTACCCGCTGTGCATTGGATCTGCCACTGCATATAACATACATGAGAGGGAGACTATCGTAACATGCATGATCGACTTTGCCATGAATTTATATCTCTATTTACAAAATTTAAACATTCAATCAATACCGTTAAGCATGATCTTCATATGAATATGTACTAGGAGATTAAGTTTTTTTATTTTACTATCTAAAAATATTTTTTTAGATAGGTAGAAAATCACTTATCTAAATATTATGGATCATTGAAAGTAGTGATTTTTTACGTATCTCAAAAATAGTAAATCAATTCTAAAAACTGTAAAATTTGATCTGTAACATTTTTATATGAATATCATATTTAACAGCTTGGATCAATTGTTTGAACTTTTACTGACGATAATTTCAGTACGGATTAATTCATAATATGCATATTAATTGTTTGATTTTTTTATATATGTATTTAGTTCCTATATAATATAATAATTTTGAAGGGCTTTCATGTAAATTCCAGAATAAAAAAATGCTGCTTAACTTTCCAAATCTATCGCTTCAAAATTTAGAAGAAAAAAAAAATCCACTTTTGATTAAGATATAGCTCGTCAAAACCTCGAAGGCATAGAATAGGCTAGGCACCAAGGCTAAGAAACTAGGCTGTGATTACAAATAAAGTACTTCAAAATTTCCTCCGTGTTGTGTTTGTTTTTCAAGGATAATAATGAAAGTGAATGTGAAATTGGAAGACAAAATTCAGAAGAGATACGAGAAGAGGTGAAATTTTCAACGTGTCGTGTTTTAATATTTTTTTACATATAAATTAATTATGTCAAGAGAGTTAATTTCTGTGTGGAAGTAATGATTTATTTCTTTGTGTATAATTTGTACACAGATAAAATTATGTGTAAGAAAAAGATTTTAAACTCTTATATTTTAGAAAATCACAAGTCAAAATTTAAATAAAAAAATATAGTAATACTACTTTTTAGTTTTATTTTGATAAACATGATACATTATAGGTGTTAAGTCATTTACTGTACTTTTTTTATAAAAAAATAGTGAAGTATCTTGTGCTATTTAGAACCCGTTGAAATTCTAGTTCCGTTTCTAACATGTCTTCCGACTTAAAGTAATGATAAAAATAAGCTTGTGAAAATGTATCTATAAACCAAAATAATTATAAAGTTTTTAAAATATTTAAAAAAAATATTTCATTCTAAATTTTTTTAATTCCATCCTTTCGCATGTGCTGGCTAGATCTCTAGAGGGATAAGCATGCATCTTTAAGGGTAACTCAAAGATATTTTCATTATGTTAATTTTTATTATGATAATTATAACAACAGTTATTATCACATCATTATCAGTATTATTATTATTATTATTATTATTATTATTATTATTATTATTATTATTATTATTATGTTTGTGGTGCTATCAAATTAAATGGTCGGTTTCAAGAGGCAGTAACTTGGCATCTAACCATCACCAAATTCCCAGTACTATCGTCTATCGCCGACCTCCGATAATAAAAGAACATTAATTAACTAATTCAAATCAGGAATCAAGAGAGGCAATCAAGTCAAAACCGTAGCTTTTGATCTAGTGGTACCCCCATTGACCTCTAAGATAAGGGAAAAATAAAAGAAAAAACATATAAAAGAAAGAAAGGTAAAACATTACCGACACTCACCGACCCGACATTTTTATTAATATCCAAAGTTAAATAGAAATTAATAAATATATCTAGGTCTGTTAGATTTTTGATAAAAATATTCACACCGACCATTAAATGGCCGGTACTATTTTTAATTCATTACCGACACTCATTTTTAGTCATTACCAGCCATTTAATAGCCGGCACCTATTTTTGGTCATTACCGGCCATTTAATAGTCTGCACAGACATTTATATATATGTGTGGAGGGTTAGCTGTTTTTCTCAAAATTCATTCTATCAAATTTCACACTATCTCTCCTCGCTTGAGCTTTTTCTCCCAAATTTGCAAGTAAGTCCCTCTAATTTCTTAAAAATTCATTTTTAGTGCAAAATGGTCGTAAAATGTTAGAATTTGTTAGTAATATATCAAAATTAGAATAATTTAGTTGTAATTAGTGTTAAATCCGTTGTAGTTAGTTTGAATTATTTGATTTAGTATAATTTAGAGTAATTAGCTAAATTTAAATTAATGTAGGTAGTTTTTTGTAATTTAGTATAATTAGCATAGTTGAGTATATTTTAGCATATTTAGCATTTTTTACCATAATTAGGATAATTAATCCTAATTAGTACAATTTAGCATAATTAGGATAATTAGCCCATTTTAGCATAATTAGCCTATTTAAGCAAGTTGTAGTCTATTTTAGCATATTTTAGGCTATTTTAATCGCAATTGGCCTATTTTAGCTGATTTTAGCATATTTTAGGCTATTTTGGCATATTTTTAGCATATTTTTCCGAAATTAGACTTTTTAAGCCTATTTTAGCATATTTTAGCATTTTAACTACAATTGGCCTATTTTAGCCTATTGTTGCATAATAAAGTTTATTTTTGTCTATTTTAGCATATTTTAACGAAATTAGGTTATTTTAGCCTATTTTGGGCTATTTTAGGCTATTTTAACTGCAATTGGCAGATTTTAGCTTATTTTAGCATAATTAAGCCTATTTTTGCCTATTTTAGCACATTTTACCAAAATTAGACTATTTGGGCATATGTTAGCATAATTTAGGCAACTTTAACTGCAAATTGGTCTATTTTACCATATTTTAGCATAGTTAAGCCTATTTTGGCCTATTTAAGCATATTTTACCGAAGGCTATTTTAGCCTATTTTGGGCTATTTTAGGCAATTTGGACATTTTTTTGAGCATATTTTAGGCAATTTAACTACAAATTGGCCTATTTTAGACTATTTTAGCATAGTTAAACCTAAATATGCTATTTAAGTCTATTTACTGAAATTAGGCTATTTTAGTCTATTTTAGCATATTGTAGGCTATTTTAACCGCAATTGGCCTATTTTAGACTATTTTTGCCTAATTAAACCTATTTTTGGCCTATTTTAGCCCATTTTTGCCTTTTTTAGTCTATTTTTGCATATGATACCTATTTCAGCCTATTTTAGCCTAGCCTATTTAGGATTTACTTAGTGTAATTACAATATAATTTAATTTTTGAAATTAGGGTTTACGGTTAGCTTAGCGTAAGTTAACAAAATTTTATTTTTGACATTATGATGGCTAGAGGACGACCTAGGACTCATCTAGTACCACCTGTAGTTGACGAACCGATCGAGACTGGCAGCACTGAGCATTTCAGTTCTCTCTTATGGATGCTCCACCGTGAGCACCGAGTCTCACTGGCTTCTCGTGAGGTACGTCATTTTTTTATTTTTATTTTAAATTTTATTGAGTTTAAATTTTGTTTTGTTAACACTATGTGGATTACTTTTTTCAACGCATGACAAGTTTCTTTTAGATGTGAAGTTGTGGTGCGTTCACATGCAGTACTACGAGGTGATGGACCAGTACCTCATCAATCTGGGTCTCTATAGTATTGTGAACATCTTGCGGACTGGGAGTGGCATCATTAATGCATCTCTCATTGCAGGACTGGTGGAGTGATGGTGTCCCGAGACGCACACGTTATGTTATTGTAAGCAATACTCTAATTAAACTATTTGACTAATTTGCAAAACATATAACAGTTGAATTTAACAATTTTCTCGAGTTGAGATATTCTGTAGGTTCAAGACAAATTGGAATTACAATATGGATTAGTTGAACCGAAGAAAACATCAAGATATTTATCAAGAATTTAAATTGTAAAAATTATGAACTTGATAAAGTAAATTTGATGTTGAAACAGGGATCAATCGTTGGTAACCATTGACAATCGTTGTAACGATTAATAGCAGACTAAGCTGTCACTGCAAACAGTGCAATCATTGGTAACGATTATGGATGTTACACAGAAAACTATTCAAAGTTAAAACCATAACTTCACATAGCCCAATCGTTGCTAACGATTATAAATCGTTGTAACGATTATACAAAGTACACAGAAAAGAAAATTAGGGCTGAAACCCTAACTCTACAAATGATCAAATCGTTGGTAATAATTAGTGGCAAAATGCTCATTCCGAAGCTACCACTATAAATAGAGATGTTTGGGTTTGAGCCAAACACAACTTTATAGCCGCCCCAACTTTTCAAAAGAGATTTTCTATGTGCTTGAGTCACTCCATTGTTGTGAGAGCTTAAAACTTTAAAATCCCTCAAACAACCTCAAATCCACTTCACTAATCTCGAGTTAGATTAGGTTAAAGTGAGTTTTTCAATGTTTTTCTTGAGACTCTAAACTTAGAGACTTTGTTCTCTATTTGAACTAGCCGTGTGACTTCCTATTGATTGTAAGGGCCCACTGGTTTGCAAGTTGGTCGTGTGACTTCCCATTGGTTATAAGGGCTCATCGGTTCACAAGTTGTAACATTTCTTGTTGGGTAATAAAAAGGCGCACCGAGAATCGATTGCGATGCCCCCAAAGACGTAGGCATTTTAAGCCGAACTCCGTTATCATCCTGCATGTCAATTTCTCTAAACTCATCTATTTATTTTTATTGCAATTATTTTTCAGTTTTTGAGAATTAACGGTGCCATAAGTATAACACGTTCCATTTATTATTTGGAGAGATGACAGTGACACTCTAGGATATGAGTGCCCTTTGAGGTTTGCCTATCAGTGGCACACCCGTTGGTGGCGTATCTGACATTACTGGGTTTGCTGCTCAGATCGATGAGTTGTTGGGAGCTGATCCTCACTCTCTCGTTAAGGATCGTGGAAAGTCTAAGTTCCATATGAGGATGAAGAAGTTACGAGAGCACTTCAGCGAGGGTCTGACAGCAGATTCCACCGATGACCAGATTCAGAGGTAATACCTATAAATTGTTTCTATTACATTTGTTATTTAATTTATATTATTCTGAAAAATGTTTTATTATCTACTTTGCATTGCAGATATACACAGGGCTTTGTGATGGACCTATTTGGTTCTGTCATATTTGCTGATTCCAGCGGTGATTGTGTCCCGATGATGTATCTCCCGCTGCTGGCAGACCTTGAGCGTCTGTCGCAGTACAACTGGGGTGGGTCTAAAATTCTTTTGCCGTAGTTGTAAGGTAAGTCTCTAACTCTTTTCTTATTTAATTATTTAATCAACCAATCCAAATACCCTAACGGTTAAAATTCTTGAAAATGCATAAAGAGAAGAAGAAAATGTATGGGCCGGTACTTTTGCTGCAGCATTGGTCTTGGTCACGGCTACTGGTGGGCCGACCTATCCCGAATGAGCCTCCTGCGTTGGGAGAGCCCGATAATTTCAAATGCCCAGCATACGCCAAGAAGTGGCACGGTACTCACCACTACCTGGATCAGGGCCACGGTAGTACCTTGGGTATCAGGTCAGTCCGTTCACAACTGTAGAATTTGGCTGCAAAGCAGATTGAGTGGACACCGTACGAGGAGTTGTACAAGAGTGAGCATTTGCTGGGGATTTGTCTGTAGCAGCGGGAGAGATGGTACTACAAAGGTCCACTTGTATTCTTCTGGATAGTGGAGCACCACTATCCAGATCGGGTACTCTGTCAGTTTGGACATGCGTCGTTGATTCCCGCAGATCCACAGTTGTCGGGGTCCATCATCAAAGACCTGCACAAGTCGTATTCTATTATCTATTATCTCATATTACTTGATAACTTTATATTGCAACTAACGTGTTCCTTACAGGACTAGGCACTTATCAAATCTTGATCGCGACTGGTAGTTATATTGTTTTGTACTGTTTATATTTGGTATACTATGTTTTGTGTTTTATGTTTGGATTATGTTATGTTTTGGTTCTTTTTTATGTGTGCTTTTATGGTATTATTTATATATTTTTGTAGTTCTTTTGTCATCACTAACTCATACTACAACTTAAAATAAATTATTGCATGCATACTACAACTAAAAAATAAATTATTACATTCATGCTACCAAAAAATAAATTATCAGGATTATGCTAAATTAAACTAAATTACAAAAATCATTGCATGCATACTACAACATAACATCTAAACAGAAAATACTACAATAACAAACAACACTGCGGTTAAAGGTTGCGCGCATGGGTACCAGCCATTTAATGGCCGGTACCCCATTTTTTGTTGTTGTTTTAGACCCTATAAATACTTATCTTTCTCTCTCCCCCTCACAACTCACTCAACTCACAAAAGAGAAAGGGAGGAAGGGAAAGAGAGAGAGAGAAAGCAATTTTTGAGGCAAAAGGTCGATATTTGAAGGGGCCAAAAGGATGAACAATAGCAACCGAGGTAGGTACTTTGCCCACCTTTATTAAAAATGCATTACACCTTAGATTTAGCTGCACAAAAACAAAGATGTGTTACTTCATTTTCAGAATAGTCTTATAAAATAATTAAACGAAATGTTATAAATTAGACATACCACAATAAACTTTTCGAACATCTCTTTCAACCTTCTTGGCTTCTTCTTCTTGGCTCCTTATCTGAACCTCCATCCGAACCACTTGTCCTTTCCACAGTTCTGGACCAGGTTGTCAGCAACATGCTGCATACAAAACCTGTCCACAAAAAGTTCAGGTGTCCATCAGTATTCTGCTGTCAGTGCAGCTTTGATCCCCTTGTGCTGGTCCGATATAACACATACGAATTTATCATATCCAAGCACTTCATTCCTCAACCACCGCAAGAAATACCCCAATTCTCACCATCCTCCTTCTGTACAATTGCAAATGCAATAGGCAACAATTGGTTCTCGTCATCATAGCCGCAAACTATCAAAGGCCTCTCCTTATACCGCCCAGACAATAAGCACGCATCTATGCTGATCACTGGTCTCAAGTACTAAAACACTGCAATGTATGGACCAAAAGCCCAGGCTACAGCCCTGAATTGAACAACTCCTTGCACAATTTCTCTGTGTTTATCTCGTATCGGACAAGTCAGAAATTGGTACTTCGAGCTGGAATTCTTGTCGCAAATTGCTATCAGTAGTGGTTTCAGCAAGCTATATGAACTCTCCCAACTCCCAAATTGTGAGGCTATTGTAAGCTCACGGCTCCTCCACAGTCGGTTGTATTTCGGGGTTACATTGTCATACACAGTAAAAACACAGTTTGTCACCACGTGGATGCTCATACATGGGTCAGTCTTAATGCTTTTCTTAATGACATCAGCAATAATTGATGATGTCAGACATTCATTGTCGGTCCTTGTATACTCAGTCCTACATGTGTGAGGCTTGTCTTGACTCGTTATAACCCATGCATCTTCATATCCCGTTGCTTGTCCCCTAAGTTCGTAATCACAACCCGGGTCATTGCACACCACCTGAATCTGATTCCTGTCACTTTTCTTCATTATAATCTCCTGATTCTTAGTAATATGGTGCTCTCTAATCTTCATAATAAAGTCTTTTTTGCATTTAAAATATTGGTCCGACGCCAGCTCACCTTTGTACTCAATTTGTTGCCCATAGTAACCAATATCTGCTTTCCTAAACTCAGATGTATCATTGAAGTCTTCGAACGGGTGCGTCTCAGTCCGGCCACTAGGCAGCATATTCCCATATCCAGTTCGAATGTGCCCTTGAGCTGTTTCAACTGGATCATCTTCACCACAACCCTCCAGGTGATCAGAGTCCCAGTTTTCTCCATCAAATTCATCCTCACTTTGCAGATCTTCCTCCGAAATTTCATTAATATTTTAAAAATCAGACCTAATTTCATCGTCTACTGGTGCCGGTCTGGGGTGAGGTTCTGGTGGCAGTAATGGTAATGGCACCACATGCACGGGTCTAGGTGGGGATGAAACTTAGAGTCTTGGTTGAAGTCATGGTTGGGGTGTTGTGGAGTGAAGTGGCTGTATGTTTTTGGGTCAGGTTCAAATAAAGGAACGGCGGGAGTGTATGGTTCTGGTTGTGTTGTATAGGTTAGCGCAACTGAATTTTTGCCAGAACTTCCAACCCCTAGCTCTATCGGAACTCTTTTGGCGTAGATTTTTATTTTAAAAATTCCAGTGGCCTTTAAATGGCCGTACATGCCTCTCTAAGTACTTTCATCTAGCAGTTTACAATAGTATATTTCCCGGGGTTTCCATACCAAACTCGGGTTGCCAACTCTAAGTTCCACTTTTCTGGGTTATAACCAGTGCATGCATAAATCATGGATTTCAAGTCAAAAAGTGAGATATCATCGAGAATCATAAATGAATTAATTGCCTCTTTGGAGTAATAAGCCCCGTATAAATTAGTAAGAAACCTCTCACCACAGTGTAATGAAATCATGGTCATGACAAACAAATTACATTTTGAAAAATGATAAACAATTATCAGTTTACTAATTTACATGTATAGGTTACTGAAAAAATAATTTTAAAAAAATAAAAAATTATTAATTTTTTTTAATTAAATAAAAAAATAACTTGAAATATGGGTTGAAAGCCGACATTTTTATTAATATCCAAAGTTTAATACAAATTATTAATTATGCCCAGATTTCCAAACTTTCGCTAAAAATACCCAAGCCGGCCAGAAAATGGCCGGCTTAGGTCCCTCCCTAAGCCGGCCATTTTCTGGCCAGCTTGGTACTTTTTTTTTTTTAAAACCGCATTATTTTTGTTTTAGGTGATTTCTATTAGAGTCAAATATTTCATTTCTAAGTTTCGTACAAAATAATAAAGTACACACAAATTGCAAATAGAGTCCACACAATTTTTACAACATGCATATAAATCACCTATTACTACTACGTCTAAAATTTAATTCCCGAAGTAAACCACTTGCGAAAGATGACATACGAGATGGCCTAGCAGGTGGCTCTGGTTGCTCAGTAGATGGTCCGGCTTGGGTTCCAGATGGCGCTGCTTGGCTTGTGGATGCCCTTGTTGTGCGTCTAGTAGTGGACCTCCTCGGTTGGATCACAGATGGCTCCCCTTGCACCCCAACCGCCTCTCCCATTGCTTCGGCATACATAGCAGTTGCATCGAAACAGCTCGTAGCTGTGCTACGCCGTGACCCTCCGGACCCACTTCCCGACGCCATTACTCGCTCATTTTCTGCCGCATTTGCTGCGTTTCTTGCCTCTGCATTTGCATGTGTTACTTAGTAAGTTGGTATAAATTGAAAAGAAAAATAATTTTGGATGAATGTTACATACCTCTTCGTTGCCTATCGGAAGTGGAACAGCGAGCCTGATGCCCCCTTCGTCTACCATCCATTTCATCCATCGTCATTACACGACGGGTGTGTTTTCGCCTCCCCTTCCTAATCCAACCACTACTCGGAATGATTCTGTCTCCAGGATTAGGAGGCCAGTCTCCCATATTGCCAATTGGAGAGAACACATGATTCTAAGTACTCACAAGATAGGGTGTTTTATACCAGTCTGCAACAAAGTCGTCCTCTTGCCAGTTTCGGTCACGGCAAACAGCTAAGACATGAGCGCACGGAATAGAAGTTAATTGGATACCTCTGCAAGTGCATTCCATTTGTCTGTCGGGACCGCGCATCATAATATACATGAACTCCCTGTGAGTGGGTTCCAATCTTCTCGGCTTCTTCCTCTTTGCTCCTTCCCTGAACCTCCATCCGTACCATCTGTCTCCTCCACAGTTCTTGACCAGGTTGTCAGCAACATGCTGCATACAATACCTGTGCACAAAAAGCTCGGGAGGCCATCCGTATTCATTTGTCAGTGCAGCTTTGATCCCCTTGTGCTGGTCAGAAATGACACATACAAATTTACACGGGCCTTACAATTGCAAGAAAAAACCCCAATTCTCAGTATCCTCCTGCCGTACAATTGCAAATGCAATAGGCAACAATTGGTTCTCGGCATCGTAGCCGCAAGCTATCAAAAGCCTCCCCTCATATCGCCCAGACAAGAAGCAGGCATCGATGCTGATCACTGGTCTCAGGTACTGGAACGCTGCAATGCATGGACCAAACGCCCAGGCTACGACTCTGAACTGGGCAACACCTGGCATGATTAGTCCTGTTTCCTTATTCCGTACCGGGCTGGTCAGAAATTGGTGGGTCGAGCCGGGATTGTTGTGGCAAATTGCAAGCAACAGTGGTCTCAGCAAGCTGTACGAAATCTCCCAACTTCCAAATTGTCGGGCTATTGCCAGCTCACGGCCCCTCCACAGTCGGTTGTGTTTAGGTGTCACATTGTTATACACAGACAAAACAATGTCTGCCACCGTCTGGATGCTCATACACGGGTCCTTTTTAATGGCGTTCTCAATGACATCGGCAATGAGTGATGCCGTCAGACATTCGTGGTCGTCCCTCGTACTCTCAGTCCTACATGTGTGAGGCCTGTCTTGCTTAGTTATAACCCATGCGTCTCCATATCCCGTCGGCTTTGCCCTAAGCTCGTAACGGCAATTCTTGTCCTTGCACAGCAGAGTAACCCGATCCCTGTCACTTTTCCAAGATCTGAACTCCTGATTCTTTTTTACATAGTGCTCTATGATCTTCTTCATTAGGTCTTCTTTGCTTTTAAAATATTGGTGTGCAGCAAGCTCACCTTTGTACTCAATCCGTTGCCTATAATAACCAATATCTGCTTCTCTAAACTCAGAAACATCATTGAGGTCTGGGAACGGGTGCGTATCAGTCCGGCCACTAAGCGGCCCCCCTCATCAGTATGCCTTTCAGCTGTTTCAACCGGCCCGTCTTCATCGCAACCTTCCATGTGATCTGAATCCCCCCACATGTCTCCCTCAAATTCATCCCCTCTCCCCAGATCGTCCTCCGGTATTTCATTAATATCTTCAAAGTCCGGGCAGCTTGCATCGTCTACTGGTGCAGGTCTGGGGTAAGGTGATACTGGAGGTAACGGTAAAGGAGTGGCATTTACGGATCTAGGTGGGGTTGAAACTGAGTGTCTTGGTCTGCCTCGATTGTGTCTAGGTGGGGATGCAACTGAGTGTCTTCGTTGAGGTGCTGGTGGAGTGACGTAGTTGTAGGGTTCTGGGTCAGGTTCGTTGAGGAGTAAGGTGGAGTCACGTCTGTAGGTTTCTGGTTGTGGGGTATAATGTGGTGCCGCTGATCCAGAGCCCAAACTTCCAACCCCGGGCTCTACCAGAACTCTTCTAGCAAATATTTCTATTAGAAAATTCCCTTCGGACCTCAAATAAGCAAACATGCCTCTCCACGTACTCTCATCTACCAGTTTCGCAACCATAAATTTTCCGCTGGAGGGATGGCAATATCGGGTTGCCAATTCTAGGTCCCACCTTTCTGGGTTGTAACCGGTGTGTGTGTAAACTATGGATTTCAAGTCTAAAAGTGAGATGTCATCTGGAATCATTAATGAATGAGCTGCATCTTTGTTGTAATACGCCTCTTGTGCACTATTAAGCATCTTCCCACCATAGTGTAATTAAATAAATGCCATGGTAAACAAACTACATTTTAGAAAATGGTAAACAATTGTCAGGTTACTAAATGGTAAACAATTGTCAGGTAACTACATAGTAAACAATTGACTGGTTACTACTTCTTTTGGGTTTAGGGTTTAGGTTATAGGGTATAGGGTATATGGTATACCGTATAGGGTATAGGGTTTAGGGTTTAGGATTTAGGGTTATAGGGTTTAGGGTTTAGGGTTATAGGGTTTAGGGTTTAGGGTTTAGGGTTATAGGGTTATAGGGTTTAGGGTTATAGGGTTTAGGGTTTAGGGTTATAGTGTTATAGGGTTATAGGGTTTAGGGTTTAGGGTTTAGGGTTTATGGTTATAGGGTTATAGGGTTGTAGGGTTTAGGGTTATAGGGTTATAGGTTTTAGGGTTTAGGGTTTATTATTAATTTTTTTAATAATATAATTATTATTCTATAAAATAAAACATAATAATAAAAAAAAAAAATTTACCTCAACAGTGATTTGCTTCTGCCTCGGGCTGTGTGCCTTGAGATGAAGGGAGGGGTGCCGTTTTATAGAGTTTTTGCGGTTTTAAAAAAAAAAAGTACCAAGCCGGCCAGAAAATGGCCGGCTTAGGGAGGAACCTAAGCCGGCCATTTTCTGGCCTGCTTGGGTATTTTTAGCGAAAGTTTGAAAATCTGGGCATAATTAATAATTTGTATTAAACTTTGGATATTAATAAAAATGTCGGGGTTGAAAGTGATGGAGTTGAGTGAGTTGTGATGGGGAGAGAGAGAAAGATAGATATTTATAGGATCCAAAACAGCACAAAAAAAAATTTGGGGGTGCCTGCCATTAAATGGCCGGTAATGGATTAAAATTGGTACCGGTTATTTAATAGCCGGTATGAATATTTTTATCAAAAGCCAACAGAGCTGGATATATTTATTAATTTCTAATTAATTTTAGATATTAATAAAAATGTCGGGTCACCGACTGATTTATGACCTCTTGCATTTTCATCTTTTATTATTCTCTCTGGTACAAGTACAACCGAATATAATCAATGTATCTGGCCGTTTAGAATATTTGTAGCCGAATCAAAATCAACTCAGTTGCTATTTAAAATTTAGAAGGTTTGTTTTAAAATTTGTGTCAGATTAAAGCCGACGATTCAGATTTCATTCTGCACTATCAGATATTGCATTGGATCTGAATTCAGTACAACTGGAAGTCTGAATTCTTTGCATTACAACCATTTGAGTTTAAATTCGGACCGTCCAGTCAGAATCTGGGCCATTTGATTTTTTTATAAGATTAAATATTCATGTATAAATTAAATTGAACTGCTCGAATAAATTATTTAAATTTTCAAACTCGAAACTTGGAAGTTGTAATATTCATATTAACTGCTCGGCGCTATACTGTAATAAACTCTCCTTGAAATATGTTATTACTTTCATATTCATTTGCAATAAATTAAAACGGGACAAGCAATCATTCATGCCCATTTTATAGTCAGAAAGATATAATATTCTTGAATATTGATTTGATGCAATTGTAAGGAAATCGATAAATTTACTGGTAATTTGGATAACTATTACAGTACATTTAGAAAAGAAAAAAAAAGGTTCTACACTTGATTTCGAGGCATAACAAATTAAAAAATGAAGCAACAGCATTTTCAGAAGGCAACGTGGGTTATTGCACACGCTAAAGAATAAGAAAAGTAATACTAATTTATGCAGACGGTATTTGTGCTCCACATTCATGTCCATGACTTAGTTACCAGCTAAAAAATTAAAAAAGTTAAAAAAGGCAAAGTTAGAACCATTGGATGTTTAATTATATTTATTTAATGCGCCAAAATTATATTAATTCCGACCACTCACAGACTGGCGATCCGCTGAATACAAAAGAAACTCATATGCTTTCCTGCAAAACGGATCTACAAAAGATGCTTAGAGCATCTCCAACCCAGCAATCCGTAAAAAATTAACAACAGCTGTAAATCACTATTTAAAAATTAAATTAATTTTAATTTCTTAACCCCTCCATCCCAGAAATTGGGTCAGAACCAATAGGAAAGAGAATGAAGGAATTAGAGTCAATAGGAAAGAGAGAGTACCACATGTCCAAAATAAATGGTTTGTTTTATAAGTAAATTTATTTTTTTAGCAATTGGCCTACAACCCAACAATTATATTAGCAATTGACACATCACATTAGCAATTTAAAAGAAATCACCATTGTAGATGCTCTTAATCACCTTATGACTTAAAAAATTAATTAATTATGTATATTAAAATTAAATTATATTTTTTTTTTCAAATAGTTATGAAGACTCGTATTTAAAATCCAGTAATTACACATTATGCATTTTACGTTACGGTCTTAATCTAAATTTTTAGGTTTGTCCTATTTCTATGTAACATAGAATCTTTTCTAATTGATGTTAACATCTCTATATGTTCCAAGCAGGCAGGTGGAATGATTTGACGTGTGTATTGCACTGCGGTGTAGAATTGATCTGCTCTTTCATTATTGTATCTTATCATTGTCATTAACTGATTAACTTATCCTAATGAATGTAGTTAGGATCTAAGGTATGTCAGTATGGCACAGGTTCTTTTCAATCATTCAATTATTCATACATAATTATTGTTATCTCTACCTTGTACTTAATTAATTAAGGCTTTGTTAGACAAACAGTGCACTCTGATTAAAACGGTTGCCAAATATAAATTAGAGGTGTTCAAATAACGTTAGAATAAATTAATATATTATTCTAACAAATGAGACGCACACTAAAGGTCCGCAAAATAGTTATTATTGTTTTTTATTTGGAAATTTTTAATATCTTTTAAAAAGAGAGAAAATTATTTTTTATTGGACAGTCTAAAATTCTTAAAATAGTAAGTTTTCTCTTTATACCCAATTTTTTTTTTTATAAAATTAAGTTTCCTACAGTATTTTGATATGTACATTAAATTAATCAGTATAAATTAGATGTTTAAATCTAAAAAGTCGTGATTGTCAAGATATGCATTATTTTTTGTAATTTTTCTTAAGGTAGTACTTTACTAAATAAATTGGAAATGAAGAAAAATGTACTAATGATTGTCAAGACTCAAGATATGACATCTCTACAATAATTGTATTGACCTAGATAACTATCTCTCTAAACTTATTTTTTAAATAGCCTCGTGACTAAGTCCTAAAAATGTTCTAAGTCCGCACTTAATAAGCATATTAAAACATATCCTCATTTTTAAAATATCCTAAAAATGTTCTAAGTCCGCACTAGGGGATTAAGTATATTTAAAGATTATTTCTATGGTAGCCACTATAAAATCTTAATTTACCCTTTTGTTATCTCAAGCATAAAATTATAAAATTTTCATTGTTATTATCTAAAAAAAATCAATCTTTTTTTTATGGTTACCGGCAAATGCCGGCAACGGTTATATTGATAAAAAAGAAGAAGTTTATTTACAATAATTATACTATACAAACACACACTCCCACTGTATATACAAAAGAGTATGCATTTGTGACAGATTCAACCAAATGTTACAATCTGTAGTCTCCTGAATTATAAATTATAAATTACGACCCAATGAATGTTCCCTAAATGCTCGCGGCCCACTGCTCAATCTCAATTGTCATATCATTTATCAGATGATGCACCATTTTTTTCCTTTGTGACCTTCGCCCCCATGACTTAGTCCAAACGGAGAGAAGCTCCTCACCCCCAGTGAATGTAACATTGAACTGCGCCATCAGGCTTGTCCAAAATCTTGATGCATACACACATTCCCACATGATGTGATCTCTTGTTTCCAAGAGATTAGATTGACACATGTGACATCCTGATTGGATCGTACAACATCTGTATGTAAGTACCTCTTGTGTTAAATTTTTATTGTCCAACATGAGCCAGATGAAAATTCTAAGCTTCATTGGCGCCTTTATCCGCCATAGTGCCCCATGGTTAGGCGAGATAATCCTCGTATGGTGCAATGCCCCATATGCTGAAGCACAAGAGAAAACTCCAGGTTTCGTCCAGAACAAGTATGCTCTCCCCCATTTGTTTGAACCGATGCTCGAAAAAAAGGTATTAATCGTAACAAATCCTTTAGGAAAAATGAAGTTTCCGGCCTTAACATTTGCATGTTAGAAACCGATCTCAAGCCATACAAAGTTCTAACCGTACGCGCCCATAGACCCTCCAAATTGGTCTCGATTGCCCACAACCATTTAGTTAATAAGGCATCATTTTGGCAACTGAGATCGATTATATCCAAACCTCCATTAATTTTTAAGACGCAAACTCGCTCCCAATTAACGAGGCAATTGATACCCTTACACACCTCGTTCCCTTTCCATAGGAAATTTCTTCTCATTTTATCGATTTGCTTAATGACTCCTACCGGTATTTGAAATGCCTGCATGTAATGCAGTGGCATTTTCGAGAATACCGCCATGACCAAAGTAATCCTGCCTCCGTATGACAAGAAGTTAGAGGTCCATCATTCAATCCTGTGTTGCACTATTGTTAACATAGTTTGGTTGTCAATATTTCTAGGTTTCTTTATCGATAATGGCAGGCCTAAATACCTGATTGGCAGCTGCGATGGTGGGGATTCTATTATGTTTTGTACCACTACAATAAGGTTTTGTGGGATCGCAATAGGAACAAAGGTGCTTTTGTCTCGGTTGATCCTCAGCCCCGTTAGTTCTGTATAGGTATTAAGGACATGAGTTACAATTTTCAAAGTAGTCGGATGAGACTCACAGATTATTAGTGTGTCATCCACATACTGTATTGTCCGTGGGTTCAATCTCATATGCTGGGGCAGGATGCCTGCAACATTTCAGAGGAAACAAGTTAGGGAGTCTGCCATCAATATAATAAGCACTGGCGAAAGGGGGTCACCCTGCAATAATCCCCTTTTATGTTTAAAAACCTGCGTGTTTTCACCATTCACCCTGATTGTCGAGGATGATGTCTATGGGATACTGAGTACTGATGATAACCATCCCGGAAGGAAACCCCTCTCTATGAGTAGGTTTATGAGGAAGCACCAGTCGTCCGTGTCAAATGCTTTTTCAAAATCCACCTTATAAAGGATTGCCGGTAATTTTTTCTTAGCACAAAAACTCAGGAGTTCTTTAGCTAATAAGAATGACTCCATCAGTGATCTTCCTCGGACGAAAGTCGTCTGACTATGTGTGATTAGCTTATCCAGGTGCGGTTGAAGCCTATTGGCCATGATTTTGGTTATAAGCTTAGAAATTGTGTTAATAACGCTGATTGGTTTGTAATCTGCGATCTTCTCCGGATTTTGTTTTTTCGGAATTAGAGTCGCCGATGCTTTATTGAGACACTTGATAGTGAAATTATTTGAAGAGAATACCCCAACTAAATCCATGATTTTGTCTTTTATTACGTGCCAGAATTTCTGATAAAACTCTATCGGAAGTCCATCTGGCCCACTTGCCTTACCCTTTGGCATGTCATTGATGGCCTTAAGTGTTAGTTATGTGTTCTAAAAGTTATCTTATGTTGATTACTTTTACATGTTATGTTTATGAATTGGATGTTATATACATTTTGTTCCATGAGTTTTATGTTTATCTTTAGAAGTGTTCAAGAAGATGCTCTTAGTCTTGAACCGTAGAACTCTATATGATGACAAACATAAATCTCTAAAATATTCTCAAACTTGGTTATTAGCATGGAACACTAATATACCATGATAAGTTTGTGATGTTTATTAAAGTACATTGTAGTTCTATAAATGTTCATAAAAGTTTATCGTTTAATAACATGAGTATATGAAAGGTTTCATATATTGAACAAACCCAACAGATGAAAACATTATATGGATTATGTTTGTGTCATTAATGTTTCATTGTGTCTCAGAATTCTAAGATATGAGATGCATTTCTTTTTCACATGAGAAATGTATAATGTGATTAATATTAAAAGCTACTCATTAATAGTGTTGATAAAAATATTAGTTCCTTAATATAACCTGTGCGGGAGAAAGTTATGTATCAATAGTATCATTGTCTCTCATTTGTAATGAGTAATGATATTTTATGGGCCCCTTGGTAAAGTAGGATTATGATGCATGCAATATAACTGAAGTGCAGTTATATATTAATAATTTACTTAAGAGACCAAGAAACAAATGAAATACAAAGATGACACAACCTTACTTTGTATAATATTCATAATATCATGAGGCAAGGAATAAACACAAGTGATGTTATTTATAGTAATTTATAGCATTACTTTAAGGGATCGTGTATTGTAAAATGATACTTCACATCTGTGTCATTTGGGTAACTATAATGTATAGCTAGCACCGCTTATAGTTTATGGTAATAAAATGTTATTATGTCATTGCCAACATGACATAGATTCCACAGGGTCACACCAATAAAGAATTAATTAGAAATGTTTCTTGATTTATTTGACAGGAATGACATGACAAATAAATTGGTTTCTCTACCTAAACATGAGACAAATAATTATGGAGATAATTATATGATGTTATGGATTTAATTAAATAGTTTATAAATTTCAAATATCAGGAAATATCAAAATGGAAGAAGCTTTGTGAACCACAAAAAAAGAGTTTCTTTGTCGGCAGCAAAGAGTTTTATATTTCTACCATGAATTTTGTGAACATAACTTAAAACGGGCATATCTCATCAACTATAGCTCCATTTTCAGTGTTCTATGACTTTTCGAAAAGCTTGCGAGACGATCTACAGTTTGATGTAAAACAAGCTGTAGGTCTATGCCACATGCAGTATGCCCATGCTATATGCGGTATCGCGCAGTGCGCTATTGGGCTAGAATCATCTATTTTTTGCCCAGATTAATTATGGAAATCATGGAGAACGTGGGAATCGTGTCTAGGTCGGTGGGACTCTTCTAAACAGCATGAAAACTATTTAAAGAGGTCCCTACTACCTATGGTTTGAACCTAATCATTATTCATCTTCCTTAGAGAGCAAAACTTTGTCTCTCTCCCATTTTGATCCCTCATGTGTTGAGAACACCACAAACCCTAACTCAAGATATAGTTCTATTGGAGGATAGGGATTAAGAA
Organism: Carex myosuroides; assembly: GCA_028015225.1. Classification (NCBI taxonomy): domain Eukaryota; kingdom Viridiplantae; phylum Streptophyta; class Magnoliopsida; order Poales; family Cyperaceae; genus Carex; species Carex myosuroides. The sequence goes on from CM051471.1 coordinate 7,378,972, forward strand.
GCGACTGAAATAATACTCTCTAGTAAGAGGAAACTTCAGTTTCTATTTAATTTCTTGGTAGATACAATGAAGGGCTTCTACTTTTAAGTCTCAACTTGGTGTAAGACGTTCTTGGAGGCCATTTCGACAAACGAAGGTATCCAAGAGATCTAGAAGAGAATACGACTTCTCTATACTTATCAAATTGACATTTGATAGAGGTATATCCAAATCTTCTTTTGTAGATAGATTTATGATGGATGAATGAGTAAACAATTATTTGTGCTTAAGAATTGCTTGAGTAAAATTAGCATAATAAAGTAGATCCATGGATGCATGAAAAGGATTAAAAAAAATAATTTTACCACTTTATTGCATCTTGAAATCCTTCATTAAGTACCTCTGTTTCAGTTACTATATTGTTCAGTGCTGACAGATCCTCCGAAAAGGTCATCCCCACCCTATCCGAAAGATCAAAGGGTCTCGGATGTTGGATCTTTGTGCCTAAAACACCCTTGAAGTAGGATTTGAGATATTCCGTCATGCGAGCTGATGTAATGTTCTTATCTTCATCCGACACCAATGACTCGATTGAATTCACGTTCTTTCTCCCATTTACCACTGCATGAAAGTATTTTGTATTCTTATCTCCTAGTTTCAACCAGGTGCATCCTGAACGCTATTTCAATTTCTCCTCCTTTCCGGCGGCCAGTGCAAAGATATTAGTCCTCAGTCTAATTCTGAGACTGAATTCGATCGAGTTTAGTTCTCTAACTTCTTTGACTCTGTCCAACCTCTGTAGGACCCATTTGGAACGTGTTAGGTATGTATTTTTTTCCAAATTTTTCTTGCACCCATAAAATCAAATCCCTCTGCACCGCCCTAATTTTCCTTTGTATCCTGACCGCCGGGTTCGCAATTGTGACCGAGTCCCATGCGAATGCTATCACTCTCTGTATGTCCTCATACCTAAGCCAGAAGGTTCTGAATTTGAATTGTCTTTTTGGTGGGTTTAAGTGAGGCCTAAATCTCAACATCATAGGCACATGGTCAGAGGCTGTTGTCGGTAAGTCGGTGAGGTCATAGGAGGTGCCGAACTCATTTTAGTAGCCAGAGAGTAAAACTCTGTCTAGTTTTGAGAATATCGAATTGGATTTTTTGTTTGACTAAGTGAAGGTCCTACCCTGAAGGGGCACATCAATCAGACCCAAACCGTCTATAAAATTGTTAAAGTCCATCATAGTGCCTAGGTTGGGCACTCCACCCGTTGTGTCTTCCTGTGATCTAAAAAGATTAAAATCATCTAGAATTAACCAGGGGAAATTATTCATAGCCCTGATCATTCTAAGTTCTTCTAAAAAATCAATCTTAAGCAATAGCAATGTATAAGCTAAATCGAGTCCATCTAACATACATGATGCATTTAAAGAAATGGAATATATTGATAGGTGACTTGTTTGATGATGGTATAATTTATGTTAAATTTCGTTAAAATAAAAAGTAAAAGTATATTTTCACCATTACTTAGAGATCAGTTACTAAATAATTTTAAATTACATTAAATTCGTAACAATATATCAAATGTAAAAATATTTTTATTTCGACGATATTTGACGTTAGTTAATATAATATTTTAAAAAGTTCATCGTTAATATCTTGTTATCTTAATACAAAATATATATTAAATGTCTGAATGCGGCGATGAAGTATTTTTATTCATACATTTTCTTATCTCTTCTTTAAGTGCGATCTACTGGGAATAGAACATATGCTCTCTTTACTGTTTAATTATATTTTTAAACTTTTTGAGATGAAACCTAGCTAATAGTGCAAACCCCACCATTTCGAAACGAACCTTGGCCACACAAAAAAAATTGTAAAAATAATATAATAATAATATAATAAAACAAAACGACACAAGTTACGACAAACCTCGCAAGCACCACCTGTGCTATTAAAAAAAGAAAAATATTTGGAAAACCAAACTGGCAACACAACAATTACCCTAATATCTGGGTTTTTTTAGTAAGCCCTGTTATCTGCTTTTAGTGAGCAGTTTAATAAATATCGAATCAAATTTGGTTTAATATTCAGTTAAATATATTTGATTTGTAACAAGATTCACGCGGTCAGTTTTTAATATTGTTTCGAGTAAAAGTTAAAGATCTAGTGGCAACGAATCAAGATTCACTCGGCTAGTTTTTAAGATTCACGCCGTTGTTCACATAAGAGATTTTCTTATTCAGATTTTGAATCTACCACTTTTTACATGGAAGATATTATTTTTATCATTAGACTAAAAATTAATTCTCCGGTTTTCAAGATTTATGCAGATCAAATATGTTCAACTTTAATGTTTGAACAACTTCGACTGACTACCGGACAACTTTTAGTTTGATGCTCTTCCTGCTTTTTTTATTGGGTTTAGAACACCAGATACTATAATTTTCGGTATTTACTTTTTATCCTTTTTTCTCCTTTGTTTGTCAACCCTATATTATTTACTAGGAAGCTGATATGAGTACCCGCAGTTGAGTACTCGCATTGTACCCGCACCTAAACTGCCATAACTGTTTGTGGAGACCGCAACCGTTTCAAAACTGTAATTTTGTTTTACAAATATTAATAGTAACATTGTGAAGTATATAGTTCAAACAAGACAAGTATTTATATCTATACAATAAACTACATATATGATATATGAATTTTTCTTAAATAATCGTACTCGCATCTTTTTTTGAAAAATTCTCGCGTCGTACCCGCATTAGGGGACCACGCAACCATTCCAAAACTATAAGTTTGTTTTACAAATATTAATAGTAACATTGTGAAGTATATAGTTCAAACAAGACAAGTATTTATATCTATACAATGAACTACCTATATGATATATGAATTTTCCTTAAATAACCGTACCAACACCTTTTTTTAAAAATATACTCGCGTCGTACCCGCATTAGGGGACTACGCAACTGTTCCAAAACTGTAATTTTGTTTTACAAATATTAATAGTAATATTGTGAAGTATATAGCTCAAATAAGATAAGTATTTATATCTATACAATGAACTACATATATGATATATGAATTTTCCTTAAATAACCGTACCCGCACATTTTCTTGAAAAATTCTCGCGTCATACCCGCATTAGGGGACCACTCAAATATTTTTTACATATGACACTAGATGACGTCTGAAAATATTAATATCAAGTACTGCAAGTATTTATACCTCTGCACTAAAGTATTTTTACCTATGTGGTCAACTATTTTTGTTAGAGGAAGGTTGACGCGGTGATGATTGGGTAAGGTTAATGCGGTGATACGGGGTCCCCACTACTTCATTAGAGGAATGTTGACGCGGATCATAGAGGAAGGGTGTTGCTGGAATTTTAGAATAATAATTAGTAGGGAACATATAATATCTTTTTAGAATAATAATTAGTGGGGACCATAGTACGGGTACTGTAGCGCAGGTACTAAAATAATTATTCAATTTACAAGGATAAAATAGTAAAGTGTTACAAAATTTGGAGAACTTTTTCTTTATCAGTTTGTGGCTAGTTTGGTAGCAATTGGCTAGTCTGTGAGTTTTTCTTTTCTAAATTTTTTGGATACAGGATATCTTAGATGAAAATATTCACAGAATTAATTTGATTTCATACATCGTACTAATATTTTTTATTTTGTTTTTATTAGCCGTGCACTGCATTAAGTCAAATTTGATTTGTCAATATCTTTATCCAAGTATCTAAAATACTTTATAATTTTTATTTTTTTTGCAAATAATGGGTGAAACCGACCTGTTTTATTATGAAACCAGGATCAAGATTTTACAATATACTGTTTGGTACAAGTTTTTTACCAATCAACAAAAGAGAAGTTAGAGATTACATTTTATCTTCAGGCATCAGACAAAGCCTGAAACTAGCTAACTCAAAAGACAACCAAGCAGCTATAAAGTTTGCTAGGAGATAAGAGATGATAGCATATTACAAAACACAGTTTTTAAGTAGCAAAGCAGAAATTTCTCAGTGGTATGGTATCCAACCAAAATCCTATATATAATACCCCTTCTTGAAAAATTCTCAGTGGTATCCAACCAAAATGAGATATGGATAGTCATGTCTTTACTTAGTTATTATGCATTAATAAAATTTATGAAAATTTAAGAAAGAAAATAAATTCTGCGAATAATTTGTAATTCATAAAATTCTCGAATATTACCAAAAAAAATTTGAATTCAGAAATCCATTTAATTTTTGTACTCTTTCAAAAAAATGCTAAAAACAAATAATTCGTTAATTAATTATTCACAAATTTGTTGTTATGCTCTTGATAACATGCCACTTGAGCTACTCGGTTGTTTGTATTATATATTCCCACTTCTTACCTGATTAGAATTCGTATTATTTGCGTAACGCTTTTGCTCGTTAAAATTAACACGTAACAAATAATCTACCAACAAAAAATTAGTTACCATTTAAAAAATAAAAAATAAACAGAGTTATAAATTTGAAAAAAAAAAATTCATTTTTACCAAATATGCAGATAATAGTTGTGCACGCGCTAGAGGTGACACGCAGCTATTATATGCGCAACCATTTTTTTCTGTAGATTTTAGTCATATTTAGTACAGTTGCAGCTATTATGTGTAACCAGTAGAAATAAAATTATTTTCAAATTCATGTCAACTCCGTCTATTTTTTTATGTAAAATGGGTAAATAAAAAATTTTGGTATAGTCTAAATAAACTGAATAGACAAATACATTAATTGATAAACTGTATCACATTAAAAAAGCTAATTAGTAAACATTTATATATCATCCTTTACAAAAGTATTAGATTTCAAAGATATAGAATTGAAAGGCTACCTAAATCAGTCTAGACACAAAGTATTGTTATAAAAATCAATTAAATGATTAAGAGATCATTGCAATTATTTATAGCTTTCCAACTGGACAACACTATGTTTAAGGGGTGTTCTCTGAAGCGCTCCAATTGAACAACAAGTATTGAAGATTATAACACATCAGTAATTGAATTATAGGTCTAGTATGAATCGTGTTCATATAAATTCTTCAATAAATATATTTTTTAAAATGGACATGATTTCAGTCATTTTCTATGATCTATAATCGAAATTTTGCCTTTATTTTTAAAACTTTAATAACATAAAATGTAAAGTTTAAAAATTAAAATAAAACCGTTAGATATAATCTATATCACTTTGTCTATGTGCATGTAGAAGATTACGACATTTTAACTTTGTTTTAATTAGTATCAAGAGTTTTAAAAAATATACCGATGTGGATAAATTTTATACCTTGATTTTATTTTAGCATATAAATTTTAAAATTTTTATATTAAAAAAAATTAAAGTGAAAACATGATGAATGTAAAAAAATAAAAACATCTGAACCCTTTACAAAAATAACCTATAAAAACTTGTATTATGCAGAACATCATTTTTAAGAGAGATTGTATTGCCTTCAATTATTTCATACCGAATAGTCAGTCAGTACCAATTGCATATTTTGTTGTTGTTCATCTGTCATGTACAACTTGCAGAATAAAATAAAATAAGTACAAATACCTAGTATTCTCTGGTATTAATTAGCGAGTACGAGAAGACTTCGCCTACCTACGGGCTTTTAATAAAAAAAAATGAGAAGACTTTAAAAAATATATATTGGTTCAAACCTTAGACATTAAGTATAAACCAAAGATACATTATTTTTTTATTTAATTAAAAGGGAGAATATCTTGCATGGATTTCCTTCATTCATAAATGCTCGTCACATCCATTGTATATTTCCCATGTGAGACACATGATTAAGTAAAAGAGAAACTACTTCAAATTAAATAATAAACAAGAAAAGTATTTCATTAGAATAGGAGAATAGACAGAATATGACTTTTTAACTCAATAGTATATTAGTATTCCAACCATAATAATTAGATCTGTTCATTAGAAAAGGAGAGTATTTCGTAACATGTGTAGTGATTGGATAAAAAACCTTAATTAATCAAAGTTGCATGCATGAAAATGTTTGAAAAGTACAAACTACAAACTATACCGATCAGGCGATCACTGTCTCAAGTCACTACCTAGCCATTTCATGAACAGGTCTTCAATCCTGCCAGGTAGGAATTAATTGAGACTGACAGAGATGGATGAATAAGTGTTGTTTATTTTTATTTTGTGAGGAATACTAATAATTTTTACAAAAATTAAAAATATTAAAGGATTACAATTAAAAGTTTCAATTTATGAGAGAGCTTAGCACCATTTTTTCCATACCTCACCAAGCCCTTTTGTGAGCTTAACTCAAAAACCTATCGGATTGACTTCAAACGACGCATTCAAATCGTTGAAACCGATCTACTTCATGAGTGATGCGTTTACATGTCAAATTTTTAATTTTTGAACTAATTTAGTATGAAGTCAAGCGGTAAAAAAAAATATGATTTATAAGTTAATTTAATGAGTTCATTTTTCATCATTTTTTGACCATTTGACTTTATACTAAACTAGTTCGAAAAATTATAAATTTGACATGTAAATGCATCACTCGTGAAGTAGAACGGAGTCAACGGTTTGGATGTGTTGTTTGAAGTCAATCCGATAGATTTTTGAATTAAGATCACAAAGAGACTTGGTGAGCTTAAAAACACCTTAGTTCTACTCGAAAATGATAGTTTATATAAGCCAAACTAAATGAACAAATACATTAATAATTTGGAGCATGCACAATTACAAAGTACCATAAAATATGACAATAAATCATCTGCTTTTTCACCTTACGCGTATGGCTGTGACACCTTTGGGAAAATCTCACTAACATGGACTCTTTTTATGTTGTCATGCTTTATAATTCAAAAATGCTCATCACATTTATTCTATTTCCCATGTGAGACACATGACTAAGAAAAAGAGAACATATTTAACATGAAAAAATTGTAAAAAAAAATAATAACAAAATTATTTCATTGCGAAGAGAGACCAATTCAAAACTGGGCAAATTATGACTTTTAACTCTTTTTTTAAAACTCTATGACAACTAAATGACAATAGTTGTCAAGTATAATTTCTATTAATTAAACATAAATTACATCTATCATTCTACATCTAGAACATCATGTTGGAGAATCATAAAGGCCAAACAATTACGTCTTAACTAGAGATCAAACAATTACATCTCATATAGGGGTCAAACACTTACACCCCGGAAAAAGGAGAAACAGTCCCCCCACCTTAACCTAAGGACTGTCATATACCAAAGAAACCCAAAATATAAATCAGAAGTGCGGAACATAATACCTGATTTCATGTCGTTTGTCATGGAATATCCAAAGCCTTAGTAGACAACAATCATCTCCGTGAGCACGAGACAAGTCTTCAATGGCAAGAAACCCTTCTCGCATTTCCTCGTATGGTCGTGGATCAAGTCTTCCAAGACAGCAAGATATGATCCTTGAGAAATCATCTCCAAATTTTCTAATGGATTTCTCTTCTCTATTCTTTGATGGCGAAAGAAGAAGAAAAGACACACAGAGCTGCATTTTTCTAAAGAGAAAAATATCTTTTCAGTTTCTGTATTTTTTTTCTGTTATCTTGTGCCTTGAGAACCAATCCTTATATATAGTAACCTATCTGGTTATCTGCTAACCTTGAAAAAGGTATTTTGTGCGACTGCATCAAAAAACCGTGTTGTCGCATCAAAATATGTGCGGCCGCATTGATATCCGTGTGGCCCACACAATCTTCTTAAATGACAGTTTTCTGAATTGAAAATCTCAGAATCAGTCCATCAATGATTTGATCTTTGCCTAAATTGTTTTACATATTTATGGACCTCATCCTAATGAATATATTGATTATATATCATCTTATTTGATCACTTTAATTGATAACTATATATGACAGTAAACAATTCATAATTATATTACATATATGTTCAATGTTGACATTAAATCCAACGAAATTGGCAATAAATCCAACACATCATCCACATCCAATGTTTCAATCACTATAATTAGGTTGTCATTAGAAAGAGAATATTTCGTAACATGTGTGGTAATTGGATGACACACCTAAATTAATCAATGCTGCATGCAGTGATGCTACTATCTACTTTTTTTTTTTTTAGGTGAAGCCCGTAGGCGTACTATCTACTTAAATTTATTAAGATGGTTGGTGAATTTAATTTTAAAAATTTATTGAACTGGTTTCAAACGATGAACCTAAATTGTTGAATAGATTTATTTAATAAGTAATACTTTTACATTTCAAATCTATAAATTTTTAAATTCATTAAGTACAGAATAAAGCGGTTAAAAAATGAAGGTCCATAAATTATTTTAAAATATTTATTTATCAATTTCAGACTGTTTGACTTTACGATTAATAAAAATAGAAAATTAACAAATTTAGTATATAAACACATCACTCATCAAGTAAATCGGTTACAACGGTCTAGATTTATCCTTTAGCACCAATCTAATAGCTTTACTATAAAAATATATATATATCTGTCAAAACTGATTTTACAATCATTAGTCATAAACTTCAACACACAACGCACAGTAAATGCATTTTTAGAAAGCTTTTATGCATAAAATTTGTCATATTTATTTGTCAAGCACTGGTAAATTTATGCACATGTCAAAAGACACAAGTTAGACTGTATTTGTCTATTTTTGGTGATTTACGATCATAGAGGTATGAATTGATTAAAAACATCAACAGGCCCACACAAAGTCAAGGTAAACACAATAGAGAGGAACTTTGGGCATAATATTTTTCGTATTTTTTGTTTTAGTATGGATAAATTTATGTACATATAAAAGACACAAATTAGAATTTATTTGTCAGTTTTGGTAGTTTTGTGATTAAAAATGAGATCTAAATTGATTAGAAACACTGACATACACATATAAAAGTTTTAGCAATAAAAGCACAAATGAATATATATTATTTCTTTGGATGCACATAAAAAATATTACCTTTTCATTATGTTTTATACGAATTAATAAATTGAAAATCAACATCCACAATATAAATATATCAATAAACACACAACGTTCTTAAATGCATATTAGAAGAATTATATGCATAATATTGCCGTATTTATATGTTTTAGCACGAATCAAGTTTATGCAGACAAAATACAAAAGTTAAGGGACCGTTCGGCAACAAAGGATTAAGAGTGGAGGATTAGGAGCTTAAGGAGCGCTAAGGAACTAATGTTCGGTTGCTTTAATCAGTGAGTGGAAGCTAAGGAAGCTAAAAGAAGAGGTAGAGGTGCCTTAAGTTACGGGCAGAGGATTAAGATCCGGGCAAAAGGAGGCTAAATGGAGTGTTCTTAATCCGCTCTAAGGAACTAATGTTCGGCAGGATTAAGCGGCTAAGAAAGTTAAAGGAAACAGATTAAGCCTCAGGGGTTGTTCGGCAACACATGAGAGATTAAATATTAATCCGCGCTAAGGAGGGGTTGTTCGGTAAGCTAAAGAATGAGGTAGGGGATTAAGATATCTAAAAGAAGCTAAAGGAATGTGGGAGGTGCCTTAAGGAATGGGTAGGAGATTAAGATCCGGACAAAATGAGACTAAAGGAGATTGTCTTAATCCGTGCTAAGAAACCGGTATTCAGTAGGATTAAGCGGCTAAAAAAAATTAAATGAGGCTCCTTTAGCTTTATTGTAGCTTAATCAATTGTTCGCCCAAGAGTTTATATGTTAGTTGCGGTGATTTTTACGATCATAAGTGGGGCCTTATCGATTAAAATTTAAAAATATCAACATACACACAATGGTTTGTTGTAGCTTTATGATTAGCATGAACAATTTTATGTACATGTAAAAGACATATGTTAGTGTTTATCTGTCTATTTGGCAATTTTATCATCATAAAAGAGGCCTTAATTGGTTAAAAATATTAACTAACACACAATTCGACGTAAATGTATTACAAGAATTTTGTGTGTAATATTTGTTGTATTTATTTGATTTAATATTGATAAATATAAGAACATGTAAAAGACGTAAATTAGAGTTTATTCGTCAGTTTTTGTAATTTTACGATCATAAATGAAGCCTATATTGATTAAAGCAAATAACAAACACACAACACTTTGTAAATGCATTTTATGTTAATTTTATGCATAATATTTATCGTATTTATTTGCTTTAATAGACACATATAAAGTACACTAGACCACAACTATCTTTCTTTTTACCAATCAAATTTCTTAATTATTTTCCTTTTCTTCTAACTTTTTAGTATTTTTTTTTGTTAATTGTATGTATTTTCTGTTTAATAAACCATCTCCAAACATATCAAAAAAAGCGCTTTGCTCATTGAAAATAAATATATTTACATTGAGATTTACATGTCATGCTCGTTTTGATTACTGAGATTATTTTTTCATACCTTCGTAATAAACCGTATGTACTTGGAAAATAAAAATATGTGATTTCAGTTGGAGAACAAACAAAAAAATTATTTATATCGGTTTTTAATTTAATAGTTGCGATAAGACAAGCTCCAATTAATAAATTGAAATTAGGTTGATTAAAATTACACATTTATTTTTATAAAAATTGCTTTGCACTAACAGTGAAAAAAAAAGTCAAAATTACGAATTTATTTTTATTATTTTGGGGTAAATATATTAACAGAGCTAATTTGACTTCACGCAGTGCACGATCATTAGAGAAAATGAAAAAATATATATAACTGATGTGTTGCATGAAGCCAAACGAGCTCCGTTAATAATTTCGGCAAGTACATTGCACATAAGCACGTGTAAGTGTAAAGGGATTTTTTTTTTAAAACAGTAATTAAAATAATTAATGTTAAAGAACCAACATGATTACCGAGTTTTTTAGAAAAACAGCAAGACCCGAAATGCCTATTCGGTTAAGGGTTTTTTTTTTTTACTTCACCGAATAACCTATTCGGTTTACCATCTTTTCACAAAAAACACACCCCAAACTATGTAACCTTTCGTGTAAATCCCCCTAAATCGAGATGGCAATTCGGTTTAGGGGTTTTTTAGCCTAAACCGAATTGCCATTTCGGTTTAGGTTTTTTTTTTATTAGACCAAGAAGATCAAAATAAAGAAATCTAACACTGAAAATTTGAATTTTTTGTTTAATTTTTTGTTAGATTACTTCTTTTGATTTATAATTAGCAAAAAAATAAAAAAATACACTAAATACTTGAAATTATGTTGAATTACACTAAATTACAATAACTCCGCTAATTATGCTGAAATACCGAAAATTACGCTAAAATACACCGATTCTGTGCCATCTTTCATGAATCATAAAAAATAGTAAAAAAATTCCGAAAATAGTAAAAACTGGTATTCTACAATAATTTACTGAGCTACTTGGATTGAATAATAGCAACGAAATATTAATCAGAAACTTCAACTCAAGTTTTGAGGCTCTTCCCTTTGTTTTTGGCGATTCTGAATTTTGGAATCCAGCATTGCTAGCACGGACGCATGCGTATTTTCGCAAGTTTTCCGAAAAGTGGTCATTTGCTGAAATCGGACACTCGAGCGTCGTTTTATGACCGTTTGAAGTTTCGCCGTCGTTTTTCGCTTTTTCAGTGAAGATATCGTCCCTATTCATATATAATTTAGCGTAATTAACCGTATTTTAGCGTAATGTAATGTAATTTAGTGTAATTTAACTTAATATAGTGTAATTCAATATAATTTCAAGTAATTTAGCATATTTAGTATAAATATGCTAATTATATATCAAAGAAGTCAAATAATTTAAACAAAAAATTCAAATTTTCAGTATTAGATTTCTTCATTTTGCTCTTCTTAGTCTAAAAAAAAAAAAAAACTAAAAAACTAAACCGAAATGCCAATTCAGTTTAGGCTAAAAAAGCACCTAAACCGAATAGGCTATTCGGTGAAGCAAAATAATAGGCTATTCGAATGTTATGTGGCACGGTGGCGGAAACGCTGTGAAAAGATGATAAACCGAATAGGCTATTCGGTGAAGCAAAAAAAAACTTAACCGAATAGGCATTTCGGTTTTTGCTGTTTTTCTAAAAAATTCAGTAATCATGTTGGTTCTTTAACATTAATTATTTTAAGCAAAAAAAAATCCTTAACCGAATAGGCATTTCGGTTTTTGCTATTTTTCTAAAAAATTCAGTAATCATGTTGGTTCTTTAACATTAATTATTTTAATTACTGTTTTTAAAAAAAAAAAAACAGTGTAAAGGGTGATTTTCGAGTACTCACTCCTTACTCAAAATCAACCTTTTAAAAAAAAAAAAAATAACGAACGGACTCTTCCTTCGAAGCACAGCACAGTAGCACACCCACTCCCTCGTCTCTCTCTCTCTCTCTCTCTCTCTCTCTCTTCTATCTCTCTTTTTCATTTTTTTTTTAGAAAGCAGCTGCTGCAAAGTATCACCCACTTTTCTCTCTCCAGTAGCTTGCTCAGTAGCTTCTCTTCTCTGCCTCATTTGTGCCCCTTTTGGCATATATAAAAGCCCAATCCTTGTCGCTCAAACCTCTCTCACTAGATCTCGTACCGCTCTCCAACAAATCGCGCCTACGGGCTTCCATCAAGAAAAAAAGTTGTAAGCTCCCCCCCCCTCCCTCCTATTTTTTTTTTTTTCTCTTTCTCGTATAGGTTTACTGTTGCTTCTATTGCAATGTTCTAGAAGAACATATTTGTATTAGCTACAAACATATAAGAAATATTTTTGAATCATAGTCAACTTCTAATCTTCTTTGGAGATTTATTAATTGATTAAGGTTTGATAATGTTTTATTTTTTAGAGGACCTATAGAAACAGTTTATTAGTGTAAATGATCTTTTTGTTTTACTCGAGATATTTCTTTATTTAAAAAGTTATTTAGTTTTTGATTGCTGACAACTATAGCTGAAATTCGGGATTCCTTTTTGCTTCCTCTGATGTATTATTTTTGAGGCAGTCCTTATTAATCTGATTCCTTACGTTCAGATTTTATAATTTGCTGTCCCATACTTTTATAGTTGAAACATGCTATAGGTAGATCAGATTTTATTCTTGTAAGAAAAATATCTGGTTGGCACACTGGCACTGATAGTCATATGCTTAACAGTACCTGATCCTTACCTCACCAAAATGAAAAATTGCAGCCTTGATTTGTGAACAGAGAGTCTTCAATTCTAAATTAATTATTTGTTTTCAGGTCACTCAATACGAGATACAAAAAGTGGTCCTTTGTTTCTTGATTTGATTGCATGTCAACCCTCCCAACCACCTCCGATGAACCAGGAGCCGCCACCTGTTCAGCCAGATCCGGGCCCCACCGCGATGCCAGTTGCAACCTAGAACAAATTCTCTTGCAAGGATTAACTCCTTCCAGTAGTCAAAACACAAGTGCCAGGTTTCAAGTAGGCAATGTTACCCTTCCGAATGGGGACAACTATTCGGGTACACTATTAGGTAGCCTGCCGGAAGGATCCGGCAAGTACATATGGTCTGACGGATGCACTTATGATGGCGAATGGAGGCGAGGAATGAGGCATGGGGTAGGTAAAACCATATGGCCTGATGGGTGTATTTATGAAGGAGAGTATTCAGGTGGGTACATGCATGGTACAGGTACGTTTATCCGACCTGATACCTTGACGTACAAAGGTCGATTCAAATTGAATTTAAAGCATGGGCTAGGGTTTCAAACATATCCAAATGGAGATGTATTTGAAGGTCCTTGGATTCAAGGTTCAATAGAAGGTAATGGTAAGTACACATGGTGTAATGGGAATGTCTATGATGGAAACATGAGAGATGGCTTGATGAGTGGTAAAGGAACGCTTACATGGAAAAATGGCGACACTTATGAGGGAAATTGGCTTAATGGAATGATGCATGGTTATGGGGTTTACACTTGGAATGAAGGAGGATGCTATGTTGGTACATGGACAAGAGGATTAAAAGATGGAAAAGGCATGTTTTACCCCAAAGGATGTACTGTGCCGGCCACACACGAGTTTTATTTAAATGTTCTTAGAAAAAAAGGCTTGTTACCTGATTTAAGGAGGAACAATCTGGGGTCACGTATCCTTCACTCATCTACAGTTGATATGGGAAATATGAAAATTAGTAGTACTAACGGAAGGTCCCAATTGAAAAATATGCCATTGGAAAGAAGGTGGAGTCTTGATGGGGCAATGATAGAAGAGATTGTAGGGGAGAGTGAGGATCAGGGACAGGCTGAGACCAGTGCACCAATCTTAGAGAGAGAGTATATGCAAGGGGTGCTGATAAGTGAGGTTGTGATGAGTGGTGCGTTCCCAGTGTCTTCTAGAAAGGTAAAGAAGCTTCAGAAAAGGATGGTGCGGGATATTAAGAAGCCAGGGGAGACAATTATTAAGGGGCATAGGAGTTACGACCTTATGCTTAGTCTTCAGCTTGGCATTAGGTAATTTGGTTTCTTATGTTTCTTTTATTGATTCTTGATTCTCGTATCAGCACTCTATTTTTTTTCCGAAGTTGCAGAATACTATTGGTGATTTTTTATATGACTGTGGTGTGGTTTTTGGACCAGAGCACCGGGTTTGGTACTGTTGCCATAATTGAGTTCGATGTTGATTGAAATTTTTTCTGGTATATAATTTCTTATTGATATGATGCTTATACTGTAAGATTTGGTCAGGTAAATTAGGGGGACAAACAGGGTTAATCTGGTATTTTTTGGTACTACACTGATACTGATTCTGCAGTATGATGCCTTTCATGGTATTTTTACTATACTGACTAGGCTATCTAGGGTAAAGGTTTTAACAGAGCAGTTTTGGCTTCATGCAGCGCACGAACCAGATGCAGCGCTGTTTTGATTTTAATAGTCCATGCGCTGCATGAAATCAAAACTGCTCTGTTAAAATCTTTAACTGCCATCTATCATGTTTGTCACTGTTACCACCTTTTTATCAGACCGGTTTCCAGTAACTCGTGTTAGCAAAGTCTATTATCAACAACTCTCAATAGTGTTTGAACAGTACTACAATTTGAATTAGGTATACAGTTGGAAAAATTACACCAATACAAAGGCGTGAGGTGCGCACCTCAGATTTTGGTCGAAAAGCTAGCTTCTGGATGAACTTCCCAAAACAAGGCTCGCAACTGACACCTTCGCATCACTCCCGGGAGGATTTCAAATGGAAGGACTACTGCCCCATGGTCTTCAGGTTCTTTTCCTCTTATTGCATATCTATGAACTAAACAAAAGACAAATAAAATAAAAGAAGGGGGAATTTCATGTATACCCCTCAAAACCTTCACGATTACAAACTCCCCCCACTAAAGTTCATAATATCATATTTACCCTTCTAAATTTCAAAAACTCACAAATTTACCCATTTTTTTATTGTCTTTTCTATCAAAACTCATTTTAAATTTATGAAGTTATATATTTTATTTTTTTAATAAAGGGTAAAATGAGTTTTGATAGAAAAGACAATAAAATGGGTAAATTAGTGAGTTTTTGAAGTTTAGAAATATGATGATATGAAGTTTAGAGGACAAATATGTAATTTTGAAGTTTTTTAGGGGTATAAATGAAACACCCCCCCCCCCCCCCAAAAAAAAAAAAAATGGAGTTCTAGAAAGTCATGGGTTGGTTGTATTCTAATGACAGGAACTTGCGGGAGATGTTCAAGATAGATGCAGCAGATTACATGATGTCTATTTGTGGAGATGCAGCACTTAGGGAACTTTCTTCACCGGGGAAAAGTGGCAGTGTTTTTTTCCTCTCTCAAGATGACCGCTTCATGATCAAGACCCTTCGCAAGTCTGAGGTTCAGGTACAATGCTTATACCATTAATCCATGTATTCTCCTCCAAAACGAGCAATGTCTTTTATACCACAATAAAATATATATCTAAGAGTGAGGCTATGGTAATATGCATAGCGCGGATTGGTCCATACTATGGATCAATATCTTCATTTTGAAAGTTAAAATAGTCGACCAGAACTTTTCTACACGATCTCCGTATGAAAATGTACTTGCATGCTAAATTTTACATTTTTTTAGAATTTTTTTATTATTTTTTTTATAGGTAGAAAATCACTACTTTGAATGGTCTACAATTTTTAGATCAAGTGATTTTCCACCTATCTAAAAAAATTGTAAAAAAAATGTAAAACTTGATCACAAGTACATTTTAATATGGAGATGGTGTTGAACGGTTCAGATCGATTATTTGGATTTTGAAAATGGAGATATTGATCCATAGTACAGACCAATATGCGCTATGCATAGTACGATAGCTTCACTCAATTCCTTGGAAGAATTAAAATTAATTAAGATTCTCGATGATTAAAGAACCTAGAACCTGCTGGTCTTATTATAGCCCCTATTTAGTGTTCATCAACAGCACAAGGTCAGGGTGGTCTTATTATTCTCTACTCATGACAGGTACTATTGCGGATGCTTCCAAATTATTATCATCATGTCAAAACATATGACAATACCCTCATAACCAAGTTCTTCGGCCTCCATCGCGTCAAACCTTCTAGCGGTCAAAAGGTACCGGTAAAAAAAACTTTTATTTAGATGCACTTCTTTTGGTTATATTTCTTGCCTTCGTAATTTTTATCAGTAAGTTGACAAGTAGTCCTTTCGTCTTGTGCCATTGCTACTCTGGTCCCTCATTTAGTACCTTCTTACCCCTTGTATGTGGCATGTCTTGTTTGTAAAGTCCAGCATGGGTAAGATATGATATATGTAGTAATGAAAAAAATTTGATGTAAAAAGATGGATATGAATTGCTTCAAAAGAGCTAGGATGTGATGTTGATCTAGATAAATTTTTATGAAACTTAAAAGAGGGACCCAAACAAAAAAAAAAGTTAACAATTGCTATACTGTAGTGATGCTTAAAGACCATTATGTTATTTCTCGTGTCATCACATATTTATGAAAATACTTTATCTATTTTCTTGTGTGCATTGGCAGTTTCGGTTTGTGGTAATGGGAAACATGTTTTGCACGGAGTTAAGAATCCATAGAAGGTTTGACTTAAAAGGTTCATCCTTAGGCCGATCTACTGACAAAATTGAAATCGATGAAAACACAACACTTAAGGATTTGGACTTGAATTATAACTTCTATCTTGAACCTTCTTGGCGTGAGGCACTGTTTAGGTAAGTGATTTTTTAATAGTATTATTCGTTTGTAAATTGCTGCATTACTTGTTCTATGCAAGTATAGGGGAACATCAAATATGCTAGGAAGTCCTGTTAATAATTGCATTCAGGACAGGTTTTAACTTTTAAAAACAATTATATTTTACTAATGAAATAGGAAGTTCCTAGTTAAAATAAAGACCTATTAAAACGCAAAATTATTTGTTCCAAAATGCAATGAAATTACTTCTTCGAGATATATTTTCTCAGATACTAAAATAAAACAAAATAAACGAAAAAAAAAAACAGGATATGTACATGAAATGCAATTGCAAGTTTTGAATTCTCCTCATTGGTTACTTAATAGGATTCCCCTTAGACCCTTGTACTATAAACATGCTGACCAAATTTAAGTTTTCAGAGAAGAAAAATTAACAATACATACTGCATCAAATGGCCAGGTGTAATAAAGGACGAAATAGAAACAAAAGTGCGCAATTTCTAACTTTATCATTATTAAATTGATCATTGTGCAAGTGAAATATTGATATAAAAAACAAAAGGGCGTCAAATTATCATATTATGATTTAGATTTTCCTAACGAAAGTCTTACTTCTGAAGCAATTATTTTTTCTTGAAAAATAAGATCTAGAACAGTTAAATAAAGGGTGAATTCTAGAGAATTTGAGTTATAGATGCCACAAGATTTCATATTGAGTATAATTGAGATGTGGTTTATCTTATGGATTACAAGATTTTTTATATGGTCAAATTCCCTGATGGAGTTATATGGGCTGTTTCTTAGAAAACATAGGTTTCGGAGGGACACTTACAATTTTCGGGGAGGTAAATGCAAAACTTTACAATTGTTGGAGGGTATACTGGAAACATAATCTTTCTGGAGTTAATTGTTCTTAACTTTTAGTCTGACATCCAACTGCAACAAAATAAATTATAGTTTTTTGCTTAATTGGAGCCTTGGTGGTGCATATACAAGTTACAATTAATCTAAGGTTAACAAAAATTACAAATCAACAGACAACAAATATACCCATTAAAAAGTTGACATCCCTCTAGAAAAGAGGTTAATCGACTTAAATAAGACTTGGGTGAATGTTAGAATTTGGCATCTTCCCATTAAAGCACGCCAAAAATGAAATCTAACATATAATTTTTTTTTGCTATATGCCCCGGAAGATTATTGCTTTTTGACACATACATTAGAGGTTTTCTCAATTTCAAATCTGCCTCTTTGATCTTTTAAGTCCGTCTAATTGTAAATTATAATGGTCTTGTTCTTGGAAATTGGAACTCAATTAGAATTTGCACTGTTTACTCATGCAGGCAAATGGAGATTGATAGCAAATTCCTAGAGACAGAAAGGATAATGGATTACAGCCTATTGCTAGGGGTACACTATCGTGCACCTCAGCATCTCCGGTCTCGTCAAGGGCTTGCAGTCCTTTCAGAGGAAGGTTAGTGTCGGTTTCTATAATGTTTTTTTACATGCTCCTATTTTTCTTTCGGTCCAATTCCTTAAGAAGCAAGGTGCTATAGTGAAATGATTGGTGGGTTTTTAAGCATATGTATTGCTGTTGTTAGAGAATTGCATCAAACACGCTATTATTTAAATGCTCGCTTCCTTGTAACTTATTATTTTGACACAACTGAAGAAAAGATTATGGGTTTATATATTTTTGCCAATAGATATGATACATTTACGAAAGAAAAGAAGATTTTTTCTTTTGGTAAAACTGTGTTTAAGACTTAATACATTTTGCACAGATGCTCAGGAGGATGAAATCGGGAACTACCCACAGGGGCTGGTATTGGTGCAGCGTGGAAATGATGAAAATAGTGTGGTGGTGGGCCCACATATCAGAGGCAGCCGCCTACGTGCCTCAGCTGCTGGTTTTGAAGAAGTGGATCTTCTCCTTCCAGGCACTGCTAGGTTAATTTTCCATTGATCTCCCTTTCTCCTTTTAATTTACATCTCAATTTTTCTTTGGTGCCTGTCTTGTTCTTTCAAAACTGCATTCAAAATGATTAGGTTCTCTTTTTATTAATTGCACCAGGTTACAAATCCAGCTAGGAGTGAACATGCCAGCAAGGGCTGAGCATATACTGAGTGAAGATGAAACTCAACAAGTACACGAAGTCTATGACGTGGTGCTGTATCTGGGTATAATCGACATTTTACAGGAGTACAATATAACAAAGAAAATCGAGCATGCCTACAAATCTATTCAATTTGATTCTCTCTCTATCTCTGCTGTAGATCCTGAGTTCTACTCAAGGCGGTTCTTGGATTTTATCCAAACAGTTTTCCCTGAAAACCGCTGACCTTATCGCTGTAGTATGTACCAAAATTATGTTGCTTTGCTGAATATAAGATGTAAATTATTACAACAGCTTGTTATCACTATTCCTTAAGCAAAGACCACAATATTTCTGAGCACATCATAACAGTTTTGACTTTTGACTTGTAATTTACAGAATATCAAATTAAAAACATAACATGAAGAATGGGCCTTGTAATATGTATATTACAGATCGATCCGTGTAATGAATTTATATCTCTATTTTTAAAGTTTAAATAGTCGATCTGAATTGGTAAACATGATTTTTGTATAAAAATGTACTTGGAAATCAAATTTTATATTTTTAGTAACATTTTTATTATCTTTTTTAAATATTAGAAAATAACTACTTTCATATGGTCCACGAATTTTAGATCAAATAGTTTTCTACCTTATTTTAAAAAATAATAAAATAATTATAAAAAAAGTAAAATCTCGTCTGTCATCTCTATTAATTATAAAAATAAGTAAAATCACGTCTCCATGTATATTTTCATACGGAAATCATGTTAAATAGTAGTGTACATTATGAAAATCATGTTTAATAGTTCAGATAATATTTTCATAATTTTCATATGAAAATCAGATAATAATTTCATAATTTTCATATAAAGATCATTTTTAACAGTTTAGAGTTTAGATATGTTTGAACTTCGAAGAAAGATAAATGGATCTATAGCTCACTATAACATGAAACTCAGTTTGCAGTACGACAATTGCATTAACAAGTTTGACAGAGAAAATTAGTACATTCACATGCGTAACACACTGTAGAAATAAGAGCAACATGGTTGTTAAAAAACAAAGGTCCGTAAACGTTTTCTTCACCAACTTTATCAAATTCTAAACCACTACAAACAATACATCAAGTTTAGTCCATAGAGATCATGGAGCACAAAAGTGTCTAGAAGTTGACAAACATCATGACATGTTATGCGTGTAAAGCCGTATTCTCCCGAGCTCATTATCTCTTAAATAATACTCGTAAAATAATACGACCCAAAAGAAGCAAGCAGCAGCTCAGCTCAGCTCACTGGCCCCTGATACAGGTTGCCAACTTGTAGCTCAAAGTAAGAATTGCCAGAGAAACAAAGATAAGATAAAACCCGCTCCTTAAAATAAATGAAGCTGTGTTGTTTTGTTGCATCTTTGTGACCATTGCTGTTGATTCAAATGGCGATGATTTTGTCAGTAGATCAGTACCATCGTTACCGTAAGAAAACACAAAGCTGTATACTCCATTTTTGTGCAAGGACCAGTCGAGGTCGCCCCTTATTTGGATCATGCCAGCTGTCACACGAATTGGGCCCGCAGCATTGGAAGCTGCAATTGACTTGCTAGACCCGGCACCATATTCTGACGCCATTGCAGTAGGTGCTGAGATTGAACCCAACATACTGACAAGACGCTTCCTGATCGAAGATTTATCATTGTATTCATCTGCATCTCAAAGAAAGACTATGTTAGGGTTTTTCTAAGAAAGTTTAGGGACAAAAACCTGAATTTCCCCTACAAAAATGAATAAAAAAGAATAACACAACCATCAAGAAATATGTTCAACTAATAATAGTGAGTGACTTGAGTGTTAATGCAACTGTACTATATTCAAGATTGAAATGCAGCTAATAAGAAAGCTATGAGTGTTCATGATAAACAACTTTGATTTCACTATCGGTAATGCCTGGTTTACCACCCAGGGACCTTTAGAGGATATACCTTAACTGATATTCTAGAATTACTACGAGAGAACAAGGACAACATAAAACTGCGCACTAATATATATTTCATAGCTTATAGTTTATGAGATCTTTTTGGTGCACCATTTAACAAAAACCCTAGGATACCTGATAGCTCAGGGCAATCAAAGGTCTTTCTCTTCAAGCTGTTAGTGTCATCAGACATCGAAGGCTCAACAGAGGAGGAGCATTCACCCATTAACATTTCCTTTGGCTCTTCCTTGGGAGTAGCATCGCTTACCGTGACATCATCATCCTATAGGTACACAGAGAGAGAGAGAGAGAGAGACTCAGTTTTTAATTTACTCGAGAGGTGCAATAAATGTCTAGGCCACACTAGATTATGGGGATAAATGGCTGGTAGGACACTATACCAATAGCCTAATATCACATATGAAACTCGAATACTAGATCGTTGTGTTGTATACATAAAGGAATTATTTTAGTATTTTAGGGTTCCTGGGCCAGAGTTGAACCTTGACTATATATAAAAATGAACTGATTCCTGATTCAAACTTGAGAGACTTCGGCATAGAAGTTTCTATTAAAAGTTTGTCAGATAAAACTCTTGAAGGTTTGCAAATTTCCATGTGCTACATACCTTTTGCATGTTGCATTCCTCCATGTTTTGCACAGGCGCTGAAATATCATATTTAATATCGACATCAGTCTCATCAAAGTAAGCCATCAAATCATCGAAGTATCTCCCATCCGACACCCCATCATCCTCATTCACATTGTAGAATGTTTTGCCCTCATCTATCTCACTGCTCCCGCTCCCAAAATCATATTCACAGATTTGAGGGGACCTTATTGGATCCTCCTCATCCTGTCTCATCTCTAAATTGGGATTGGTACCATCAGTGGTATAATTGTCAAAGAACTCATCAACATTCAATATTTCTGACAGATTGAGGATCTCATCATCCCCACCTGGGCATGTGGGGTCATCACGTGTCCTTAGCGCCCACGAGCTTTCATGGGCCCACTCTGATTTTATCAGATTCTCAGTTGCATTATCTGCTGGTTTACTGGTTGTGTTGTTAGTGGATTCATCAACTTCTTGTTTGATCGGCTGCTTAGTTTCTACTTTATCCTGCTGATCATCAGGAACAGGGGTTGCCTCAGGATTCGTGTTGGCAATAGAGGGATTGTGATCAAGCGGGTTTTCATTCTGAAAAAAGGTCACGCAGCAGTTAGTTCTTAAGATGATAATCTCATTTCTCAATAATGTAAACATTCAGGTTCCGACCAACAGTATTTAACATGGAATTAATAAAACAAGTTATTAAAAAGCATATCTCCTATCAATTAGCCTAATTTTCCTATATATATAAAAGATGGTAGTGAGAGAGGTGCAAATCAAAGGTTGCTGTTGTTGATGTATTGGACATTGATGTGAAAAAGGCCAGTTTACCATGTTTCACGTTTGACCTAACCTGCCCTCACTACTTTCAAAGTTCTTTTTTCTTTTTTCTTTTTGTGTGTGTTATGCTTAATACAATTTTTGGTGAAATCATTTATCTCATTTTGGAATTTGTTAATCTTCAATTATATATTTTTGTTTGCTAAATCCTATTAATTTTAGGCTGATTTCACCAATATTACTATATTTCTGAATATTTTGATGCGAAAAAGTATGCTGAACAGATTTGAAGTGTTTTGTATATAGCAATTTGAGAATTAATTACCTTATGGCTTAACATATGCTTAACAGTCATTAGATTTTACAGATACATGCGATACCTTCTAATCCTAAAAGTGCAATAATTTACAATTGGACAGAATTTAATTGTTCTTTATGAAACAAAACCTAAAGTAAAATTCTAACAGTTTATATGATTTAAATTTTTTGATACAAAATGATCCACTGCATTGCGCAGGTATATAACAAGTAGGGTACAATGGGCCCAATTGACTACTAGTCACAGAATGTGAATTACAACAAATTTGTAAGGAGGCTTAATGCCATTGTGGTGTAATATCATAATATGCAGTAAGATGAGACTTAACTAACAACAAACTGCACAACTTTTGGCACAACTGATTCAATGCTTCAATAATTGAACAATTCTGGGGTGAATTGGGAAAATTGTTGCAAATCACGGGAAATTAGCTTACAACGAGGCTTATAAAAAACTATCAAGGTACTTCTAGCTGATTTGAAACTTAAGTGGCATTATTTATTTTTGCTACACAATTTCAGAGCAATATTTAACCGGTGCACTTACATGTAAAAGGTCATTCATTTGAAAGTATTCATCGTGTAGTTCGTCGTCTTTCTCGACTTGCATGACTGCGGCCATAGCCTCATCTCCTCCATTCACCTCCTGTTCCCATTCCTCCTCCACAAATGGAGCTCCATACTGTGCCCCATTCTGTGGACCCGACCCGCTTTTCTGGAAGATCCTACACACCACGTACAAATCCTTCCAACCCAACCCCCAAATTAAAAAACACATGTCAAGAATTGAATATACAAGGAAAATTAGCAGAACTGGTCCAAACCAAAGGAAAGAACCTTTCCACAAACAAGTAAATAATCATAAAATGGGAGAGTCTAGATCAACTGCTTCAAAAATATCACCAAACTATGCAATATGTGGACTCAATTACTAAGATGGCCATAAAGTACATTGCCTGATTTCTAATTCCATAACAGGAAATTTAGCAACGTAGTAACAATCCTAAAACCCACAAATCCAACTGCAAGAGGAAAATAAAGCAAGCAACCGGGAATAAAATTTAAAATAATAAAACTAGCAATACGAATAGAAAATGTTCAATTCACAAACTTCACCCAGCAAAGCTGAAACTGCATTGCTTAAATCTAAAGCCCTCAATTTTTTTTTAAAAAGGAAGCATTCGAAACGTGAACAAATCCAACATTCCCTAATTGATACCTGTGATACGGCAGTCGCTGGGGCTTCATCCAACACGCCTTCCCCTTCAATTCGGTACTCGTGCATCACCCAATTCGTCCTCTTACCACTCGGTGCACGCCCCATGTGAAAAACTAGCGTCTTTTTCATCCCCACGATCCGATCTCCTCTCTTCACCTCGCGATCCTTCCCAGTTGTCTTCCAATAACCCTCTTTAGTCGCTCGATTCGTTCTCGACTTGTTGGAGTACTTGCGATCCAGGGGGCTGAAAAAGTACCACTCCAAATCGCGGCTCCTGATCCGCGATTTGGTGGGGAGATCCCATGGCTCGAACTTATAGAGATCGATCTCTGCGATCGCGTCTAAGCGAAGGGGGCGATTCAAGATCTTACGCTTGAGGTAGTAGATTACAAGTTCTTCGTCTGTGGGGTGGAAACGAAACCCAGGAGCGAGAGGCACCGCTGGAGGTGACGGTTTAGGGCTAGGGTTAGGGTTTGAATTAGGGTTTTGAGTGGACATCGGAGAAGAAGAAGGTAGGTTCAATTGGAATTTGGAATTTGAAAAGGTATTTTGAAACTGCTATGAGATTAGAGGGGTTTTGAACTGCGTGGAAGAGTTGGGTTCTAGTGTTTTGAGGGGAAGGAAAAGGGGTAGGAGAGACGGAAGAGGAAAGCAGGTGCCTCTAAATATGTTTTGTGGAGGGAATTTGAAAGTAATGCAGTATAGCGAGTCATTTTGAAAATAGCGTACTTGTGGAGCCCACTGCATGAAGAATGCTACATAGATAATACACCGATGTATATACATGGGATACGTAATACGCGGATAATGTTTAGAACGTTCTAGAATTAAATATCTGAACTGATTTTCCTTTAATATCACATGTATTTTTAGATAAATAGCAACATTAACCACCTTTTCACATAATACATCATTCGATGTATGTTAATGAAAGATATTATGTAACATATATTACTTTTAGTATTATCTATAACAGCAATTTAGGAGATGGCACTTGCTCATGAACTTAATAGTTGTAGTCTAGGAAGTTAATGTTAGACCGGGTTTACTTAACGCAATACTGACTTCAGAAATATCAGTGCTTTAGCGGTTTACTGCAACTACATCGGAAATATCGTTCCACACGTTACCGCCGCATTCGTCTTTCTTTGTCGTTTATTTTTAATTTATTTTTCGAATATACTTTGAGTGTAATAGTGGAATTAGAATCTATGAAAGTGCAATTTTTACAGCATGGAGTCGTGGACGGTATCGTGTGCTTCTTGAATCATACACTCAATCATGAGCAAGAGCATTTTAGACTGATCAGTCGAATGTTAGAATTCAGATCCGGTGCAATACCTAACTGTGTAGATTGAGATTCGAGTCGTTTGTTTAAATCATACACTGAACTTATTTTGATCCGAATTTAAGTAATTTACACGGTCAGATACCGTAGGAACACACTCCCAATTTTACGAATCTCTCGATTTGACAAAATAATAGGTTTATTTTAAAACAAATTACAAACCCATGGAATTTTTAGCCTCTATACTCCTGCTGCTTTAAAAAGAGTTATGTGATTGATAAGTATAATTTTAGTGTTACGGTGTCTTGTATTTTGATTCACAAGTATAATTTCAGTATAAATTTACAATTAATAAAAAGTTATATACATTTTGCACTCCTTTTCTTGTTCGATCGTAATACAAGAATCGCACTCCTGTCCCTAACAAAAGTATCTTAAGGAAAATCATTTTTTTTATAAAAAGAAAAACAAAGTTTTATGTATAACCTTTTTTAAATTAATAATATCATATTTTTTTCTAAATTAAAAAACTCATATATATTTATCTAATACGATTTTAAGTTATATCAAATATATACAAATTTCAAATTAACTATTTTCAAACTAAAACGACAATATTTTTAATAAACTATGTACTAATTTATCCCTTTACTTCTGTCCATTCTGTCACCAAGTAAAGAATTTTTTTTATCAAAGTTCTTCTTTATTCCAAAAAAACCCATAAGATTTTCATATTCCTAGTTCGTTAGAGCGAGACCGTTGGTATAATATATAAGTAAAAAAACCTAATTTTTTAATGACGACCCAGTTTTTAAGAAAAATTAACATATTTAATGGTGATGTGTCGTATCATGATCTTATCGGTTTAAATGATTCTTAAATTTACAAGTAATAAAAAACTATATAAATTTTGCACAAAAAAATATATAAATATAAATTTATCATTTATTTTGACACCTATGCAGTTGACCCTGCAGGAATATGAAAACAACTCACATGGAAGTAATATAAGAGGCGAATAATGTTGTTGGGTTGGCTCTTTTCACGACATAAGGAGGTCATGCAAGTATGGCTGATTGTGTCACGCAATTAGTAGGTGAAAACGGTATGGATTGGATAATATTTGATCCGTATTTAATTTATATTTGTAAAATTTAGTATTCTAATATCGGTGTGGATATGAATGCTGATATGGTTTTATGTTTTAATTATTTGTATTCAAATGATAAATATATATTATGAAAAAATTATGTTAGTTACTATTATTATTAGATAAATATTATGAACTTTAGTATTTTTTATATTATTTTAATAAATATCTGATTCAATCTGTATCCGTAATTATATCCGGTTGAGATCCGATTCGTATTTGTATCCGAAAAATAAATAAAAAATATAGATATGTCGACTCCGTATTCGTTCCGCCGTTTTCACCCCTACCGGCCCGCAATACAAGTTTCAGATGGTCTCGTATCAAAAGAAAAGATAATAATTTAGTCTACAAATTGACAAATTCGGGTAGAATATCTTTTCACTTCTATTTTGAGATGTAACAAACCGTGTAATCTAAAGGCTGGTGAATGAAAAAGCCTACAAGCAGTTAGATAAAAATTAAATTGCACTTATTTTCTCGATCAACTACAGGAGAGAGTCAAATTTTTAAATTATGGGATCAAATACATATTCAAAATCAATATTTTTTGTGAAGAATGAGAATCATTTTTGCAGTACCATAACATTTTGTTCTAAATTATATAAAAAATCACACATAAATACAAATATTAAAAAAATAGGGTCAATTGACCCTTATTGTTTGTTCTTAAGTCCGCCCTTGCTCGACATAATAGGTTTATATTTTATAAGTATTGCACCCTCGTCCCTAACAAAAATATCTTAATAGAAGATCATTTTTTTAAAAACAAAGTTTTATGTATAACCATTAATACTTTAAAAAGTATGTGCTTTTTTTTAATTAATAGTTTAGAGACGAGGGTTTCAAATTAGAAAATGTTTTTAAATTATCAAATATATACAAATTTCAAATTAAAAAGTATATACAAATTAGAAAAACTCTCATGTTTAGTCAATTAAGATATATCAAATATATACAAATTTCAAATTAATTGGTTTTAAGTAAAAATGACAATATTTTTGATAGAGGAGAGTTCAAACACTGATCAAGCTCATTTTGATAGTGAATTACGTAGGATTTTGGCTTAGATTTTGCTTTATTTTCTCACCTTTATGTTTAATTATTATGTGAAAAATGTTATTGTTGCCCTATTTTATGTTTTAGTGCAGGAACCATGTTTTGGAGCTATTTTACATTATTTGGAGCAAGAATCGGGTTGATCGAAAAAGCGCAACTCACTGACTAAGGCTCTGGTACATACTGTATTAACCAATATGGACAGATCCCCAGTACGGACCAAAGAAGGCCAAATACGCATTAACTCCTGCAGCGACACAGTGGGAGTACGGTCCGTATTAGCCAATACGGACCGTACCCAAGGCGCCCTTTGGTGAATTCTTTGACAGCTGTATTCAAATCAGATAACTTAGACTCCACTCATCTGCAGGCACCCTTTCACTCCTATATAAGCCTTCTCGACTGAAAAGAAAAATATCTTTGTATCTTATGATTTTATATTTTCTTAAGTGAGAAGAGATGAGTGTGTAGAGATTAAGTAGGAGGGTACTTCGTGTATAGTTGTAACTTTCTCTTATCTCTTTGTAAACATGTCATTCAGCGGCTAAGTTTAGATTTTTAGGGTTGGCAGTAAACCTTGTTACTCATGATGCTTTGATATATACTTTTATTTTATCATTGTTTAGTCTTTTGTTGTTCGATTGCTTTGCGCTTTATGTTATATCTTACTTGATTTTGTTTATTAGTCTAGACCGTCATGTGATGGTCACACATGGAAGTTAGTCATTATTGGGCTAATCGAATTGGGATAAGGGAGAATAAAAATACTAGATTAGTGGTGGAGACCTTAACCGGAGATACCACTAATTAGATCAACAAAAGTACACATGAGAGTCTTGACATTCGCAGACGAATGTCGCATTGTCGTGCCTTTCCATGGGGACACCCGATATAACCAAGATAGTAGGGCGATGTACCCAATAAGTGAAGTATGAATTCTTTTGGGATAGTCACAGATCTCCTTGCACTAATCAAGAGAAGCCTTAACGGGATCTCTTGATTGGTAGGGTGGTTGCTAGGCGAAAGCGGTAATCACTAAACTGGATTAGAAACTCTTATACAACAACTGCAAATCAACATCAAATAAGGTAAGAATCAAAACGGATTGAAGTAACAACATGGTGCCAAAACCTACGAATCAACATCTCTATATTTATTTTACTTTTAATTTTTGTCAAATACATTGATAAAAAAAAATTGTGATTTAATCGCTCAAGACCTTAGATCTTATTCCCTGCGGATCAACACTCGTTTATACTGCTCGATAGGATTATGCACTTGTAATCTGACTCGATAGCAAACTGGGTTATAAATTTTATTAGCCTGATCACGATTACACCCATCAAACACTTTCATCTTTTGTGCCACCATCTGTCTGCATTTTGGAAATAATATAATTTAAAAATTAAATGTTAATATAAAACCGTTATATATAATATATATTATTTTCTCTATTTTTTTTCAAAAAGTGATAATTTTGTTTAACAGTATTGAATAGTGATGTGCAACGTTTTAAATAGCGTTTATAGCGTCATAGAGGGAAGGCTACAAAAAAAGCTATAGCGAATAGCGGAAGCTATGCTACATAGCGTTTTTTTTTTACAAAAAATTATATTATATATTTATACTAAATATATTATATATTTATACTAAATATCAACATTATATAAAGTCTTATAGAACAATAAATGACACCAAATTAATTAAGAAATTATAATATTCATATTGAACCAGTACAAAGTCCAAATTGTGGTTCAAAATAAACATAGTAATATTATAAACTATTTTTTTTTCTATTCAAATAATCTTAAGCATCATGATTCATGACATAATCTATTTTTTTTTCTATTCAAATTTCAAAATAACCTAGACATCATTGATTTCGGTTTGGACTTTTATTTAACTTTTTTGGGTCTTTATTTAAAGCCCATATAAATTGCCTAAAAAAGCCCATTATGCATAGCGCGCGCTATTTGCGCTACACGCTATGCGCTATAGCGGGCGTAGCTCAATTAGCGCATTTTGATGCCATAGTTTAGCGTTTAGGGTCCAAAACGCTATAGCGGCGCTATTGCGCGCTATTTAGAACACTGGTTTACATGAAAAATTTATTAATTTTTAAATTAATTTAGTATAAAGTCAAGCAATAATACAATA
The DNA here is from genome assembly GCA_028015225.1 of Carex myosuroides. Classification (NCBI taxonomy): domain Eukaryota; kingdom Viridiplantae; phylum Streptophyta; class Magnoliopsida; order Poales; family Cyperaceae; genus Carex; species Carex myosuroides. The sequence continues at coordinate 7,408,762 of CM051471.1, forward strand.
GATTATAAATTAATTTTAATTCATTCATTTCTTTATTATTTTTTATTGTTTGACTTTATATTAAATTAATTTGAAAATTTATAATTTTTACCCGTAAAGTAGATTTATTTCAACAATTAAGATTTATTGATTGAAACTAATTTAATAGATTTTGAAATTAAACTCACAAGTATGATAATCTTAAAAGCACCCTCCTCTGATTAATTTTGCTATCATGAGAGTGTTGCAGGTAAATCAGCTAATAATGAACTATCATGTGAATTCATCATTTCCAACATTTAAAATAATAATCACTATTGTCATATGACTATATTTTGTGAGTAGAGTGGAAAAAATGTGTTGTTCTGTATTGTAATTATTATGCTGTGATTTTGGTCTCGTGCTGTGTTGTGATGAAATTAATTTTTCACGTGTCTTGCTATGATCAAAATGTTGAGGGGTGGTTACTGCACACGAATTGTCACGCCACGTGAGTCACACCGTGATTGGTCACGTTTAACTATTTTTTTTTCATAATTTAGGTTAGTTTATTCAAGATTCACTATTTGATCAAGATCTAACAGTTATAATTACACGTGACTTGCGTGACCACATGTCGTGCCGTGTTGTGACTAGATTTTTTGCATGATGATCAGTGACAAAATTTCAAAAAATGGTCACGGCACGTAACCAACACCGTATAGTGCTGTTCTGTACCGTAACAGTGTCGTTCTGTTACGGAGCCGGTTCGACCTTGCCAGTTTTGAGTAATTTTGTTTACACCCATAACTTTACTTTTATCAATAAATAATAACAATTGAGAAAATCAAACATCTAGTTATCATTATTATGTTTCACATAGTAATATATCATTGGTTAGCGTTAACAAAGAATTTGATCATGGTAAATTGATAAGGAAGGCCTCACAAATGCGTGACAGAATTACTCAAAACTAAATAGTTGCTTAGCGGGCTTGGGCCTGCTGGATTAACTACCATAGACTATTCCCAGTATATACAGATCCAAATAATTACCCCAAATTATTTTTGTTATCATCTTATAAACAAATAAAATAAACAGAATTGATATGAATTTTGGAAAAAATCTAATTTTATCAGGGACACAACTAATAGCTGCGCTCCCAGAGCAGGAATGTAGCTATTGGCTGTGCACCTAACCGCTGTGTCTTTAGTCTTTACTCTAAGTAGGACATAATTATTAGCTGTGTTCCTGGTGAATATAATTTTTTTCAGAACCCATTCAATTATGTTTATTATTTAAAAAAAAAGAATAACTATAAAAAATTCGGAATAATTACATCAACGTACAGCCGCCGAGTCAGGGGGTAATAATAGATGTTGACGTTAAAGTACCGAGAATTAAGAATATGTCTTGTTTCAAAAGAGTTGGTCATGTTTTTTACTCTTTTGACTGTATCATATTTTAAATTATCAAATAAAATATAAGATTAGAGGTTTGATCCTATCCTATTTAAAAAAAAAAAAGGTTGGATACTCGTCAGTACTCAGTAGTCCATGTATTTGACCTTGTACATGCTTCAGACTGAGAATAATTATTCAAATAACAGGGGTATCTTAAAAGAAAATAGAGAGAAATGTTACTAATTACTCGATATTGAAATTTGGAGAGAGAAGTAATGAATAGATAATGAAGGATTTTAGAATGTTGGTCAGAGAGACCTTGGTGAATTCCTATCTAATATATATTCTGAAACCGTGTGATGAGAACTATATCAGACGGTGCAGAACTCATGTCTACGTGATGCATGGCAGTTGAAAAATGAAAACCGAGAGAAGATTACCATTTCCCACAATATAAAGATTGAACATACTCAAAAGTAAAATACAATTATTATAAATAATCGGTAATATTAATACAAGATCAATTGATATCTATGGTCTATTATACATGCAGTATTTTCTTATGTTTGACACAAGTACATAAATTTATGTTGAACTAGAATAGAAAACATACTTTTGAACTTCTATATAAGATTAATTAATTGTTAATGTAATTTAAAGTATTAATGTATCTCAACCGCATTATTTACTATATATGGTCTTAATTTGTTGATGCATATTATAGGTATATATCATCAGCTCAAAGGCATATATGCATGGTGCACATCACCAATCTATCCATGGCCACTGCCAGAACCGGATCCAGAGCCCGAACCAGACCCGGATCCATATCCACCAACACCGCCTTCTCCTCCGCCGCCGCCCCCACCTCCTCCACCTCCACCACCACCTCTTCCATAGCCAGAAGCATTGCCAGCTCCATAGCCCGACCCACTACCATATCCAGACCCACTTCCATATCCAGAACCGCCACCTCCACCGCCTCCACCGCCTCCTCCGCCACCGCCATTGCCATCTGATCCATATCCTGACCCACTACCATACCCATAACCCTGCCCATAACCAGACCCGCTACCACCTCCACCACCACCACCACCACCACCACCACCACCACCACCTCCTCCACCTCCACCACCGCCACCAGACCCATACCCAGATCCATAACCCTCACCATACCCTGACCCGTATCCCGAACTAACACCACCATTTGATTCCCCGCCTCCACCTCCACCTCCACCGCCGCCACCACCACCTCCACCACCACCATTGCTACCATAACCACTGCCATAGCCCTCACCATACCCCGACCCATATCCAGATCTGTAACCAGGTATATACTGGGAACCCGGTAAGTTCTTATTAGAAACACTTGTCCCGCTACCGCCACCCCCTCCACCTCCACCACCACTGCCACCTCCGCCACCACTACCAGTGTCACTCATTAAGCGAACTGCTGCCCTTCCCGCAGCCACAATGTCAATGCAAAACATTACTAACAGTACTGTGATTGCTAGTGTCTTCGGGCTAGCCATATTGCTTTTTAGTAGGTAGTCACTAGACTCTTAATTTGATGACAAGCTTGAAGCAACGTAAAGGGTATATATAGGTGCGTTATGCATGCAGAAATTCTACAAGAGTTTGAGTGGTAATGGACCGTACTAATTAAACAAGGTAAGCACGTACGTCAAGTTTTCGTCAAATGTTGCAAGTTGTTGGACATGTTGCTATTCCTATACAATATCTCTCTCTGGAAATTTTTGGCTTATAAAAATACCATGGTTTAAATAACGAACTTAATGTCTATTTTTTTGTTGGAAAAATTGAACATACAAATTTGGTGCTCTTATCAAACTGGTCATTTTTCATCACTTATTTTTTTTGAAGTATAATTTATTATTTATAAAATTACACATTTAAATGATATCGTAAAAAAAAGATGGACATTAAAACATACATTCGGATCTATTATCATGTGCAATAATGGATGAAGAATTGAGCGTTTATTTTACAGCAAATATCCTTGGGGAATCCGTGCAAGTAGAGATTTGCTTTTAAAGTGCACGTTCAAATATTATAAACAAAAAAAAGGGAACATTAATACAGTTAATTAAACTGCAATAATGGATGAGGAATTCATTTAGGATTATTGTAGAGAAAATAATTATTGGGGAATCAGTGCAAGTAGAGATTTGGTTCAGTGGGGTCCAAGAGAGATAACAGGAGTCCAATCCAGTGAGACGCGTAGCATGTAGACATGTAGGACAGTAGGAGTATTGGGTGTACCGCACTTTGGGCTGAGACGTGGTATCCCGGACTTCCTCTTTGGTCCACAAAATTTGACCCCACTTTGGAAAAAAAATAAAATCCTGGGTTCTCTCTCCGTTCCAAGAAGCTTCATAATTAGCAATTCCTATTGGCTAAATTTTTAATTCAAAAAATTAGACTGAAATTGAAATACAATTAATTTAAATTAATTTAAATAAATTTAAATAAATTTAAATAAATTTAAATAAATTTAAATAAATTTAACGTTAATTTTAAATGTACTGTATATATATAGAATTAATTTTGATTGTTTTAGTGTTCAGAAATTGAAAAAAATTCTCATACATCACATAAATTAATTTTTGAAATGGATAAGCATATAGGAATTGATATTTTTGTCAACATGACGTTTTGAAAACAATTTCGTTAAAAAAATATTTATATTTATGAAATTATCATACATTACTGAATTATCATACATAGAATTTGAAATTAGAATGAAATTTCCAATATAAATGTGCAACAATAATTTTAAGATGTGCTGATAGGTAACAACATGTTATTTAGATATTTAAGGATTGTTGCAAGATTTGCAACAGAGTGTGAGAAATTGAGAGCAAAGTAGACATGAAGGAGACGGGAGAAACTTGAGAAAACGGTGATGCTACGTGGCAGCATCGTCAACAAAGTGGAGTCGTTGGAATGTTGGATGAATATTCCAGATTCATAATGGGGAACTGCCTAAAAACTGTTAAAAAACTGTTTCATTTGTAATGGGTTGGGTTGGCTGGCTCGTATTGTCAGCTTGGATTTGACTCGTTCTCTAAATTAGTATGTATCTTTGAATAAATAATTTGACACGTGATGGATTTGATTCTTCACTCCGGATGATTCATGGCGTTATCGAGGGACCCGGATTAATTAAATTCTAGTTAACGGGTCGGATTATTGAGGGAGCTAGTATATGTTAATATAGCGGGTACTCATTGGTGCTAACATAGGAAGTCATATTATTCAATGTAAAATTTCATGAGAGGGGAAGGGAAAGGGAAGGTGAACGAGTACAGAGACAATATAAATAGTTTATTTTCTCTACGTTGCGATTTGAGCCGATATTTTTATTAATATTCAAAGTTAATTACAAATTAATAAATATGGCCAGAATTTCTTGGTTTTTCGAAAAATGTCCAAACCGGCCATAATATGACCGGTTTATTTCTTTTTTTTTAGAGACACTATGAAGAGCAAGATAATGAAATCTAACACTGAAAATTCGAATTTTTTGTTTAAATTATTTGTTAGATTACTTCTTTTGATGTATAATTAGCATAATTATATTAAAATACACTAAATTACTTGAAATTATGTTGAATTACACTATATTATATTAAATTACGCTAAATTACACTAATTTCCCTAATTATATTAGGCCGATTTTGTGTCATCTTTCATAAATCATAAAAAATAGTAAAAAAATTTCAAAAATAGTAAAAATTGGTATTCTACAAGTTCATTATATGGCTAATTTACTGAGCTACTTAGATTAAATAATAGAAATGAAAATCTTAATCGGAAACTTGAACTTAAGTTTTGAGGCTCTTTCCTTTGTTTTTTTGGCAATTATGAATTTTGAAATCCGATATCACGGGCACTGACGCATGCGTATTTTCGCAAGCTTTCCGAAAAGTGGTCATTTGCTAAAATCGGACACTCGAGCGCCGTTTTATGACCGTTTGAAGTTTCGTTGTCGTTTTTCGCCTTCTCAGTAAAGATATCATCCATATTCATATGTAATTTACCTAATTTACCGTATTTTAGCGTAATTTAATATAATTTAGCGTAATTTAATATAATATAGTGTAATTCAACATAATTTGAAGTAATTTAGTATAAATATGCTAATTATACATCAAAAGAAGTAATCTAACAAATAATTTAAATAAAAAATTCGAATTTTCAGTGTTAGATTTCATTATCTTGCTCTTCATAGTGTCTCTAAAAAAAAATAAAATAAAAAAGGCCAGATTTTGGCCGGTTTGAACATTTTTCAAAAAACCAAGAAATTCTGACCATATTTATTAATTTGTAATTAACTTTGGATATTAATAAAAATGTCGGCGATTTGCGTGTACAAAATTTAAGTAATTTATATATAAAGTTCACTCTTTTTTTTTCCCTTCCATTTCTTTTTTCTTCAAAATTTAGTGTTCTGCAGTAAGTAAATACGGATCGGTTAGATTCGATCATCCTCCCTTTCTCTCTTGTATCTCTTTCTGGAGCATTTCCTAGAAAGAGTATCCTCAGGTATCATATTTGAGTTAATTCCAACTGAGTAATTTATTTCGAGCCTGTCTTAGATGCACGTGAGGTCTTTAAGATTTGTGCCAGAAAAAAAATAAATGATCCGAAATCTCATTGTACCATGTCAGATACCTGATTGGATCTGAGTTCGTTATTTAGAGGAGTAAGGCTGTGATCGGAACAATTCAACATTAAAATTGAGTTCAATTCAATAGAAAAGAGATGAAAAGAGATGATACAGAATTGAATTTTATTGATCGGAAGCTTCAAGCGTAGAAAGAGAATTCAGTTTTTAAAGTAGCAAAAAAGTCAAAGTTTTCACTTAATTTACAAAAACTGCCATTGAAAGAGAAGAAGATCGAAGTAAGAAGAAGGAGAAGAAGACGAAGGGTTATATCGTCTTAACACTTTGCTGAATTCGATTCTCGTCAAATACCTCCACTTTTCACGCGATTTAGTTGAGCTACTTTTTCCTTCTCAAATCCTGCCGAATCGATTCTCGCTGCCTTTAATCTTCGCTTCCGATCACGAACTCGACATGAATTCCTTTTCCATTTCGCGTTTGAGAAATCGTGTAGCCTTTCCGATCACAGTGTAAATCTAAAAACAACAAACTTAGTGCAGTAGGCAGTGGCACAAACCACATGTTCAATTTAGAAAATAATATTTCAAAATACTGATATATGCTGAAAATTAAAAAAAAATAATAGATCTAAGATGGAAGGACAGCCTCAACATTTCTTTTCTTTTACCATCTTTACGAAGAATAACGAAATTATCCTACTTACATTAAATAATTCCCATATATACTTTGGTATTCTTGTAGGATAAATTTAGCAGCGTTAACACACGGTGAGTTTATATTATATTTATAATTTCTTAACCTTAACTATAAATATACTTGGCAGCCGTTTCAAAAACCTATAAATAATGAGATTATTAAATTTATTAGGCCAAGGGTTTAAAGGTGTCCTATTTCTTATTTCTTATTCAAAACTGAGACAATTACGTACCATATACGAGAACAGCTTGGGTCCGATGCCCATCGGACTCAAATTTGGGTCCGATGGATTTCGGGACCGTCCGATCCACTTTAAAATTCATGCGCACGAATTTTAAAGCAGACGCGAAAGTTGCGGGCGCAAATCTTAAAGCAGATCGGACGGTTATCGAACCCATCGAACTCACTTTGAGTCCGATGGGCATTGGACCCAAATTGACCTCACCATATACTGGCAAATGAACATCGCTAATTGCATACGTGCTCCAAAATTAATGCTTTCTGTATGTGATTTTATACATTTTCTTTGGTTAAAAAAGGAAACACAAGTTTGATTGGAAGCGAATTGCATCAGGATAGAAGCAAATCATGTTAGAGAGACGTGATCGTGAAAATTTGCCTTTGAACAGAAGGAAACAACTTGACTCGGCACGATTTGGAAGTAAAGAAACAACTTGACTCGGCACGATTTGGTGAGAATTTATTTCAGTGTAATTGATTGATTGTTGCAATCTTGAGATACTATCAGACCGGAATCAGCCTTATTTGTTCCATTCCTATTTCATTCATGCTCACCTTGAAATATACGCAAGGCTGAACGGTATTTAATTGAGTAAACATAAGAGCTTTTTTTTTAATATTATTATCTATTAAGAATGAATTCTTGTTACGAGGCCATCTGTTTAGAACTTTCGATCAGGTAAATTTTAGAAGGCGATTCTCTGCTATTTTAATGTCATGTTATTGTATTACTATGTTTGGTGAAAGAAACAAAGGCATGGATATGATAATACGTGATTGTCTTGGTACGAGGATTCCATAATTCATGGCTATCACGCTAGCCATATTTACCGTGAATTTTCTTTATTCCCGCTGGATGGAAATCACTCTGCATGCATATTTCTTACTTATTCTGTCGATATTAGTCTTTCCCCTTCTCCGATGATAAAAATCTAGTCGCTAACCAAGAGAATTCTTCCTCCGCCTCCTCTCCATCTCTGATTTCCTGTGCTTCTCTCTTTCAGGTTATCTTTCTCTCTATCTCTCACATCTTTAGAAAACAAAGTTATGCTTTGATCAATTTCATCAATGGAAGCCTCAATTCATTTGCCATTGAAAACAAATTTATGCTTTCATCAATTTCGTCCTTTTTATTAGCTTCTACTTTTAATTATGCAAAACAGCTTATGTTTTCTTGTGCACACGAGTTGTTTGACAAATTTTCACAAAGAACACTACTTATTTTTTCCACATCAATTGTACTTTAAAGTGAGCAGGCATATGTCCTTTATATTATCTTTCATAAGAAAAATTATACTTTCCTTTTATCTTGTATTTTTCTTATTTTTAAAACCATCAAATAGAAAACATTGGGCACTACTCAGATTAGGGAATTCAATTTTCTAGTGCCATGCAGTCATGAAAAATAGTTTGTTGCCAATTGGAAATATGGACCAGTTTGCTGGCAAATAAATCTCAATATGGTTAATATTTGCTTAAGTGGATAAAAACCAACTAAATTAAAAAGGTTTGTGATTATAATCTGTGGTATCAACTAAATTTATAATCTTAGTATCAAACTAAATTAAAAATGTTTGATATTATAGTATGAATGTAGAGTATCATTTACAAGCAGAGACCATAAACTTTTTCTTTACAACAATACATATAGGTGATTATAGTATAAATGAACCCATACTATTTATCCCGAAATTTTTATTTATAACATTTTAAAAAAAAAATAAACCAAATAACCATCGTTTGGTGGGAATTCGAAATCCCACCAAACGATGGTTATTTGGTTTATTTTTTTTTTAAATGTTATAAATAAAAATTTTGGCTATTTATCAAAGTAAACTGTTGGGTGCTAGTTGGAATAATATCAACATCACTTATTCTATATTTTATATATTTTTACATTACTTTCTTAACAAAAATTAAGATATTTTTTCTTGCATAGACATGGAAGATAAGAAGGAAGATAAGAAGTTTATCGAGTAGGAAGATAAGTAAGATAAGTATGAAGATATTTTTTCTTACAATACTAAGCATATGTGGGATAAGTAGGAAGATAAGAAGTTGATAGAGTGTTTGCTTCAACTTTTAGAATCAAAAAATTAGAGAGTTGATAATGGCACATTTCGAAGTGGCTTTTTGCAGCAACTAGAGAAATGGATGCATGAAAAGATTCCGAATTGTCAAGTAAGAGCTACCCCTCACATTAGCTCTCGAGTGAAGCTATGGAAGAAACAATACTATGCACTTTCCGAAATACTGGATGCAAGCGGATTTGGATGGAATGATGAAGACAAATCCATGTGTTGCGAGAAAGGTTTATATGATAATTGGATTAAGGTAAAGCACTTGTTCAATAGTTATTTCTGCAAATGTATCTCGTTTCATTTAACTACTGACTGCTAAAGGATTTTGAAATTAATGTACAAAACCCTCCAACTGCTATAGGATTAAGAGGAAAGTCATTTCCCTATTTGGAGGAGTGGTCTGTTGTCTTTGGCAAGGATCGTGCTAATGAATTAGGAGCAGAGTCGCTAGCTGATGCAGTTGAAGATATTGAATGAGAGGAAGCAACTAATGAAAATGGAGCAAGAAATGTTGAAGTAGACATGAACGACAACTTAGGCTATGAGGAGTTGGTTGATAGTCCTGTTCATGGAAGCCAAGCAAACATTTCACCAACACAGGAAACTGACTGCAGCGCGTCTAAAAGATCTAGAAAAAGAAGAATGTCAAGTGCAGATGTGCTTAATGAGTCAATTGCTCAATCAATATGCTCTATGGGGAGTATGTTTGGGACAACTAGCGATAACATTGCAAAATTAGCCAGTTGTTTTCAATTCATGGCTGATGATGCAAATAGAAAAGTTGGAGTGTCTAAAGAGATTGAAAAATACAAGGCTTATCTCTGTTAGATCGTATAAAAGCTGGGGCTGTCATTTCAGGAGACAATAACAAGACTAATTATTTTTTTTCTTTAGCAGATGGATCTTAGGTGGTTGCAAACATGGTAATGACATTCCTTGAAATGCTGAAAGCGATAGTCATGTGCGAACCAAATATGATAATGACACATTCTCTTAGAATGATATTCCATGGTATTACATTCCCTAAAATTCTTCTATTCCTTGGAATGGTCTATAGCGCGAACCAAACGCCCCCTGAAATCATTTCTATTGTTCCTATCAGAGTGATAGTGCTACTGATCAGAGTCAAAATAATAATGATTTACGTAGGGTTTTGGCTTAGCTTTTACATATTTTCTCGCACTTATGTTTAATTAATTAGAGAAAAATGCTACTGTCACCCTTCATTATGTTTTATTGCAGAAAACATGTTTTGGGACTATTTCACACCAAATAGAGCTAGAATCAGGTCAATTGGATCAGCGATGCTCATCGACCAAGTCTTTGTTACGGTCCGTATTGCCTAATACGGACCAGGCCTAGCACAAACCAGAAGATAGCGATGAAAGCATGAAACCCTAACCGTCAAGGTCTTAATACGGACCGTATTACCCAATACGGTCCGTATCCGAAGGCGCCTCTTGGGAAATAACTGCTGACAGCTGTTTCCAGATCAGTTTCTTAGCCCCTACTCAACCTCTACACATCCCTCCACTCCTATATAAGGCCCCTGGGCAGAAGGAATAGTCATCTTTGTAATTAGGGTTAGATTTGATTAAAGTGAGAAGAGAGGAGTGCTTGTAACGATGCCGTTCCGCGGCTAAGTTTCTTTTCTTAGGGCTAGGTAGTAAACCTTGTTACTCTTGATGTTTTGATATATATATTTATGTTGATTATGATTTCTTGTTGTTGAAACAAAATGCTTTTGTGATTTACTATCTCTTCATCTAATTTCAATGATCTAGTTTGAGTCCGTTAGGGTAGTGACAGTACTTTAATGGCAAGAGAAACTATTTGTATGAATTAGCCTCGTTGAGATCTATTAGGTTTATGTGAAGAAAACCTTAGCAGAGAAACCATAAACTAGACCAACAAAACGCGTACCAAATTCCATCACTTGCATAAAGTAAATCGCAGTGATTTGTGTAGTAATTTGGGGTATTTGAGAGATCAGACATTTGCGTAAGGTAAATCGCAGTGTCCTATGTAGAATCTCGGTGAAAGATCTGTCATTCTTGCGTAACATAAATCGCAGTGACCTATGTGGTGTCTTTCATTAAACAACAACAGGAAATCAGACGCAACAGGAATATATTGTCAAGGCGGATTGAGTGGCAATGGTGTGCCGAAACCCTAGGAATTCTCATCTCTATCTTTATTTTAATTACTTTTAATTGCTTCCTAATTTACATTGATCAAAACAACATCTCTCAATTTTCAGATTTCGTCTAACTTTTTGAAAGATTGTGATTCGATCGCTCAAAGCATTGAACCAATATTCCCTGTGGATCAACCTCGAATATACTACTCGATAGGATTGTGCGCTTGCAGTCCGAACCGATAGCATTTTCAAGTTTATAAATATTAAAAGAAACATTGCTCTCTTTTGAGTGATCAAGCTTTTTGGCGCCGTTGCCGGGGAATAACGGTTCATTGTGCAAGACCTCACGAGACGTCCTTGCTTTGACCATTGAATCCAATTAATTAGAAACGCCTAGATTTCTTTTTATTTTCTGCATTTCTATTTTTCTTTTTCTTTTTTATTTCGTTTTTATTTTTATTTTTTAGTCTTTAGTTGATTTTCAGATTTTCTTTTCTTTTTAGGAAACTGCACACTGGCCGAATCATCCGTACAAAGATCCGAGAGGATTGCTAGTAGGAGAGGACAATTCGCTTCCACATCACCGATAAGAACCAATCATAGTTCTTCATCAAGTAATTCTGAAAGCGAAGAAGACTCAGATTCGATCAACATGAATATCCCACCGAACGAACCGATCAACAATGGAAGACAAAACAATGGTGATAATGAAGTTCACGATGCAGCAAGACCCAAACTTCTAGTATAAACCTAATTCTAGTATAAACCCGCCAACTGTTACGAACCGTAATTTTGAGATCAAACCTGCTCTCATAAATATGGTTTCGCAACAGCAATTTGGAGGATTCAACATGAAGATCCACACCTTCATTTGTCAATTTTCCTAGGGATATGCGAGACGATAAAGATCAACGCAGTTACTGATGAAGCAATCAGGCTAAGGCTATTTCAATTCTCATTAAAAAATAAAGCAAGAGCATGGTTGTTTTCCTTACCGGCCAATTCCATTCAAACTTGGGACCAATTGTTTAATGTGTTTATTGCAAAATATTTTCCACCATCTAAAACTTCGAGGTTTAAAAATGCAATTACTAATTTTGAACAAAGAGATGGTGAAACATTGTGTGAGGCATTTTGAACACCTGGCATGCACCGAGTAGATGATATATCCATGCTGAGCGCAAAGATTGATGCTTTGCAGATGGCACTCAACAAGCAAACCAAGCAGCGAACGGTAGCAGCAGTCAATGCCGCAACATCATGTGGCTATTGTGGAGGAGCGCATGAGATGACCGAATGTATGAATGTGACGCAAACTGAGGAAGAAATGGAGCAAGCGAACGCAATCGACAACAGCTTTCGACCTCAGCCCGCTTACAACACATATCATCCGAACAACCGAAACCATCCAAATCTCTCATACGCAAACAATCAAAGGCCTGCTGCACCCCAACAGAACTATCAACCGCAGTCCAATTATCAACCGAGATACAACAATCCTCAACAGAACTATCAACCAAGGCAATACAATCAACCACAGCAACCTGACATCACATCTTTAATGGAGAGATTCCTAGAGAAGCAAGACAAGGCTAACGCCGAAATCGCGCAAAAGATCGAATCCTTAACAAACCGCAACAAAGACTTAGAAGACAATGTCTCTAAGATGGCAAAAGAACTCTCGAGTATTACACGCGGAAAAGGCAAATTTCCGGGCCAACCGGAAGAAAACTCGAGAGAGACTTGCAAATGCATAACATTAAGGAGCGGTACAGCTTACAAGGGACCCCCCATGCCCGATCAAACTGTTGTCCCTTAGGCACCACTAATTTCGAAAATAAAGAAATAATTGCAAATAAAATAAAGTAGATGAGTTTAGAGAGATTTGACACAAGGAGTGATAACGGAGTTCGGCTTAAAATGCCTACGTCTCCGGGGCGTCGCAACCGCTTCTCGGTGCGCCTTTCTATTACCCAAAAGAGAAATGTTACAACTTGTGAACCGGTGAGCCCTTACAACCAATGGGAAGTCACACGGCCAACTAGGGTAGAGAACGAAGTCTCTAAGTTCGAAATCTCAAGATGAACACTCAAAGGCTCACTCTAACCTAATCTAACTCGAGATTAGTGAAGTGGATTTGAGGTTGTTTGAGGGATATTGAAGTTTTTGTTCTCACAACAATGGAGAAACTTGAGCTCACAGAAAATTAGCTTTTGAAATGATTAGGGTCGGATGTGTTTTTTTGAGGAGAACCCTAAGGTTCTATTTATAGTGGCAGCTTTGAAATGAGTTTTCTGCCATAAAACGTCCCAACGTTTTGTAAAACGTAGAAAACGTTTTACTTTAATTTAATTCAAAAATTCAAATTTCTGTGAGAATTCCTAAAACGTTGCCAACGATTATAAAACGTTGCAAGACGTTTTTGTCTGGAAATTTATCGACTAAAATGCTATTTTGAAGTCTGAAAAATGAATTAAAACGTCCAGACGTTTTGACAAACGTCCAAAACGTTTTAGAGTATTTTTCAGCCTAATTTGAAGTCTGAGAAGCGAATTAAAACGTCCAGACGTTTTGACAAACGTCTGAAACGTTTTAGAGCATTTTTCAGCTTTTAATCGATCAATTTCTAGATCTTTTACACGAGGTAAAACGTCTGAACGTTTTGTTAACCGTTCCAACGTTTTGTCCCTGTGAATCAACATCAAAGCTACTTTACTAAATGTAAATTTTACAATTTAGATTCTTGATAACTAGCTTGATGATTCTTCAGTTCAAGCACTTTGTATATTGCAATTCCTATCGTCTTGAACCTGCATTCTTTCTAAGATAGAGAAAATCGTAAAATTCAATCATTGTATGTTTTGCAAATTAGTCAAATAAGCTAAAAGAGAATTGCTTGAAACAACACAAAATTCCGATGAGATGCATGCAGAGCCATCACATTCCGAAGAATACGAGCCGCAACAACCGGAGCCGCCCGTATTCGAACTGCACACAGACCCTATCAAGGGGCAGAATGACACCGTAGGTGGAGACGAGCGACAACCCGAACCTGAATACATTTCACCACCACCCTACAAGCCACCTCTGCTATTCCCTCCAAGGTCTGCCAAGAACAAGATGGAGCAGCAATTTGCGAGATTTATGGAGACACTCAAGCAATTACAAGTCACAATCCCCTTCACTGAAGCAATTGCGAGCATACCCTCGTATGCCAAATTTCTGAAGGAGATTCTTTCAAACCGAAGTAGGCTCCAAGAATTCTCAATAGTTCTGCTCAATCTGGAGTGTAGTGCGCTCGTGCAAAGCAAATTACCGACAAAGTTAAAAGATCCGGGAAGCTTCTCGATACCATGCACTATTGGCACAACCGATTTTAAGAGAACTTTGTGTGATCTAGGAGCAAGTGTGAGTTTGATGCCTAAGGTAGTATTTGATAAATTGGAATGTGGAGACCTATCACCAACAAAGATCTCATTGCAACTAGCTGACCGATCAATTCGATATCCTGAAGGAATGTTGCTTGATATCCCAATCAAAGTTGGTAAATTCTGGATACCAGCAGATTTTGTGGTAGTTGATATGGAAGAAGATGAGCAGATTCCGATCATCCTTGGAAGGCCATTCCTCGCCACATGTGGGTAATGATCGATGTTAGGAACGGGAAAATTTCACTCAATGTTGGCGAGAACAAGATGATCTTCAACATGAATGAAACCAAAGTCCCACCTGACATAAATCTTGTCTACAATTTGGAAACAGCGGACGAGTATGGTAATGATGAATTGCGAATGAATGAATTTGAAGACATCGAAGAAATGATGCACGAAGCAAAAGTGGAGAGATTGTTCATTGTACAAGATGACGGTCAGATCCATCCAACCTCCGTAACAGCACAAACCGATGATCTGAACAAGAGCCCTAATATTGCAAACAACAGGAATTATTCTCTCTTAGCCCTTGCATTAATCAAAAACCTACGCGAAGAACTCGATGCAATTTCTCAAAGACTGGACGAGGTCGAAGCAGTACTCGGTGCGAGTTTGGCATTTGACCCCGGACCTCAAACACCAACCGACTTCTTCGAGAAGGGCAGTGATGATGAGACCACAGAGGACGCTGAAGGCAAGCCACCCGACAAGCAACCCCCTTGCATTGACGGGAGGATATCCGGAAGAAACTGATGCGACACCGAGTCAAGCTAATGACTTTAAACAAGCGCTTCTTGGGAGGCAACCCAAGGCCACTTTCGTTTTCTTTTTCATGCCGGAAGAATTTGGTCAAAAAATTCGAAATCCGTCACGAAGATTTACTCTCTGTTACGGATTGTATCAGTCCAATACGGGGTAGGTCTCCAATACGGACCCATCTCAGACTTGGCGCAGAAAAAGCAGAATTCGACCCAGAACCGCACAATGATTACGGACCGTATCAATTGATACGGACCGTATTCAATATGCAGAAATAACCAACTTTCTAATTCTGGCGCTCCAAGAAACAAAAATGGAATTTCAGCCAAAATTAACTTCCCACTACTATCACCTCCTGCACATTCATCACACCCTTTCACTGCCATATAAACTTTTCATCCACTTTTCTTTTTTTTCCTGCACCATTTCATAGAATTTTCAGATCAAAATTCGCATCCTGTCCTCAGAAATCCTCCAAGTCAGCCCCGTATCAACCCCGTATCAAGTGAATACGGCCCGTAACAGAGATCGAAACCAGAGAAAAATGGCGCACAACAGCCCTCGTTCCTCCAACTCTCAATCCGACGATGGAAGTATCTACGCAACAGCCATGAGAATCAAATTTCACGACAAACAAGAATTCGACCGTGCTCAAACGTTGCTTGATCGAACCATCGTGAACAACAAAGCGATGTGCATCAATACTATAAAAGTCATTGGATGCTATGATTATGTGCGTGAATCCCTTAATAATATTAATTTATGGGATTTGGCGGACCGCCTACGAGCCACAAGAGTCTATTTGAGACCCTCCATTGAATTTTTATCGACACTACAATGGGATGGCGACATGATCAAGTACCGACTAATCAACCGCCCATTTGCCATAACAATGGAGGAATTTTGCAAGGCGCTGTCCATCCCCACAAATGGCGAAACCGAATTATGCACAAGGGAGAAACGCATGAAGTATTGGGAAATGATCGCAATCAATGAATGCAAAATATACCGCAAGAATTCACGCCTCATCTCTTCGATAGAATTAAGGTATATTCATATTATTTTAACTAATTCTATATTCTCGACAGGAGAGGACACAACGGAAGTGCGAGAGAGGGACATCTACATCATGTGTTGCATGAAGAACCAAAAATATCAACCGCACATTGGACACCACATCTTGCACCACCTCACATCAGTGGCCGCCGACACAAAGAATAATCACGTGATTTCCGTGAGTTGTTACGCAACTCTCCTTGCACACCACCACAACATAAAACTCGACGGCTACAATGAAGTATTCGACAACAACCGCCTTAACATGAACTACCTGGTGAACAACAATCACGTGCAAGCGGTATTCAATGCACACACAGGTGACATAAGGTACACGTTGAAAATAGGCGAGGGGATGACCCTCCATATCGGAACGGATAAAGGGTCATTCCAGTTTGGATACGAATCTGAAACTGGAGATGTTGCATGAAGCGACGAGGAAGAACCAATAGAGGAGGAACCAATTGAGGACGAACCAACCGAGGAGCCCATGGAGGAAACACATAGCGCATCACACCACTCACCTATCCACCATCATGACATGGCTTTCGTACGCCATCTCATTCCGCCGCGCGAAAGCACCAACGAAGCAAACTCCATGCCCGCACCTACCGGATGGGATCAAGAGCCAGCCATATCTCAACCACGCGAACCCGGTCCAACCACGCGTTACGCCAACAACACACTCGAGAATTTGAAGAAACGCACACGCTACTTGGAGGAATACTTGGATAAGGTAAACAAAGCCCACGAAAACTTCTATGAATATTGCCTTTTCAAGGGAATACCATTCACACCACCAATTCCATTCACCCCACCACCACCCCTTCGCGACGAGTAATTTGTGAGATCTTTCTTATCCCTCTCTTAATTGTTTATTTTCTTGCATTGAGGACAATACAAAATTTAAGCATGGGGGTAGGGGTAAGAAATTAGTTTAGGAAATGCATTGTATTTAGGATCATGGCATGTAGGACCCTTATTTTTCATTTTTTCGCTAGCAGTTTTACTCAATCGGGACCACTTCTCAAGGCGTAACCAAGATAAGTTGGGAGGAACGATTGAGGTTTTTATCTAGCGCGCATATATGCATTTGCATTGATAGGAGCATGTAATTTAGGAGTAAATTGCATTTAGGATAATCAAATAGGAATTGTTTTAAATTGAAATAGACTAAGGTTTAGACAATTGGCCATGATACCAAAAATTCAGAATTGTAAAAATAATTAGTGATCTCAAAGTGAACAATTAATTGCTAACCATGAGTGTTGACCAAAAATTGCAAACCTTAGAATTTTTATTGTTGAGTAATTTATTTTTGCAAAGTCTTTTAAACTTGATAGTGTTTTAGAATACTCATTTATTATAAATAGACCCCTAGCGAAACCATGCAATAATTTCTCGTATGAATGAATACTTGGGATTGTGTGTAATCATGGTACTTGTGACACAAAAATATTTTATTTTTCAGAAAAAAACGAAAAATACAAAAAAAAATCAGAAATGAGAAAAATCCAAAAAATAGAAAAATCAGAAAAAAAAAGAAAAAAATAGAATAAAAGATGGAGGATAAAAAGAGTACGGGTGCCTACGCAAGACTGGTTACCAATAGGCTCGAGAAAACCTCCCAAATTTAAATTCTTGTATATATTTCATTTTTCAAAAATAGTCACAAGTACCAACACACTTAGTTGTCATACTTTGCTCCAATCAATTGAGAAGGAAAATCAAAATTTATATCATTAGAATTCCTATTGATTGGAAGGGATCCATTTATAATCGAAGGGGAAATTAATACTCTCAATTTTAAGGATATTTGTGAAGTAGATTGTTTGATAATAATTTTTCTAGGGTAAGCATAATGAGGTCAATCATGAGGTGAATAAATTGTTCAAGGGAGAGGTCATGAATATTTTTAAGTTCTAAATTTTTATTGTCGTGCCAATTGTACCTAACATAAGCTCTAATTTAATTTTTAAACAAGACCTTGAGATTGTATGGTTTAACCTAGACCGAATCTTTGACCAGCCGGGATGTCGTTGCTTGAGGACAAGCAACAATTCAAGTTGGGAGGCGTGATCAGAGTCAAAATAATGATGATTTACGTAGGGTTTTGGCTTAGGTTTTGCATATTTTCTCGCACTTATGTTTAATTAATTAGAGAAAAAGGCTACTATCACCCTTCTTTATGTTTTATTGCAGAAAACATGTTTTGGGACTATTTCACACCAAATGGAGCTAGAATCAGGTCAATTGGATCAGCGACGCTCATCGACCAAGTCTTTGTTACGGTCCGTATTGCCTAATACGGACCAGGCCTAGCACAGACCAGAAGATAGCGCTGGAAGCATTAAACCCTAACCGTCAAGGTCTTAATACGGACCGTATTACCCAATACGGTCCGTATCCGAAGGCGCCTCTTGGGAAATAACTGCTGACAGCTGTTTCCAGATCATTTTCTTAGCCCCTACTCAACCTCTACACGTCCCTCCACTCCTATATAAGGCCCCTGGGCAGAAGGAATAGTCATCTTTGTAATTAGGGTTAGATTTGATTAAAGTGAGAAGAGAGGAGTGCTTGTAACGATGCCGTTCCGCAGCTAAGTTTCTTTTCTTAGGGCTAGGTAGTAAACCTTGTTACTCTTGATGTTTTGATATATATATTTCTGTTGATTATGATTTCTTGTTGTTGAAACAAAATGCTTTTGTGATTTACTATCTCTTCATCTAATTTCAATGATCTAGTTTGAGTCCGTTAGGGTAGTGACAATACTTTAATGGCAAGAGAAACTATTTGTATGAATTAGCCTCGTTGAGATCTATTAGGTTTATGTGAAGAAAACCATAGCGGGGAAACCATAAACCAGACCAACAAAACGCGTACCAAATTCCATCACTTGCGTAAAGTAAATTGCAGTGATCTATGTAGTAATTTGGGGTATTTGAGAGATCAGACATTTGCGTAAGGTAAATCGCAGTGTCCTATGTAGAATCTCGGTGAAAGATCTGTCATTCTTGCGTAACATAAATCGCATTGACCTATGTGGTGTCTTTTGTTGAGTATTTTAGATATAATAATTTTGTACTCTTTTGCCTTTAATATTTATAAAACCTTCGTACTCAATGAATAGGTTAGTTGCAAGCGCACAACCTATCGATTGTAGTATTTAGGTGTCGATCCGCAGGGAGAGAGGGAAACACTAATTTTTAATAAGAAAAACTACTATTAAAACTAAACAATAAAAGTAAAGGGGGGTTTTGTTCTAAAATCCTAAGGTTGGGTTCAATACCCGAAAGAGAGGAGTTTCAAACAATAAATGTAAATAAAATAAAGGAAAGAAAGATTGGTTTGTTTTCAAGTTTAAGGGGATCTAGGGGTATTCGGTCTACAATTCCTTGCTAATTCTATTTATTCGGTTTGTTTAAATTCATGTTTGATTTGATGAGGTTTCTAACCTAGTTAGCCTTTGGAACAAATATTAATACAAATACTTTGCGCTTTATGGATTAATGTGCCTCGAATTCTAGGGCTGTCACTAACCTAGAGGGATATTTAATCTCATGCTTCAAAGCATATATCGATATTTGTTCTAAGGTGTCCTAATTAGGATTTGCCTTCTCCTTTCGGTCCTTCACCAAAATCCTAACCTTAATTTCTATAGTTCCGGATTGGATATCAAAGTACGGTCGCTTCTAACCCAACCCTAAGGTGTGTCTTTATGGTTTCAATTAGTAGTCTCCTCATGACCAATGCCGGAATTTAATAAATTTAAAGCGGAAAAACACGATCAACGCGATTTCAAAACTACTTCAATTCAATAAACCCTAACCAGGTGAACTCAAAGGAACGAGTACTAATGAAATTCATAAAGAATAAATCACAGAAATTAACAATCAAATCCGATAACACAATCATAATAAAAACAAATATCCGAATAATCTAGAATTAAACAAGTTCATGCATTGACCTAAACCCCTAGAAAGATAACTACTCTCTCTTGGAGAGATCCATAACAAAGATTGGCAAAAACAATAAGAAATAAGATAAAGAAATGATTACACCCTTTCTTAGATCTAAAACCTCGATCTTGCCGACTCCTTGCTTGAATCTTCTTCTTCTCCTTCCTTGGAACTTCGAGAATTTCTGCAGGATCTCTCTCTCTCAAATTGTGGAAAATGGATATAATAATGGATATGTACAATAATGGATCATTTCTCATGTGGTCTCCTTAGCCTTATATAACGTTTTCTGAACTTGGAGATCAAGTCGTTTTATTTTCGGCGCCCACTAAGTCTACTAACTTCTATATTCCTAATTCTGTGATTCTGAACTTGGAGACCAAGTTATTCTAATTTTGGCACCCACTAAGCCCACTAACTTTCCATATTTAGCAGTTTTTCAGGCTGATGCGGCCATTGATGCGACTTTACAGAATTATACATTCCGAATTTGGATATTTTTCCTTCATGAAAGTTGTAGATCTCTTTGTCCTGGTTCCGTCAAGCTTTGAATCACTCAAATCGGAGTTCGTATGACAAAGATATGGCCAAAATACGAACTGTGTGTCGGCTGAATGCGGGTGGTGCGGCCCGAGTGCGTCCGCACTGCGCTCGGATTTTCTGTTTTCTGTGTCAGTGCGTCCGCACTCTGGGTCAGTGCGTCCGCACTGGGCTCGGTTTCTCCTGTTTTGCTCTGAAATTCAAACGGGCATAACTTATGATCCGTAACTCCGTTTTCAGTGTTCTACCACTTTTCGGAAAGCTTGCGAGAAGATCTACAATTTGCTCAATTTCCTGTAATTTAAATAGACTTCGGCAGTAACTTGATTCTTGGATATATTTCATTATATTCTCTACTAAAATACAAGATATTTGGTGTTATTATGTAATAAAAACTAGATCGAATGTGTATATAATTTAGACCTATCATCTTTCATTAAACAACAACAGGAAATCAGACGCAACAGGAATATATTGTCAAGGCGGATTGAGTGGCAATGGTGTGCCGAAACCCTAGGAATTCTCATCTCTATCTTTATTTTAATTACTTTTAATTGCTTCCTAATTTACATTGATCAAAACAACATCTCTCAATTTTCAGATTTCGTCTAGCCTTTCGAAAGATTGTGATTCGATCGCTTAAAGCATTGAACCAATATTCCCTGTGGATCGACCTCGAATATACTACTCGATAGGATTGTGCGCTTGCAGTCCGAACCGATAGCATTTCCGAGTTTATAAATATTAAAAGAAACATTGCTCTCTTTTGAGTGATCAGCTACACATGTACCTTGTGCAACAAACAATTTGTAAGGTTGTAAGAAAGGAATCGGAAGTGGTGCGTTCAATAGAATTCACATCCCCTCAGGTTACCGGACTGAGTACAATTGAATCGGACGGCTTAAAAATATTCTTCTTAACTTGGCATGAATCTCAAAGCACAAATAATACTGTCACGCGCCATCTCGAACAGGCACCGGTTGAGAGTAAATTTGGACCGTCCGTTTCAATTGTGTTGAGTCAGGTACCTGCGAGTAGAGTGGGAAAAATGGCACGCCGGAGCCAGCTCCGTCACGGAACGGCACGGCACGCATGTCATTCGCGTGCCGTGACTCGCGTGTCCCGTGCTGTGCTCATCTTTTGAAACTTTGGCACGGCACGGCACGACACGTGAAAAATTTAGTCACGGCACGGCATGACACGTAGTCACGCGAGTCACGTGTAATTAGGACCATTAGATATTGATTTAATGGTGAATCTTGAATAAATTAACTTCAATTATGAATAAATGGTCACGCGAGTCACGCGAGTCACGCGGGTCACGGCACGTTTAGGCACGGCGTGACTCACGTGGCGTGACCACCCCTTGACATTTTAGTCACGGCACGGCACGTGAAAAATTAACTTGGTCACGGCACGGCACGAGACCAAAGTCACGGCGTGTTAGTCACGACACGGCACGGCACGGCACGTTTTTCCCACTCTACCTGCGAGGATATGGATCCACATTCAATAAGCATCAGATCAAATTCAAAGTCGTCCGATCCACGTAAAAATTATTGACGGACAAGTTTAAGATTGGGATGAATGTTAGCCCCGGTCCAGATGGCATTTCTTGGGAATTTTACTGACTTAATAGTGACGGAGTTACATCAGGTGTCTGTTTCTATTATGCAATCTGGTGGTAAATTAGACCCCTTGAACTCTTCTTACATAGTCTTACTGCCAAAGAAAGACAATCCGCGAACACCGGATGATTACCGACCAATAAGTCTTCTCCATGGGGTTCAGAAGATCTATTCTAAGGTCCTTGCAAATCGGTTGCAACCGCACCTTGAAGGCATATACGCAAACGGGGTTTACAAAAAATAGG
Source organism: Carex myosuroides (assembly GCA_028015225.1). Lineage (NCBI taxonomy): Eukaryota > Viridiplantae > Streptophyta > Magnoliopsida > Poales > Cyperaceae > Carex > Carex myosuroides. The sequence continues at coordinate 7,431,549 of CM051471.1, forward strand.
CAAATTACAGAGAGTTACATATATGCACAACAGGTCTTGCACTTTGCACGGAAAGAGAAGTTACCGTTGGGATTGCTAAAGGTAGACATAAAGAAAGCCTTCGACATGATGAGTTGGGATTTCATAATGCAAAGCATCGGCTTTCCAGCCTCTTGGCTTTTATGGATACGCAACTCGGTGTTTCAAGGATCATCTCAAGTAATGATCAACGAACTATTGGGAAGAAAGATCATTTTGAAGTGAGGAGTTAGACAAGGCGATCCGCTGTCCCCGGCTCTCTTTATTCTTGCAATGGACTTCCTCGCGCGATATTTGCAGAAATTAACGGATAGCGGAGTAATTAGACTGCCGGTACCGGCAATGAGGCCTTGCCTTCTATATGCTGATGATGCCCTTCTCTTCTACAAACCGGACACTAATTAGGCATAGACAATCAAAATTGCCTTGCTAGTCTTCCAACCGATGTCGGGTCTGCAAATAAATCTCCAGACAAAGGTTTTGTGGTCAAACACAACTCTGGAACAAAAAAGGGATTTGGTCAGAACTTTTGGATGTCGCGAGGCAACCTTCCCATTCACTTACCTGGGCATACCTTTATCGGATAAAAAACTACCTAAAGCGGCATACTTGCCGCTTCTTCAAAAGGTGAACAAGAGATTGGGAGGATGGGCGATATGCTTCCTTTCCATGGCTGGCAGGCTGCTGTTAGTGAATTCGGTCTTGTCATCACTTCCAGTTTATTTAATGACGGTGCTGCCTTTGCCCCAAGGGATAATACAGGAAATAGATAAAATTCGACGGAGATTTCTTTGGCATGGGGCCGGGGATTAACAAAAGGGATATAATTTGGTGGATTGGAGCAAGGTGTGCGAACCAAAATTTTAATCAATGGAAGGATTAGGTATTTTGGAGCTTCGAACTTTCAATCAAGCTCTACTACTGAAATGGTTGTGGTGGTGGTTTGAAGGAAAACATAGACTACGGAAACCACTGGTTAATCAAACGGCAATCATATTCGAGGGTATACCGGTCACTCCTTTGTTCATGTCAATAACAGTACAAACAAGGAATCTCTTCAACAACAACACAAGATGGACAGTAGGGGACGGCTCAGTGGTAAATTTGTGGAATCATGATTGGGGAGAAGGATTCATGGCATGTAGATTTTCAAATTTGTTCTCCTTTGCGCTGGATACCGGAATACTCTTGAAGCAAGCAGTTCATGCAAGCCGTGTGGGTATAGAACACACTTTTCAAACCCAATCTTTCAACCTTGGCACAACAGGAACTACAACAATTAGGCGACATAATCAGCATGGTTCAGGTACAGCCCAACCAAACTGATGCCATCGCATGGAGGGGGGACAATTCAGGTCGGTTCACGGTACAAACAACATATCGGCTACTGAAAAATGTCCCAAGAATTATAACAATGATCTACAAGGTTTGGAAGATTTGGGCTCCACTAAGAATGAAACTTTTCGGGTGGCTTGCAATCCGAAATAGCATACTCACGCATGACAATCTCCAAAAAAGGGGCTGGTCGATAGTAAGTAGATGTGTGCTATGCGTAAATGCAAGGGAGACGGTGCAACATCTTTTCCAAGATTGCGCATACACACAGAGGCTTTATTGCAGGTTAACTAACCTAAGACCTGCTCCAAATTGGCTGACTCTATCGACAATTGAGATAACCAACAAAGACAAGACGGGCACTATGAAACCAAAACAAAAGGCGTCCATGCTCATTATGCAATTTATAATATGGAGGGAGCGTTGTGCTAGATGCTTTGTAGATACAGTTAAGGATATGGAGGAGCTCATACAGGAAGTCATTTGGCAACTCAAATTTTATGAACACAGAGAGAACCGCGGTGGATAAGAAGAAATCAACGAAAGCAGGAAAGGGGGGTTGCAGCACACACACAGGCTAAATTTTGAGGATTTAAAACAATACCTGATTGGTACGAATAGATACTGGTATGATGTCAGGATTGTGCAATTTTCAGAAGTCTGAAGCGGTGGTCCTGCTGCTACATCAGTCTACTTAATTTCAAGCTTATTTTACTTTAATTTTTCTATCTTTCTGTTTACTTGGGTTTTTATTTTTCCTTCTTTATTTTTCTACAGCTCAAATGTATTGAGCTATTTTCTGTGTTTTATTTCATTCATTTGGATACAATCCTTTGTAACCATCTTATTAATGAAATATGAACATGACTCTTATTTTTCTCAAAAAAAAGATTGGGATGAATGTTGTAGGTTCGTAATGGGGTACGGCCTAAAAACTAATAGTTGGGTTGGCTCGTATTGTCAGCTTCCATTTGACTCGTTTTCTAAATTAATGTGTATAATATTCGAATAAATAATTTGACACGTCATGGAATTGATTCTTCATTCCGGATGATTAGGTATATACTCTTTTAATTGTTTATGCGATTTGTACCTACTTATTTGATAATGCGGATATGAATATAATTATTTTTTCGATAAACTATATGGATAAGAATTCTTTTTGTAATTAAATTAAATTATATGGATATGAATATAATTATTTTTTCGTTAGTTTATCGTATATGGATAATAATTTTTTTCGTTAGCTTAATAGATAAAGATATGAGTAAAACTATTTGTACCCGTTACCTTGTATGATCATTAATAAATATAAAATTATATATAATACTGTTTTTATTTATATAGATAACTTTATAATTTTATTATTATAATTAAATTAAATTATATTACAATTTATAATAACTTTTTAGTAACTTGTGATAAAATTAATTTATCTAACATTTTATATATTTTTTTTAATTAGTAATTTATGACAAAATTAATTTATATAATATTTATCATTTTATTTAATTAATAATTTAAATCTTTTAAAATAATGGGATGAAAAATTATAAATGGAATAAAAAATTATAGTTTTTTATATTTGTGATATTAGATACATGATGTATTTAATATATATTTATTTGTTATATTTTTTGGATTATATTATATATGCTTTCAATTTACTCAGAATATCAATTCCAGTTCTTTTTTCTTTAACAAATTACAAACAATTAATATTATTCCGAATTGAGAATTAGAAAGTACTCTACAAATGACGGTTCTCTAATCTCTAACATAGATTAGTTTTTAAGTAATTCCTTTACTATATATATAAATGATGCACTTACTTCTTTTTTTTGAGATACTTTATTTTATCTAGTGTTATCATTATTTGCTTTTAATATATAACTAGTAGAATTAATTGACATCTGTCATAAAAGATTTTAAAATTATTAGAATTTTGGAACTGCTAACGGTGAATTCGAGTTGGACTGTTCTGATATATTATTTCTGCAAAATCTTTAACAACCTCTTTTGTCCATTGCTCCATACTAATACAAAGTATACACTAAATATATAATTGCAAAAGGTGAACCTTTACAATCAGTAGACATTTGCTAAAAATACAAGAGTATTTTCTGAAACTTTTCGGATATTATGTGCCCAAACACAAGATGATATATTCATATATATATATATATATATATATAGGGTCCGGCTAATTTGCTGCCGGCAGCATTCTGGCCAGCTGCTGCCGGGGGCATTTCGGCCATTTCTCGTGTTCAAACAACAAATTTTTTTATACAGATATTCAATCTATATTAAAATCTACTTGGAGACCAAATTTTACATTTTTTGGAATTTTTTAGCTATTTATTAGGCCACTTTGAAATTGGCTGATCCGGGTGAACAGTGCAACAAAATTCTGGACCATGTGATCTGGAATTTTCAAAGTGGCTTAATAAATAGTAAAAAAATTCCAAAAAATGTAAAATTTGGTCTCCAAGTAGATTTTAATATTTAGAACACGTTGAACGGTTCGGATTTGTTGTTTGAACACGAGAAATGGCCGAAATGCCTCCGGCAGCAGCTGGCCAGAATGCTACCGGCAGCAAATTAGCCGGACCCTATATATATATATATATATATATATAGTAAGGCTACGGTGCTTTGCAAAGTAAACGACCCTCTTTACTTCGGGCCGCTTTTTCAATTTGCAAAACTCAAACAACCGATCCGAACCGTTCAACATGTTCTAAATATTGAAATGTGCTTGGAGACCAAATTTTACATTTTTTGGAATTTTTTTACTATTTATTAATCCACTTTGAAAATCGCTGATCCAATGGTGAACAGTAAAAAACCAGTAAAATTTTCTGGACCACCGGATTAGACTTTTTCAAAGTGGCTTAATAAATAGTAAAAAAATTCCAAAAAATGTAAAATTTGGTCTCCAAGCACATTTCAATATTTAGAACATGTTGAACGGTTCGGATCGGTTGTTTGAGTTTTGCAAATTGAAAAAGTGGCCGGAAGTAAAGAGGGCTGTTTACTTTGCAAAGCACCGTAGCCTTACTCATATATATATATATATATATATATATATATATATATATATATATATATATATATATATATATATATAGCATATATATATATATATATAGCCTATATATATAGAGAGAGAGGAGGGATCAAGTTACAACAATTTTGAGTTACAACAACGATTTTCTACATTTTGAAATTCCAAATCGTCGATCCAAACCGTTCAACATGATCTCCACAATAAAATGTGCTTCCAGATCAAATTTTACATTTTTTTGAATTTTTTTACTATTTATTAAGATGGGTACAAAATTCAATGGTTTGAATTTGACTAGTTATTGTAAAATACTTAATAAATAGTAAAAAAATTCAAAAAAATGTAAAATTTGATCTGGAAGCATATTTTATTGTGGAGATCATGTTGAACGGTTTGGATCGACGATTTGGAATTTCAAAATGTGGAAAATCGTTGTTGTAACTTTGTTGTAACTCGAAATTGTTGTAACTTGATCCCTCCTCATATATATATAGTGTTATTCGGTGCTATGAGTTTTTAAACCGTAGGATGAACTTTAAGATATGTGCAAGAAATTTCGCTGGATGAGACTAAAGCTGAAAAATTAAAACAAACGGACTCCTCCGTTAGAAGAAAATAAATCTGCTGTGATTCTCGGCGATCACAGGACCCTGCGATCCGATACGTCGTTCATTGTTTAATTTTTGTTTTTCGGATTTGTCAGATTATGATTTACTGGTAAGCTCTTCCTTAAGCCCAAGTTAGTAATTTTCATTTAGACCAATAGCCATAGAAGACCGTTTCACGAGCTTGTCTGTAGGTGGCACGAGAGAGAGGCCATGGTGGAGGAGGCGCGACAGAGCGTCTGGAGGGGGGCTGGGAAGGGATGGGCGAGCGATAGTGGCCAAGTGGGAGAAGAGGAGCGGGGGAGAACGCGATTTGAGGGGGAGGCGAAAGACATCGGTACAGAGACTAAGTTTAACTAAAACTCCGTTTTGTCTCCGTTAGGCCTCATCTAACTATTAAATTTCGCACGAATCATGAAGTCCATCTGATAGCTGAAAAGAATGACACTATATATGCATAGCATCGTAGCCCAACTCTACCTATCTCTCTCTATATATATAGTGAGTGGCTACTCTACTTACATAAGCATATGAGAGTATATGCTTATAAGTTATTTTTGCATTTTCAATGTCTAAATGGTCGATCTGAAGCGCTCAACATGTTCTCCATATTAATATGTGTTTGGAAACAAAATTTTATATTTTTTGGAATTTTATTACTATTTGTTTAGAATTTTTCAAAATAGTATTTTTTAGATTTTTTTTATTATTTTTTTTACCATATTAAACCACTGTTTTGAAAAATTCTAAAAAAATAGTAAATTTTTTTTCCAAAAAATGTAAAATTTCATTTTCAAATACTTATTAATATGGAGAACATGTTGAGTGCTTTAGATCGACCATTTAGATATTGAAAATGCAAAAATGACTTATAAGCATATGCTCTCAGATGCTTATGAAAGTAGAGTAGCTAACCTATATATATATTTATTTTTTGTTTGTTTGTAAAAACAGTCCAAAAGGAACTAACATAATATATTTTGTTTTCTTTGGTTGGAGGCGGTGAACCGCGGTCTCTACACGGTTTACAAAGTCGGATTTTCATGTTAACATAAATCGAGGAGACTTTTAGTTTTTCTATTATTTGTTACTCGTTTCCTTCACGCATATATGTCATCTTAAAATGTTGCCCAAATGGATATTGGAAGATTAAAAGTTACAATCCACTTAATATTTCCTCAGATAATTTGCGATCTGTTATCATTAAATGTTACCTGGTGCTTCTGGGAAGATTAAAAGTTACAGTATCCACTTAATAAGCGCCGCATGCAATATAATTAAATTCACATAGGGAATATGAAGAGGTTGTATTAGTTACATTGTACCTAAAGTAATAAATGCGATTAAGGAAGACTTTAAGTTACAATTTGCTTATATAAGCTGTACGTGCAGGATATTTGTGATATATCTGTAACAGTTTGTCATCTTATGCTCCAGAGATCTCACTAAATTTTTTTTTTTTGTTTTCAAGTCTTGAATGCTTTCAGCAAGGTGGAAGCTACGGGAATTTATCAGTTCAAAATCAACCACTCACAAACTAAAGACATGGGCAATGGTGAGAGCATCACCTCACAAACATTCCGAGTTGGTAAACATAATTGGGCTATTAAGTACTTCCCTCAAGGCAGTAGGGGTAACAATGGCCAACATGTGTCTGTCTTTCTAGAGCTGTAAAGAAAATCTGTCGATGTTAGAGCAACATTTGAATTTTCTCTGCTGAACAAAGATGGAACTCTTTCATCAATTGCTTCAAAAGAGCAATCACACACATTTACATCACGTGAACTCGATTGGGGTTCATCCAAGTTGTTAGAAAGCACCAAATTGGAGGAAAGATACGTCAAAGATTGTTATTTTGTACTTAATGTTAAAATTACTGTAAAATATGAATCATGTACAGGAGCACGTTGGAATAACAGTTCCATTGGCTTTTTGTGTGAGCACTTTCAAATGTTCAGAGAAGAGAATACATGTACCGATGTCTCTTTCAAAGTCGACGGCAAGTTTTTTTTGCACATAGATTAATTCTGGCAGCTCATTCACCAGTATTTGAAGCAGAACTTTTTGGCTCGATGGTAGAATCTAATATGGACTGTGTAAAAATAAATGAGATCATGCCTTCAGTTTTCAAGGCAATGCTTGATTTCATGTACAATGATTCATTATCGGGTATAAGGAACTCGATGATTGTGAAGATTCGATATCGTCTACAGCCTTTCTTCAGCATTTGCTAGCAGCAGCTGACTGTTATGCTGTGGAGAAGCTAAAAACAACATGCGAGTATACTTTAGTTAAGAGTATCTCTTTGGACACGGTTCTTTCTACCTTGGAATTAGCTGAGAAACACAACTGTAGTGAGCTCAAGAAAGATTGTCTCCGGTTTTGTTGTGGATAAAGATAATTTTGCTTCATTAGTGCTCAAGAAAGATTGGCAGGAAAATGAGATTTAGTGTAAATTTCAAAACATGGAACAGACCAATAAATTTGAAGAGTTTTTGTATGAAATGTTAATTATATATATAGATGTAAGAGATTGTATGATCTTAAAAAGATAATCATTGTGTGCACACACAGATGTTAGAGATTGTATGGTCTTAAATATATCATCTTTTTCATTGATTCTTTCTTTCTGGATGACTGGATGAATGTTTGTTGTCTTGTTAAAAACTATATATTGTTTCATTAATCAAATAGTTAACTGTTGCATCAAATCGCTAGTGTTCATCAGTTCATCACCACTTTTTTTTTATAACAAACGTTGCCAAATCTAGTAACATGAAAAAAAAATTAAGTTAACAAATGTAATTTCAAATTTAATAGATATCCATTGACAATTTTATACCAACATCCGTAACTAAAGTTCATAATGGTTGAAGGTTCTTTCACAATTGAAGGCTTAAAGAAACTCAAACGCAAAAGGTGCACCCTTACAATCAGTAGACATTTGCTAACAAGACAAGAGTATTTTCTGAAACTTCTACGGATATTATGTGCCCAAACACAAGATGATATATATATATATTGTAAAAACAGTCCAAAAAGAACTAACATAAATATATTTTGTTTTCTTTGGTTGGAGGCGGTGATCTGCGGTCTCTACACGGTTTACGAAGTCAGACTTTTCATGTTAATTAACATAAATCGCATGTATGTTAATTAACATAAATCCCATGTTAATTATCATCTTTTAGTTTTTCTATTATTTGCTCTTCGTTTCCTTTACGCATATATGTCATCTTAAATGTTGCCAAATGAAATGGGACTGACCGAGTCGTGATCCGAACAGAGCCCAAAATTCGGTCCATGTTTAAATTAATTTTTACATCCGAACCGGATCTCAACGGCCCGTTGAGCAGCTCTTTCGTGGAATTCCTGTCCATCGAATTGTTACATTTGAGTTTTAACTGAACAAGCCTGTTTGAGCAACTCAGTCGATCTCCCCCCGCCTATCTCTCAGTTGGATCGATCTTTCCCCCTCTATTCGCCACAACTCTCAGTCCGCCTCTCTCGCGCGCGCGCCGGCGCCGCCTCTCCTCCGTCACCCCGCCTTTCCTCAGTCGCGTCTCTTGCCTCAGTTGCGCCGCCTCTTCGCCTCAAGGTACTAATAAGGCAAATCCTTCTTGGGTATTGGAATTAAGATTCTTAATCGATACTTGTTACTTGATTTCCAGTGGATTTGCTTAAATTTTTAAGCTTTTGCAAGGACCTAGTTTTTCTAGTGCTAGATTTTTCATTTCATGCAAGCACTTCTGTACCATATATATGGAAATTGTGTACTAATTTAGGTAAAGACTTCCGTTTAAACTCATCTAGGCCAATGTTATACCAGAAGTGAGGTTATTATGTTTTAAATGCATCTCACTCGGTGCCAATTAGTTCAACCCTCTTTTTATTTCTTATTTATCAGAATCGTGCACATTATAACAATTATTGGTTCATGATTACATCCTTGAATTGTATTATGTTGTTTGAGTTTAGCATTCCTGCTATGTATGATAGTTGATAATAGTTATAATTCCTCTGTCAATAAACATAATAATGTATCTTTCTTCATTACACCCATGTACCAGCCCATAGTGATGTTTAAATCTAATTTTGGGAAATTGACTGATACTGTGAAGGAAATACACAACTCTCTCTCTCTCTCAATGCAAAAGGCAGTCATTGCCTTCTTTTCAAGAGAGAGAGGGAGAGGGAGGTGTATTTTAGTGTCAATCTATTGGAGCAAAGTGGGTCTATTATTTACTCTAATTTTTCAAACTTTAGTCCCGGTTTTACAATAGTGATGTTTAAATCTATTTTTTTAAGACACCCGCCAGGGGATCAGAGAAGGTCAGAGTCAGATTAGGTTAATTCTAGTTTGTTTTTGAGTGAATTTAGGTTGGGTGTGTTAGATTTTTTAATTTCTTCTTTTTAATTTCTTTTCTTTTTTAGCTCTGTGAATTCAGGTTTTATGATGGGTTGAGTTAAATCTAAAGAATTAAGGGTTTCTTTGGAAAATATGGTTATTTTGATCTGATTTTTGTTTGACTGTATATTATCCATTTTGAAATTTATATTATGTTAGTGAATTCATGTTTTAAATGTATAAACCAAGAAACGAGATAACTGATATTAAACATGACTCTTTTTTAATTCATTGTATATTACCACTTATCAAATGTTTCTAATCAATGATTTTACCACACCTGCCTGTCAGTTCATTTTTATTAAGATGCATTTCTGTATTCTGGCCAGAACTGCTGTTTAACATCAAAATTGCATAAACGTCCACATAAAAAATGAGAAAAAAAAGTACATCCAAAAATTATTGAACTGATCTATCTGGTAGCAGCTTTTTTTGGAAGATTAAAAGTTACAATCCACTAAATAATTCCTCAGATAATTTACGATCTGTTATCATTAAATTTTACCTGGTGGTTTTGGGAAGATTAAAAGTTACAGCATCCACTTGATAAATGTGTTTTTATTAAATTCACATAGGGAATCTGAGGAAGTTATATTAGTACCTAGCGTGGTACATTCTCCCATCATTAGCTAACAGGAGTATGTTTTACTTTATTACACTATTCCACGATAACCATTACATTGTACCTAAAGTTAATAAAAAGTTATCAAATGCAATTAGGGAAGACTAAAGTTACAATTTGCTTATATAAGCAGTGCAGAATATTTGTGATATATCTGTAACAGTTTGTCATCTTATGCTACAGAGATCTCACTAAGGTTTTTTTTGTTTTCAAGTCTTAAATTCTTTTCAGCATGGTGGAAGCTACGGGAATTTATCAGTTCAAAATCAACCACTCAGAAACTAAAGACATGGGCATTGGTGAGAGCATCACTTCACAAAAATTTAGAGTTGGTCAACATGATTGGGCTATTAAGTACTATCCTCAAGGCAGTAAGAGGGTTAACAATGGCAAATATGTGTCTATCTTTCTAGAGCTGCAAAGAGAATGTGTCGATGTTAGAGCAACGTTTGAATTTGTTGTGCTGAACAAAGATGGAACTCTTTCATCAATTGATTCAGTAGAGCTATCACACACATTTACATCACGTGATGTCGATTGGGGTTTATCGAAATTCTTAGAAAGGACCAGATTGGAGGAAACATACGTAAAAGATTCTTATTTTGTACTCATTGTTAAAATTACTGTCAAAGATGAATCATGTACAGGAGCACGTTGGAATAACAGTTCCATTGGCTTTCTGCATGAGCGCCTTCAAATGTTCAGAGAAGAGAATAAACATACCGATGTCTCTTTCGATGTCGACGGCAAGATTTTTGTTGCACATAGATTAATTCTGGCGGCTCATTCACCAGTATTTGAAGCAGAACTTTTTGGTTCGATGGTAGAATCTAATATGGACTGTATAAAAATAAATGAGATGATGCCTTCAGTTTTCAAGGCAATGCTTGATTTCATGTACAATGATTCGTTATCGGGTATTGAGGAACTTGATGATTGTGAAGATTCGATATCGTCTACGGCCTTCCTTCAGCATTTGCTAGCAGCAGCTGACCGTTATGCTGTGGAGAAGCTAAAAGCAACATGCGAGAACACTTTAGTTAAGAGTATCTCTTTGGACACGGTTCTTTCTATCTTGGAATTAGCTGAGAAACACAACTGTAGTGAGCTCAAGAAAGATTGTCTCCGGTTTGTTGTTGATAAAGATAATTTTGTTTCATTAGTGCTAACTGAAGGATATATTAAGCTGATGCAGAATTATCCCTCTCTCATGGTTGAACTCAAGGATCTGGTAGGAAAATGAGATTTAGTGCAAATTTCAAAACATGAGACAGATAAATAAATTTGAAGAGTTTTCGTATGAAATGTTAATTATATGCAGATGTTAGAGATTGTATGGTCTTAAATATCATCTTTTTCATTGATTCTTTGTTTCTGGATGAATGTTTGTAGTCTTGTTAAATTGAAAACTATGGTTTCATTAATCAATTAGTTAGTTGTTGCATCAAATCGCAATCATGTTCATCATCACATTTTTGTATAACAAAAGTTACCAAATCTAATAAAGATTCGTCCAAAAATTTAAGTTATCAAATGCAGTTTCAAATCGAATCGATATTCATTGACAATTTTATGCCGAAATCCGTAACTAATATTCATAACGGTTGAAGGTTCTTTTACAATGAAAGGCTTAAAGAAACTCAAATTTGCCCCCAGAACAATTTTCTCCAAGTATATTGAGTTTATTGTGTTGCTTCTTCATTGTTAAAAATTTTACATATTTTTACTCGACACTTTTGGAGAAAGAAAAGCTCAATGCGACACACTAATACAGATACTAATTTGATCCTTGCATGAGAACTTACATAGGACTTGCCAGATAATAATTTGTTCAAGTATATTTTTTGCACCAGCACAGAAGTAATGATGATAAAGGTTGTATCCATTCAATCTTCTAATACTGTGTCAGGATTTCTCAGAAGACGTTATATTTAATCTAATTTGCTCTTTTAAACATCTGCCGAGTATTGAAAGTCTGCAAGAAACATAAATGAAGTTGCATCTTCTATATAATATATATAATGAACAGGTGTGAAAACTTATTTGTCATCACAAGATGGCAAGATGCTATCTGGAATAATATTTGCTATCCTATTCATACCGAGATTAAAATTCGTAGTATGCAAGAAATAACATGAATTTGCATTTTTTATAACATAATCAACACGTTTTTCTGTTTAATAAAATCTTATCCAGATACCCTTTATATTTTCCTAGAAAAAAAATGTAAATTAAAGAGTTTATTTTATATTTATTATCGATTAAGAATGAGCTCCTGTTACGAGGCCATCTGTTTATAACTTTCGATCAGGTAAATTCAACTTTAAATCAACTCTTTGGATTCATTTCTATTTTAATTCCCGAAACTTTTCACGTTCCTATCAGGGTGATAGTAGTATTACACACCTTGTGCAACAATTCTCAAGGTTGAATGAAAGGAATCAGAGACAGTCCGATGAGTATCGAATCAAATTTGGTCCATCCAATAATAAGTCGAAGCCGTCTGATCAACATAAAGATTTTAACAGTCAACTTTAAGATTTGTGCAGATCACATGTGCACAAATTTAATACGGATCGGACGGCTCCAACTCCTGGGTGAAATCCAAAAGAGTATTTATAACCAAAAAAAGCATCAATAACTAAAGACCAAGTACCTAGCAGCTTAACCCAGGCTGCCGGATATAAGGAACAGTGTAAGACGAAGGTAACAACATAAAAAACAACATAATCAACAAAGAACATTCAAAATATGATTCTACTCTAACTCGGATAACTAAAACAACAGCTCCCAAAAAAAATACAAGCTAAGGTGACATAAGAAACAATAAACAACATTTCTATTTGAGCATTTACTTTCTCCAGCTCATTAATAAACAGAAACAAAGGAAAATAAACATTCTTCAACCTACCAGATCAGATGTTAATACAGCATCACAGTTTAATTCAGCCAAAAATTTTGAGATATCAAAATCCACAAGTGCCTAGTTTTCGCGTTCGGAGCTTGCCTGAACCCTTTGATTAATCATTGCCTCAGCAGTACAGATCGCCTCTGTTGTACCAGTGATTGTTACTTTCCTGCATCAAAACCAACAAGAATAAATATAATAACAATAACAACAAAGCCTTTAGTCCCAAACAAGTTTGGGTAGGCTAGAAATGAAACCCAATTGAGGGTTTCATTTCCATAAAGAGACTGCATTTTACATTGGCTTGCCATGCCTATCAAAACCAACAAGAATAACCTATTTAAATAAGAACCCAGGGACAATGCCATCCCACAGATGTATACATTTGATTTGTGATAAATAGCCCCTCAATTTTCAAATTTGACAACCACATCCCCTGAACATCCAAATTTGTCACACCTAGCCTCTTGAACTCGCAATATATTATACCCCTGATATATTTATTCTTAATGAACTTTGTAATTTTAGCACTAGGTCTTTCATTGTCAATTTGAATTAACCAACAGATATTTATTCATTTTTTTCTAGTTTTACATATAAAACAAAAATAATACGCTAAATTTTATTGGTCTTCAATAAGATCTTCCATAGAATAACAAAATATATCATACAAAAAGAAAAAAGGAAATGTATTTTGCATATGCCATACGAATAAGACCTTCAAATTAAAGAAACAAAGATGAAAACAATCACATGATAATATTCAAGGGTATTTTGGTCATCGCCCATCCAAAAATTAATTGAAGTGAAATTAGCAAGGAGGTGGGGACAATTATTAAATATTGGAAGTCAGGAGGGTCTATTTGCTAAAAAATTTAGGGCTTTTTGAGGCATCGTCCCATTCTTTGTAGGTAGTACAGTTCCTTTAGATGCTATGGTTTTAGTATGATAGGAAAGAAATTCAAGTACCTGTCAGAGGTCCCAGCAACAAAATCACCCCGATCAGATATCTTAATTCTAGCCCCGCTAACCTGCAATTACAAAAAGAATAAATGCAAATATCAAAATATGTGTTAAAAGGATCTATACGAAGAAAAGCAATATTAATTTGTACATTTTTTTAACAAAATTATAACATAAATTATCACTGTAAACTACAAAAGCATATGTAGGGTCAACTCCAATAAGAACACTTAGTAATACTATTAATAATTCTTTGCTGGTATAAAGTGAATTTAATGTCCTTCTTGCCTATAAAACAAGCTTTTAAAAATCACAATTAAACTTGCAGTTAACTGTTTAACCGTTATATTGAGTATATAATTTAATGTCCTTTTTGCCGTGTAACCGTGTAAACCGTTAAATAACACACTACCATTTAATGCCGTTAAACATTTTTCAAAAGCTTGCTATAAGACAATGTATAGGGTACTGGGGCTGTCACCCCAAAAAGGAAGAGACAATGCTATTACTAGAAGTTGTATCACTACCCTTTTCATATGCAAGGAAAAAGAATGATATGACAAGTTTCTGGGGAAGCTAGAACTGTTGAGCATAACAATTCTCAAGGGGCATGTTTGTTGAAGTATTGGAATAAAAAAGAAGTGAAATTTGGAATACGCTTCAATTCCGCAGTATACCGGTTGTTCGGTTGAAGGTGGAAAAGTATCGGGTAGAGAGCCAATTTCATCTCTTGAAAAAGATCAATTCCACTATTCCATCACCCCCACAGAATAGAGAATTGGCTCATAGTGGAATAGAGGGACTGACTTGTAAAAAGCAGGGGTCTGACTGCAAAAGTTCAAACTCAATTCCACCTTTTCAATTTCCACTCAACTTCATTCTTGTTCGGCTGGAATAGAAGCTCTATTCCAATCAATTCCCCTTTTCCTCCCCAACCGAACAAGAGGTTTGACTAAAAATATTGTCTAAATTCAACCATCGTTGCACAAAATCAAAATAATGTTCTCCAGGAATTCTGAAATAAACCACCTTCCAAAATGGTAAAATTTTCTTGACTCGTACAAAACTCTTTTCAGAAACGAACCTCCAGAATCGTGAAATTCACAACCCCTTTTTCAATTGTATCTGACAGAAGCTTGTTTTGTATTAAAAAATAAGGGGAAAATTGATAAAAAAATAATTTGTCAAAAAATTATGTTAAGACAAAAGATTACACTTATATAATATAATACAAGCATTACAATCAGAACAGATTTTTCAGTAATGCAAAAAAAGAAAAAGAAAAAAAAAGCCGCTCCGGAGTTCAACTTACTTATCCCACAAGGAAACCATACAGAAACTGCATGCATTTATATACTGGGAACATTATCTCTAGTGTATCATAGTCAATCACCTTGGCACAGATGACATAAAATGAGAGAATCGGCACAAATTTTCAGAATCGGGCCGATTCAACCGATTTTCGACGAAAAAATCACCCAGCACGCAACTCGGCACCGCTCAATTCCGGTCTGACTCGGCCGATTTTCGGAGCCATGATTTTAGGTTTAAACTGCAATTTCCTCTCCTTTGTGTCAAACTATTCTCTACCTCAACGTTCTCTCCAACTTCCCTCTAGTCTGACTATCTCTCTTTCCCTCCATGTCCCTCCATCTGTCTTTTGCTTCTCTCTCTCTCTCTCTCATCTCATGGATCCCACCATCTTTCACTACTGTGATCCTTAGAAAAAAGAATGTCAACCAAAATTTAAAGGTTTCCCTAGTCCGCAACACGAATAACTATGGAGGCTCTAACATTAGAGCTCAGTTTAAAAAGGGCCATTTTGTGGTGCAAAGGGATTTCTGTAAACCGGTTTGGAGGGCGTCAAAAATTTAAGTTTAGAAAGGAGCTGCATTTAAGAAAAGTTCCTCAAGTAGAGAGTTAAATTCATACTTCGACACTAAGGCATCACTTAGATCTGAAATCCTTATCTATTTCGATCGGACTATGATTCAGAAACAAACAGAAGTATATAATATAAAAGAAAGGACTAATTTAACTGGGATCCTTGCACGCAAAAAATCAACTATATCACAGCTTACGAAAAAAACTAAAAAAAATACCAGGCATTTTCTTACAAGAGAAAGGGAACTTCACATAGAAGTTAGAACCCTGGAAAAAAAAAAGATCCTGGGTACCTTTCATTCCTAATTTACTTACAAGGAAAAAAGAAAAAGAAACAAATAGAAGCCAGAGCCCAAGTTGACAAACAAAAACAAAAACAAGAATCCGGACCAGCATGGGGCCCTGAATGGTTAGGAAATTACCCTTTATAACATTTTTATAAAACAAAAATCATTTGGTGTAAAATTAGAAGTATGGTCAGCAATCAATTTGGAATGCTCATTTTTCTGTTTCAAGACATTACCATTTCCTGGGACAGAATACCAGTACAAACATATAATGCAGGCCCTCTGTACCACACACTGGTAACCCTGGCTGAAAATACTACCTCTTGCTCGCTGTTCATTTCTAGATGAAAATGCAAGTTTAAAGCAGCAAGAGTGTACATAATATCTCGTGTTTTGAAGTCTACATGCTGAATTTTCGTAACAAATCTCAACTTGGGTTCGTTCTTTTTGTTATTCCAGACAATTTTTAATTACTTTTTTTGTCAAAGAACAAATAATAACATATCATAGTATTAGAACAAAGGAACCTACCTGGCTGATTTCTGTAATGGTTCTGCCACCACGGCCCACAACAGCACCAATATGCTCGTCAGCGACACCAATCGTCTTTGAATCATTCCCTTCCTGGTTCGATGAAACAGATGACCTTGTCATATTTCCCTGAAAATTAGATTTTACACTTAAAACTTTTTAGCATAAAAGTGTATTATTAGTGGAAGATGCAGTCTCAGCTACTTTTCAGTGAAATTGGGACGACGAGGGCATGTCAGGTCATTTAGAGCATAAGCAAGGATGAATGAGGCTATGGTAATATGCATATTACACAATGGCCCGTGCTATGGACTCATATCTCTGTTTCACAGAAACCGTTCAACACGATCTTCATATGAAATGTACTTGCCGACCAAATTTTATATTTTTTAGAATTTTTTAGATAGGTAAAAACTGACTTGATTTGAAAATTCTGCACCATTCAAAAGCAGCGATTTTCTACCTATCTAAAAAAATAAAATTTGGTCTACAAGTACATTTTGATATGACGATTATGTTTAAAGGCTAGGATCGACTGATTGAACTTTAAAAATAAGGATATGGATCCATAGCACAGGTCGATCCATAATATGCAAATTACCATAGCCTCACTCAGCAAGGATATATATATGGAAAAGTTAAATGATAGTTACAGGTATTAGGAAAAAGCTAACATACAATAGTTATTACGTAAAGCCAATAAGAGCTACAAATTTTCAAGAGAGAAGAAATGATAAAATGAGTATGAAGAAATACAAGAGAGAAAATGATAAAATGAGTATGAAGAAAGAAATAAATTTTTCTGACCTTGTTAGAAGGATACCTTCCTCCAGGCCCACTATTATTTCCGTAGTTCGGGGAATTATATGGTGAAGACGGCATCATGTATCCCACAGGTGGTCCGTAACCTGACAAGGATTCGCCCATATTAATATGTAAGATAATCCAACAAAAGAAAAGCTTGAAGTAGAAGCAAAATAAGAACTATGTTCCCTGATAGAAAGAAAGAACTCAATGCTGCAGGTGACAACAAAGAAAAACAAAAAATACCTGGGTAAGGAAATGGAGTGCTAAGGTTATGGGGGTAATGCACATCATCCATTAACTTGTTCAGAATAAGATCTATGGCATGCATCTGTCTATCAAAGGGGCCTGTTATGGTAACTAGCCTGTCATGTAGGCCCGCATAGTTGTTATCCTGAGGTGATATCTTAATTCCTGCATTCGAATCTTCTATGAACGCTCTGCATTGGGAGGGGGGGGGGATAATTAAACAGCACCATTAAGAATAAGCCAGTTCAGTAGAAGTATTAAACCAAAGCAGCATAAATTTGGACAGAGTATCTTAATTCAGACCCACATTTATTCGCCTCACAATTGACTTAACGACCAAATGTTACTAAACTTAAATGAGAACAAAAATTTGGAACGTAGTAACAACTGTTCCTGGACTTAAATAAAAAAAACAACTAATGGCAGCACATCCAAACACTACAAGGTTAATAGAGACTGACAGTAATGTTTGATATAAAAGGCGTTAAAGAACTTACTTTATAGTAGCACCTCCCTTGCCAATAATGCCTCCACATGAACTATTTGGAACCACCAGTCTGACCTTTGTCCTAGCCTCTGTGTCAGTACTCTCTTCAGCTGCCTGAATAGAATCAAAAGAGAGCTTCAGTAAAGAACAAGAAAGGTATGATGGAAGATTCTTTTTTTTTTCTTATGCAAAAGAAAGAGGAACACATATCAGTATCTGCAAAATGGACTATTTATCTAAAGCTTCTGTAGATGTAATATTGCTTTAAGGCCAATAATTAATCTAGCTTGCATAGGTCTATATATAAGAAATAAATAGTTCACTGGACAGCAACAGTTAAGCCAGTTTGCTTTAAGGCCAAAATCTAGTGTACTCAAATTTAAAATATCACAGATATGGAAGGACAATGATAGTTCATTGAAACATTATCGCAACACAAGATAATGACCAAAAAAATCAAAATATACTGATACATATTCTTTGAAATATTCCTGCTTTCCAAGCTGACTAAATAACATGAAATCAGGCCTCGACTGACAGGTAAGTACTGGTAGCAGCCAAAATATGTAATCTACCTCATCAATTAACTTCCGGAGAATTAGCTCAATAGCTTTCATTATGTCATCATAGAAGCCAGAGATGAGAATGATCCTGTCAGAGGTGCCAGGAAAGAACTCATGGCTGCGGGATAACTGTATGCGGGCCCCAGATTCAGACTGGAATTCATTAATTGTGGCCCCGCCTTTCCCGATTATGCAACCAGCTGCTGTGTTTGACACCAGAAGCCGCACCTGGGTAGGCTTCTCCTTATCCTCTGCAAGGGGTAAAATTGGAAACTTGCTTATATAAAATGTGGCAACAAATTTCAGCTTTTAGAAATGATAAATTCCAACCGTAACTTTTGAATTACGGTTATTAGCTTTTCACTTCTAAGAAACATTATTTATAACATCCAAAAAAGGGATTCATAAATTACATTTAATTAATTCAAGGTGGTATCATTCAGATAATATAGGATTCACTCGCCCTTTCAAAAACAGACCATAATTTACAATGAATTTAATCACAAAATCCTAAACCCTAATTGAGAATAATTCAACTACTAGGGTTTTATTTCAATAATTGACAGGTTTAAACCAACCCGTATATTTTTCAACTGTTATTTTTTTATTCATACCATGATCCAAATTGGAATTGGAAGATCATAAGCTATTATAGTTTAACAAATCAGTTGAATCCCAGAAAATTTGTCAACAAATAGAAAAAAAACATTTCCACATAAACCTGGCAGTATTCCCAACATGTAAGAAGATAATCTATAATTTCCTAGTTAAACCTCATATTGCTAATATACACACACAATTATGTTCTCTCTAAAATCTTATCTTCTCATATCTCTTATCCGTAGTCTCTCTCACTGTATATAAAATATATGAAACATCTAGGGTTACATTAAAGGTTTTCAAAATAATTTTCTTACATCCCATCAACACTAATGTTTCTTTTCTAAACAACAGCAAAGGGGGAAAAAAACTAATAACAGATCTCATCTCCAAACTATAAACCTAGTCAATCTGTAGATACACAATACAAAGCGACGCCATAAGCACGTCCAATAGTACCTTCTTCAGGTGATCTAGGTTGGTCGGATCTGCGGGCGGCGTTCTCCGGCGAGGAGGTGTACGGCGACCCCGGGTTCTCCATGGAAACGGAAACGGAGCTTGGGAGGAAATGGATACGGAAAGGAAATGTGAAATGGGGGTGGAGGGAGGAGGGAGGAGGCGAAGGGGGGAGGAGAGGTTTTTGTTTGGTGTTTTCGGTTCTCCTACAACATTAGCTCTTTTGTTTGTTTGTGTTGTTTCGTGGTCGTCTATAAGAAGGAAGCAAGGTAAGGAAGAGCGGCGCTCGCAAACCTCTCCAGTCCCATCTATAGTTGTTACATTTTACATCTATACATGATTATAAAATACTGGAGAGGATCTGTATGGGAGACTTGGAAGCGTTTTTTTTTTTTTTTTATTTAAAGACTTGGAGGCGTTGCGCTCGCTCGGCTGGAGTCCGCATCGTCTGCATTAACTCAAAAGGTATCTTTTTAGTTAACGCATCTCGACCGTCTTTTAAACGGAGCCAATTCTGTCACAGTCTAATTCAGGCTCTTTAATATTAGTATAGATTAGTCTGTACGAATTTTAAAGCGAATCGGACAGTCCAAATACATTAACCCAAAAGATTCTTTTTTGAGTTAATGCAGAGGATACGAATTCGCTCGGCTGCGTGTCTAGTTTATCTTAACAACAGAGAATCTTTGCGAAGGACACCGTCATCTCATCAGAAAGAAGAATTAGAAGAGGGAGAAACTCTATTATTTCTATTTAAGTGCAATTGGAGAGATAAAGGATTGAATAGAGGATTTCAGGAGGTGAATTCTAGAGAAATGGGACATAGTGATTGGGCTACTAGATTTCTTCTTACTATGAGGCCTCAGCCTTTTCCAATCAAATTGTTTACCTGCTAGGCGCTATGAAATGGTTACTTGCCGCTTGATATAGAATGAGCTCGGTCCGTTTAGGGCCCATCAGGCCCGTATTGTAGAGAAAGGGAAGAAAGTAGTTTGTGTCAAATGAAACGCTTTTAACCGTTTACCCAGGAAATAAATCGGCTGTTATTCCATTGGAATAGCAAGATCATGTTACTGCATGAAATTACTCTCAGATGCGCCCTCATATCTTTTGTAGGCTCTCTCTTAATTTTCTTAATCACATTCTTCCACAATAAGGGTAGAGATCCAAACAAATTGCTTGCTTCGCCATGCTATACCGACTACCAAACAGCAGTTATTCTCAATCTATATGGTAACCAAGTTATACTTTTTTTTTTTGAAAAAAAAAGCTGTAGCCCATTGTATTTTCCGGTAACCATTACAAGGTATAAAAATAACCAAGTTATACTTTTCTTAATCTAATATTTATTTAATTCAAATTTTCTCCGTTATGATTCTCATATCTATTTCTTCCGTTAATTTTACACGTGATGTGATATGAGCTTCAATTTTGTTTTGGATGTGCAATTAAACACATAATGGTTCTCTTGCTTTACTGATCAATTAGTTACCAGTATGGTTGCTCTACCCATCATTCTGATCTAACTTTTCTTTTATTTAATTTGATACACTTTTCTCTATTAATTTGTCTTAAAAATTAACACTATACTTTTTATTAAAAATGTAGTCTGAGGCTCTAAGCACGAACCTTTTTGGCTTGGTTGCACAAAAATAATCGTACCGTGTGATCAAGAGAATCATTCACAAAGCTCAAGTGCAGCAGAGTCTATCCATCACAAATTTGTTCATTTCAACCAACATCGTTAATTACTTGAAGATAGCAAAATTAGGGTCAAGTGGGGTTGTTTGACTTCTCTCCTTGTTACTGCACATAGATGAACACAAGTTTTTTTAATTTTACACTTCACATTTCCACAATATGAATATGAAATCTTCTCTTTTTTTTCCATCGACCACACACACATATAGAGAGATTAAAGCTAGCGTGCACTATGCTCACCAAACTTTTTTGATGAGCATAACTTCAAAAATCTGTTGGATTGGCTTCAAGTGACAAATTTAAACTGTTGAAACCGATCTACTTCACAAGTGATACGTGTACATGCAAAATTTTTAAAATTTTAAATTCATTTAGTACAAAGTCAAACTGTAAAAAAATGAAGGTTTATGATTGTTGGACCTAAAAAATGGGAAATGGAAGAATAAGTAATTAAAATTAGGAGAAATAAAAAAGATAATGGGAATGAAATGGATAAATTGAAAGCATGATAAAAAGGGGTTGAAAGCAAATCAGAAACTTCTGAAAAATGGAGCGAATGGAGACGTCCATTGAAATATGGAAATGGAGAGGATTAAATGAATTCATTTGATCACGGAATTAAGAATGCTGCTCACGGAATTGATTTAAAGTGAAGAAAAAAAAATAATAATTGATCGGCTTGAGTTGAAATGAATAAGAAGAATAGAAAATGAGTTAATAAACCTAAGTCTAATTGAAAGAGAAATTAGACTGGACCGAAGAAAAAAAAGAAGGAAATTGTAACTCGGCCGAACCTGAGACATGAACAAAATTGCGAAATGAAGAAATCAAAGGGAGCAACTTCAATTGAAACTGGGCCTCGTTGAAATCAAAGGGGTGCAGCTGGGCCGAAGAAGATCAGAAACAAAAAAAAACAAAAAAAAGAGAGAACAAGAGGCGCTAATATTTTGGGCCACCACAAGTCAGAGGCGTATTCTCCTCTTATAACCCGGATCCATATCCTCGACGGTACCGTAAAAGATTCCCTATTACAATTAGCTATTTACGGTTTGAGATTAACTCTCAGCCGGTTTGGGATTCGGGCTGACTGAGGGGGCAGTATTATTTGGCTTTGAGATTCGTGCCAAGTTAAAAAGAACGGTCCAGATCAAGTAATTGTAAAAGATTCCCTATTACGGTACTGCACTGGATGTGAATTCCTTATAACCCAGCGTTTCCCCTACTCCGTGACCTAGGCTCATGAAGACTGCAGTTGGTGAAATAGTGAAACTAAGATAAATCAGTGATCCTCATTTTTCAACACAAAGTAAGGTAGAGACAACTGAAATGTAGTGCCTTAGAGCCCCTGATCATGTACATAGATTTATGCTTCAATAAAATCGATTTGCTTCTTGTGAAAAGTTTGCTTTTTGCTTATTTAATTTCTCTTCTAATTTTTCTTTTCTTTTCCTCTGCCTCATGCTCAGTTGAGTTTTACTCCTCTTGTTGAATCACAATGATTCTAGCACTTAATTGGCTCTGAATGAGTTTGTGAATTTTCATAGCTGATTTGCCTTCTCTTATTTTTCTTTTTACAAAATAGTGGAATAAAATGCCTTATAATGGCAGTGAGGATGGTCTAGTAAAATCAACTTTTAATGGATAGATTGCATAAAGTGGACATCCAATGATCAAATATATGTGGATATTGCTATAAAAATATGTTTACTGTTTACTTACAAAATAAAGAAAACTATGGTTCTTCTATAAATAAATTTTGATAGTTTTGTGGAATTTATACCCTTTCTGTTTACTGTTTACTTTAGCAAATTTTCTCCTTTCTGCCTCTTCTATAAATAAATAATTAAATTTTGATAGTTTTGTTGAATTTATATCCCTTTTGTTGCTAGATAAAGTCTTTTTACAAATGAAAATGTATATCTCATATAAAAAATATATATATAAAAAACTCATTTAATTCTTCCTAACAGTGATTAAATAGAAAAGATGTTGGGGATGAGCCTTATGGTCTCCCCCTCTATCTAATCTACTTAAAAACTGTCACACCCCCGGACAACCCGCCGCGCATTTAAACGCAAGGCGTTAAGCACATCACATACATTATCAATAATACAACCAACAAGCCACTATATTAAACAAAAAAGGAGTCCACAATCAAATAGAAAAGGAAAAATATGTCAGACATGGCTAGTCAAACAGTTACCGCCATGTCTACACAATATATAGTTCATACAAATGTAAATTTAAAACAAATAGTGGCTACTATAAGAACTTCCGCTAATTCCTCACTCGCGGCCTTCCTCCATGTCTTCTTCTCCATTTCCTGGAACTCACATAAAAGGTGGTACGGTGAGAGATCGAACTATCTCTCAGTGCGGGATTTAGTTCCAGCCCGGTGTTTTTACAAATCAATGCATTTGATATCCCAAATAATAATAAAGTAAAGATTTCAAAATTTTCCCCAAATTTTCCTATCAATTCAGATATGCAATCATTTCAAAACTATTTTCAATCTCAAACTCGCTTCCTTTCTTTAAAAACTTTCACAATCTGGACCGCCACGCACGGACGATCCAGCCTTTCCTATTCAATCACATTTAAAGTTTTGAAATTCCACACTCTGGAAATCCATGCCCGTACATAGAAATCCGGCGAATCGCCACGCAAGGACGACCCGTTCAATCACACTCTAGATGGGCCATTGCGGGGACCCATCCGGCGAACCGCCGCGAATTTGGCGACCCGTTCTGTTCTGTTCTGTTCTGTTCTGTTCACATTTCACACTCTGGGGGTCTGTCACACACGGACAGCCTGATTTTCAAAACACATGCAGGGCCGCCTCACACGGACGGCCCTAATTTAAAAACAATTCAAATCATTTACTTTCCCCATCCCCAATTCACATTCACAATTCCTGTCAATTCAATTCTATGCACTAAGAACTCCTACCATGCAATTCTAAAACAAAATCAAACGAATGTTCGACATCCACAACATGCAGTTTATCTACCAGATTTGAAAAAGGATTTCTTACCTCAATCCACGCATTTGTATATTATTTGTAAAACAAGACCAGGAACCCGCACCTGATATCTGAGTGAATTCTTGATTGTTCCTTACGTCACTTAAATCTTTAAGTGTCGCACCTAATAAATGCACATGCCTCTAATTAGAAATGTTTATATTCTCTTGTTCTCATTTCCTAAACTTCGTTTAAAATATAATTAGGTTATTTATAAAGTAAATTTGAAATCCCATAATATAAATTTATCATAAACGAAATCATTTTATAATTAGTTTTCACAAACTTGAGACCCAACATCTAAGACATGTGTGTAGAAACAAATTTCAGAATATATTTTCTTTACAAATTAATTGTCAAGACTTGAGTTTAGACAAATACATGATTAGAGTTATAAAATACAAAATTAACTATAATAGTATACATAGTAATCGGATTTTTAATATTAACTAAAGAAAATACTTTATTAATGAGAAAAACTTCTAGATTTATATACTTAAATATAATTACAGAATGTTTACTAATAACTTTTAAATTTTTATATTATAATACAACTATAAAGAAAATCTAACCAAAAATCTAAGTTTTCATATTTTAATTAAAGAACGAAATTGATTCTTAAGATCTAATTGTCACCTCCTAATCTATTCAACTTATGTAAACAAAATAACAGAAATTTTGAAGTACCTTAATGAAGAATTTTCAAAACAAAAGAGGAGGATTTCGGGGACTTCGTTGGTGGCTTCAAAGAAATGAGAAGAGAGAGTGTGGTCTGGCAATGATTGAAAGATATCTTTGATTTTAGCATTGTTCCATTGTTTAATTTATTTTAAATTAAACTATAGAGAGGTGGAATGGTTTTGAGACAAAACAGAGGAGGCGGCAGGAAAATTAAAAGGAGGGTAATTTAGGGTTCGGGTTTTAAAAGAAAATAAAAGGGAAAGCGTGGGGGTGCGTACAGGGGACGTAATTTGGGGAGCATGGGGACGCGTCTCATTAATTTTTCTTCATAATTTATAATTATAGTAACTATAGAAAATTGATTGGACAAATCCAAGCTTTAGGAATCAAATAGAAATGGTAATTTTATTATATGTTACCAAAATAACAAACAAACATATAAATTTTATTATATTATGAAATATCTTGTAAGTATAAATAATAATTACTCAATTTGCAAGGCGTTACATTCTCACCCCCTAAAAAAATAATTTTGTCCTCAAAATTCAAGTATTAAATTGTATTTATTTTTATTAACTATGACTAAATGCTACATTCCTTCCCTCTTCAAAAATGAATTTTGTCCTCAAAATTCAAATATAAAATAATAAATATTTTCACTACGCTTCCACTGCGCCACTCTAATTAAACTCCTGCTGGTGGAATTCTGGTGTTGTTACTCATTTTAATGTCCTTGGCCTCATGGTTCTTCGATCCGTGCCTTCACTCGGAATTATGTTGCTTTGAAGAGGCTTGTATGGGCATTCTCTAGCAAAATGTCCTGATTTGAGACATATGTGACACAAGCCATTGGCGTAGCTGCATTGCTTTTTCAAGTGCGGTTTATGGCAATGGTTGCACCAAGGTTTCTCGTTGGGGCGGAAGTTGGTCCTCGAGTCCGTGTTAATATCCCAAATTGGAGTTGCCCTTAGAGTATCCTCCATCCTTGGTCTAATATTTCTAACACCGCTTAGTTGACTGAAGTGTGTCTCATAGGAATCTGCTGTAGTAGCTCGTAGCATAAGTTCAGGCAACTTGTCTATTCCTGGTATGTCAATTAGTTGAGCGAGGCGAGGGTTTAACCCCTCGAGGTATTGTTGTCTTAGCCGAAATTCATCCTTGATAATGTCTGGCGCATACCTCATTAAGTTGAGAAACTTGGAATTGTACTCAGTAACCAAACTACTTCCTTGCCTAAGGTTAGTGAATCGTTGTCTAAGTACTTCTCGTGACATCACGTCCATGTACCTCCTTTCGAATTCGTTTTCAAATTCGATCCAACTTGTGGGTTCTGTGGTCTCGTCCACCCTTCGCCTCACCTCTTTCCACCAAAACCGTGCATGGCCGTCGAGCAGTTGTGCGACCAATTCTACCCTGTATTCATCTGGTGCCCTTAGGATTTGAAGCTTGTCCTTGACGTTGGCCAGCCAGTCTTCTGCAGCTAAGAAATCGCTTGTGCCGTCAAATGTTGGTGGGTGTAGTGAAGTGAACGAGCGGTACACCTCAAAAAAAGGATCCACTTCGCGAGGCCTCCTTTGCTCGGTCTTCACGACAACTCTAGCTACTCTTTCCAGGCCTTGTAGAAGTGCCTCTACATGGTTTGGCTCGTTTTGTGATTCTATAGTAGGCGGAACTAGGTGGCCATCATTAGCAGGTCGGATTCCGTTGGTAGGTCGTCCTTTTGCCATTACTATTGGTCATAAAAAATAAAACTACCCTTTTATATGGAGATATATTGATTAGGAAAATGATTTAATTCATTGTAAAAAAAAATCTTTATTATACCAATAACTTGTGTACATAGTGGTACATAGTGGTTAGCTGACAATTTTCGAAGAAATACTGCAATTAGAGTTGAGACTTGAGACGGTTGTCTGTTGGGCCAGTTGTCTGTTGGGCCAATTGTGGTACCGCAATAGTTCCTACTGAGACATACTGTAAATTTATTGTAGTTACACTATGATTCTAAAGACATAATTTTTATTTTCTAGAAAATTTGAACTACCAATGTCTGAAATTCTATTTGTTCGGTAATAAACTTGATATGTTTTATTCCCTCCCTTTGATGATCAAGTAATTGATCAGGAATTATGCATTTATTGTGCCTCACGAAGAAAGATGAGAATAAATATATATATTATACTAATTAATTAATAGCTATGACGGAAATTATTTATTTCTCTTATTATATTCGGGGACCAAAGAGGAAAGTATCTTGGCCAGGATTAAAAAAATTAATTAAATTCCTTATAGGATTGATAAATTATACTCTAAGTTGTACACCTCAATTATAACGTTCTCCATTCAATTGTAACAAAATTAAATCTGAAAATTTGACCGAAATAGTCAAGTTTCTTTATTTTAATATTAGTAAACTAATGTTCGTGTTACCATATCATTAAAACGATATTTAGTGGACTACGTACTAAGAAATTTCGACACATCAAATTCGGAATTTCCAAACTTTAATTTATTATCAAATCCGGAATTACGATTTTTGGGTACGTATTAAATTAAAATATAATTTCGGATAGATATTCTTATGCTTGACATTCTAAAGATAAGACCTTAACACGTATTTCTGATTAACTGCATTATCTGAATTCTTAAACGAAATGGCCTACTTAAAGTCTTATTAAAATGTATTATCTAAAATCTAAAGAAAGGCCTCAACGCGCACTCACTTAGCGGATATTTATTGATATTGTATGTGCTGGCTCTGATACCAACTAAGTTGTCACACCCCCGGACAACCCGCCGCGCATTTAAACGCAAGGCGTTAAGCACATCACATACATTATCAATAATACAACCAACAAGCCACTATATTAAACAAAAAAGGAGTCCACAATCAAATAGAAAAGGAAAAATATGTCAGACATGGCTAGTCAAACAGTTACCGCCATGTCTACACAATATATAGTTCATACAAATGTAAATTTAAAACAAATAGTGGCTACTATAAGAACTTCCGCTAATTCCTCACTCGCGGCCTTCCTCCATGTCTTCTTCTCCATTTCCTGGAACTCACATAAAAGGTGGTACGGTGAGAGATCGAACTATCTCTCAGTGCGGGATTTAGTTCCAGCCCGGTGTTTTTACAAATCAATGCATTTGATATCCCAAATAATAATAAAGTAAAGATTTCAAAATTTTCCCCAAATTTTCCTATCAATTCAGATATGCAATCATTTCAAAACTATTTTCAATCTCAAACTCGCTTCCTTTCTTTAAAAACTTTCACAATCTGGACCGCCACGCACGGACGATCCAGCCTTTCCTATTCAATCACATTTAAAGTTTTGAAATTCCACACTCTGGAAATCCATGCCCGTACATAGAAATCCGGCGAATCGCCACGCAAGGACGACCCGTTCAATCACACTCTAGATGGGCCATTGCGGGGACCCATCCGGCGAACCGCCGCGAATTTGGCGACCCGTTCTGTTCTGTTCTGTTCTGTTCTGTTCACATTTCACACTCTGGGGGTCTGTCACACACGGACAGCCTGATTTTCAAAACACATGCAGGGCCGCCTCACACGGACGGCCCTAATTTAAAAACAATTCAAATCATTTACTTTCCCCATCCCCAATTCACATTCACAATTCCTGTCAATTCAATTCTATGCACTAAGAACTCCTACCATGCAATTCTAAAACAAAATCAAACGAATGTTCGACATCCACAACATGCAGTTTATCTACCAGATTTGAAAAAGGATTTCTTACCTCAATCCACGCATTTGTATATTATTTGTAAAACAAGACCAGGAACCCGCACCTGATATCTGAGTGAATTCTTGATTGTTCCTTACGTCACTTAAATCTTTAAGTGTCGCACCTAATAAATGCACATGCCTCTAATTAGAAATGTTTATATTCTCTTGTTCTCATTTCCTAAACTTCGTTTAAAATATAATTAGGTTATTTATAAAGTAAATTTGAAATCCCATAATATAAATTTATCATAAACGAAATCATTTTATAATTAGTTTTCACAAACTTGAGACCCAACATCTAAGACATGTGTGTAGAAACAAATTTCAGAATATATTTTCTTTACAAATTAATTGTCAAGACTTGAGTTTAGACAAATACATGATTAGAGTTATAAAATACAAAATTAACTATAATAGTATACATAGTAATCGGATTTTTAATATTAACTAAAGAAAATACTTTATTAATGAGAAAAACTTCTAGATTTATATACTTAAATATAATTACAGAATGTTTACTAATAACTTTTAAATTTTTATATTATAATACAACTATAAAGAAAATCTAACCAAAAATCTAAGTTTTCATATTTTAATTAAAGAACGAAATTGATTCTTAAGATCTAATTGTCACCTCCTAATCTATTCAACTTATGTAAACAAAATAACAGAAATTTTGAAGTACCTTAATGAAGAATTTTCAAAACAAAAGAGGAGGATTTCGGGGACTTCGTTGGTGGCTTCAAAGAAATGAGAAGAGAGAGTGTGGTCTGGCAATGATTGAAAGATATCTTTGATTTTAGCATTGTTCCATTGTTTAATTTATTTTAAATTAAACTATAGAGAGGTGGAATGGTTTTGAGACAAAACAGAGGAGGCGGCAGGAAAATTAAAAGGAGGGTAATTTAGGGTTCGGGTTTTAAAAGAAAATAAAAGGGAAAGCGTGGGGGTGCGTACAGGGGACGTAATTTGGGGAGCATGGGGACGCGTCTCATTAATTTTTCTTCATAATTTATAATTATAGTAACTATAGAAAATTGATTGGACAAATCCAAGCTTTAGGAATCAAATAGAAATGGTAATTTTATTATATGTTACCAAAATAACAAACAAACATATAAATTTTATTATATTATGAAATATCTTGTAAGTATAAATAATAATTACTCAATTTGCAAGGCGTTACATTCTCACCCCCTAAAAAAATAATTTTGTCCTCAAAATTCAAGTATTAAATTGTATTTATTTTTATTAACTATGACTAAATGCTACATTCCTTCCCTCTTCAAAAATGAATTTTGTCCTCAAAATTCAAATATAAAATAATAAATATTTTCACTACGCTTCCACTGCGCCACTCTAATTAAACTCCTGCTGGTGGAATTCTGGTGTTGTTACTCATTTTAATGTCCTTGGCCTCATGGTTCTTCGATCCGTGCCTTCACTCGGAATTATGTTGCTTTGAAGAGGCTTGTATGGGCATTCTCTAGCAAAATGTCCTGATTTGAGACATATGTGACACAAGCCATTGGCGTAGCTGCATTGCTTTTTCAAGTGCGGTTTATGGCAATGGTTGCACCAAGGTTTCTCGTTGGGGCGGAAGTTGGTCCTCGAGTCCGTGTTAATATCCCAAATTGGAGTTGCCCTTAGAGTATCCTCCATCCTTGGTCTAATATTTCTAACACCGCTTAGTTGACTGAAGTGTGTCTCATAGGAATCTGCTGTAGTAGC
Source organism: Carex myosuroides (assembly GCA_028015225.1). Taxonomy (NCBI): domain Eukaryota; kingdom Viridiplantae; phylum Streptophyta; class Magnoliopsida; order Poales; family Cyperaceae; genus Carex; species Carex myosuroides. The sequence continues at coordinate 7,462,231 of CM051471.1, forward strand.
TCGTAGCATAAGTTCAGGCAACTTGTCTATTCCTGGTATGTCAATTAGTTGAGCGAGGCGAGGGTTTAACCCCTCGAGGTATTGTTGTCTTAGCCGAAATTCATCCTTGATAATGTCTGGCGCATACCTCATTAAGTTGAGAAACTTGGAATTGTACTCAGTAACCAAACTACTTCCTTGCCTAAGGTTAGTGAATCGTTGTCTAAGTACTTCTCGTGACATCACGTCCATGTACCTCCTTTCGAATTCGTTTTCAAATTCGATCCAACTTGTGGGTTCTGTGGTCTCGTCCACCCTTCGCCTCACCTCTTTCCACCAAAACCGTGCATGGCCGTCGAGCAGTTGTGCGACCAATTCTACCCTGTATTCATCTGGTGCCCTTAGGATTTGAAGCTTGTCCTTGACGTTGGCCAGCCAGTCTTCTGCAGCTAAGAAATCGCTTGTGCCGTCAAATGTTGGTGGGTGTAGTGAAGTGAACGAGCGGTACACCTCAAAAAAAGGATCCACTTCGCGAGGCCTCCTTTGCTCGGTCTTCACGACAACTCTAGCTACTCTTTCCAGGCCTTGTAGAAGTGCCTCTACATGGTTTGGCTCGTTTTGTGATTCTATAGTAGGCGGAACTAGGTGGCCATCATTAGCAGGTCGGATTCCGTTGGTAGGTCGTCCTTTTGCCATTACTATTGGTCATAAAAAATAAAACTACCCTTTTATATGGAGATATATTGATTAGGAAAATGATTTAATTCATTGTAAAAAAAAATCTTTATTATACCAATAACTTGTGTACATAGTGGTACATAGTGGTTAGCTGACAATTTTCGAAGAAATACTGCAATTAGAGTTGAGACTTGAGACGGTTGTCTGTTGGGCCAGTTGTCTGTTGGGCCAATTGTGGTACCGCAATAGTTCCTACTGAGACATACTGTAAATTTATTGTAGTTACACTATGATTCTAAAGACATAATTTTTATTTTCTAGAAAATTTGAACTACCAATGTCTGAAATTCTATTTGTTCGGTAATAAACTTGATATGTTTTATTCCCTCCCTTTGATGATCAAGTAATTGATCAGGAATTATGCATTTATTGTGCCTCACGAAGAAAGATGAGAATAAATATATATATTATACTAATTAATTAATAGCTATGACGGAAATTATTTATTTCTCTTATTATATTCGGGGACCAAAGAGGAAAGTATCTTGGCCAGGATTAAAAAAATTAATTAAATTCCTTATAGGATTGATAAATTATACTCTAAGTTGTACACCTCAATTATAACGTTCTCCATTCAATTGTAACAAAATTAAATCTGAAAATTTGACCGAAATAGTCAAGTTTCTTTATTTTAATATTAGTAAACTAATGTTCGTGTTACCATATCATTAAAACGATATTTAGTGGACTACGTACTAAGAAATTTCGACACATCAAATTCGGAATTTCCAAACTTTAATTTATTATCAAATCCGGAATTACGATTTTTGGGTACGTATTAAATTAAAATATAATTTCGGATAGATATTCTTATGCTTGACATTCTAAAGATAAGACCTTAACACGTATTTCTGATTAACTGCATTATCTGAATTCTTAAACGAAATGGCCTACTTAAAGTCTTATTAAAATGTATTATCTAAAATCTAAAGAAAGGCCTCAACGCGCACTCACTTAGCGGATATTTATTGATATTGTATGTGCTGGCTCTGATACCAACTAAGTTGTCACACCCCCGGACAACCCGCCGCGCATTTAAACGCAAGGCGTTAAGCACATCACATACATTATCAATAATACAACCAACAAGCCACTATATTAAACAAAAAAGGAGTCCACAATCAAATAGAAAAGGAAAAATATGTCAGACATGGCTAGTCAAACAGTTACCGCCATGTCTACACAATATATAGTTCATACAAATGTAAATTTAAAACAAATAGTGGCTACTATAAGAACTTCCGCTAATTCCTCACTCGCGGCCTTCCTCCATGTCTTCTTCTCCATTTCCTGGAACTCACATAAAAGGTGGTACGGTGAGAGATCGAACTATCTCTCAGTGCGGGATTTAGTTCCAGCCCGGTGTTTTTACAAATCAATGCATTTGATATCCCAAATAATAATAAAGTAAAGATTTCAAAATTTTCCCCAAATTTTCCTATCAATTCAGATATGCAATCATTTCAAAACTATTTTCAATCTCAAACTCGCTTCCTTTCTTTAAAAACTTTCACAATCTGGACCGCCACGCACGGACGATCCAGCCTTTCCTATTCAATCACATTTAAAGTTTTGAAATTCCACACTCTGGAAATCCATGCCCGTACATAGAAATCCGGCGAATCGCCACGCAAGGACGACCCGTTCAATCACACTCTAGATGGGCCATTGCGGGGACCCATCCGGCGAACCGCCGCGAATTTGGCGACCCGTTCTGTTCTGTTCTGTTCTGTTCTGTTCACATTTCACACTCTGGGGGTCTGTCACACACGGACAGCCTGATTTTCAAAACACATGCAGGGCCGCCTCACACGGACGGCCCTAATTTAAAAACAATTCAAATCATTTACTTTCCCCATCCCCAATTCACATTCACAATTCCTGTCAATTCAATTCTATGCACTAAGAACTCCTACCATGCAATTCTAAAACAAAATCAAACGAATGTTCGACATCCACAACATGCAGTTTATCTACCAGATTTGAAAAAGGATTTCTTACCTCAATCCACGCATTTGTATATTATTTGTAAAACAAGACCAGGAACCCGCACCTGATATCTGAGTGAATTCTTGATTGTTCCTTACGTCACTTAAATCTTTAAGTGTCGCACCTAATAAATGCACATGCCTCTAATTAGAAATGTTTATATTCTCTTGTTCTCATTTCCTAAACTTCGTTTAAAATATAATTAGGTTATTTATAAAGTAAATTTGAAATCCCATAATATAAATTTATCATAAACGAAATCATTTTATAATTAGTTTTCACAAACTTGAGACCCAACATCTAAGACATGTGTGTAGAAACAAATTTCAGAATATATTTTCTTTACAAATTAATTGTCAAGACTTGAGTTTAGACAAATACATGATTAGAGTTATAAAATACAAAATTAACTATAATAGTATACATAGTAATCGGATTTTTAATATTAACTAAAGAAAATACTTTATTAATGAGAAAAACTTCTAGATTTATATACTTAAATATAATTACAGAATGTTTACTAATAACTTTTAAATTTTTATATTATAATACAACTATAAAGAAAATCTAACCAAAAATCTAAGTTTTCATATTTTAATTAAAGAACGAAATTGATTCTTAAGATCTAATTGTCACCTCCTAATCTATTCAACTTATGTAAACAAAATAACAGAAATTTTGAAGTACCTTAATGAAGAATTTTCAAAACAAAAGAGGAGGATTTCGGGGACTTCGTTGGTGGCTTCAAAGAAATGAGAAGAGAGAGTGTGGTCTGGCAATGATTGAAAGATATCTTTGATTTTAGCATTGTTCCATTGTTTAATTTATTTTAAATTAAACTATAGAGAGGTGGAATGGTTTTGAGACAAAACAGAGGAGGCGGCAGGAAAATTAAAAGGAGGGTAATTTAGGGTTCGGGTTTTAAAAGAAAATAAAAGGGAAAGCGTGGGGGTGCGTACAGGGGACGTAATTTGGGGAGCATGGGGACGCGTCTCATTAATTTTTCTTCATAATTTATAATTATAGTAACTATAGAAAATTGATTGGACAAATCCAAGCTTTAGGAATCAAATAGAAATGGTAATTTTATTATATGTTACCAAAATAACAAACAAACATATAAATTTTATTATATTATGAAATATCTTGTAAGTATAAATAATAATTACTCAATTTGCAAGGCGTTACAAAAACTTTATAAAGAAGAGTTAAATGAGATAAAATGTGTAAGAGTAGGGTTAGTTTAGCAAAACACAACTAGCATTGGTAAGGTTGAGCCTTATGGTCTCCCTTACCAAATTATGAAATAAAAGGACCCATGTGATTGGTGAATGTTATGACATTTATTTGCTAAATATTTACAAGTTGAGGGCCTTCTTTACAAATTGTGAGAAATGAGGATGAAAAGGCAAAGATGCAACAAGTGCAAATGTGTGGTCTGTCACTTGCCAATTTCATCTTAGGATTTTCAATGATCAAGGTCCTTTAATAGAATAAAAGCTTTTAAAAAACGTAGAGGAACAGACCCACAGGGTCCCTCTTTTTTTTCTGCAAAATTTCTCTCGTCCTGTCTAGTAACTTACTTTTGATGAAAAATCTTAATAATTGATTCTTTATGAAGTTTGATTTCATCTTCTCTTGCTTGGCATATAAACAGCAACCTAAAAGACCCAAAATTATAATCTGATGCTAACCAGAAGTAATCAGTGTGGTGTTGATCCTAAAACAGTCCCTGAGACTTAATCAAAGCATTGTCTCAGGAGCTAACATAAGCCGAGTGCCATAAACACTATTCTGGTACATAAGGTGACCTAAAAGACCATCAACTGAAATCTAAACAGACTGACAACTCCAGTGACCAATTGAAAAAACCAAGAACACAGATGGACGGAGGACTAATACACAGCCTCGACCCAAATTTTACATTTTTACGATTTTTTTATCAATTGTTATGGATTTTTAAAGTTCATATTATAAAAACACAAAAATCAGCAAAAATTCTGCATTATTACCAGTCTGCCCCCTGCATGCAAACATGAAACATCTGTTTGGCATAGTTTCAAAACTCAAAAAATCCTGAAATCTGGTAGTCACTTAGAATAAGTGCTCATCTGCATTTCCATAAAAAGAAATAAAACTTTGGTGTAGTGGTTTGCTTATAATTACATTTTTAATCTTGCTTGTCAGAAAACAAAACAACCAAAACAGTGTTATTCACCTCTATAAATAAAAGGCAAATTCTTCTATGCACTAATACTATCGCCAGTACTGTTCATTTGTGGTTAATCCAACGGTTCATATTAATTTGCTAAGTTCATAAATTTTCACTCGATTTTTTATCGGAAGGGCAAAAATATAATTTTACGCAACCTCCTTTCTCTCCCGCGATCTCCTTTCTCCCCAGTTCAAAAACAAGATTCGATCTCAAAAGCAAAAAAAAGCAAAAAAAAAGCGGCGAGACCTAAGCGATTCTGCTTCTACCATTTCAAAAACAAGATCTTCCTATCTCCTACGCAGGCGATCTCTCTCACGATCTCTCACTACAAGAAATTGTCTCCCTCCCGATCGCAACCCGTGATCTCCTCTCCGCAGATCGCAACCCGTGATCTCCCTCCCGATCGCAACCCGTTATCTCACTACGCAGGCGATCTCTTCTCCCCCTGCCTCTCCTCTCCGCCTCTCCGTCGTCGCTAATTTCTCTTGCGCTGGTGCCAACCCGCGATTCTGCTGTCTCTCTCTCTAAGTCCGAGCACCGAGCAGAAACCCTCCCCCCGCTGTCTCTCTCTGTGAACCGAGCACCTACCGCTTTGGCGACCTAACCCTCTCTGGTACAACTTTGCATTCTTAATTTGTTTTTTTTCATTTTTTTCACCATTGCTACAGAGGCCATGCTGGCTCGAATTAAACGAACCCTGGGGAATATAGTGAAAGTTTCATCGAGCAGTTTAAGATATTTACGGGGAACTAGTGGATTTCTTCAATGCTGGGAGGTTTGATGAACATTAACCTAATTCACTAATTATTATTACTACTTTACTATCTCTATCTATATTGTCAGTTTGTTCTCGCTTGTAAAATCATCAAAACGGTCTTTTGTGTAATTGTATTTAGTATCCCTGAAAGCAACATGTTATGGTTGTATTTTTATGCACTTTGGGAGTGAAATACAAATCACATGCTTACACATCTGATTTATGTGAAATTTCTGGATGTACAACTTACAGCCTTGCCGAGCAGTTGGAATCAATCAAAGAATCTTTTGATGAGAAGAACCTAGAAGCTCTTGACTTATTCTTAGAGTGCAAAAAGGTATCTCCCTTCACCTTGCTTTTGTAATTTTTTTAATCACTAATTGCTAATTTATTAAACCTTTATATAGAGTCTTGACAAGAAGCAAGAATCTGAAGAATTTGCAACCACTGGCATTGACCTCTTAATGAAGACCTTAAAATCTCTGACTGCTCTAAGGTCGGCTATTGCAAAAGGCCTTGAAAGCGGCCTACGAAATGATGCTTCAGACACAGCCATTGCTATGCGACAAAAATGGCGCCTATGTGAAATCGGTCTGGAGGATTATTCTTTTGTTCTCTTGAGCCGGTTCATCAATTCAATTGAATCCTCTGGTGGCTCATCTTGGCTATCTCAAAGCATTGAGTCAGTAAATACTGGGCCATGGAATGACCCAATTGATGCGCTGATAGCTGGAATTAAGCAAGTAAGGCTATCAGGTTGGAGGCCCGATGAGTGTAGTGCAATATCTAGTGAACTTGATGCATGGAAAGACAAAGGCTTATCTGAAAAAGAAGGTACTTCAATAATTGAGTTGAGCTCCAATTTATGAAGGGTTTTCTTTTGCAAGTCTCAAATTTCTCTATTGTCATTTATGAATTTGATAGGAAGTGAAGATGGGAAGTACATTTGGGCACTGAGACTGAAGGCTACGCTTGACAGAGCTAGGAGATTGACAGAAGAGTACTCTGAAGCACTCCTTTCTATTTTCCCGGACAAAGTTCAGGTTGATAGTATTGCCTATTTTTCTTTTTCTTTTTTTTCAGTTGAGGCTGAATTAAGGCTCAATTATTGATTGAAAACTATAGCATGACTTGTGCAATCCTAAATTGCTTTCAGAACCTATATTACTATAAATTACTTGATGATCCTTTGACAAACATTCCCTATATTACAGTATAATAATCTTTCTTTCTTGTTCTGAACTTCAGATTCTAGGAAAAGCTTTTGGAGTTCCAGAGGAGAATGTCAGGACCTACACTGAAGCAGAGATTCGTGCAGGGTAACATATCGTTCTTCCTTCTAAATTTGGCTATGAGACATCAGCTTATGTAATGCATCTTAAGTTGCTTCGTGCTGCTTGTTAGTGTTATATTTCAGGTTTCAAAACTTTGCACCATGCTTTTAAAAGCTGTTCGAATTATATTGGGATCGTCGGGCTAGGATGTGCTTGTTCCAGGAGTAGCTCATGGTACTATTGTCGAGGTATTATTTGAAATCTAACTGCTAAGTAGGCATATGACATTAAGTTTTGAGATGCATATGTTATATCTTTTTTTTGAGAGAGAAAGATGCATATGTTATATTATTGAACTACTGTATTAGGTGGATAGTATAGTTCCTGGTTCGCTGCCTTCTGTAGAAGGCCCTGTGATTTTAGTGGTCAACAAGGCTGATGGAGATGAGGAGGTACAAACTAATCTCTTTTCCCTCTCCATCTTTCAACTTGTTTTCTTAATCAAAGTGTCTATTTGATATAAACAGAAACAAATTTTTGACAGGTTAAAGCTGCCGGTGAAAACATAGCTGGAGTCATCCTTCTACAAGAATTGCCTCACTTGTCACATCTTGGTGTCAGAGCCCGACAAGTCAGTTTTTGTTCCTTCATGTTTGTTAGTTTTGCTTACTGTTAAATTTGGAGGAAACTGAGAGATTGTTGCCATTGTGCAGGAAAAGGTGGTATTTGCGACATGTGAAGATGATGATAAAGTTGCTTTTGTCAGAAGTCTTAATGGGAAATATGCAAGGTTAAATCTTGAACTTAGTTCACTACTGACTTGAATTAATCTGACAACTGCATCCTGATTTCCTTTGTTGCCTTTTCAGACTGGAAGCAACAGCTAGCACTATTGATTTGTCCATTTCTTCAGGCTCCAGCAATGATGCATTGTCTCCAAAGTATGAAAATGCCTCTGAGGAGGCACCCGCAACGTCACCTAGGTTTAGTAAGGTACCTGCGTACCTCCTTTTTATTTTCTTTTTATTGTTTTGTTTGAGTTGTATTAGCTCTGAGTGTATATGATTTTTAATTTGCAACTTTTTAACAGAGAAGTAGCTTTTTTGATTCTGTAAGTGCCACATATAGTGTTCTTAAGCTCTCAGAAGCAACACTAGAATTGGCTGGTGCAAAAGCTGCCTCGTGTGGTCGCCTCGCTCTTCTTTCCTCTCTTTCGGAGAAAGGTACATATAGTTATTTGGAAATTTACACTCGAGCATTTCATATGTAAGGAACAGATATTTGCATTTATGGAGGTTGTGGACAATTAACGTGCAACCAGTAGAAAGTTATCTTGACTGGACCAATTTGCTTACTATTTTAGTGCATATGATCCTCTACCCGAACATATGAATCCTCTTTGATTTGAAGCTTAACCAAATCCTATGTGATAGTGGTTACTATGTGTAGGGACAAATTGTTAACATTGAACCGAACGAAGCATGGTTAACTTTGTTTAAAGGGGGGGTTTTAATTGAACATATTTCATTAAAATTTGGGTGTCAGTCACAACTGTGAGAAATTTTCAGTTATCTGCAATCAGTGCATTGCTGGGTGCTAATGTGCTGGTTTTGATATCCGAATCTAAGAAATATGCTTGTAGATAGTGGCTTATTATGAGTAGGACAAAATTGTCGACATTTAGCTAAACAAAAGCTCCCTGTAAGTTTAACTCCTTATATGCTTGCTTGTATTTGGCAGGGGAAAGACTACAATGTAGGGTTCGGGACGTGCTCGGCATATGTGAGAGCAGTTGAGTGTGCACGAGGTGCCAAATATTTTAACTATAGTGCTCAAGATATTCCAGGTCAGAATTTACTTGCATTATGCATCCAATTTACATGAAGTGAACTTATAGATGCATAAAAATTTTGTGCTATTAGGATTAGTAATTAGCGATATTGTTAGGAAAGTTAGTTACTGTAAGTACCACGGTGTTAGAACTTTGATTAGAAGAGTCTAATTATAGTTCACTAGGAATTAATCATGGCCTATGAATAGTCATGATCTGTGCTTGTACAAACTAATCACGAAATTAATAGAAATTCTTGCATTCTCTCTTCTCCCTTCTCTGTTCTCAACTTAATTTATTCAAACATCTTTTGACATCCAAAATTAGTGATTGACCAAACCCATATGATCCTTTCTGTATACAGTAAACAAAAACTTGGCAACAGTCCAAATAGACAAATACTGAATCTTTAGGAGAAACATGATAGGAGCACAAACGCATGCATCATGTTTGGACCATTTTCCTAATACTAACCCACACGCATCAGCCCAAAAAAGTAGTATAATAATAGATTTAAATTGTCTATTGATTCATCATCATGTCTGGACCATTTTCCTAATATCATCTTGGACATTGGTTAGTACATTTTTCTCCGAAAAAATTAGTTGGTGGACGAGTTGTTTTCGAAACAGATCAGCTTGTACCTGAATAAGTGTATGCAACAGAATTAGTATAGTGAAACCAAAAACTGAAGTAGAATATTATAAATGACATAACTACCTCCATAGCCGAGTTACTCTTATCATCGCCCTCCCATAATTCAATAAATTTTAAAGTAAATAGACCACAAGAGTGATTATCTTGTTGCTGTGGAGCCTCAATCAGTTTCACAGGCCAATCGGTAATATTTAGGTGCAAGTACTTGGTCCGTAGGGCTTTGTCGGTGTCGAGTGCAAGAGAGATCAAAAATTGGATACCATTGCGCTACAATTTTACAAGTAAATTAGTAATTGTAATAATGCACAATGTTGTACGAAACATATATATAGTTCCCAAACACTAACCAAATTGAGCGTCCACTCGGTATAGAGACTCAAATGCTTAGCTTTAGAATCCAAAATTTGAAACTGTTTTAATCCGAGATTAAGGACACCTACGTACCAATGCTGGTTATGAAGATTGATAGGGAAGAAGACCTACATAATAACATCCTCATTAAACGGGTTAATATTTCTTCCAACGTAGATAAGAAAAAAAATCATATAATTTACATCTACGTACCAAATCACTATTCAGAAGTTGACTTCCGGTTTGTGCCCACCTCTTTAAATCCCGTCCATTAGTACAATTTTTTAGTTCAGATTGAGCGTACACACAAGTGTTGCACGTATCCACTGCCATAACTTGGAGGAGGCAGTGCCGAGTAGGGTCCATAATGCTGATCCCACAATCAAGTACCTATTAAAATCGACGTGAGATTTAATGCTGGTCTCATAATGCATGAATTAAGAAAAAGGTTGACTTAAAAATGTACCTTATCATTAATCCATTTGAAAGGGCCTGTCTCGTTGGTAGGCCGGATAAGACAATTCATGTCGTCGCCTGTCAATGTAAGACGCCCAATCTCACAGTTCATTATGACAATTTCAGCCGTAGGATCTATATTTCTCACATACTGTACTGCTGTCATCTCATCCTTAGTTAATCCGATGTCATGTATATCTGAATAAAAATGACTGAAATAGTTATAGAAAAAACATGGCTGCAAATTGGTAGATTTAGATTACTATAGTTAATGCATAACAGAGTTAGTTGTATGACTACCAAATGTCAACTTCATACCATATTTTGGTTGAATGAATCCATATGTATGTCTCTCTTGTTCTCTCAGCCTACTTTCTTTTGTCTTCTTCGGTATAGGGTTCTCACTTTGATCTTCATAATCGTCATACACCATAATGACCTGTCTCTTTTTATTCTCTGTCATTTTCTCTGGAGTTTTGGTCGGCATCTGCCATATAGATTTATGCCTCATTTTCTGCATAAATTACATGATGTTGGCAAGACATGTGGTTGTTATAATCTGTTACCAAGATATGAGTCCTACTATGATAATTACGGTGTTACCTTGTTTGAAAGGGTTGATGTCCATAGTTCCTTACTAATTTGCTTCACCTCAAAGTCCTTACCAACATTATTGTGGTCCATCTTAGAATTTGAATTAATTATCTGAAATGAGATTAGTATTAGCTTTGGTTGAGGGAAAAAAAACAGTAACTAAACTTATGCAAAAAAAATACATATTGAAGATGTCTACTGTGTGCCAAAAAGTTCCAAAGAAGGCTCATAATTAAAAAAGAAATGGTAACTTGGACCTCATCAGGATATGCATTGTTATCTCCTGTAACTTCTGAAATTGTAAGCTCCTGAATTATATTTCCGTGAAACCGTCCATGTCGACGCTCATAGTCTTCCCTACATTTCATCTTTTCACGGGTCCATTTGGACATTAAGGGACGATTTTGGTCGAAATAGTTGTTGGCTGCAATTTCTTGTACATGCTCATAGTACCACAACTGCATTAAAGCACACATGACACAAAAAGTTATTTTGCATAGGGAATCACAAAATCTGACTTGTGGTTAACAGTAGTACCATAAAAGCTGAAAAGTCATAATACAAACCAGAGTTAGAAAATTACTTGGAGTAATATGAAGTTGCCCTCTAGGCGTATCTTTGTAGATTTATTTCGTCTGATACTGCGATGCAAGAACGATACGGTAAACTCGGCCCAATTGTACTTAGATACGAGATCGACATTTTCCACTATACTAACATACTCCCATGGTATACGATCATCCACCGGTTGGGCTAGAAGTCCAGCAATCATCAAGAGCACAAAACATCTAACAAAGTTCTCATCCGTTGTGCCAAGATTTAAAATGCGGGACTTAAGATCGCGAAAAGAGATGTTGTGGGTATTAGGATTTTCAAGTTGATTGGAAAGATCCTCGTTTGGAGCTTCTCTCTTAAACATGTCGATGTGAATGCCTTCATCTCTCAAACCTATGATACAATATGCATCCCATGGGGTGAGTGCCACATTCTTTTCAGCAAGACGAAATGTTTGGACATCCGATTGGTAGACTTTGCTGAGTGTTGCTACCAACACACGGCTGATCAGTATTGGATGTAATTTGAAAAGACAACCAAACCCTAAATCTGAAACTTTTTTCCTCTGTTCGGGTTTTAAGCCGTCGAGCATAAGCACGAATTGAGCTGCCCGATCTACTTCCATAAATGCCAATGCCATGAGCAAGATATAGATGCTACAAAATAAAATTACTATTTAAAAATCATAAGGAAAGCAATCCTAAGTAAAATAACAAGTAAATGTGTAAGATATTTTAGTCTACTTGCTTTTTTCAAGTTTAGTTAGGTTATCTGACTTAAAAGTAAATGCCAATGACAGACCGGTAATCTGGCCAGTTGGGGATTGTGAGTTCACGTGCAATCACCAGTTGGGCGATTGCAAACCAAAGGAAATAACAGCAGCAATCACTAGGTACCCCTTCTAACTTGAGTACTTGAAATTACACAACCAGAAATCGATATATTGTATTTAGGGATTTTATGCTTCAATCAGTTGCTTTTTTATTTATTCTGTTGTGTCAAGAAATTGGTACAAAAACAGTAGTCTCTGGTAAGTTAAAAACAACATATTCTGATGCACTCAAGGTGCTCGAAGAAATGACGAAATCATAATCTGATGTGAAACAAAAATTTGAGTGCTATCAAGGCCGATGTCTGGTTCAACTTGTAGTGTTATGGTCACAAATCAGGTTCAACTTGTAGTTGCTAACAAACGGGTTGAATGTACAGCTAACAACTAAGTGTGACCTAAAGAGATCATGTTTAATATTTGTACACCTTAGGGTTACACTGTTTAAACTTGTAAGTCAATGGCTGATATTTCCGTATTTCTATCACTAGGCTAGCCCTAAATCTCATGCCTGGACCGTTGAGAAGCTTCTTCTCATTTGATGACGCCACGAAGAAAAATATTGAGTTCTTGTTTTTGGTACCATATATTGATTTATATTCAATTTTTTTAGGGGCAAATCTTGGCAGGGGATCTGAGCCAAACATAATTACATGGACAACCCTAACTGGGATTATCAGTTCACCTCTCATAAAAAAAACAAGAAGCAAATTACATGAACTAGCAAACCAATAGCACACTACAGTTCACGTCTGGTTACAGATAGCTATCCACAGTAGATAGACTTACATTTATCAGTAATAGACTAACTTTTTTTTGTTTTAAAGAAAAAATTCAGATACCGTGAAGGGGAAGATCCCGACCATTGCAGAAATGTTATGGAGGCGATAGCAGCAAAAAGGTATAGCCAGGAGCTATACGAGGCCAGGGACATCTGCAGGAAAAAATTTGGCAGAGACATAGAAGCATGGAAAAACCACATTCCCCATTGGTGCCTTGACAACCCCAACTGGCACGGTTTGTGCGATATTTTTTTCACAGAGGACTGGCAAGATTTGAGTAAAAAAAACCTGGTAAACCGCACCCAGTCGGGACTTTTGGTTGCCCATCACTGTGGATCAGCCAGCTCACACCAGCATTTTGGAAAACTGGTCAGTGTCATCAAATATAATGTTCCCAAATTAACAATACTTGTAAGTTATGGATTCATCTGACCTTTATGAATATTTGTTTTATTCCTTTTCATGTGGAGACAACATTAAAAAATGGAAAAGAGCCATCGATGGGGGAACTTTACCTCCATACTCATAGTCGTCGAGAAGATGGGAAATCACCGGTGGTCATCCAAATACAGTCTACCATGATGGCCGGGTCGGAACCTAATGAAAACACTGATGGTAATGGGCTTCCAGATCCAAGTACCGAGGAGCCTACAACACAGGTCCCAGATTATGATATCAACTCCTTGCATTTTGCCAACTCGAATGCGAAAGCAGTTTATGTAAGTAGTATTGTTTTCATTAATATGCATTTATTGTTACCGTAGTGCATAACAAGGTCACAATAAATATAATTTAGCAAATATGTTGTGAGCTTATGTGGCCTATATTTGTTGTCAGTTGACACCATGGGTAGGGTGTTCAAATGGTTCGGTTTATTTGGTTTTAAACAGAACCAAAAAATGATGCCATGGGTAGGGGTCAGGGGTGGATCCATAAAGGCCTACCCCTGAATTTGAATTTTTTTTAAAGTCCAGTACAATTCTACACATGTGCCTACCCCGGGCCCGGAAATTACACGGCCCAGTCAAGATAACTAAGTGGATTCTGGTCATTTGAGTTTTATTTTTATTCAATGTCCGTAGGAATAATTTCATTCATAAATCAAAATTTCACTACAAGAAAGGTAACAGGGCAACATTATACCAGTTCCTTGTCTGCCACTGTTTTATTGCAACAGAAAAGAAATTAAACTGGGAAATTAAAAACAGCTTAGAAATAACACCTATTTTGTTTAGCCTAAGGTAATTTAAAATTGGATTGGGTTGATTAAAGCATCTACTCAGTGGTGAACAAGCGCCCATCCAACGATCTTCCATTTCTATCCCTTGCACGAAGGAATCAGTTAGCATACCCGATTAGTTAATGGGTTTGAACCCGATTAAACATATGAGTGTTAGTGAATGAGTAAAATAAGTAAATAGAATTAGTAAACAGTGATCATATATATATGCATAACTACACTAGATATTCATTGTCCTTTTTAGGCAAAAACACAAATAGGACATAATATAGAGACCCAAGTTTAAATTTCTCATTTACTGTTCTGACAAGGTCCCATATAGCTACTGAGAATGAATTCTGATAAAAAAACAAGTGCTGATATTTACGTCCCTCTATCCATATATGTAACAACTAAGATGAAAATACTGTTCTTGATGCCTTTCTAATATTAATTTTATGATTTCTAATATGTTGGAACTGATAGGAAAAAGTGAAGGACATGGCGGCTGATCAGGCCACTTCTGACATGGACGAGAGCACCATGTTTCTGACAGCTGTTGGTGGATCAAGGCACGGTAGGGTGCGGGGGTTTGGAAGCATGCTTCACGACAAGGTGCCAACAGCAACCACCCGAGCCAGGCAGAAACACACAGCTTCTTCTGTCTCTGGTTTGACAAACATTGAAGGGCAGAGAATCCAAACCCGCGAAGAACTGGAAATGCTCTTAGCTGACCGTGATCGTCGTCTTGATGAGGAAAAGGCCGTGAGGGAGAGAAAACTGGCAACTTATGACTTATACTTCCGTCAATTATTCACTATGTATGGGGCGCAAATGCCTACTCCACAGGTAATTAACTAATCAATTTTGTAGTTAATTTATGGTTATAAATTTGGTTGTGTTGACAGATTTTGATATGACACTGCTGTTGGCACCATTTTGGTAGTTGTCTTTGCTGTTGAGATATAGCAATATACTAACATTACCTCATGTGCATTTTTTTAATTTTAGGATGGAGCAAACGGTTCTGGAACTCAGCTCGGTGTTGTTCCTGTAGTTCCTTCTCTTCAGGTCACACTTTAAATTTTACAAAACTTAATGATGTAAATTTTATTCATCTTCCATTTTGTGATCTACGGATTATAACAATGCTTGCATTTTATATGTTTATGGTCATGGGCTTACCAATCAACCATCTCATGGAGGAGCTTCACTTGTGCAAATGCCCATTCCCCAGGTAATGAGTTATATAATGTTGCTTTGAGATTTAACTTATGAAAACCCGCTAAATGAGGGTTCATGTAGCTATTGGCTTTAAGTATGAGAAAACGCAGTAAAAGCTTAGTTGACTAGCTAGGGGTAGTCAATGTACAACGCCAAATTCAATTATCAAGTGGGATTAAGGGCATTTATAAGTTAAACTAGTCATATGTTAAACTACTAAAGCACGGTACTAATAATTGAAACTACTGAAGCACAGTACTAATAAGTTAAACTCTTATGTTGTCAGTTCACCAACAGGGTTTATATAAGATGTATTAGTTTTTGTGCGAAACCATCAATAATTTGTATTGCCTGTGACATAATACCCACAAATCATTTCTCAAAGGTGCATTATTTTTTTATTAAAAGAAAACAATGATACACCAACATAGTTTTATGGAAACCGGATTCGAAATTATTTTTCAACTCCATTGCAATTGTCAGCTTGCTGAAATTGGGTTGATCTCGGTAGTGTCTTTTATTTCCAGCTATTTAGAGTTCTTATGATCATTTCAATAGAATGTTTCCTTTTATTTTCATCTATTTAGCGTTTTGTCTTTTTACTCTACAGGGCATGTCTTGTACTGGTAATGTTCTGGTAACCATCATGTGGTATACATAGGGTGTTCTTATAATTGTTTTGTAAGCGCGATAGGGTGTTCTTAAAAATGTGCTTATTTTTGCACGTCTTCATCAATGATTGACACTTCTTGGTTACATAGTTTATATCTTCTTTGTTTGACACTTCTCTGTTTCTATGTGGTATACATAGGGTCGTGCTTTTCCTATGCAACAAAACCAGGGAGGTAGTTTCCAAGAACTACTAAATCAAACTCAAGCTGGAAATGATGACAATACAAGGGGTGAGGATGATATGAGCCAATGGTTCGGGCAGTCCACCTTCCACGTGAACCAGCGTTAGCTTCTAATGCGCAAAAGTGCACATTTTTTGGTTAATTTACAAGTTCTAACATATGACAACTGGAATGGAACCTTATTTTGTGAATTTTTGTTAACTCATAGTGGGTATATATTTTGGGTATATATATTGTCAATGATGCAAATGTATAGTTTTGTTGTTGTAATTGGGGCTTGCAAATTTAGGGAGGAAGGGCATGATGATTATACTATGTTCATGCTTTGAAGTTATTAAATGCTATCGATCCATTTACGAATGTGTTTTCAATCTATTTACATGTTTTTTTTATGTTTATCTCGTTCAATGTTAAATGGGGAATGTATGGGAGTACCCAATTGGTACAGGGAGGATTGTAGGATGAGGGCCAACAGATACTTTTCCATCCAGGTTATTATTTCCATGGGTATATCTTCGGATATTAAAAATAAAATTCCCATGGAAATAAATCTGGTGGGCCCACATACAACAACCGAATTGAAAATAATGTTCCCTTGGAAATACTGGGGTGGGTCCCACATACGCTGCCCTTGGAATAACATGTGGGCCCCACTATCGCTTGCCTCGGAAATACTGAGGTGGGTCCCAGGTACACTGCCCTTGGAAATAAACAGGTGGGCCCCATGCTCCCTTGCCGTTGGAAATACTGGGGTGGGTCCCACGTACTCTGCCCTTGGAAATGCTCTGGAGGGTCCCACAGACGCTGCCGTTGGAAATAACCAGGTGGGCCCCGCATTTGCTGGAGATGGAAATACTCGGGTGGGGGCCACTTGCGCTTCGAAGGAAATACTTAGGTGGGTCCCACGTTCTCTGCCGATGGAAATACTCCAGACAGTGTCCGAGTGTCGAAGTATTTCCGTGCGCCCTTTTTCCAACTGTAATCGCACGGAAATACTCATTTCTGAGTATTTCCAACGGCGTCGACGGAAATAAGTGTTATTTCCATCGAGGGTTGTTGCGACGGTAGTATTTCCGACGGTAGCGCACGGAAATGAAGATTTTAGGGCTTCTTCCGACGGTACGCCCATGGAAAAGGAGATTTCCTGCCGTTGGAAGAAGCGGAAATTCTAGTAGTGCCCGACAGTTCAATGAATGTTGAATCAATTTTTAAATTACACAAAATATTATACACCACCTATCTAAGCTGTGCAGAATATACCAATAAATTTATTTTCTTCTATTATGATAACTATTCAATCAGTTCTCACCGCTGTCAAATTAATATGTTTGTTGTCAACATTACTTATTCATAACTAATCTACTTTTTATGGGGTTTAATCTTTTGCCCCATGTTTGGTTGTGGCCTAAAGGTGGCTTAAAGGCTTTAGGCCACTGTTATTCCACCAAACATGATTTAAACTAATTGGCCTAACATGGAATAGCCTAAAAGTTAGGCCGGCCTAAACGAGCCTAAATTAAACCACCTCTTGAGGTGCCTTAAATTTAGGCTTCAATTTTACGCCACTGGGGCCCACTGTCATTCACCTTCAACCATTTCACCCCTCTCCTCATTAATTAGTAATAATATATTATTAGTATATAATTAGTATATTATTATTCATAATTATTATTAATAATTATTATTAGTATATAATTATATAATTAATATCTTATATTGTTAATATATTAAATAATTATTATAATAATATTATATAATTAGTATTTTTTATTAATAATTATTATTAATATATAATTATATTATTAATATATTAAATAATTATTATAATATATTATAGTTATTATTAATATATTAATATATTAATATTATATAATTAGTATCTTTTTATTACTAATTATTATAATTATATAATTAATATGTTATATTGTTAATATATTAAATAATTATTAACAATAATATTATAATATATTATAGTTATTATTAATATATTAATATTATATAATTAGTATCTTATTATTAATAATTATTATTAATTATATAATTATATAATTAATATCTTATATTGTTAATATATTAAATAATTATTATAATAATTATTATAATTATTATTCTAATATATTATAGTTATTATTAATATATTAATGTTATATAATTAGTATCTTATTATTAATATATAATTATATAATTAATATCTTATATTGTTAATATATTAAATAATTATTATAAAAATGTTATAATATATTATAGTTGTAATTAATAATTAATATCATATAATTAGTATCTTGTTATTAATAATTATTTAATATATAATTATATAATTAATATCTTATAATTAGTATCTTATTATTAATATATAATTATATAATTAATATCTTATATTATTAATATATTAATATTATATAATTAGTATCTTATTATTAATATATAATTATATAATTAATATCTTATATTGTTAATATATTAAATAATTATTATTAATATATAATTATATAATTAATATCTTATATTGTTAATATATTAAATAATTATTATAAAAATGTTATAATATATTATAGTTATAATTAATAATTAATATCATATAATTAGTATCTTGTTATTAATAATTAACTAACTCAGGCTTCCAAAACTTTAGTCCTCCACCAACTCTAACCAAACAAGGAATACTTTAAGCCGTGATCTAACTTTAGACCTCAACCAAACATAAATAATTTAGACCAGCCTAAGTTGGAATAACAACTTAGGCCATCTTAACTTTAGTCCACAACCAAACACCACCTTGGATAGTACTAATTACTATCGACTAAATTGGAAACAATTCAATTAGGAGGCCCTCGTTCCTCTTCTCCTTTAATTAATATTTATTACTCCATCACATCCCAATTAGAAATGGTAGGGGAGGTGGTCCGACTTCAAGAGAACCAAGCTACCAATTTTTACAAACACTTAAAATTTATTATCTTTTACAAGTGCATAGAGAAAATGATATATCATATAATTGTTTTATTTTAAAATTTTTTTTAGTTTTAAGTTGTTAAAAAATTTAAAAATAAAAATATAATGGAGACACAAATAAAGGTGAACACTCATTAAATACTATTTTTAGAAAATTACTTTATAATTTTAATTTTAACTTTAATTTACGTTACTCCCGGTACTTTCTCCATTCTTGTATAAATTTTGATAATCTATATATGTAATTATAATAACAAAATCTAGAAAATGTCTTAAAAATAAGGAATAAATCCAGGTTAATATTTTCTTAATTATAAATTTATTTACAGATTTAGAGGGTTAGAATGATAATTTTTTTTAAACAATTTAAGGTGATTATGAATGTACATAATATTTGTGGATCCATTTTGAGGGCAAACTGGGTAACGAAATAATAGGCAAACCGCACTTGTCCATCATATCTCAATTTGTCCGACCAAATTAGTAGCAGCGGAATCAATATATGAATAGGGGCGTCATTCTCTTGCAAATTAAAATTGAGCTAGACAGAAAATTGGTTCTGCCTATACTTAGCAAATAGAATTACAGATACAAACAATCTTTATTATTATTATTATTATTATTATTATTATTATTATTATTATTATTATTATTATTATTATTTTAATTAGATTCCACACGCGGCCTTATAATTAGATTTCATGTTATTCTAAATAGTCCCTAATAATTTGTTATTAATTTAGAAATTAATGAATTTATAAACTACCATTTAAATTGATTGATAATTATGTTTCACGAATCATGGATATGTGAGTATGTGATACCAAGTCAATGACATAAATACATAATAGTAAACACGACATTGGATAAATTCGCTATATATGAAACGTTACATGAACTACTATACAAGTGTTATTAGTTGACTCATTTTAAAAAAAAAAGGTGTTATTAGTTGACTTCATAGAAAAGTTATGTTTGATCCTTTAACTTGATATCAACGTGGTTTCCAAAATGAGGATTATATACATTTTGATGATATAAAATATTAGCTCTAACCATGAATTTAAGAAGGTAGGGCTCTAGGGGTGTCAACGGGTACGATACGGATCGGGTAGATTTATTTTTATACCTGTACCCGTTATGATAACGAAATTTTTTTTTTAACCTTATCCGGATTTTCAAATATGGTAAGGGTCGGGTAAACGGATAAGAAAATACCATTGACATCCGATTTGTACTCTTGATAAAATATTTTTCAAAAAAAAAAATAATGAATACAACTAATTTGTATTATGAAAATTTAATAAAATACAAAACTTTATTGTATCATGTATCATGTATCATCTTCATACAAATATATATATCTATATATATAATTTTTTTTAAATTATCTTATATGATAACGGGTAAGATAACAAAAAAAAAATCTTATTCTTACCTGATTTTCGGTAAATGAATAAAAGAGTGTCAGAGTGAGTCTTTGGTACTATGCATAGCACGGATTGGTCCGTACTACGGATCAATATTTTTGTTTCCAAAATCCTAACAGCCGATCCGAACCGTTCAACATGATTTCCATATGAGAATATACTTGTGGGCTAAATTTTCTATTTTTTAGAATTTTTTTTACTATTTTTTTAGATAGGTAGAAAATCACTGTTTTTGGATGGTCCAGAATTTTCAGATCAAGTGATTTTCTATCTATTTTAAAATATAGTAAAAGAATTTGAAAAAATATAAAATTTAGTCTACAAGTACATATTCACATTGAACGGTTCGGATTGACCACTAAAATTTTCAAAATAAAAATTTAACTCCGTAGTACGAACTAATCTGTGCTATGCATAGTAACATAGGCTCACTCAAGAGTGTCATTGACACCGGCTAGCGCATTTTTTTTTTTTTTTAAGGTTGAGTAGCGCATTTATGTCTCCATGAAAAGTGGGACTGATGCTGTAATTGTTGTCAACGGATGGACTCCTAATGACTAATGACCAAGACTCTGTCAATACAAAGGACTATTGGATTAGGATGGGAAATCAATCACACTTTTCACTTTTGTATTTGAATTAATTGCGCTAGGAATACTCTGCTCCTCTCTCTTGTCTTTTCCGAAACACTTTGGTCTTCCTCACTTCAATTATTTCCGACAAATTTCTTTTTTTTTTAGGAAAAATTAGGGGCCATGCTTACATTTGATTGAATAAATGTCCGACAATTAATTTAACAACATGTTATTATTTCCAAAGGTTGGTTCTTGATTGCTTCTTTTAGATGTTTCAAATCAAATTTAATTCACTAATTGAAAACATGCTTACAATGTATTATATTCATTTGTCTAAAACGCGCTTGAAGGCGGTAGCGCAGTTGGTTAGAAAAATGTTTTAGAATTGTTAAATACTCAAAGATTGAGAATTCAAGCCCTCTCACGACTTCGCAAGTTCTACAAAGCTTTTAAAAAAAAATATGATGAACTGGCGATAAGTATATAATTTTGTATGAGGATTTCAATGTCAAAAAGTACATAACGTCCACAAAATGCGATAAGTATATTTGTAACTTGTACGTTTTGTAGCTTACAATTAAGAATCCAATAAATAATTAGGACAATTTTTAATTAAAAGTTACATGAACGGTGAACGTAACATTAGGAAAGCAAATATATTTCGGAGTTGCGGACTCTTTTTTTATTTAGATCACATCATCACTAGGCCTCACTTTATAGTGTGCTTTGACCATTATTTCGGACAGTTAATTGTGCGATATGTTATTATTTAAAAATTAATTGGTTGGTTTTTCTTAGATCTTTCAAATCAAAATTAATTGTGATATGTTGTAATCTAAATTGTTATTTGTGTCCAATAAATTATATATCCTGTTTATATGTATTGTGTTCGTTTTTATATGTATTATGTAATTTAGACTAGAGAAAATTAGAATTTCAGATTACTTTATAGTGTCATTCTTTTCTTCTTCCTTTTCGCACCAAACTCTATAAATTAATTACTTCAAAACTTGCTTGCAGTGTTCTATATTCTTTTTTGTAACATGTGCTTGAAATATTTCTTAAATTAAATTGGTGTCGTATAATTAATTGGTTGCGTTTTATGTTAATTTGCTTAATGAAACACAATGTACGTTTTGTAGATTTAAATTAAGGATCCAATAAATAATTAGTATAATTTTTTGAGTGAGACTATGGTAATATGAATATTAGTCAACTGCCTGCGCTTCAGACTCATAACTCTTGTCTTTGAAATTCAAACAATCATCCTAAACTATTTAACATGATCTTCATGTATAAAAACGTACTTCCAAATCAAATGTTAATTTTTTTTTATGAATTTTATATTTTTGAGATAATTAGAAATTACTTGATTTGAAAATTGTCATTTTATAGTGTGCTTGACCATGCTTGGCAACATATGCATCTGTGTCCATCTTCTAATCGTACGCCTCCTCACTTTACCTAATTACCGTCACATCTCAACTTCCCAAATGCTGGACCATTAATTTATTTCTAACAAGATAAGATCATCCTCCTATATATAAATCAGGCCAGATAGTCTGTTCAACACATCAAACATATCAGAGAAGCAATGAATTCCATGTTACTGGCACTAGCGTTGCTGGTTCTAGTGCAATGGGAGAGTGGGAATGCGGAATAGGAGAGGTCAGCTCTTCTACAGATTTTGCTAAATGAATGGATTTCGTGTTGATTTACTTAACGTTAAATATTTCTTGTGGCAAATTATGTTCATGGACAAGTTTTTGTTGAAATGCTTCCTTGGAAGTAATGAAGATGTTCACTGTTTCTTCTTTGAGCAATTATTTTGGAGTCCGGCTAGTATAACATTGGTGTCATTTCGGCCTATATAACATCAACTCCAAAATCTATCGTATCGACTTCAAACAGTTAATCCAACCGTTCAAACCCTTCTACTTTATGAGTTGTGCGTTTACATGCAAAAAAAAAATATTTTCTAGTTATTTTAGTACCAAATCAAGCGGTCAAAAATCTTGAAAAATGAATGCATTAAAATTAACTTAAAAACTCACACATTTGACCGCTTGATTTGATACTAAAAAAATTCAAAAAATTATAAAATTTTGCATGTAAACACACAACTCATAAAGTAGAAGAGTTTGAACGGTTGGATTAACCGTTTGAAGTCGATACAATAGATTTTGGAGTTGGTGTTATATAGACCGAAATGACACCAATGTTATACTAGCCGGACTCATTATTTTGTAATGGTCCAAAACTTGCGACTTTGTATTTTCTGAGATAACTGAAATTAGCCATATTCTATTCGGATGTCTGTTGCATTATTTAGTTGGAAATAGATTGCTGTGAAATTCGTGCTTCGGCGAATTTGGATGGTTCAGTTTTTTTTTTTTTTTTCAAAAATCAAACTCAGATTTTTGAGATATTTCCGAGGACGTGAATGCAACTTGGCGGTCCGTCTGAAAGACCGGTTCAGATCCAGTGCGGTATCTTCGTGTAGAACGAGATTGAGATCTGCATCGTCCGTTTTAAATTGATACGAATATTAAAGCAGACTGAGGTGTAAAATTACTAAATTCAGACTTCTTTTAGCCTGACTAGAACTAATTGTAGAGACCTCCGGTAGCTGAGGAGATACAGATCCTAATTTTAGTTGGACTGAAAGTTATTCTGTCCCATATTCCCATATTCTAAACATTTGATTTTGCTTCAAATGACAAGAGAAAGCAAAGCCAGCTTCGTCGCCATTGAGATTATTCAAAACTCCAAGACTAGTGGCATTCGAAAGAGTGGTGGAGATGCTATAACCTAAACCTTGGGCGCATCTACAAGGTTCGCCTTTGCGCTCTGTAATTGGGTTTCAGACTTGCATAATGTATTTATTTCTCTCATGAACCAAATTAAATGCATTTGAACTAGGATGTAACAAGTGATAAGTGATGATCTCACGATATGGTAATCAATAATAAGTTCCTAATACCTGTGCACAGTGCAGTTTATCGGTCTTCTTTATTTGGTGAGCTTGTTTGTGTATATACACCGTCTTTGCCAAGATTAAGCTTCTTGAAAGATGGCTTGAACACCAAAGAAAATACAGCAAACAGCACCAGTTTATTTGCAACAGAAAATTAACTGAACTTCTCATTGTTCACTATCACTTTACAAAATGAGCATATGTTAAAGGAACCAAGTAAATTAGGTACTAATCAATACTAAGCATGTTAACCCCCAAAATTTCATATTCTCAAATGTACCAAGCACATAACAAAAATTTACCATTGTGCTCATGTCTGCTACTCAAATGAGTAAAGCACCTATATATCAACTCTATACAATGCCAAAAAAATAGGAAACTTGATCTTCTATTATCTTCAAAATATTTGAAGTGAATGAAGCCTCCTTTACTACACTTTCTCCCCCCTTCCCTCTCTCTCTCTAAGAGGAATAAGCTTATGCAAGACCGATGCCCCTTGAAAAACCGTCATTCGAGTGCCATTGAGAATCTCCATGAGCTATTACATGACACAACAAAGAATTATAAATCCTCAATTTCAATTCTGCATTGAGAAAGGAGAGAAGCAACGACTGGTAGATTACACCATTCTAGTTGGTTCTGACTACTTAGATATGACATTGGGTAGAGGTTATCAAATTATCAGGCATCTTATTTTTCAAATTCTTAGTTTCTATTTAATTTTCTTCATTATGACATAAGGTTTTCATATTGGTATACATGAGCGCCAGCCAGTGTTTGATCAGCTGTAGTAGCTATCACATTACCAGGAGTTCAGTGAAAGGGATTTATTAAAAAAAAAAAAAAGAAGAAGAATAAGGAAAACCTGCTGAGTGGTAATCTTGGAGAAACCAAATTTTGATGTCCAGAAAGCCCCGGCTTCATCAGCAGCAGGTATCACAAAATGCTTCACCTCGAGATTCCCCAACAGATGCTCAATGCAATTGTATAAACAATGAAAATATCCCTTCACACCAATTACAAATAACAAATATGAGTAATAACAAATAATGAAAAATATTTTATCCTATTTGAGCGCTTCTGATTATGCAACCTATAGATTAACAAATCTTTGGAAACAAAAAGTTCAGTCTCAGTGAGGATGTCCTGCTCCTGACAGCAGGTGTTAAATTTAACATAAAGCTGTCGAGCTTACTACCAAATGTACCTTATAGTGATATGGGTATATAGGTATATAGGTATAGAAACTCCTCAAACTAGACAAAAACACATAATAAGAAACACAGGAGACAATTGAATATGGTATGTTACTGTACTGGTACGGCAAAATTGGTAACAGTACCAAAACATGCTACTTTTTTCAGGCAAGGTACAGAATTTACCATTCCTTGGGCATCTCCCAATGTGGAAACTAGGGGCAATTCAGCAACATCCTTCCCCATAATTCTCAACAAAGCCACTGAAACAACCGAAGAACTGCACACATACACAACTTAAAAACAAATATGATTTAAAAATAACTGATAACTCTACCCAGCTTGGAAGTTACAGGAATATTTCATAATTAGGCACTAATTTTCATTTCTAATGAGCTCTGGCAACAAGAAAGTAATTATAAATAAAATTACCCTTCAGTTAATATAGCACAGCACATCCCATGATAATCGTGGGTCTTCCACTTCCCACTGCAAGGTCATACTTAATTAGTAAATGAATGATGACTTTGTATCAGACCAGCATGTACAGCAATAAATAAATGGCATCCACATGAAAGAGAATAAGAGAAGTGAGAAAACAGTATCCCTACCCCTTGACCATTTGAGGAATGAGGTCCACTTTCATTGTAGTATCCTCAATAGGAGCAAAGGAACCCTCAAAACAAAAAGGATACTCATAAGTACAAAATACTGAAAAGAAAAGTAAAGTTAAAAAAAAAAAAAAAAGGTGGCTCCATTTTTTTCTTTTGAGTGAGGAGCACGCCTTGCCAAAGCAAATGTACCTCTGAACAGTTGTTCACTCAAAAAAAATCATTACAAGAGAAACACAATACTCCATTAAACTAAAGTTGAACAGATGGAAACTTACATGGAAAATGTCGACAGCTTTACCCAGCAGAAGCTTACAATCTTCTCCAGTCCAATTTGAGGAGAGGAGTCTCCATCTCAGATCTGGCTCGGCCCCTGTGTCCAGTCCCTTCTCAGATCGCTTTCTCCTGACCAGGTCCAGATCAGACGGCTGGAGTTGCATGTCCCCAGCAAGCACCACTTTCCTTATAGCTTCATGGATCGTCTTACAATCCCCGGTACAAAACCAATCTTCCTCGGGTAGTCTCTGTCATAGTAATATTGGTACCAACAATTTAATTGATGATTAAACGAAACATGATTATACTAATTGTTGGTAGTACATTTTTAGTTGAGGTAGTAACACCTGAACCAAATTTTTATGGTAATTTTTATATTTCAATGCTTTTTGCTGGATTGGACGAAGTCCATTTAAGTTGGCTTTTATTCATAAATTACACAGAAATCTGTCCAAATTTTGATATGCATATGAAATTTTGTTCACAAGGATGTGAGAACCAAACTAATTTTCAACTACCTCTTTGGAACCAGATGTTTTAGCACAAAGTCTATCAAATTCCTATGGAAGAAGATATTTTATGCACAAGGCAAAAAGATAACAATTAATTACTAAATAGGTAAAGAACATTTCAATAAAGATCAACATAAATACCTTGAAATCAGCAATATTGTGATTCCTGAGACAGCCAACATGGTACTCCTTGTCGCACTGAAGAGAAAGAAAAAACATTAACTTTCAGAAAGAAATTTGCACGGGAGATCAATCATTTTTTTTATTATTTAGGGATGGATCACTTGCCCAATAATGCAACAATCTTGTCATCATTTTCCATTTAAAAATAATATAAATCAAAAAAAGAAGAAAACATCAAAACCAAAAGAATAAGCTTATAAGTGTGTTGTTGGGCATAGAAATAGCTTGCCTATAAAATTTTCTCTACAATTCTGTATCAATTGATAATCCTTTAAAAGCCTTTCAATGTAGAATGTTAAAAGCATCAAATAATCCAAAGAACGATAAACAACCACCACATGTCAACACACATGCATAATATGGATATCATATTAATCACACTCAAACTGCAGGACTTGGGGTTTAAATTTTATTAATGATGCTGTCAAGATTACCAAACCATGTGAACATATCCTACTCCGTTTGGCATAAGAGATGGATCTATGAATTAAGTTTTATTCCACTTTCTCGTACTTAACTCAAAACAAAATTGAAATACCTAGCTGCCAGCCAATCTTAATTTATAGGTACAACAGTACCTGCTGAAATGATACTCATGGGGTACATAACTAGCTAGCAATATACCAACTGGCTCATACAGGTTCAATAAAGCATCTTGTAAATGAACAACATACCTGGTCACATAATAGCATTGTTTCATCGTTAAATGCCTCGGTGCAAAAACCAGGTATCCTAATTCCAGAAAAGAAATAAAAGGAAACATAAGTCCATATGACAGAAGGATAACAATTTTGGACATGACCCAGAAACAGTGATGTTCAAGCCCATGCTGATGAATCAGTAATAACTTATTTTTCTTCCTCTCTCGCTTCTTTTTGTCTGTTTTTGTCTACCAAATAGTAAGCTTTTTTTTGGGGCTTAACTGGTAGCCTCATAGCCGCTTTGACAAAAACAAATAGATAAACATGAGTCTAATCATTAAAGAAACACACATGCACACACGTGCACACACAAACAAACGTGTATGCGTGCAGAAACACATAAGAGAGAGACTCACTTGCAGAGTGCACAACCACCGATAGAAGTCTCCGGTGCAATAGCAATGCGGGTGCACTGATTTACTATCTGCTCAACCTGGCCATCATCTCCATCCACTCGTTTTGAAGGTTTGCAGAGCCTGCATAAAAATTGCCCTTCGGGTATGTCCTTCAAACCCACGCATTCTGTAATATACCAAAATTCAGTACAATCAGTTACAAGTACAAATGAGTACCAGGAACCTCAGAGAGTTAAAGGTAACATTTTTATTTTCTCTCTTAAATATACTTTTGGCTGGCTCTATCAAGTAATTATTGTTAAAGAGGAAAACTTATAAATAAAGAATTGTCAAGGGCAAAACATAAGCAGAAATAAGAACGGCAACAGAGATTCTCTTACCTTGCTTGCAACAATTATAGTGAAAAATGGAAGTGAAAAATACCTGGGTGAAAAACACGAGGGCATATGTCACAGACAAGAAGAGTGCCACCATCACCACAGGTACGGCACAAATCATCAGATCGTCTTGGGGCCAGTGCTGGGTCCTTTGACAACATAATCGCCAATTCATGCAGTGAGGTGTATGTGCTGCCTTGATCAGTTTCGGCATGAATGTAGGTGTTGTTGTACCTATGATAATAAAACAGAAGATTAGGAATGCTGAAAAAATATTAAACATGAATGGATTTAGACTGATCATCAATCAGGCTAGCGACAAAATTATTACATGGTATTGTAACTTGTCAATTTCAAGGGGTTGTGTGTGTGTGTGTGGGGGGGGGGGGGGGGGGGTGCTTTCATGTGCAATGTTAGGGTTATCATTTTTTCACCGACCCTACTGGACCCGATCCGACCCAACCCATCAAGGACTTACATAATGGGTAAAGAGGTAAGGCACGGGCCCAGTATTTTTGACCTGGATCAGGTAGTGCAGGTCCAGTCGTGACCCAATTAAGTGCACATGACCTGTTTGGTATGCTGCTGGCTTATTTGAATATAAAGGAAAAAAGAAAAAGAAATAATATTTCAAGTCTGGTTATGGAACCTGTACCCTTCAAATTGCATGACGACACTCTTAACCAATTTGCTCTCTTTTGTTTGTAGAAATAGGACAAGTTGAAACAATACTAACTTCTTAATTTATGCAGGTCCAGTAGGGTTGACCCATCAGGCAGGATCGGGTCGTGTTATTTCTGACCCATGTCAGGTTAGGTCGAACCCATTTACAGTTTATTATTAATGTTGACCAGACATGACACAACCCATTAATGCCTCTAATTTATTAAACATGCATGAATTAGGCTTCTGCCAACTAAGAACAGAAACTAAACATTTCTGTACTATTTAATTCATACTAAAGCATAAGTCTTAGTCGATACAGGCAGGTGAGTACAGTTATCCCAGGACTGTACCAGGAATCAGTAACCTATCATTACTATTGGTCAACATTGTGCACCAGACTGTCTTGTATCAGAGTTCTATTTCAATTGCTGTAACCTTTTCTTTGCTATTTAGAATTTGAGGGATCACTTGACAATTCTTTATTTTGATAATTTTGACAATCTTCAAAAATAAAACTTTAAATTTGAAATCCAACACCACAGATATGATCAATATTATCCATATATCATATGTATAAATTATGATGAGATTTTATATATATTTCACCATAAATCAAGTGACTTGAAATTTCAATGGTACGAAATTAAAAGTGTTTGATGCATCATCAAACAATACTTAAATTGCATAGAATTTGATTGTTAGGCTATTTTGTATGTCCATACCTATAAATTTAATTTTCAATTTTTATTTTATTTGATTTTTTTTAAAGCCCAATGTCAAGATTGTCAAAATAACCATTGTCAAGAGATCCTTCCTCTTAGAAGTTATATTTACTTGCATTCATAAATTGTCTCTCTTGTTTACTAGGTGCATTTCTCTGTTTCTGGGTTTTGTCTGTATGATTATACAATAGGATCAACTATGTATACAGTTAACAAAATAATCAGCTAGAAACCTATTTGTGCTGGTACCAAGAAATCCAAAAAAGATTAACAATAGGTACTCACGGTTTGCGGGTTGCAGGGCGACCAGCATGAGCTTCAAACTGGGACGGACTAATCTGTACATGCAAATGTGTGATAAACATAAAAAAACTACACCATATAACCTTAACATTTTTACAGGAAAACAAAGTAGTGAGAGACAAACAGAACAGAGAATTAAGAGACTGCTTCAACAAAAAGAAAAAGAAAGGAAAAAAAAAAAAAACCAGCTACAAGACCATTCCTAAGCCACTTCCTACTGACAAGTACCGCTGGCACAGTAGACTAGTAGAGTACAGCCAGACAGGTTTGTATCAAGGACCACCACATTGTCATGTTCCATATAATCGTACTATTTCAAACTGGTACGAAATCAATTTGAGGATTTAGACAATTAGATCCAAAACTAAATGTAGTGGTTGAAACAAAAAAACATCAATTAAACACTTAACAAGCGAAGATATAAGAAAAAAAAGGGGGGAAATGACAGAAAAAAATGTTCAAACCAGTACTGAGCAAGCAATGTATGGTCTCAAACCAGGCATGGAAAATTCCAGATTGCATAAAAGATGAATTGCTTTGCAAGCTCATTACATGAGTTACCATGATAAGTGCAATACATTATAACACTGGTTCGACTCCAAAAAAATTCAAAAGAATTACCACTTTGCTACAGCAGTCGCAGTATATTCCAGAACCTTTAATATGCCCTTTTAGTAATGTCACCATTTTATCTTTCTTGCCCTGTAGGGTAATCACGGCAAAAGAATTATAAATTATCAGACAATGCAGTACAGACACACGCTGAACAGTATAAATCCATGGCTTGGTTAAGATAAAAGCTAATTTGTTATCTTTTAATAATCAATAAAACATAAATTAGAAACATGCCTTAACATGGACTCGGTAGCAGACCATAGTCCCTTCAGGCACTTTCTTCGACTCGAACACCAGCTTGTGCAACCCCAAATCCCTTCAAATGGAAATTAGCATACATGTCTACTTGTTAATTAACAAACATAAAAAAAAAAAAGGTAGACAAGAAATGCACAAATCGGCTTTTCATGGAACTGAAATGTATATGCTAATCAAATCTTTGGTGCTCATATCATCTACAAGATTCTTTGGTTGTTCCGGTATAACATCCTAATTCTACATAAAAAAAAATATTGATCTAACAATTTAATTCTAGTGTTAAATCAAAATCCAAAGGTGCCAATTTACAATTATTGAGAAAATAATAACAATTATGGCTAAATATTTTTAGAATATAGTCTTTTAGTTTCTATATTTTGGTTATGTTTGGACCCTGACTTGACTTAAAAAACTTTAGTAATGGCATACACTTAGATTGGAAGTGTTCAAAGGACATATCCATAAAAGTTTACAACAAAAAGTAGATAGTAGCACACTACTAACTTCAAAGTTAATTGCCCAGAGCCGGTCTTTTTTGTTGAAGAGGCCTTCATAGGAGGTGAGGCTGGACCAAGTGGCCTGGCAGTCCTGAAAAAGAATTATTTATTGGATCAATTTGCAATTTTCTATTGAGTAATGACTATTGCAGGAAATTAAGGATAGGACAGAAACAAAGAACAGGTGAACAACCTCCCAGATGTAGCCACCAATTTCCTTGGGTTGCTCTCAGATTGATGCAGTTTAGAGCACAAATCACACAAATTACCGCTTCTATATGTTAGAAATGGCTCTGCAAGTCAAATAATAATAAACTTTGATAGGCATAACTTCAGTTATTTTATGGTAAATGCTCAATTGATACCCCCCCCCCCCCCCCCAACAACAATCAATTAAAAAAAAAAAAGAACAATACCCCATATGTCAATCAAAAATGTAATTCTCATGCTCTCTGAACTTGGTCCATGTTGAGTCAATAATATCATGTTTTCTTGATGAAAACACAAAGCATATTACATGCCAATATATGTACTGTGTTCCATATGCTTCCTCATCATACAACCTACTTTTGCGTACAAAATAAAAGATTTGAAGATAACAACACTTGCAAACTTATGAAATGTAGAATACATTTTTATGTCTCACCCCTTCTCTCAAATCCATTATTTTTAAATGAAAAACAGAGCAAAATCACATCATACAACAAACACTTTGTTCAATCTCCTGTCTCTAAACCTTACTCAACAAAAATTATAAAATTGTATATTCTAGTGTTCTGCCACATAAAAGGAATGTTTTTATGGTTTTTCATTTTGAAGAGGCTTTGCAACATCGAGCACACTTTTGT
Organism: Carex myosuroides; assembly: GCA_028015225.1. Classification (NCBI taxonomy): domain Eukaryota; kingdom Viridiplantae; phylum Streptophyta; class Magnoliopsida; order Poales; family Cyperaceae; genus Carex; species Carex myosuroides. The sequence goes on from CM051471.1 coordinate 7,494,590, forward strand.
GCTTAATTGCCTGTTAAACATATGGTCCGTACTAAAGAACATTAAAATGACTAATTTTGCCTGTTTAACATCGAGCACACTTTTCTGAAACCAGTCTGGTAGCAAGCCAATTAGGTGCATTACCAACAGCAGGTTGGAAAAGTATGAAAGTTGCACCTTTGCAGTTCATGCAAGTTGTGGGCTTCTGTTGAGATGTCGTGCCAGCTGCTTCTTGGATGGCAGATTCCAGCATATCAAGAGGAACTTCGGTGCATGCTTTCATAACAGCACAAAGGTTATTGCCATTTTCCAAGTAGATATACTTGGAAGGGTGTTTCTTCATGCTCTTCGCATGTAACTCAAAATCGAGCGGAGACACAGCCTGTACAACATATGTTACCAACAGCAAATTAGAAGCAGGGGTTTTTGGAAAATGTATTGCTAATGGGCCCACATACTGTACCAGGAAAGTTAAAGTAACAGGTTTTATTAACATATGTGAAGGTAAGGAAACGTCTTGGTGGGATTAGATCTTTGATGTTGGGCTCTTTAACATAGAGAATATCAATACAGCCCTCCTCATCCTACTAACAATACCCAAATGCCTTTCTTTATGCTTTCCCATTGCAGTACAAATACAAGAAGACTGCTTCACATTTTTTTTATAGCAAATTGAAAAAAGGCTTATAGATGAGTTGTCATGTGAAATAGATACATGTGTTGTAATTCCTATGTTTTCATGTGATATTATGACATTCCTTATTTTGCACAGGTGCATGTGACGTTTTGAAGTTTAAATTGTACACAAAATATAGATCTCCTACCATTGTTGGTAAGGATGCAATGGGTCAAACATTCTACAGACTAAATATGTGAGACTATACCAGAAGAAGCACAACAGGAGGTGCACTGGCATACAGGGGACAGTACAGGACATGTACAGTGTACCTGTCAAGATTATTTTATTATGCTCAAGTTTTAATTATTGGCAGTTAAATTGCATACTGGATATCCAAGGGAAGGAAATACCTTGCTACCCCTACAATTGGTGCATGAGCACAAGATTTTAATGCCCTTGATGATTCCACGGAGAACCGGTAACTGATATAAATAGCAATAATAACAGTGGTCAGTTTGGTGCAGGGATTATCATGCATGAAAAAAAAAAACATTTTATAGGATCTGTTTACCAGTGTGTACAACACTGTATACCTGTATAAAGTGCACATAACATTAGAACTTAAGCAATACCAATAGATCAAAAGGTACAGTGGGAAAACAACCAACTTTTATTTTTGATAAATTATCAGATGGAAACAGAAAATTAATTTAATAAGAGAAGCTTGGAAGCGGACTTAACTGTCCCTGAATTTAAACAAGCCTAGTCATTAGCAGAAACCAAAACATAAGTTTCCATGATTTAAAGATTTAAATGATCAAACTATTGATTGAACTTCACATAGTAAGAATATAACTTAAATCTAAGATGTTTAGAATTTTTCACGTCTTATTAACTAAGTAAGCCATCCCCAATTAACAAACTCTTGATAGATTTCATAAAAATCAATCCTGGCACAAGATTAACTGCAATACCATATAACTGCCTTATCCAACCAAGCAAAATCCACTGTTCTGATAACTTTTTGCATCTCTACCATTTTGGATCAGAAACAAGCCAGTTAAGAAAGTATAGGTTTCTTTAGTTGGGGGTAGAAGAGGTGCAGAAATGGTCGGTCGGTGGGGTGTTTGCCAAAGTGCAAATTTAAGGGTTATTTATAGTAATTTCCTTCACGTGCAAATTAAGGTTACAGCATAATAGAAAGCAATCTCAGGGTTAATTTAAATTTTCTTCGAATGAGCGGGCAACATGATTCAATACTGCTGCACTTGGACATAATGTAAATTTTGCGACCAATTCTTACTAACAGCTACCAAATAACTTTGGAAGAACAGTTTCAAATGATGAGACTGTACTTCAAAAAGTAATCATTAGATACAAAATATCAAACATGGATTAACATATTGTTGTCTGTATTCCAAACTCTACTTTACAAACAAGAAGTGAGCTAGAGCACTATCACACCAGTAAGAACTACGCAATAACATACAAGCACTATATAACCATACCTCATAGGTACCAGTTGAGTTTATGTTGTATCCAAAGGGCCTAGCAAACAAAGGTTAAATTAAATTGGTACCAAGCTGGTCTGTTACTCTGCTGGAAGAACTAACACTGGTAAAATGTCACATGGTAATCCAAAGAACTATAAGCAGAGAACATTAAACTAACATGTCAAATTAAAACAAAATTGTCATACCCTTCCATTTGGGAATTTGTATTCCACTGCCAGCCCCTCAAGCAAGCCTGTACCTAGCAGATCTCTCACAGTGCCTGGAACCTTGTTTACCGAGATCTTTTTTGACATCTTAATCTCCATATTATTCTTGTGAGAAGGAACTCCACTTTCATTTGCTTCACCTGCCACAGCACCACTTCTTGAACCCTCTGCCGGATCCTTCAGCAAAAACCTCACCACCTGCCTTCCCGGCACCTGTTCCTGGCGTGCCACATCATCATGCACCGCATCAGAAGCTACCTCGTCTGAACCATTCTCTTCGGAAGTTTGCATTAAAGCTGATCGAGTGAATCTCCTGACAGGCTTATCACTAGAAACTGGAGACTCCAGTTGCAACTTCTCCTCCATTGGCTTCGACACAGGCTCCATTTTTGCCAACTCACTCTCTTTTTTCAAAAAAGAAGTATTCAAACTTCTCCGCCTCGAGTAAGTATAAAGGGGGGCTTCGTTTAGGGGCTCAGCCAATGGCCCACCATCAGCTTCTTTGCTGCCGTTGGTTGTCGCACATGCATGAGCTTCACCACTCTGAGAAGGAGCCGGGTGAGCCACACCAACTGGAGGCTCCATTTTAGCCCCAAATTCATCCAAATTCTCTTTATTTTCGATCCCAGCCCCTGATTTGATCCCCCGTTCATCTAGACTGTCCGTAGAACTAGGCACATTCACCTCAACGAGAGAGGGAGGAACAGGAACTCGATCCAACAGCTGAGACCGACTAGAGAGAGGAAGTTCAGATACCTTTGGTTTTTTGACTGATCGAGAAGACCTGGTTCGGCCGAAAAGGGAGGGGAGCTCGGATTGAGCGCGTATGGCGAAGGTGAACTCCCGCTTGAGACCCGCGCGCACGCCGGACCGGAACACGTACTGGTCCTCCTCCAAATCTGATGGTGGTTTATCGCTGGCCATCTGGTCCAAACGGTTTGGTTCAGTGAATTGGGAAAACACTGTATGAAAGAGAGAGACAGAGAGTAGAGTAGAGGAGGGAGTGGGGAGGTAGCAAAGAAAGGAAAGACCAGAGAGGGATAGAGAGGTTTATAGAAGGGATTCAGAATTTAGATTAGGATTTGCTTAGAAACTATTTTGTATGAATTTTTTGTTAATTCTGGTAATAAGTGGTTTCAGGCATCCACCAAATCTGGAATTCAGATCTAGTGCAATACCGCACCGAGTAGAATGAGATCTCAGTTGTTCGTTTTAATTCAGCGCGAATCTCAAAACGGACCCCACATAATAAATAGGCATCCATCTAGGGGTGTAAACGGCTCGGATATTATCTGATTTTATCCGGATCCGAATCCGGAAAATTACTTAAATTATCCGATCCTTATCCGTATCCGAGACTATCCGTATTCGTATTAGTATTCGAAAAATTATAACGGATAAGGATACGGTAAGATTTTTAACTATCCGTATCCGACCGTTTACACTCCTAAACCACAACAAATGTATTATGTTCTTAAATTAATTTATTAAATTGCATATACATACGTATGATTTATTAAACTGCATATACATATATATTGTGATGAACAATGTAACACTATAACATAATTAGTGACTAATATTTTGATAATATGATATATGTTTTGTAACCAACAAACTTATTATGAAAAAAAATTAGATCTAATTTATGAATGAAAAAATTATTCTTTACTAGAATGTACATTAGTAATTTATTTTTAATTATCCGAATTATATTCATATACGTATTTGTATCCGTATGATATTTGATCCGTGTCCGTTTAATATCCGATCTGTATCCGTATCCGTTTAATATCCGATCCTTATCCGTATCAGAGACTATCCGTATTTGTATCCGTATCCGTATCCGAAAAATTATAACGCATAAGGATAAGGTTTGACCAATTGACCAATATCCGATCTGTATCCGACCGTTTACACCTCTACATCGATTCGGCTATAATATTGTACACAGTCCGGTACCGTAGAGGAATGGAGGGTGAAAAAAAAATTGATTGGAGAGGGTGAAAATTGACAAGACGCAAGCGAAGGTAAAAAGAAGCAACTGTCGGGGTTCCCTGCTAATGTCTATTTGAAGATAACAATGTGGCGAGTTGCAAAGACTTTGCTGCCTCTTAAAAATTAAGAATCAAATATATCTTTTATATTTATCCATAACATATCTATTGAGATAACGAAAACCAAACCGACTCAGACTCGGTAAGATTTAGTTGTTCTTTGATCTTCTTGAATGGCTAGTAGGCAAGTCTCAAAAAAGATTCCTGCGGCTCCACTAATTCATCTTTTCCTATGATAATTAATTACATTAGTTAATTATGTTGTTGTTTTCAATGATACTTTATTATATTACTAATATCTAAGTTTGTCTATTTAGATTCTCTAAATTGTTTTAATTATGTTAGAGTTTTCATGAATTGATTATCATATTCTTCTATAGTCATGATAATATATGAAATGTTTCTTATGAACTGTCTCTCTCTTGTGATATTTCTCTTATTTGTTTAAAATCTCCTCTTATTAAATTGTTCAATATCTCACTAAACCAAACAAAATTTGTACACGCGGAGTGGAGTTGGAATGTGTTATCGTCACTAGACCTGACCAAAAGTCTCTAAAAATTATAATCCAAGAATGATTTTAGAGTCGGGAATGAAAATTCACTGAAGGGTATGAAGTATTTCTTTTATACACAGCATGATCACATGTAAAAATGTGATTAAACAAAACATGATCATACGGGGTGTTATACGTGACTACTGATCAGAGTCAAAATAACGATGATTTACGTAGGGTTTTGACTTAGGTTTTACATATTTTCTCGCACTTATGTTTACTTTATTAGAGAAAAAGGCTACTGTCACCCTTCTTTATGTTTTATTGTAGAAAACAGGTTTTGGGACTATTTTACACCAAATGGAGCTAGAATCAGGTCAATCGGATCAGCGACGCTCATCGACTAAGTCCCTGTTACGGCCAGTATTGACCAATACGGACCAGGCCTAGCACAGACCAGGAGATAGCGCTGGAAGCAGTTAAACCCTAACTGCCAAGGTCCTAATACGGACCGTATCACCTGATACGGCCCGTATCCGAAGGCATCTCTTGGGGAATAACTGCCGACAGCTGTTTCCAGATTGATTTCTTAGCCTCCAATCAACCTCTACACGTCCCTACACTCCTATATAAGGCCCCTGGGCAGAAGAATACATCATCTTTGTAATTAGGGTTAGATTTGATTAAAGAGAGAAGAGAGGAGTGATTGTAACCATGCCGTTCCGCGGCTAAGTTCCTTTTCTTAGGGCTAGGCAGTAAACCTTGTTACTCTTGATGTTTTGATATATATATTTCTGTTGATTATGATTTCTTGTTGATGTATCGAATATGCTTTTGTGATTTATTATCTCTTCACCTAATTTCAATGATCTAGCTGAGTTCATTAGAGTAGTGACAGTGCTTTAATAACTCTTTAAACTATTTGGATGAGTTAGCCTCGTTGAGATCTATTAGGTTTATGTGAAGAAAACCTTCGCGGGGAAACCATAAACCAGAACAACAAAACGCATGACCAAATTCCATCATTTGCGTAAGGTAAATCGCAGTGATCTGTGTAGTAATTTGGGAGATAAGAGACCCGATAGTTGCGTAAGGTAAATCGCATTGTCCTGAGTAGAGTCTCGATGAAAGATCTGTCATTCTGGCGTAACATAAATCGCAGTGACCTTTGTAGTTATCTTTCATAAAACAACAACAGGAAATCAGACGCAACAGGAATATATTATCAAGGCGGATTGAGTGATAATGGTGTGCCGAAACCCTAGGAATTCTCATCTCTATATTTATTTTAATTACTTTTAATTGTTTCCTAATTTACATTGATCAACAAACATCTCTCAAATTTCAGATTTCATCTAACCTTTCGAAAGGTTGTGATTGGATCGCTCGAAGCACTGAACCAATATTCCCTGTGGATCGACCTCGCATATACTACTCGATAAGGATTGTGCGCTTGCAGTCCGAACCGATAGCATTTACGAGTTTATAAATATTAAAAGAAACATTGCTCTCTTTTGAGTGATCAAGCTTTTTGGCGCCATTGCCGGGGAATAACGGTTCATTGTGCAAGGCCTCGAAAGACGCCCTTGCTTTGACCATTGAATCCAATTAATTAGAAACGCCTAGATTTCTTTTTATTTTCTGCATTTTTATTTTTCTTTTATTTTTCAATTTCGTTTTTATTTTTATTTTCTTTTTATTTTCAGTTTTTAGTTTAATTTTCAGATTTTTCTTTTCTTTGTAGGAAACTGCACGCTGGCCGAATCATCCGTACGAAGATCCGAGAGGATTGCTAGTAGGAGAGGACAATTCGCTTCCACATCACCGATAAGAACCAACCATAGTTCTTCATCAAGTAATTCTGAAAGCGAAGAAGACTCAGATTCGATCAACATGAATATCCCACCGAACGAACCGATTAACAATGGAAGACAAGACAATGGTGATCAAGGAGTTCACAATGCAGCAAGACCCAAACTTCTACGAGACTATTGCGTACCGCGCGCGAATGATCCTAATTCTAGTATAAACCCGCCAACTGTTACAAACCGTAATTTTGAGATCAAACCTGCTCTCATAAATATGGTTTCGCAACAGCAATTTGGAGGATTTCCACATGAAGATCCACATCTTCATCTGTCAATTTTCCTAGGGATATGCGAGACGATAAAGATCAACGGAGTTACCGATGAAGCAATCAGGCTAAGGCTATTTCAATTCTCATTAAAAGATAAAGCAAGAGCATGGTTGTTTTCCGTACCGGCCAATTCCATTCAAACTTGGGACCAATTGTTTAATGTGTTTATTGCAAAATATTTTCCACCATCCAAAACTTCAAGGTTTAGAAATCTAATTACTAATTTTGAACAAAGGGATGGTGAAACATTGTGTGAGGCATGGGTAGATATAAGGATATGCTAAGGTGTTGTCCACATCATGGTCTAGAAAGATGGCTGATTGTCCAAACTTTTTATAATGGTCTAAACCCTACCGATAGGTTGTCTATTGATGCTTCTGCAGGAGGAGCAATCATGAACAAGGAACCTGACGAGGCCTACAACCTAATTGAAGAGATTGCAATCAACCAACACTACTGGATCCCTGAGCGAAAGAAGCCAAGTTCAACACCTGGCATGCACCGAGTAGATGACATATCCATGCTAAGCGCAAAGATTGATGCTTTGCAAATGGCACTCAACAAGCAGACCAAGCAGCGAACGGTAGCAGCAGTCAATGCCGCAACAGCATGTGGCTATTGTGGAGGAGCGCACGAGATGACCGAATATATGAATGTGACGGAAACTGAGGAAGAAATAAAGCAAGCAAACGCAATTGACAACAGCTTTTGACCTCAGCCCGCCTACAACACATATCATCCGAACAACCGAAACCATCCAAATCTCTCATACGCGAACAATCAAAGGCCTACTGCACCCCAACAGAACTACCAACCACAGCCCAATTATCAACCAAGATACAACAATCCCCAACAGAATTATCAACCAAGGCAATACAACCAACCACAGCAACCTGACATCACATCCTTAATGGAGAAACTCCTAGAGAAGCAGGATAAGGCTAACGCCGAAATCGCACAAAAGATTGAATCATTAACAAACCGCAACAAAGACTTAGAAGACAATGTCTCTAAGATGGCAAGAGAACTCTCTAGTATCACACGTGGAAAAGGCAAATTTCCGGGCCAACCGGAAGAAAACCCGAGAGAGACTTGCAAGAGCATAACACTAAGGAGCGGTACAGCTTATCAGGGACCTCCCATACCCGATCAAACTTCCGATGAAATGCATGCAGAGCCATCACATTCCGAAGAGTATGAGCCGCAACCGCCAGAGCCGCCCGTATTCGAACTACAGACAGACCTTACCAAGGAGCAGAATGACACCGTAGGTGGGGACGAGCGACAACCCGAACCTGAATATATTTCACCACCACCCTACAAGCCACCTCTGCCATTCCCTCCAAGGCCTGCCAAGCATAAGGTAGAGGAGCAATTCGCGAGATTCATGGAGACACTCAAGCAATTACATGTCACAATCCCCTTCACTGAGGCAATTGCAAGCATACCCTTGTATGCTAAATTTCTGAAGGAGATTCTTTCGAACCGCAGTAGACTCCAAGAACTCTCAACAATTCCACTCAATCTGGAATGTAGTGCGCTCGTGCAAAGCAAATTACCGACAAAATTGAAAGATCCGGGAAGCTTCTCGATACCGTGTACCATTGGCACAACCAATTTTAAGAGAGCTTTATGTGATCTAGGAGCAAGCGTGAGTCTGATACCTAAGGTAGTATTTGATAAACTGGAATGTGGAGACCTATCACCAACAAGGATTTCATTGCAACTAGCCGACCGATCAATTCGATATCCTGAAGGAATGTTGCTTGATATCCCAATCAAAGTCGGTAAATTCTGGATACCAGCAGATTTTGTGGTAGTCGATATGGAAGAAGATGAGCAGATTCCGATCATCCTTGGAAGGCCATTCCTCGCCACATGTGGGGCAATGATTGATGTTAGGAATGGAAAGATTTCACTCAATGTTGGCAAGAACAAAATGATCTTCAGCATGAATGAAACCAAAGTCCCACCTGACATAAATCTTGTCTACAATTTGGAAACAGCGGACGAGTTTGGTAATGATGAATTGCGAATGAATGAATTTGAAGACATCGAAGAAATGATGCACGAAGCAAAAGTGGAGAGATTGTTCATTGTACAAGATGACGGTCAGATCCATCCAACCTCCGTAACAGCACAAACCGATGATCTGAACAAGAGCCCTAATATCGCAAACAACAGGAATTATTCTCTCTTAGCCCTTGCATTAATCAAAAACCTACGCGAAGAACTCGATGCAATTTCTCAAAGACTGGACGAGGTCGAAGCAGTACTCTGTGCGAGTTTGGCATTTAACCCCGGACCTCAAACACCAACCGACTTCTTCGAGAAGGGCAGTGATGATGAGACCACAGAGGACGCTGAAGGCAAGCCACCCGACAAGCAACCCCCTTGCATTGACGGGAGGATATCTGGAAGAAACTGATGCGACACATAGTCAAGCTAATGACTTTAAACAAGCGCTTCTTGGGAGGCAACCCAAGGCCACTTTTATATTTTCCTACAATTATTTAATTTTCAATTTAATTAGGACTTAAACAAAGAAACAACTCATACACACTTTTCTCCTACGATCAGGTAAGCGTACTGGAGGAAATGCTTGATTAAAAGACATCTCGAAAGGCGGAAAAATGCTCTCTGGTGCGACCTATATTGGCTGATATAGACCTCACCAATGGATACGGGGGCAATAAAGTAAGAAGAAGAAAATAAGTGGTGAATACGGCCCGTATTGGCTGATACGGCCCGTATCCAAAGGATTTAAAACTTAGCGGTTATTGGGTTCAAGCATAACGGACTCAATACGGACCGTATTGGCTGATACGGTCCGTAATGAAGGCCAATTCGGGAGATGCGAACCCGTTAAGAAGAGACGTTTGAAGTCCCGCGCAAATCACGTCTCAAAACCTCTAATCAATTCTGTTTTAACTCCCTAAACCCATCTTCTTTCCTTCCCTCTACTCTATTCCCCTCTATTCCTTCTCCTTCTCTTCTCCTCCTCTCTTGCCAAAACCGAAATCAAGCACCCCTCCTTGCCACCGATCCCCGCCATCAAGACAACCTCAACCTTCCATTGAGGCCGCTGCCGGCCTTCTCCTCCGCGTCTCAACCCTAATACGGACCGTACCGGGTCCGTATCCGACGGCCACTCGACTCTTCTCCAAATTCGGTTTTTCTAAAGCCCTCTTTCGATTTCAAAGTTTTAATTTCATTTTTTTGCATTTGCTTTAGATTAATCTCTGTTACATTAGTTTAGGCAATTAATAGGTTTCTGTCGGTTTTTCCAATCTTTTTACCAGTATAATACGGTCCGTATTGAACCAATACGGTCCGCAATCGTTTACCAGAACCAGTACTTAGCATTTCTAAACGCCTTTTTAATACGGTCCGTATCGACAGTACGGTCCGTAACCAGTTCAGTACTTGGTTAGATTTTAACCAACCAACCAGTCCGTATTAGAACCGTATTGACCAATACGGTCCGTAACAGAGATATTAATTCTTAACAAATGGCTCCAAAAATGAAAAATATTTTAGGGGCAGTTACAAGGAGTGCCAGAAAAGCTCTCGGGGGTGCCGGCCCGAGTAGTTCACCGCAGAGCTCCTCTAGCCGATCCTCCCGGTCCTCCGGCTCGCAACCACAATCCTCCAACCGTTCGTCCTCTCATTTCGACACACAGCAGTCGGTCAGGGACACACCAGTCTCAGATACAGACTACAACCCGGAAGAGTTCAACCCTCAGGATTTCGGTCTTGAGGAAGAAAACTCCGATGAATCGATGGAGGAGGTTCAGCCAGCAGAGTACCAACCCGCCTTCCAGCATCCACAATTCAGAAGCATTTACGCAAAAATGCAAACAAGGGAAGTCGTGTACCACAAATCCATCAATACAGAGACATTCGAGCGACTAGGCCTCCTTGCACAAACCGAACAGCTCGCAAACCGCATCCACCTTTGGCAATTCCTTCAACTGATCCAAGGAGTCAAAATTTACAAGGTGCTCACGAAAGAGTTCCTTACGACCTTCAGATACAATGAAGACTCCATCACTTTCCAGATGGTTGGCGAGCAATACGAGGTCACCATGGATGATTTCTGCGCCATCTTCAATCTCACCAACAATGGCACTTTTGATTCTCCTGACTGCCGAGAGTTCTGGCACAGCATCACTGAAGACAACCAAAACTCAACTCGACTGGCAAGCAGAATCATCCATCCTCAAGTCCGCCTCTTGCAAGTAGTCCTTGCCAATTCCATTTTCGCAAGAGGCGAGAGTTCATCCAAGGTGACATTACCCGAACTCTATCTTCTCAAGTGCATGATCGAGCCAACACCAGTGCGACCTCACCTCGGCCATCTCCTTTGCAATCAAATCCGTGAGGTCGCCCGTGCTAAGAAACGTAATGGAAAGATTTCCATTGGATTCGTAGCAACAATCTTGGTCAACCATCTCGCTCTGCAAATCGATCACTTCAAAGAGGCAAGCGGGCTCACACAAATTGACATGTCATGCCTTCAAGCCATGAAATTCGTCACCGGCCACTATCCAGGCCCCTACTTCTACAACTCACCGAGGGGAATTCTCCAATTTCCCTTCCGACACCTCAATCTCCGCAGTAGGGCCTCCTGGAAGATAGCACGAACCGCGAGCCCGACTTATGAGCCCCCTCAAGATTACATGGATGTAATCGAGAGCCAAGCCGCAATGAGAAACCAGGCTAACTTTGATCGGCAGCAACAATAAGAAGAAGACCCTCCTTTTGATGCATATAGAGAGGCAGGCACGTCGGCAGCTAGAGCCGGATCCTCAGGGGCAGCACCACCTGATGCCCCTACAGCTGAGCTCGATCAGTTCATTCAAATGGTAGATTGGATGAACTCAAACCTCAACGAGCTCACCTTGACAACGGGAGAGGCCACCCGACAAATGCAACAAAATGGATCATCACTTCGCCAAGAGGTTGGCGAAATTAGAAACAGCATGGAGGAGGTCCGGAGAGTGTTGATGAGAGCAGGCGCGAGATCCAGCAGACGCGCTACATGGCACAGCAGTATTATCAGCATGCCCTCACCACCGGTTTGCCATACTAGCCGCCACCATACGGACTCTTCGACCCGCCATTCTACGAGGAGATCCAGCAACCACCACCACCTCCACTACCTCAGGATTGAGGTGCAGTGAGTTGTTTCTTTCCCCGGTCTTTTTACTTTACTACTTCCTTTATTTTTATCTCTCGAGCATTGGGGACAATGCTCAATTTTATTCGGGGGGTAGGAAAAGTAAATTGACCATGTATCTTTAAAATTTTCGCAGTTTAAATTCTTAGGTGCTAGTAGTTTTACTCAATTTTTGACTAGGGTTGGAGGCTTTATCGAAAATCCTAGAATGATTAGATTGAGCTTTTTAGCTAGCTTGCATTTTTATTTTTATTTTAGGAGTAGGTTAATCAAATAGGAATTGTTTTAAATTGAATTAGGCTAAGGTTTAGATAATTGGCCATGATACCAAAAATTCGGAATTTTTAAAATTATTTGTAGTCTCAAAATGAACAATTAATTGCTAACCATGAAAGTTGATCAAAAATTGCAAACCCTAGAATCTTTATTTTGAGTAATTTATTTTTGCAAAGTCTTTTAAATTTGATAGTGTTTTAGAATACCCATTTATTATAGATAGACCCCTAGCGAAACTATGCAATAATTTCTTGTATGAATGAATACTTGAAATTGTGTGTAATCATGGTGCTTGTGACACAAAAATATGTTATTTTATTTTTCAGAAAAAAAAAGAAAAATACAAAAAAAATCGAAAATGAGAAAAATCCAAAAAAATAGAAAAATATAGAAAAAAAATAGATGGAGGATAAAAAGAGTACGGGTGCCTACGCAAGACTGGTTACCAATAGGCTCGAGAAAACCTCCCAAATTCAAATTCTTGTATATATTTAATTTTTCAAAAATAGTCACAAGTACCAACACACTTAGTTGTCATACTTTGCTCCAATCAATTGGGAAGGAAAATTAAAATTTATATCATTAGAATTCCTATTGATTGGAAGGGATCTATTTATAATCGAAGGGGAAATTAATACTCTCAATTTTAAGGATATTTGTGAAGTAGATTGCTCGATAATAATTTTTCTAGGGTTAGCATAATGAGGTCAATCATGGGGTGAATAAATTGTTCAAGGGAGAGATTATGAATATTTTTAATTCTAGATTTTTATTGTCATACCAATTGTACCTAACCTAAGCCCTAATTTAATTTTTAAAACGAGACCTATTGTATGGTTTAAGCTAGACCGGATCTTTGACCAGCTGTGATGTCGTTGCTTGAGGACAAGCAACAATTCAAGTTGGGAGGCGTGATCAGAGTCAAAATAACGATGATTTACGTAGGGTTTTGGCTTAGGTTTTACATATTTTCTCGCACTTATGTTTACTTTATTAGAGAAAAAGGCTACTGTCACCCTTCTTTATGTTTTATTGTAGAAAACAGGTTTTGGGACTATTTTACACCAAATGGAGCTAGAATCAGGTCAATCGGATCAGCGACGCTCATCGACTAAGTCCCTGTTACGGCCAGTATTGACCAATACGGACCAGGCCTAGCACAGACCAGGAGATAGCGCTGGAAGCAGTTAAACCCTAACTGCCAAGGTCCTAATACGGACCGTATCACCTGATACGGCCCGTATCCGAAGGCATCTCTTGGGGAATAACTGCCGACAGCTGTTTCCAGATTGATTTCTTAGCCTCCAATCAACCTCTACACGTCCCTACACTCCTATATAAGGCCCCTGGGCAGAAGAATACATCATCTTTGTATTAGGGTTAGATTTGATTAAAGAGAGAAGAGAGGAGTGATTGTAACCATGCCGTTCCGCGGCTAAGTTCTTTTTCTTAGGGCTAGGCAGTAAACCTTGTTACTCTTGATGTTTTGATATATATATTTCTGTTGATTATGATTTCTTGTTGATGTATCGAATATGCTTTTGTGATTTATTATCTCTTCACCTAATTTCAATGATCTAGCTGAGTTCATTAGAGTGGTGACAGTGCTTTAATAACTCTTTAAACTATTTGGATGAGTTAGCCTCGTTGAGATCTATTAGGTTTATGTGAAGAAAACCTTCGCGGGGAAACCATAAACCAGAACAACAAAACGCATGACCAAATTCCATCATTTGCGTAAGGTAAATCGCAGTGATCTGTGTAGTAATTTGGGAGATAAGAGACCCGATAGTTGCGTAAGGTAAATCGCATTGTCCTGAGTAGAGTCTTGATGAAAGATCTGTCATTCTGGCGTAACATAAATCGCAGTGACCTTTGTAGTTATCTTTCATAAAACAACAACAGGAAATCAGACGCAACAAGAATATATTATCAAGGCGGATTGAGTGATAATGGTGTGCCGAAACCCTAGGAATTCTCATCTCTATCTTTATTTTAATTACTTTTAATTGTTTCCTAATTTACATTGATCAACAAACATCTCTCAAATTTCAGATTTCATCTAACCTTTCGAAAGGTTGTGTTCGATCGCTCGAAGCACTGAACCAATATTCCCTGTGGATCGACCTCGCATATACTACTCGATAAGGATTGTGCGCTTGCAGTCCGAACCGATAGCATTTACGAGTTTATAAATATTAAAAGAAACATTGCTCTCTTTTGAGTGATCAACTACACATAATAAAACTTAATGTGACTATACTTTATTATTTTAGTCATGTCACTGCATATGAAAAAAGTTTTTTAGTTATGTGCTGCGTGACCAAATTAGGCATGTTATTGTGTTAGTCACGTTTTTTCTTTCCTTAAAAAAAACTCCTGCTTGTACTTTTTTATGTATGTAACTTCACTGTTTCGAGTTTGGTTTAAAATAAAAAAATGAGATTTTAAATTTATAATTTAAATATAATACGGATATAATTCAAGAATAATTTATTTTTTGCAAATATATAAATATATTAAGATTATGAAGTTCTAAGGAATAATCAAATTTTGCGGATATTCATCAGTATTTCGATTACGATTCAATAATAATTTGTATAATTTGTAAATAATTCAGAATTTTTTTTCAGAAAAACAAAAAAATCCATTTAATTTATCTACTTGTTCGGAAAGGTGATGAAAATACGAATAATTCATGAATCAATGATGATTTTTTCAATTTTCTTTTTGTAAATAAAGTTGAGAGGTCAAGTTATCTAACTGTTTTAACTTTTAATATTCACAAGATCTCTTATTGAAATTTCAAATATGTATATACAAAAAAAAAATTATTTTTTCTAATAGATCAAAAGCTGGATTTTCTTTCCCAAATTTTAATTGTGAAAACTTTTCTAATAGTATATAGGGACCGCCTAGCTCTCCCCCGTGAACAATCCCCCATTTGATCCCCCGAGTTCGGATAAGGCATAAATAGAGGGGGGACCACAACTGCCTCCGCTAAAAACAAAAGAAACCGCGTTAAAAACATAGAAAACGCGTTATTAATGGGCGGGGACCACACAACCGACAAACGAAAACGCGTTATTAAGTGGGGGGGACCGCATAACCGAAACAGAAAACGCGTTATTAAGTGGGGGGACCGCATAACCGTCATCTCATTTTATGACTTGGGGGTAAAGGATTCATCTGTGACCCAAAAAGTATTCATCCATCGGTACGCAGGTATTCACTTTTTCAATAGAAGAATATTAGGATTCATTACAACATTGGTTAAGTGGGGGACCACACAACCGACAAAAGAAAACGCGTTATTAAGTGGGGGGACCGCATAACCGGCAAAAGAAAACGCGTTAATAAGATGGGGGACCGCATAACCGTCAGCTTGTATTATTTATAAGAAATTTGTGGTAAAGTATTCATCTGTTTCACAACTAGTATTCACCCATCTGTATGAAGGTACTCATCACCACAAACAACATACGTTGCGGACCGCTAAATCTTTTGAAACGGACAGGGGTAGGGACCACATGCAAGTAGCGAAACCCGAAATACATAAACAAGTAATAACACGATTATACTGCAAAAGGTGAATACTTATGACGAGAAGGATGAATATAACATATCAAACTATATAATATCAACAATATTAACACTAACATCAATTCATATCTGTTTCATATAAAAATTTTAACACAACAAATAAGTCATCACATCAGTGAGTAACCTAAATTGCAAATTTAAACTCATTCCTCTCATCAGTAAGTATCCTACATGCAAGCAGAAGACGCTCAGCACTGATCATTTCCTACAAAAATTAAACACAAAAAAATGTCAGTTAGTAAATGAAATTTTAATAAAATAAATTAAAAGTATACATCCCAATTGCAACAAGTATTCATCCAGTAAATGTGAAGTATATATCCCAGTAATAAGAGAAATTACAAAAACGAAAAAGAGTATACATCCCAAGTGTAACAAGTATTCATCCATTAAATCTAAAGTATACATTCCAAAAATACCCAAGTTATACATTCCAGTAATACCCAGTACTATTTATACAGTAAAAACCCAAGTGAAACAAAGACTTCATCAATGAACTGTAAAGTATATATCCAGTAATACTCAGTCTTTATCTCAAGTGTAACAAGTATTCATCCATTAATCCTAAAGTATACATCCCAACAATACCCATGTTATACATACCAGTAATACCCAGTAATATTTACCAATTAAAAACAAGTAATATTAAACTATTATAGTATACATCCCAAGTGAAATAAGTATTCATCCATTAGCTGTAAAGTATATATCCAGTAATACCCAGTAAAACCCAGTAAAACAAGAGAATCAAGTATTTATCCAGTAATATTCAAATTACATAAAGCTAACAAATTTATATAATATTAACCTGAGTGAAATCGAGCGGGACCTTGCGCGTCAAACAGTCAATACACCGCAGTACAAATATTGCACAATCCTGCGAAGATTGCTGAGGAGTTTCCATCCAGGATAGCTGTACGTCCATCCACGACTCTTTTCCTATATTTTGTATAAAAACAAGAAAATTTATGAAGGTTTTCATACCTAATACAAGCTTACTGAAAAATAAAAGTAACACATAAACAGCTTAAAAACATGAATATAAAGTAAGATACAAGTACTTACCAAGCCTCCAGGAGAGAAAGTACTTCACCCAGTGCAGATAGTTGATGTGTGGCTCAAGATAGTATTGGTTCGATGAAGGGTTAAGTGAGTTGTACATCTGGATCTTTTGATTCTTCAAATCAAAAGCAGCTAATATCCAATGCTTTCGACCAACTAATGGTACAAACAACCATCTGCACTTCTCGAATTGGGGTGAAAATAATTCCCTCTGTTGACGGTACACAATATCCATTGGATTGAATGGTGCCATTTCCTACAATATTACAATAAATAAAATAAACAAACCAATATTTAATTATTTCAAAATTTATGAAAATATACTTTTTATATTTTTAAAAACTCACAATACAATCATTCGTCAAGTAGAACCACTCTTCATCAACTGGAGTCTCCAGTTGCATTATGAATAGTGCTATATCAACAGCCTGAACAAATATTAAAGAATTAGTACTTATCCAAGAATCCAGTTAATACATAAAGAATTCATCTATTGATAGCAAAGTATTCATCTATTGATGGAAAAATATTCATTCATGACCACCAAAGTATTCACCCATGAACACCAATAATTGAATACTTTGGTATCAATACTTTGGTATTCATTCATTGATTAATACACAGGTATTCATCAAAGTATTCATCCATGGAGACTAAAGTATTCATCCAATTATATAAAAGTATTTATGCAGTTAATACACATTTCATACACAAGTATTTATCTATTGATACCAAGTATTCATTCATTAAAACAAAAGTATTCATCAATATAATTGACAGCCTGCACAAAGTAAAATTTTTCATACCTCAGAGCCAATTTGGTTCTTGCAAAACAGAATGTCTCGGAATTGATCAATTGTCATAAATAATCCAGACTGGGTGTTTTTAAAGGGATAGTCCTCATCACCAATTTCATACTGAAAGTATTTCTTCACCCATGAATCCAACACATTACTCACTTCAACGCTAACCAAATCCCGATTGTCATAAGACCAATGCTTGTCTGGCAGCGGGACTTTCCCGGTACAACTCTCAAATGTGGGATCCACGAAAATACTGTCAGAAAAAAAATCCCAATCTGGATAATTTAATTTAAATGGAACCTGATCAAATTCATTATATTCGTCTCCGTACTTGGCAAGGATACATGGAATCCATTCACTGGATGGTACAGCAACTTTCGCAACATCGTGGACAAAAGGTTCTCCCCGAAAAGCTGGTTTCGGTTCATTAGCCCCTCTTTTAGGCATGGTTCTACGGATTGGAACCCTCTTCTTCCTTCTACCAGCTGTTTTCTTCTTAGGTTTCGGTTTCTGTTGCTCTGGCTCTTGGGAGCTAATAATTTCAACCACGTTGGTTTCAGTTTCAGGGACTGGTTTTGGGCCTCTTTTCCTGCCTTGTCCCCTTTCATAAACAAACTTAGTACCCAAGACCTTAGGTCTGGATTTTAAATTGCTTTTCTGGACGTCCAATTTCTCTTTCTCTTTGGTTTTATGATCAGTTGGAATTTGGACTTCCGGTGAGAAACCGAGGCTAAAAGAGGGACCATCCATATCACCAAGATTACATACTGCTTCTTTCTCTTCAATTACTTCAACTTTCTTTCCTACAAATATGCATACTGTTACATTCAAAATGTAAAACTGGATAACAAAGTATGAACTGCAAAAAAATATGACAAAACTAAAATATTAATACCTTCTTTCTCTATTCCTTATTTCTCATCAGCTTCTTGACGTCCTTCTGATTTTTCTTTTCCTTTATGGTGAGCAATAACATCTTGTATAATTTTATCAATCTTTGGATCTTGGGATTCATCTTCCTGTGTAGTAAACCCATGAGTATCTTCTTCAGAAAGTACGTTGTCCTCCACAGCTTGAGGTTGTTTTGTTTCATTCTTTGATTTCTTCACAGGTGGATCTCGACCAACCGATGGTGTTGGTGTCACAGTTTCGCCAAATAAAACTCTCTTCTTCAGAGGACTGGCAGGAGTCTCCTTGATTTCAGCAGCCTGGCTTAACAGCCTCAAAGAGCTCCTAGTGTTAACAACACTCTTCTTTTGCCCAGCTACAAAAAAAAAGGTATAAATCCCAGTTGTAACAAGTATTCATCCAGTAACTGTAAAGTATACATCTTAGCAATATATAATTCCAAAAAGGAAAAAGAAGTAACAAATATTTAGCAATTATAGTATACATACAAAGTGAAACAAGTATTCACCATTCATGTCAAAGTATTCATCCAGTAATACTAAAGTATTCAACACCAAAGAAATAGATGAAAATACTAAAAGTTTAATAGATGAATACTCACAAGGTACATTATCTTGTACATTGGCAGACTTGCTTAACAGCTTCAAAGAGCTCCTAGTGTTAACACCAACCTTCTTTTGTCCAGCTACAAAAAACAAAAGTATACATTCCAGTTGTAACAAGTATTCATCCAAGATCAATCAAGTATTCACCATAAAAATTAATAGATGCAAAAAATCTTACCATCAGGAGAAAATTTAGCATCTCCAGAAACAGCACCTTCAGAAGGTACTTTACCTTCCAGCTTATCATCAACGGCTATGGAAATACCAATTGTTAAAAAGATAATTCACAAAATTTCTACAACAAAACGATTCAGTTTTCTTAAATTTGAATGTAAATATTCAAATGAACAAAAATTTATAAATCTTACACTTTGATTTCTTCTTCTGCTCATGACCAGAAGTTCCCTTCTCTGTTCCCTCAATAGCTTTGACAGCTATCCCACGAAAATAACAAAAGAAAAAAAAATTAAAGTCAATTATTGGTACAAAGTCAGGTGCTAATCACTAAAAGTATTCATCCCAATTCTAAAAAGTATTTATCCCAAAATTTTGACAGTATTACGACCAAAAATATAAGAAGTATTCATCCAAAATGAAGAAAGTATTCATCCCAATTGTAAGAAGTATTTATCCCAAATGTTGACAGTATTAATTTATCCGACCTACAAATATAAGAAGTATTCATCCAAAATGAAGAAGTATTCATTCAAATTGTAAGAAGTATTTATCCCAAATGTCGATCACTAAAAATATCAAGTTTGATATGTATTCATAAAAGTGAAATACAAAATAAAATACTTTAAATTAAATTATATAAAACATACGTGATCGAAATAATCGCTTCGATATGTGATACTGTCTTTCCGAATGAGAAGCCTGCGCCAAAAGCTTCTGTTCAGACGCTGGTGACAAAAGCGGAATACCACTTGAATCTTGTATATATTTCAGATCCTCAAACCGATGCTTGGCTGCCCTTTGAACCAGCTCACTGGAGACATTGAAGTTGAAAAGGCAGTAAACAGGTGCCATTTCGGTTATCAACTTCAGAAGATGACTGTTTTTGGATTTTCGCAATTGCACGTTGTTTGACAGCACAGAGAACTGGTCACTTGCAACAAAACCCCTCTCCTTATTGAGTAACTCAGCAGGTTCCCATTTCAGCTCAGAAGTATCAATATCACCCACCAGGACATTGTCAAGCACTTTGTTCAATGAGGATCTCCTCCAGCAGACATTCAATTTGTGATCCATAAATCTTGGAATGTGGCCAGTGAATTTCCTATTGTTCGGAATCTTCACGTGCTCAAAAAACCAGCCCTAAAAAAATAGAAACAAAAAAACAATCTTACTAAGTATTGATTCAAAACATAATAAGTATTTATCCAAAATGCAGAATGTATTCATCCCAATTGTAAGGAGTATTATCCCAAATGTTGACAGTATTCATTCATCCGACCTAAAATATAAGAAGTATTCATCCAAAATACAGAAGTATTCACTTCCTGTGTAAGAAGTATTTATGCCAAATGTTGACAGTATTCATTTGTAGGACCAATAATATATGAAGTATTCATCCCAATTGTAAGAAGTATTTATCACCAAATGTTGACAGTATTCATTTATACGACCTAAACTATAAAAGTATTCATCCACATAGTAAGAAGTATTTATCCCAAATACTAACAGTATTCATTTAAACGACCTAATGTAGTATAGACATATACACTTGAAAGTATTTAAATTTTTTTTATTAAAACTTACAATCAATGCAAGTGCACAACCAGGGAGTGTTCCTGACTCTTTCTTCCCTGTCTTCCTCTTTGTACCCTCCTCTTCTTCTTCTGCCATACTTGTACTTCGGTTGTCCCTTTGTAACCGACACCAAGCGGCATTGTTTGGAATGTTCTCCATAAGAACACGGTGCACTGCCTCTGCCCAATTGTAATCTTTCAAACTGTCGATCTCAGCAGCATAGTGGAACAGATGCTGTGGAACTTTTCCACAAGATTGCGGGAATAGTACCATTGTGAAGAGGTACATTACCAGCAGTCCCACTACATCATTTGCCAAGGCATTCTTCTTAAGGGATTCTTTGATTGCCGTCTCAAGCGTGGCTACAGTTATCCTTCCATTTGACTTCAAATGTCGCCGCCTGAGGGGAGGATCACTAACCCTCCCCTTCTTCATCTGCACCACCTCTCCACCAACCCCAAGACCCATCACCAACCCGACTTCTTGAGGAGTAAATTCCAGTTTTTTTCCCTTAAAAACAAACACACCTTCCTTGTCTTCCCAATGCAAGAGAATGCTATGCAAAACAGGGTTGTTTGCATGAGTTTTGTGTGGAAATGCAAACAAATGAAGAAATGGAGTATTGGCTAGACGGGCTATGTGAACAGGCTTCAAATTGGGCAACACATTGCTGTGGAAGAAAAGCATAGCTGCATCAATATTACATCTGTTCTTTATGCATGAATCAGATGTCCTTGGTTTTCCAATACGTTGACCTACAAGGAAAAAATTACGTAGAGTTGTAAAATATTGATTTGAATTGAGTAGGATATTCACTAATGGATGTAAAGTATTCATCCAGTAACTGTAAAGTAACATTAAGCTATTAGAGTATTCATCCAAAGCGGCACAAGGATTCATCCATCATTTGTAGAGTATTGATCCATTAAGTGTAAAGTATTCATCTGAATTGCGTAGGATATTCACTACTGGACAACAAGTACAGATGTATTACAAAATAGAAATGTATAAGTACACATTTATGAAATTACCTTTCTTGCGACCTGGTTGGGCTCCCCTACGCCGTTTTGCTGGTGGGACATCTTTCACCTCTTCTTCTGAAGATGATTCTTCTTCTTTATATTGTTCTGAAAAATTATATTCATCCATCAAATGTAAAGTATTTATCCCTTAAGTGTAAAGTATTCATCTGAATTGAGTAGGATATTCACTACTGGACAACAAGTACAGATGTATTACAAAATACAAATGTATAAGTACACATTTATGAAATTACCTTTCTTGTGACCTGGTTGGGCTCCCCTACGCCGTTTTGCTGGTGGGACATCTTTCACCTCTTCTTCTGAAGATGATTCTTCTTCTTCTTCTTTATATTCTTCTGAAGAATTATCTACACATTTTGAAGAATTATTTGAAAAATTATATTGCTGTCTAAGTTGATCACAAGAATAATCTACTAAAGAAGATCCAAAATTAATAAAGAAAAAATAATTTTCAGCTCATTTGTTAAGTTTCAAGACTAAATTCTAAATATTAACAAAACAACTTATTATTTACTAACATAGATAGTATTCATCCAACTTAGCTATTTGTATTCACTACAAGACAACAACCAAACTCTGAAACAGCAGACATATAATTAATTGTAACTTAAACAAAGTTATAGAAGTAAATTCATGAAAATACCTTCCTTGTGACCTCGTCGGGCTCCCGTATGCAGTTGTACTACTGGTGCACCTTCTTCTTGCGAACTTTCTTCGATATCTTCCGAACTTTCATGCAGCTCTGCTGATTTGATTGGAGATTGAGGTTTCTTTGGAGATTGAAGTTGTTCTGTTAAAAAATACAAGCAAAATAATATGTTATTAAAAAAGTTAGTAACATATATAGTATTAATTTCTTTCATGTATGTATTAACTCATCAAACAAACAATATTCATCAAACCTTCAGAGATCTTCTCAAGATCTTCATCCACCTGTGCTGGTTGGACTGGAGATTGAGTTGACAATTCATGTTGTTCTGTTAAAAAAAATAAAAGCAATAATAATATGTTATTCAAAAATTTAGTAACATATAAAGTATTAATTTCTTAACATGTTGGTATTCACTCATCAATGAAAGAATATTCATCAAACCTGGAGAGATCTTCACAGAAACATCATCCACCTGTGCTGGTTGGACTGGAGATTGAGTTGACAATTCATGTTGTTCTGTTAAAAAAAATAAAAGCAATAATAATATGTTATTCAAAAATTTAGTAACATATAAAGTATTAATTTCTTAACATGTTGTTATTCACTCATCAATGAAAGAATATTCATCAAACCTGGAGAGATCTTCACAGAAACATCATCCACCTGTGCTGGTTGGACTGGAGATTGAGTTGACAATTCATGTTGTTCTGTTAAAAAATAAAAGCAATAATAATATGTTATTCAAAAATAAAGTAACATATAAAGTATTAATTTCTTAACATGTTGGTATTCACTCATCAATGAAAGAATATTCATCAAACCTGGAGAGTTCTTAGCAATATCTTCATCCACCTGTGCTGGTTGGACTGGAGATTGAGTTGACAATTCATGTTGTTCTGTTAAAAAATAAAAGCAATAATAATATGTTATTCAAAAATAAAGTAACATATAAAGTATTAATTTCTTAACATGTTGGTATTCACTCATCAATGAAAGAATATTCATCAAACCTGGAGAGTTCTTAGCAATATCTTCATGCACCTGTGCTGATTGGTTCGGAGATTGAGCTTTCTTTAACAATTCATCTTGTCCTGCTAAACAATAAACAGTTAGTAACATATATTGTTGAAAATAAAAATAATAAACAGTTAGATACATCAAAAGTGATATTTAGCTATTAATATCAAACTATATAACATCAAAAGTATACATTCCAGCTACAACAAAGTATTCATCCAGTAACTAAATTATATGCATCCATTACTATCATTGGATCCAAGCATAATCAAGTATTCACTCTACATCCCAGTTAATTAGATGAAAAAAAGCTTACCATCAGCTTCAGAAGGTACATTATCTTGTACCATATCATCTCCAGATGTTTTCACAACATCTACAGGGACACTGGTTTGTTGACCTTCTGCTTCGAGTTGTTCAGCTTCACCTTGGAGTTGTTTACAAAAAATAATCATAATTCATCTCTAATATAACATCTAATATAACAGTGTGTTCATCTAACAAAAAAGTATTCATCTCTAATAAGTACTGAATAGTGCATTTAAACTAAACTATTCATCTCTAGCAACAGTGTGCTCATCTGTATGTATTCACTCATCAAACAAAACTATTCATCTCTAGCAACAGTGTGCTCATCTGTAATCTAACATTAAACTAAACTACTAAATAACAGAAATAGTGTGTTCAAAATAAACTAAACTAAACTAAACTCAATAACAGTAAAATTAAACTAAACTAAACTAAATAACAGTAACATAACAAAGAACAGAGGCAGGGACACACAGTGTTACTGGTACCGATTACCAGTAACAAAAATCGTCACAACAACATAGCAAGATAAAGAAAGCAAACCGGTACCAGTACGCATTACTTAATTAAAATACTGAATACTTCAGTTAAGTTAGATGAATACCTCGAGAATCAGCGATTGTTACATTTCCTTCTTCATTTCCACTAATTTGCGGTGCAGATGCCTCAGGCAGCACTGATTCTTCACTTTGAGGCAGCACAACTTCTTCACTTTGAGGCAGCACCGCTTCTTCGCTTTGAGGGAGCACCGCCTGTTCATTTCCACCGATTTGCTCCATTTCCAAAGATAAAGAATGTCGCCGGAGGGGAGAAAGATTCGCTATCAGATGAACTCTCTCTCTCAATCAACGAGTGTGCGATTACGATTACGTGAAGTGGATGAACTCTCTCTCTCTCAATCGCCGAGTGTGCGATTGCGAATCCGTAAGGTCAGTGAGCTCACTCTCTTTCTTTTTTCAAAATCGATGCTAAAACCCTATCGTCGGCGGAATGTTCGATTGCGAGAGTACGATGGACTGACTCCCTAAAGTGTGCGATTTCGTCAAGAGGAGTGAATATTTTGTCACGTAGTGAATTTTAATTTTTCATTTTAATTTTCATTTACAAGATCAGTGAAATATATGATATGGAACGGGTTCATCAAAATGAAAGGACGTTAATGGAAAGGGGCTATGAAACGAAATGGCGCAACTCTTATATATATATTTCAAATCCATGTGGTGGGACCATTTAATTTAAACACCATCTCCATTTCACCGGAGGGGTGCTTGATTTTATAATAATTTAATATTTTATTGTTTTTATTGTATTTACTCAATGTCAATAATATATTGACTCAGTATTCATATGATATTCACTATGCATGTCGCCGCATAAAGTATATAAGGTGTGACCATATAAGGTGGGACCATTTCAACGACCCAACATCTCCATTTCACTGAAGGGATGCTTGATATTAAATTAAATTAACACTGTTATGTATCTTATTGTACTAAATGAAAAAGTAATTTTATTGTGTAATATTAAATAATTTTTCATAATGTGAAATATTTTCATTGAACCTATCATGGATTAACACTAATTTTATTCTGTAAAAATGTGTTAACTTTTTATTCATATAATAACACTAATGTTGAAGTGAACAGTTTATTGTTCCAAGTAAATACTTGTTTGTCCATGGATGAATACTTCGATGAACACTGTTCACTTCAACATTTATTTGTGCACCAAAAATTCTTTAAATGTAATAAAAGTATATATTCATCTCTTCACATAAAAAAACAAGTAAAAAATAAAACAACAAAAATTTCGAATTATATTGAGCACGAATTGCTAATTGTAATACATCTGAACCGTACAATATGAGATCTCACAAAGAAACAAGCAACTTTTCAATGTAATAGTATTGTATTCATCTATGTAATCTGAAGTATTCACTATCGACACTTAAGTATTCATCAATGAAATACTAATGTTTCTGTGCAAAAATGAAAATTAAAAAATGATAATCTGTACAAAGTTATGTTTCTATATTTATAAATAAAAAGAATTAGTTCTCCTTTTTCTTCATATTCTTTTGCTTGTCCAACAACTTCTTTATGGCAACATCAATTTTGCTCTTGTAAGCAATTTTTTTTGGTCGTCCCCTCCGATTTGATTTTTTAGGTGGTAGTAGAGGTTTAGAAGGTGGACAATTAACTAATGAAGTACCATCAATTTGTTCTGCAACTGTCGTAGATTTCTGAAAACCATCAAGCAATGTCTCACCTGCGAAGAAGTATTCATCCATTAAAATGAAAGTATTCATCCCACAATGCAATATAAAGATTCACAATCACTGGTATTAGTACATGAATTATTATTGTAAAATTGTATTCATCCTTTCATCTCAAGTATTCACACTATCAGAATGATGTACTAATCTGTGTAGAAATTAATATAAATGTATACCTCCTGCCGCCGAAACATCTTGTTGCTTTCCTTTTCCTGTGGTAGACTTTTTTTTCTTTCTTACTATAGGTGTCATTCCAGAAACTCCAGAAGTATCAATAACATTCACATTCTGTTGACCACCAACTAAACCTGATTTCACAAAACTCGAAAATATCAATACGTATTCACCACTAATGCAATAAGTATTCACTTCCAATGACAGAAATATTCATTACTAAACCTGAGGTGAAAGAAAGAAGATATTGAAACACAAAGAAAACGACTATTATTGACAAACCTGCTATGTTTTTTCTCAACTCATGTAAACCATTCAACACCATACTATGATACTCATCATTCACACTTCCAATGTTTAGCAGATCTTGAATTATTGGATTTGTTGACATGGTCAACTCATACAGCCTACAAACACACAAAGGAAAACAGATACAACTTAGAGTGAAGTATTCAACCTTATAATTGTAAGTATTCAACCATAGCATAATAAATAAACAAATTAGAGACTTTTACCTGTTTCGTTCCGGTAAAGTTGGATGAGATGAATCAATTATGGTCAAATTCTGTCGATCGATATCTTTTCTCCACCGATCGACAATATACTTTTCATCAATAGAAAAGACCTTTTCATGCTTTAGTACCTGAATTGAGTGTGAACACAAAACACCCATTACCTCAAAAAGTCTACAAATACAGAACACCTCCTTTAAGGCCCTCTTATACACAACCTGAAAGTTTTTCCCCCAACAATCTGCAACAACATAAAGTGCCTCTCCATCTTGTTCTGCAATTAAATTGCACGATAAATTCATACACAATGTGAACTGCTCTTGACATTTGAGGAAAATTTCATTTGTATAACTTTGTTGAAATTGATATTCCATGGGCAATTCAGAATTACACTTATGAGCTCGATACTTCGAATCATGGTCAGCCTTATGTTCTCTCTCCCAAATGTTTCTTAGAGCTTCATCAAAACATTCGACAAAACATTTAAGGCTTTCTCTCCTTGTGAGGTAGCTATCCAAGAAAGAATTCATACTTTCTACACGCTGTGTAGTATTCATTCCAGCCCAGAATTGGGAATTTAGATAGACTGGCACCCACTTCTCTCTCATTTGAAATATATCTCTAAACCAAGCATCATCTTGCTTCCCAATTTTATCCATCAACTGCACCCATCTTTCCTCAAAATCTTCCTTGCACTGGGAATAATACACAACCTCCTTCACCTGAGCTGATAAGGCACTTTTCTTATCCTTTCTTCCCAATTTACTGGGTAGCTTGTGTAATATATGCCAAGAGCAGTACCGATGAGTGGTTTCTGATCCAAACACATGCTTAATCCCTAATTCAATGCTTCCACATTGATCTGTGAGTATGCCACCAGGTTTCACTCCATTCATACATTCCAAAAATCTAGACATAAAATATTTGTTAGTACAAAATAATTGTGCTAAGAAAATATTACATAAAGTATTTATGCCTTAAGTACATAGTATTGACTTGTACGGCATAAAGTATTCATCCACTAACAATGGAAGACCTCAAAAAAGAACCTTATTGTGTATTCCAAACTTCATACAATTCCTACAGTATAATGTACTCACCAGTACCACATAAAGTATTCATCCACTAACAATGCAAAAACTCAAAAAAAGGTAACCTCAATGTGTATTCAAAACTTCATACAATTCATACAGTATAATATATTCACCAGTACCACATAAAGTATTCCTTCATTATAATGTATTGACGTGTATGGCATAGAGTATTCATCCACTAACAATTAAAGAACTAAAAGAAAACCTTGCTATGTACTCAAAACTTCATACAGTACATTGAGTATAATATATTGACCTATACCATATAAAGTATTCATTCAACCAGGTTTTAAGTATTCATTCATACTTATCCAAGTAAATTAGTATTCAAACATTCAAAACAACAATCAAATAGTACCTGGAAAGACACCATATGTAATCTCTTTCAGTTTCCCTTCCTAGCAAAGCACAAGCTAAAATGACGGAATGACCATGGTGATTAACACCAACCCACAATACAAGTGGCATATCGTACCTAACAAATTTTAACAAAAATAGCAAGTATTCATCACAACCATACAAAATACTAAATTACAGTCAAATAATATAATAATTAGCAGATGATTACTTACTTATTTGTGAGGTAATTAGCATCCGAAATGTAAGAAGTATTAATCCCAAATACAGAAAGTATTCATTCAAAATGTAGAAAGTATTTATCACAAATATTGACAGTATTCATTCACGATCCAAGTATTCATCCACAGAAATTCACTTTTAATGTAAGAAGTATTCACCCAAATAAAAGTAATATTCATCCCACAGTATTTAACACATTTATAAGGTTGTCAGATTCATATGAAAATTCCAAATTGCAGTAATAAAATAACAGATGATTACTTACTTATTTGTGAGGTAAGTTGCATCCATAACAATAACATCGTGGAAATATTTGTATGCTGCACGACTTCGACCATCAGCCCAGAACACACTCCACAATCGACCTTCATTTGTGTAATCGTGAGCATAAAAAAAATCTCGATCAATCTTCGATTTGTTTCGAAAGAACTCAAATATCAATGAGGCATCATCACCTTCAAAAGCCCTTAACTTCATCCGCTTGTACTTCTCAATATGATTTCTTGCATCTTTTTTAGTAAAAGGGCACCTTATATAACCTCCAGCACTTTTGATTACTAACTTAATATTAACTGCAACACCCAAACCTTGATCATCATTAAAATCCAGCATATTCTGATATTTCACAGGGATGTATCGGAATCCAGATATAAGAAATGAAGAATTGGGTTGCAAAATGTGGTTGTGACACCCAACATATTCTACTACTACCCATCCACCATTCAAACTAGATGGTTTCAATTTTAAACAAGCACGACAACCCGTGCCTACAAAACCCCTTTTCCTTTTTGGGATACAACCTTCGTTTGACACCACTCTTTTTGGATATTTGGTGCACATAAACACATAATGAGTGCTTATGTTACCAATCTTGTGATTTGACCTTTTGCATATGCTAAATCCACATTGAAATCCATACAATTGATAGTATGAATGTGCATCGTCTATGGAATCAAACTCATCCCCAACTGCTGGTTCTCTCACACGATGATCATCATCATCATCATCATCATCAGCATCATCACCATCACCAGCAGCATCATATTCTACTTCACTATTTTCTGGTTGATCTTCCCCACTTTCAATGTCAACAGCTTCCTTGTTGAGGTCAAAATCAAATATACTCTCCTTGCTGCCTACACTATCAACCACTCTCTCATTTTCACGATGAACCTCTTCAAAATGTTGATAAAGGTTCACCTCATCAACTTCTAAATTACTATTCTCCATCCACATCTCATCTCCGCATATTTCATTGAGATCAAAACTCATCCTGAAAAAACTACTTAGTGTAAATACAAGTATTCACCCCAAATGTAAGAAGTATTTACCCAAAATGCAGATAGTATTCATCCAAAAAATAGAATGTATTCATCGTACGACCCAATTATTCATCCTATAAAAACCATGTAAGAAGTATTCATCCCAAATACCAAAAGTATTTATCCCAAATGTTGACAGTATTGATTTACGACCCAAGAATTCATGCAACAGTATTTAACATCAATTCACAAATAATGTAAGAAATATTCATCTCCAATACAAGAAGTATTCATCCAATATGTAGAAAGTATTTACCCAGTTGTGTTTATCCCTAATGCAGAAAGTATTTATCCAAAATGCAGAAAGTATACCAAATGCTGATATTATTCATTTACGATCAAAGTCTTCATCCAACAGTATTTAACATTACTTAACAACTAATGTAAGAAGTATTCATCCAACATGTTGAAGTATTCACCCCAAAATGTAAGAAGTATTAATCCCACATGCATAAAGTATTCATCCCAAATGTAGAAGTATTTATCACAAATATTGACAGTATTCATTCACGATCCAAGTATTCATCCACACAAATTAACATCAATTAACATTTAATGTAAGAAGTATTCACCCAAATAAAAGTAATATTCATCCCACAATAGTTAACACATTTATAAGATTGTCAGATTCATATGAAATTTTCAAATTGCAGTAATAATATAGCGATTTCAGATGTCACCAACAGAAATCACAACATGAAGATCAGAGATCAAAAATAAAATCAGATCGCATCAACATTTCATTACCTGATCAGAGAATAGCCGGAGCAAGGAAGTTCGTCGGAGCGTCGGATCAAGGAAGATCGTCGGAGAGTCCCAGCGGGTGAGATCGTAGGAGCGTCCGAGCGGGGAAGATCGTCGGAGCGTTGGAGCGTCGGAGCGTCCAATTAGGGTCCGCCTAGCTCTTCCCCGTGAAAGCGGCGCGCGTCGGAGAATCCCAGCTGCGATCGCTTGAGAAAAGAGAGAGAAAGCGGCGCGCGTCGGAGAATCCCAGCTGCGATCGCTTGAGAAAAGAGAGAGAAAGCGGCGCGCGGGGAGAGAAAGGAAACAAAATTCAAAAAAGGAAAGGTAATTAAACGGGAAAGTGGGTTAACCGGTAAAAACAGTTAACTATAATTAACTGTTTCATTAACGGCCACGGGGAATGAAACGGGGGATGGGAAGCCGGGGGAAGATATAATTACCCTAGTATATATCACCAAAATTCCTCGATTTGGAAAACAAATGGATAAGTTTCTACTTTCTAATTGTGAACACTGTCATGGTTACGGCTAAGTTTAATGCTGCATTTGTTGCATCCTAATTGACGGACATAAGTTTATCAATAAATAAGGAAAGACGTGTGGAAGTAAATAAACGATAGCTGTATCATTTCTGTTCTATATATGCAATGTTATCAAAACTGAATCAGACATCAACTCCGTAAAATTTCGGATTAATAGTTTATTGGTCGAACTGGTGAGTCATCCAGTTTAACTGCTGGCGTTTTTAAATACTTGTATATTTATAAAATATGAGTATTATATATAAAAATAATCTTATATTTTATATATATAATGAGATATGAGAAAGTTGCAGGGTTATTGTCTATGTTGGTTATTACAAACTATAGTGTAGTGTCATTTAACTAGCTAGTTCAATTCAACTCTATAAAACCACTCATTGTGCATATATAGTTCGATGACATGAAACTTAAACAGAGGAGTTCAAATTCATGTATGAATAATATCAAAACTGAGGTCTGCCATTTTCATATGAGTTATCAGTCACATCAAATTTACGAAAATCATAATATTATCTCGTACTATTCTACAACTGCTCAGTGTGCAAAATAAAAGACTGTTTGAGTTTAACAATCCTATTGTTTGAGTTCAAATTTTAGTTTGAACATTTCATCAAGTATCTTGAGAGCATCTAACATTCCCTCATACACAAATGCTATGTGAAGCATGGCATGTCCCAATACCGGTGCATATACCACTTTATAAAACCATTTATAATACAATAATATTGGATCATAAATATGTAGAACAGTACAGGCAAAATTTATATGTATTTATGATTGTCTAACTAAAGTGATCTAATATGAATTAAGTATATTTGACAATATATGTATTTACTAGAGTGTGGTCAATAAATATGTAGAACAATACAAGCAAAATTTATATTCATTGATGGACTGATTGTGAAATTTGCAATTATATCTAATTTTAGATGTCTAATTAAAGATGGACGTCTAAAATATGACATCTAAATCTGGTGCGTCAGATTTAGAGTTACCCTATATAAGGATGGGTTCCCAGGGCACAAGATACAATATACACAACTCAGTTTTCTGAGTTATTTTAGACAGAATCTGAGTGTCTTCTCTTTTTCTTCCACCATCAAAAATTAGAGAGGAGAAATTTATTAGGAAACTTGGAAGGGATTTCTCAAATGCATGTCTTGCTGTCTTGGAATGCTTGATCCACGCCATACGACATACAGGTGAGAAGAGGGCTTTTTGCCATTGAAAACTTGTCTCATGCACACGAAGACGGCTCTTCGCACTTGAGAATTCCATAGCAAACATTATAGAATTAGGTATTATGTTATGCACTTATGATTATGTTTTATGAGTCGACTTTGGTATAGGACGGTTCAAAGGTTAAGGTGGGGAACTGTTTCTCCTTTTTCTCGGGATGTAAGTGTTTGATTCCTAAATGAGATGTAATTGTTGATCTCTAAATAAAACGTAATTGTTTGGCCTCTATGATTCCCCAACAAATAGATCTAAAATAAATAATATAAGATAAATAATAAGTAGTTTTTAGTCTAGTAACAAAGACACGTGGTTTATGATGTGAGAGGTCATGGGTTCGAAATATCTGAATATGAAAAATTCTTTGTTGTAATATCAGAATATTAAAATAGTTAGGTGGTTTGATCTTCAACCTTTACTATAAAAAAAATACAACATAAATAAAACTTCAGTAAATTAATATAAAGTAAATGTATTTAAGGGTAAACAGTAACTCACAATTAGCCCCAAAATGAACCTTGAATGGAGCTATATCTGAGTTTCCAAGAACTTGTGCTCCCTTTCTCATTGGCGCGCAAGAGAGAAATTTAATGATTTATACTGAAAAAATTGAGAGGGGGGCAGAAAACTACACGAGAGGATGAGTTCTTATATAGAGATCTAATTATTACTCAAACATCATAATATAATTTTATTTTATATAATTACCTATATATGAAAAATGAATAAAAACAAAATAATAAATAATAAATCATTGACTAGCAAAACATGTAGTCCTGTCGAATCTAGAGTAAGTTAAATATTTAATTATTTTGTTTTTGTTTTTATTCAGTTTTCTATAATCTCGCAAATTAGAGAAATCTCCCCATCTTATTAGTGATTATTATTTGTGCTAGATGTTGTTTTGCTTCCTATGAATGAAATTTGGTACATGCTAATAATGCAATTTGTGAGACGCAGCGGGCACAAATGCTAATAATGTAATTTGTGATGTGGAGGAAGCGATGTGCGAGATGCTTCACGGAGTGGTCCAAATCTCCGGAAGAAATCACAGAGGAAGTGCGATGACAATGGCAGGTCCTACAACAGAGAGAACCGGACTAAAAAACAAACATTAGAGAGAATCGATAGATAAACGGATGAGTCAATGCCTAAAGATAGACCACACACATCCATGGTCTTCATGCAGGAATCCAATCAGATGCAGAAAGATCGAATGAACATGCACATGGCGGTGGTAGTAGATGCACGTCTCCGGCCAGAGCATGACTTGGACACGATCCAAGGAGCGCTTATGGCAGCTTGCAACACGGCCTATCTATTTCCTCTAACTCACATGAAAGGTATGCAATACCTTCTGCTTTTGCAACCGAAAGTGGACCGACATACCTTCCTCATGTCCCATGCAAGACAATTACAAAAGATGGGTTATGTCTTGTATCCATGGAACCCGGTAATTAATGCCTACCTAATGGAACTCTGGTCTAAAGTATGAGTGCAACTAAGTAATATGGCCCCCTAACATGGACCATAGAACACTTATTAGCGGCAGCAAGCTCCTTCGGTATTGTGCTCAACTATGTTCAGCTTACGGGAGCCACATCCCTTGACAAACTAATAATGGTAGTTGTTGTGCCTAAACTCCCATGTGTATCGAGAAACATCCAAATGTGGATAAGAGGGTTAGCAAGGGATATACAAGTGCTGGTACAATGGTGGATCGAAGAACCGGTTCACTCCTCTACACCTATGGATACGACTCCATCAAACTAGTTCTTCGAAGAGGCTGACCTTGAGAACAAAGCGGTCAAAGGATCATTTAGTGAACATGGTAGCTCTGACCTCATACCGGACGATTTCCAAACTTTATTCGAAGAAATAGAGAACTTGCCAGAAGGAGACAATCGTGATAAGCTTGAGATCATGCTAAAGAGAAGCCCTCTCTATGATATCAAAATCACGGAGAAGGATCCCCCTCCCCCTCCTCAGCCACGGTTGTCAGTTATCACCGAGTTAGCTGATCAAAAAGGTAAGGGAGTGCAACTGGAGAGGAACCGCAATGGGGGTAATGGAGAGGAACCGACTGGACAAAAACAATACAACAGTCGCCGCTGGAGAATGTTCAAACATCAAGCATTGAGTTTGCAGTCCAATAGGTTACTGGTACGGTTGAACTAGAGTCAGGGGGCCACAGATCGAAGAGATGGCTCTCCCATTAGTTAATCAAACCACTTTGCTGGACCAGGCCAAAAATAACACTACACAGGATAACCAACGGGCCCAAGCTCTATATGGCAACTAGAAAATGGGCCAAGCAACGGACCAAGTTGAAAATGAAGGAAACGGGCTGGGCCTTTCGGTTGAGTCTAATATTAAAGTACAACCTATCTGATGAAGAGTTTGAAGAGGTCTTTGAATTATCTGATGAGGCAATTGAAGAGGGTCCGGACCCGGAAGAGATGGCAATGAAGCTTTTCTCCTAAATCAATCCCACGCACATGGGAGACTACAATAGTGAGGATGAATATCCGAGAATAGAGGCAGACCCAAGAGACAAGGGCTCTGATGGGGTCGAGGGTATTGACACAGACACATAATGCCTCTAGATAGAGTTCGGACTGGGGGAGCAGAACGCGGAAAGTGAACATGAGGTGCAAGCGCAACAACCAACCAAGATCGAACTACTACTGGAGGATGAGTCGCCTACTAGAAACGAGGAAATAGAGGGGGACATTGACACTGAAGAGGCGACTCTTAGGTGCAACAAGCGCATCCTTGAAAGGGAAGGAGGTGTGTCATATGCAACGCCTACTAAAACCAAGAAGAAGAGAAAGGGTGCAAAGCCAGTAGTAGAGGAAGATAAAGAACTGCAGGAAGTACAGCTCTTGGAAGCATTGGTGGATGAGATGCTCAAGGCTAATCCGATTGATTAAAGCACCAAAGAGAGGGTCGAGATTTACTGTGGGATCAAGAACCAGTAGGGGCACGACATAGGGCAGAGGCTCAAAGTCGGGCATGGCTCGGGTATGGAAAAACAAGACAAGTTAGTGGCCGGCTACAAGTACAATGAGTCAGCACTTGAAGCACTGGAATACTCCTCCGAAGAGAAGCT
Source organism: Carex myosuroides (assembly GCA_028015225.1). NCBI lineage: Eukaryota > Viridiplantae > Streptophyta > Magnoliopsida > Poales > Cyperaceae > Carex > Carex myosuroides. The sequence continues at coordinate 7,530,400 of CM051471.1, forward strand.
CTCTGATGATGAGAGCATCAATATCTCATATTAGGTTTTAGTGGGATTTAATAGTTGGTCCAATAACGAACAACCGCTTTCTATTTTGAGTTTTAATTATTGTCTTTACTTTCTGTTCTCCTTTGATTTGCAAGATTAAGCAAAGTGTAACAGACCAATGTTAATGAAATCCAATATTAATCTTTTGAATTGGAATGTGCAGGGGTTGGAGGTTAATAAAAAATATGTCATAGTGAAATAAACAATTATGAACTCTAAATGTGATTTATTGTGTCTCCAAGAAACAAAATGGGATGACCATTCGATATTTTGAATTAGGCAAGTGTGCCCCTCGAGATATCAAGAGTTCATGGCACTAGATGCAAGGGGTTCTAGAGGAGGTGTACTGCTCGCGTGGAGCACTGCATACTCATGCATTACTAAATTCTCTAACAATTGGACCGTGAGTGCGGTCCTTAAAATTGGTAATTTGCAATTCTTTGTAACAGGGGCATATGCGCCACAAGACAATCGAGAGAAATTGCAATTTCTAGAGGAGCTAAAGCAATTAAGGCAACTCAATGACCTCCCTTGGGTCATTGTGGGAGACTTTAACATGCTGCGCTCACCTGAGGAGACCACGGGAGGCACAAGAAATGTGGACACAGTGATTCAATTCAACAATTTCATTGCAGATAAGAACCTAATAGATGTACCGTTGCAAGGTCACAAATACACCTAGTCAAGTAGCGGACCTAATCCCACACTCTCAAAGCTGGATAGAGCTCTCATCTCTAGACACTGGAATGCACTAGGGTTGTCCTATTCGTTAACAAACTTACTGCAGTCAGTATCAGATGATGTCCCAATTCAGCTAGCCATCAAGCCACGTAGAAATCCGGCAAAAAGGCCTTTCAAGTTCGAACTGTTCTGGTTCAACCATCAGGAGACGCACCAACTAGTTGCAGCGGCTTGGACCTTGATTCAGCATAGAGCACTAAGAGAATGGGTAGAAGGAAAGTTCAACTACGCTGAATTCCAACTTAATAGGATCAAATGGGTGCTGAGACAACTGGACAGGCCGGAAGAACACAGAAGGTTGAATCGAGTAGAGCTGCAACTGAGAATCACACTCAGGGAGCACATTTATTGACTGGTAGCAGAAAAAAACACAAAAGTTGAAGCAAAGATCGAGGTGTAGATGGCTCAGGCTGGGTGACCAGAACACGGCGTATTTCCAAAATGCAACACATTCCAAAATTAAAATCAAGATACGCAGTGGCCAAAGGAAGGAAAAACCAAAATGTCATCATATCCCTCAACCGGAAAGATGGCACGGAAATTGAACAATCAATATTGAAGGAATTTGTGCTGCAATACTTTATACAGATCTTGGGAACAAGCACGGCGGGACGCCCGCCTTTTGACTATTTTCTATTTTCAATTCCTTGATAACCAGGTCATGCACATATATGCTTTTACCGGCGAACATGTTACCGAATCCAAATTTTTTCGGTTCAACAGGCGGTCCGGTCCGGTTCGATTTTAATAACACTCATTTTATGTAAGCAATCCATGATGCTTTGTATTCTCTCTATTTTTATTAATTTAAAATGGATATAAATTCGCAATGGGTGCGATATTATTTTCGTGTTTGTATCTTGATCCAATGTATTAATTATGAATGTGTTTCGTTTAGAACTGTGGGCTTAGCATGGAAATAAATCTGCTGCAATTCCAAAGAATCGCAGGACCCTGCTTTTCTAAATCTAACCATTAATTTTTTGAAATGCACGAATCTCAAAAGCAGTTAGTTGTTATGCATGAATCTCAAAATATATAAACAGTTGGATTTAGAAAAGCAGGATCCTGCAATTCTTTGGAATCGCAACAGATTTATTTCCGGCTTAGCATAGCTGAGCGAGCTCCTTTTTACTACAAAGAACTGCAAATTTAATTTTTACAAGAAATATTTAAAAAATGTTAAAATGTACCGAAACTTTTTAATAAAAAAAATGAATATGTTTGGACATGCAGTTAAGAATAATCTTATTTCAGATGCTTAATTAAAAATCCAAACATTGAGATAGAGTCGAATTAGTGTTATTTTTGCAAATTAATTTATTCATTGATTCAAATGTGAATTCATATTTATCATCTAACTGATTTCGGATCAGATAAAAAAAATTATTTTGAATGTTCATCTAAAATATTTAAAATAACAAAACACACGCCTCGTATAAATGAATATTTTTTTTGAGATAGGAAGATGAAAATCTAACCTTCTAAATTTAATTTAATGTTCATAAAAAAATTCTATTTGGATTTCGAACCCACAATCTTTCACACGAAAATTGTTGTCATTTATCATTAGATCAAAGATTCATTCTTAAAAATAAGCATAATTATATTATACCGAAAAGTATAAATAAAAAATAATAAACTAATTACTTACATAACTAATTTTGTGAATAAAAAAATAAGTCAAAACGTATTGATTGTATTAGATAAATATAACTTGGTGAATTCATAGCAGATTTTAAATTTAGATATAGCTAGACCTCATATGTGAATTTAATATATAAGATGAATAATCTTTCAATATCCACATGTAGAGTGGGAAAAATGGCACAGCGGGGCCGGCTCCGTCACGGAACGGCACGACACGTGTGTCAGTTACGTGCCGTGACTCGCGTGTCCCGTGCCGTGACCATTCACGTGCCATGCTCATCTTTTGAAACTTTGGCACGGTACGGCACGACACGTGAAAGATTGAGTCACGGTACGGCACGACACGTAGTCACGCGAGTCACATGTAATTAGAACCATTAGATATTGATTTAATGGTGAATCTTGAATAAACTAACTTAAATTATGATTAAATGGTCACGCGAGCCACGCGAGTCACATATGGTCACGGCACGTTTAGGCACGGCGTGACTCACGTGACGTGACGATCCGTATGCTGTGATCATCCCTTGACATTTTGGTCACGGCACAGCATGGCACATGAAAAATTAACTTGATCACGGCACGACACAGCACAAGACCAAAATCATAGCGTGTTAGTCACGACACGGCACATCACGTTTTTTCCACTCTATCCGCATGTGAATCCAAACAATTATCGAATGTATTTTTTTTTAAATTCACATGCCAAACCATTAGCATGGATTCAAATCCAGTTATTGAATATTCATTTACAGCCCTAGATACCAATCCAAAAACATATACATTGGCGCGGAAACGGATTCTAGAGTTTTAGTCGTTGAGTCAAACATCTATGATTTATACCCTTTTAAAGCTTGGAAGTAGTCAGGGCAGGGGTACCAACTCCCCTCAGATAAAATCCTTACCGTTAGATTTTTTTCATAATCTGCATTTGATCAATAACTAGTGAAAAAAAAAAAAGTGAAGTGACGTGACAAACATTATGTATCTTGATCACATTACGTGATTAATTTTTTTTTCATGTAACGTAATATTATTAAAATAGTAAAAAATAATTACGTGATTAATTTTTTTTTCATGTAACGTAATATTATTAAAACAGTAAAAAATAATTACGTGATTAATTTTTTTTTATGTAACGTAATATTATTAAAATAGTAAAAAATAACTACGTTACAAATATACAGGAGTCATGCGATACACGAGTCATGCAACGTAACCAATGTGCCGTTGCGGAACTTATCATAACTTCACTAATTTTTTTCACTGTTGACAACTAGAAGTGCAGATTTCCACCGCGATTTAAGACAAAGTTTACAGCTTCGCATATATGCAAGTAAAATATACAACGAGTGTAAGTTAACTTTTGTTTCAATGAAACGGGTCTAGGCTTTTTTAGCAAAAATATATAACGAGTGAGAAAATAAAGAAGAAGGATAAAAAAGTAAAGCAACATATTCGTCACATTAATCCAGTGCCACAGCAGATCCCCAAGAGAAAGTACGTAACTCTACATGGCAGGGCTGCTGGGGTCCAGTCTGCGCTGGTAAATGCCCACATTTTCTGGACTGGAGAAATGGATGTCCTTCTAGTTTATTCTGCGGACCCCTGCTGTTGCCTTCAATATTGCAAGAAACTTTGATTCTTTTTCTGTAATTTTAGTGATGAGATCCAACGGCCCAGGTAATTTATCACAGATATATTACCAAAATAATTTCATGAAGATCTTGATCACATAGACCTTAAATATCTTCTTCTTTCAACTTTTTCCTTCTAGAAGAAATTTAACTTACACATTTAAAAGGTTTGTACCTCAAATTTTCTCATTGTTTCTAAGCTAGGAAAAGATAAATTCCCACAATTTATGTACTTAAAACGCAGATTAAATTTCTAAGCTAGGCTAGGATTCAAATGCAATTTTTTTTAGTTTCATCGGGACTTCACTTTTAAAATTTCAATAACCAAAATATATAATTCAAATATCAAAATTAAACTAATAAATGTGATTTACCACACGCACATAAGAAATTAGCACTTTTTAATTTTATTTATATGAATTAAGAAGTTGAAAAATTAATGTTCAGAAATTATACATCAGTGAATTCTTAGAAACTCTTGATGTTAATTAAAGTAAAGTCGAGATATATACCATAATATTTTACATATTTATAGAGAAAATGTTATAATGTTACTTTAATATTTGAGTTTAAAGTTTTAAATTATTAGTTTTTAAAATAGAGACATACATTGAGTGAAGCTATGTACTTTGCAAAGCACATATCAAGTCAAATTATGAATTTATATCTTCGTTTTTAAAGTTTTTAAAGTTCAAATAATCTATCTAAATTGCTCTCCATATCAAAATGTACTTAACGACCAATTTGATATTTTTTAGAATTTTTTACTATTGTTTCATATAGATAGAAAATAGCTATTTTCGAATGGTCCAAAATCTTTAAATAATGTGATTATCTACTTATCTAAAAAAATAGTAAAAAGTTTCTAAAAATATAAAATTTAATTTCAAAATATATTTTCACATAAATATCATGTTGAGCAGTTTGGATTGTTTAAACTATGAAAATAAAAAAATGAATAATGGTACAAAACCAAACTGCGGTTTGCAAAATAACATAACCTCACTCGACATACATTTTAACCTCCTCACTTAAAAGAACCGTCGCTTCTATTTTGAAATTTGTCATGCAATGGATACAAAAAAAAGAAAAAAAATTCCTGCTTTGTCCTTCGATCAGGAGATTTAGATCGTTAGGAGGAGAGAAGTTCAACTTTCATTTTAATATTTATCTTTTCATTATTTGTTGTATTCTACGATTTATGTAACGAAGCCAAGCTTATGTTTTGTCGTTCATTGTACTCGTACATTTTCCCTAATATAAATCTACCAAAAGCCTAAAGGTTGTTGAGCAGCAATTATTGCTTGTAAACCTTACAATTAAGTTTTATATATAAGCCAAAATAAAATTAATCATTGGGTGTATGGTATTGATTTTTGGCATGTGCCATTTATGATTAAATTGCAATGTTCTACATGCCAGTGTGTTGGTCTCTCTATATATATGCGTATCCTGAAACTGAAAATTTTGTTAATCAGTAAGTTGCTTCCTGAGATTAAACTGATAAAAAGGAAAACTATAAACTAAAAAACACTAATACATTCCAATTCATCGCCACAAAATATAATTAAATAAACGAACGAATTGATGAACACAAGACAAAGATGCATTTTTTTTTTTACAATGCCTTTTAACATTCTAAAAAAGAACCAAATTCATTTGGTTTTGATGAGGAATAAGCCGACGATCGTGACGGCAATAGTAGAAGGGAGACCAAAAACAAGGTGACTCAAGAAAGAGAGGTTGTAGCCATAGTGCACCGACCGCCGCGACTGTTCACACACAATCAAGTTCGCGGCGGATCCAAGGAGAGAGAGGTTTCCAGCAACTGTGCTTACCCATGCGAGAAATAGCCATGCTCGGGTTTCTTCGGCCAGAGAAATTTCAGCTGCTGATGCTGCTACTTGTGCGCCTAGTAGCAGAACTGTTGAGAAATTGAGAGATGTTTCTTGTTACAGAAGGAATTGGTTTATTCTATGTATAATGTACCAGATTCGTACCATCCCTGATCATGGATGCAGTACAAAATTAAATACTCCTAACACGAAGCAAGGTTGCTTTGTAACAAACACTTAGATCGTTTACTTGATGAGATAACTCCAAAGGTTAGTATCCTGATCGATGCATGTTTGGATTTAGAGTTGAGACTACATATCAATACTAACACCGAAGAAGTTTGATATTTTGATTGGTTTATTTTAATTTGGTTTTAGGGTCTTTGGGGTACCAATAATTGGAGATAAATGGGACAAAATGGATTATGTTAATAAATCCATATGAATATAGGACCTATAGACCATAATAGTGTAGCATCTTATACAGAACAAAAGATGTCCATAGCAAGACAGCAAATAAAGCTAAAGAAAAAGAATAAGCAACAATAATTGAAAACTTATAGGAAGGCATAGATAAACTGAATTTACGTGATAAGTTTGTTTACCAAATTACAACTGAAAATAACAGCGAGTGTTGTAATAGACCTAGGGCAGCGATTGTTGTAATTGGGACTGATATTTAGTGATAAAAAAATTAAAACAGCATAGTCCCACTGTTTTAGTACATAACCAAACTAACAGTAGTAGATTTTGTTCATTAATCTCAAACCTTTTCTTTTAAGATGTCCATCAAAATATGACAATAACAAAGAAACAAAGAATAGAGAGGAAGAGTATTACAAAAACCTTTTCTTTTAGATGTTCTACATTTGGAGTAAAATAACTTTAAAAGATGAAAAGAACATACCGGTCGGTACGTTGGAGGCAACATTAGAGAGGAAGAGTATTACAAAAGCCAAAACAAGCATCCCACTGAAGGTATTAATCTGTGCGTGTGGTTTCATGAAATCCCAGAAGGCGCTTGGTACACCTGTTTTGTTGAACCCATCTACCGTCACAAACATACCACAGAAGAACAGCAACAACCCATAGGAAACCTAAAATTCATGAATATGCATTTAACATTTTCTATTTTTCTCTTTTTGTTTAAGTTAATTTTATTTTTTGAATGCTTAAAGCAATTAATACTAATGACTAAGTTAACTAAAATGGTGCTCTAAGTCCGTTACCATAGCAGTAGTAATAGGCACTTTAATTGGAACTTTGCGCTGGATTCTGAAGTTTAAAACTCAATTGAGCTCTGATGTGTATCTAAACTAAAACCACAATCAAACGTAGGATGAGACAAATGTAAATGTCAAACTGGATACTACATTGGTACCTAACTGGCACTGTTGTCTAACGATCATTGATTACAAATGTGCGACAAATGGAGCTGGAGAGTCAAACAAGCTCTAATTATTACAATAAGTTTGAATTTAAATGAATGTGTCCTTACTTCTTGAATGAGCCATCAATTAAGCTTCGCTAACTTTCTTCTATGTTTCGTTTGAGCATTAAGGATATTCAATTTAAAATAGTTATAAATAAACATGGTTTCAGAAACTGGTATGTGGCACACAAGTACCAGCATTGATAACGCAATTGCACATAAATCAAATCCTCAAAAAATAGAAATAAGAAAGGAACATACCTTCTCAAGACACGGGCCCGCATCCTTGAAGTCGAGCACTATAAGTGCAAGAGCAGCTGTTATTGCACTCCACGACATGTTCAATCCTGACCAGAGTGCGATCAGCATCCCCAACGTGACCGCATAAACACATCCATTCCAAAGCAACCTCTGCCACCTCTCCATTGTTGCCTCTTCATCTGGCAACTGGTGAAAGGAAGTCTCCTTTGTGCAATTCATTACCTTACTGTTGCTCCTCACATTCCTCCGCACAACCCCTGTCCCCTCCTTGGATTCACTATGGCCGCTGTATACGCGGCCATCTATGTCCTCCTGCCCATTTGATATTATTTGCGTGTTCTGGATGCAATCCATCAAAGAGCCCGAGCTGGAGGAAGGGTGGTGGGACATAGTTGCGGGCGAAAACCGGTGACATGTAACATCTTCCTCTTCTACAACCTCAGGTTGTGCAGATACATCGACCTCCTTGTAATGATATTTCTCCCCTGATAAGTCTCCCCAAAAGTAACAGAGAAGTATTCCCGTATTTATAGCTATACCTATCAGCATGGCAGGGAGAATGCCGAAGAGGAAATCACCAAAAGGGATCTTACTCTGCACTGCTATTACCAAATTTTGCGGGTTACCAATTGGGGTAGTGGCTGACCCAATGTTTGCACTGGAAGCTAAGGCTAGTAAGAAGGGCTTAGGCGGTAGATTATTTTGCCTCGCAATTTTCAAAATGAACTCAGTAAGAACTACACAACATGTGTCATTTGTGAAAAGAGCACTTGCCACAGCAGACACCACACAAATGCGGCATAGAAGATCTTTTCCTCCCTGGCTTTTCCATGAGAGAAGCTTACCCAAATACTTGAACATGTCGGCTCGTTCGAGGTACACCGACACTACCATGGTACCGAAAAGAAGGCCGAGAATTTGAAGGTTGATTGCATCATATGCTTCATCGGCCGAAACCACCCGAAGAAGTACCATTAGCATTGCACCGAGAAGGGACCCGGCGGTACGGCCAATTGGCAAGAATGGTACTGCCGGGAACACAGCTAGTACCCAGAAAATGCCAAATGCAATCGAGCCGAGTACTAACTTGGAGATGGGTTCCATGGCCAACATTTTTTTTATGCTTTTATGGGTATTTGTGTAAGATTGGTACAAACTTTGTACTTGTAGAGGGGGAACTGTGCAATGGAACAGATGGCTTCTTTTGGGAAAATATAAACGAAAGCTAAAGAGAAAAACTGGAATCACATGGCCATGATGAGAATTCTCTGGTTTTTCTTTTGGTTTATTCTGAGATTGTACAATCAAGTTCAAGGAGGTATAAAAATCCAATCTATCAGTACTTTGTTTTGGTACACTCAGTAGAAATTTATCCGAATTTGGAGGGCCCACGAAGCAATGAAAGTGACCAAATTATAATAAAAGAAACAGATCTTAAGCAAAGAAATGCAATAGTGGAAGCAAAAATGAGAGAGAGAAAAAGGTAATACCTTTACGCACCTAAAATAAGCCGATATTTTTATTAATACCCAAAAAAAAAAAACAAATTATCAAATCTGCTCCCACCTCAAACTTATTTTTATTTCTACCCCAACCGCCCGTAGGCTGGGCGGTCCACTTTTCGGACCTGACCGCCCAGCAGGCGGGCGGTCCACTACCCTTATCTGACCGCCCAGCAGCTGGGCGGTCCGCTATAAAACCCCTATAAAAGGGGTTTTTCTCTCTCCTGATGAGCACAGTATTCATTCCAAGTTTCCAACAAATTTTCAAAACCGAATAAGAGAAAGAGAGGCGATTTTGAGGCGAATTTGAGATATGGACAGTAACAAACGAGGTAAGAAAGCGAGCAACCGAGATCGTGGCGTAGCGAGAGGAGAGTCAATTAGTGATCGAGGTAAAAATGAGGGAAAAAAGTACAAGTGTCAAATATGTTGTGATTTTTTTAATTGTGAGACATGTAAGCTGGAGGAATGGAGGAGACGACATGTTCAGTATGAAATTTCAGACGATGACTTTGTGGAAAACCCCTACGGCTTTGGTTTGAAAAAGAAGAAAGTTGATCCAGAGCCTCCAGCATCGGACGATAAGTTTGTTCCGTGTACTGGTAAGGCTACCACTTCGTCTGCTGTGACTGATCCAAATCAGGCAAACTCTGATGATGACTTTGTGCCATGCACTTTCAAGGCTCGTTGTAAGAAGTAGATTTTTTAGGAATTTATGTTGTAGAATTGTTAGGAATTTATGTCGTAGACTTTATTTCATTAGTTTTGTGTTTGATTATATTTTATGTTATTAGTTTTTGTATATGTAATTAAGTAATAAAAATAACAAAAATGAAGCATATAAAATAATCGAGGCAAATAAAATATTGCATAGTTCACAAACTACCAATTAGACTAGTTCACAATATACATCTAAAATAGTTCATAACAAAATTTAACAAAACTTGGTAATCAGCGATGACGGCCGAACAAACTCAAAATACGACGTCTGGGTCTGGGTGCAGCTGGTTGTGCGGCACTACCGGATGTCTCTCCATGGCTACTACCGGTTCCTGGGCTTTCATGAGTGCGGTGGCTACTACCGGTTCCTGAGCTTTCATGAGTGCGGTGGCTACTACCGGTAGCCTCAGCAACAACTCTAGCATTTTCTCTTTCGTTGGCTTCGTTAATGGCATCTGCATTGCATTCCAGTTGAAATAAAATCAAAATAAAATATAAGTAAACAAATAAAACATAAGTAAATAAATAAAATCAACCGTACCTGCTCGCTGCCTGTCAGTTGTTGAACGGCGGGCCTGATGTCCCATTTGCCTACCTTCCATCTCGTCCATGGTCATTACCTCGAGTGCTCATGACCCGAGTTGTCATAACCCGAGTGCTCATAACTCGAGCTGTCATAACTCGAGTGACGCGGGTTGTCATAACCCGAGTGATCATAACCTCTATTTTCCCTAGATGTTCCAACCCCGGGTTCACGCTGAACTCTCCTGGAATATAAGTCCATTACCATTACCCCCTGTGATGCAAAAGTGTTGTAAACACTCCTCCATAACGACTCATCTGTTATTGGATACCTGGTATAGTAAGGTCTACCACCACTTACTGTGTTAATCCGGGTAGCTAAATCTATATCACACCGGTTGGGGTTCACACCAATTTTTTCATACACTATTCCCTTCAGTTCAACAAATGAGGTATTTTCTTTTACCTCGAAGCCGTAGGCTGCTTCCTTAGTGTACTGTGCTCCCTCCGCACCCCGGGTAAACTTCCCGCCCACATACAGTGCAACCAACATATTTCTGTTCTGGAATTACTGTTCTGGAATTACTGTTCTGGAAATACTGTGCTGGAAATACTGTGCTGGAATTACTGTGCTGGAATTACTGTGCTGGGATTACTGTGCTGGGATTACTGTTCACCATCGCCTCAAAATCGCCTGACAGCTCTCTCATTCGGTTCTGAAATTTTTGTGGGATTGGGGAATGAATACTGTGCTGCTCAGGAGAGAGAAAAACCCCTTTTATAGGGGTTTTATAGCGGACCGCCCAGCTGCTGGGCGGTCAGATAAGGGTAGTGGACCGCCCGCTTACTGGGCGGTCAGGTCCGGAAAGTGGACTGCCCAGCCTACGGGCGGTTGGGGTAGAAATAAAAATAAGTTTGAGGTGGGAGCAGATTTGATAATTTGTTTTTTTTTTGGGTATTAATAAAAATATCGGTAAAATAAGCTCTAAAAAGCACCTTTAAATTGACAAAAATGCTCGGGGTTTATGCACAAATTAAGGTCTGATTTGCGCTGATTGGCAGGAGAACTGGATAAATGGAAACAAAGCCGAGATTTTTATTAATATCCGAAGTTTAATAGGAATATGCAGATCTGCCCATAACCCCTGGGTATTTCGAAAAATGTCCATATCGGTCAGAATTTGGTCAGTTTTCTTCTCTCCCAGAAACCGGTAAGATTCTCCCTTTTTATTTTTTATTTTTTTAGAGACACTATGAAGAGCAAAATAATGAAATCTAACACTGAAAATTTGAATTTTTTGTTTAAATTATTTGTTAGATTACTTCCTTTGATATATAATTAGCATATTTATACTAAAATACGCTAAATTACTTGAAATTATGTTGAATTACATTAAATTATGCTAAATTACTTGAAATTATGTTGAATTACACTAAATTACATTAAATTACGCTAAATTACACTAATTTCGCTAATTACGCTAAACTATGGTAAATTATGCTAAATAAGGCCGATTTTGTGCCATCTTTCATAAATCATAAAAAACAGTAAAAAAATTTCAAAAATAGTAAAAATTGGTATTCTACAAGTTCATTATATAACTAATTTACTGAGCTACTTAGATTGAATAATAGAAATGAAAATCTTAATGGAAACTTCAACTCAAGTTTTGAGGCTCTTCCCTTTGTTTTTTGGTAATTCTGAATTTTGAAAACCGGCATCGCGGGCACTGACGCATGTGTATTTTCGCAAGTTTTCCGAAAAGTGGTCATTTGTTGAAATCGGACACTCGAGCGCCGTTTTATGGCCGTTTGAAATTTCATCGTCGTTTTTCGCCTCTCAGTAAAGATATCATCCATATTCATATGTAATTTAGCGTAATTTACCGTATTTTAGAGTAATTTAGCATAATTTAGCGTAATTTAATGTAATATAGTATAATTTAACATAATTTCAAATAATTTAGCGTATTTTAGTATAAATATGCTAATTATATATCAAAAGAAGTAATCTAACAAATAATTTAATAAAAAAATTCGAATTGCTAGTGTTAGATTTCATTATCTTGCTCTTCATAGTGTCTCTAAAAAAAAAACTGGTCAGTTCTGGCCAGTATGGATATTTTTCGAAATACCCAGGAGTTATGGACAGATCTGTATATTCCTATTAAACTTTGGATATTAATAAAAATGTCGGGAAACAAAGCAAGAATCATGTGACAAGAACAAGGAATAATAGTGGATTAAACAAGTCGAGAAGACCAATCATGAAGGAGGGCTGTTCACAAAAGGAGACGAATTTGCACTTTTGGATATGATATTTTTAATATTATCATACTTGGCACCAGTATATAAAATATTTGGAAGGTTGACATCTTTTATCTTACTTTTGATAACTCTTAAATATAATATAAAAGGTCATATAAATGTCTATTTTTTATGATATCGTAAAATGAAATATCTAACATTTTTTTTTTAATGTTCTTTGAGTTCTTAAAAAAATTTGTAGTAATGTTATATTTATTTAGAATTTTTATACCGAGCGGAGTGCTCGAAGTTTAAGAGATGAAAATAACTCAAAAGGATAACTATTGCTACTGTCTCTACGAGGGGTCCGACTCTGCTGCTTTTCTATAAAGAAAAGCAATCTCCTGCTATTTTTTTCCTCCCTATCTATCTTCAAAAGAGGAGGAGAGAGAGAAAGAGGATCACGTGAGAGAGAGAAAGAGGAGAGAGATAGAGAGAATAACAGGGAGAGAGCAGGGATTTGAAGAGCACCGGATCTCATTTCCTCTACGAGTTCATACCATCTAAGGCGGAGTCAAGTTTTCAAATTACAGGATCAAATTTGAACAATGATTAATTATAAAATCTATTTGCTGCAAGTTAATTTTACATTTTTCAAAATATTTTATTGAAAATTAAATACAAATACAAAAAATTTGAAAAAAAAATAGAGTCAATTGATCTTATTTCTTTGTAGTGGCTCCCCTATTGACATGAGGTAACATAATATATTTCTATTTATCAAACCGTCCAGTCAAAGTTTTGAGTAAATCCAGCCTGCGATGAAATGAACAAGTCATAAAAATTACTAAACAAAAATATTTGTGTGGATTATGATTGGATAGTCAGGATATAAACATAAATATTCTGCTAAGTGATAAAAATTCATGTCTCTACCATTTCATATTAAAAATGAAAATATCATGCGAATTCTCTCAAAAAGCTTATTTTAAATTACTAGAAGGGTTTCCCTTTTGTAATATTCATTTATTATGGTCCATTGTTTGTGCAAGACTATGATAAAATTCTTTGAAATTACACATCATGAGATAATGTTTGGAAAAAATTGTGAGGGGATGGTTTTCATGACGAAGTAAAATCTTTAAAATATATTGTGGTCAAAATCTGTAAGCAAACGGAACGAAATATCTCTTTTTTTGACAATCAGATCCAATCTGTAAGCAAACGGAACAAAATATCTTTTTTTTTTCACAATCAGGTCCCTGTCACTCCTTATCAGATTGAAGAAAGTTTCTTTCGTAGTATTAAAAAATTATACGGACTAAATTCCCTTCCATTTTTAATTATATAACAATGTTTCTCCGTGTTAAAAAAAATGAAGATATCTGCCTAACAGTGATTTAAATAGTGGTCTTTTGTTGGGCTATTAGACAGATGTAATTATGTGAACTCAAATTGCATCTTTTTTTTTTTTTTTTGAGAATTTCATGCATACCTCTCAAAAATCTTGAAAATATGTATTTTTCTATATAAAATTCAAAATATCATATCTACTCATTTATAGATAAAAAACTCACAAATTTATCCATGTTAATTTTTTTTTTATTAAAACTAATGTTATATTTATAAAGTATCCATTTTATTCTTTATTAAAAACGTAAAAATATGTTGCATTTGTAAAATTCCTAATTGGTCAGTTTGTGAGAACAAACGATTCTTTTCTCTACTTGTAATGCATATATAGTGACATTTAGCTATACAGTTGTTTGCGTGTCATAAGTAGAAAAATGAACTTGTTGTCCTCACAAACATGCTAATTAGACAACCGAACATTTTTTACACATGCTACATATTTTTATTTTGTTAATAAAGAGTAAAATGGAAACTTCATAAATTTAAAATGAGTTAAAAAAAACCATAATTGGATAAATTTGTGATATTTTTTAAATTTAAAAGGACAATTATGATATTATGAATTTTAGAAGGAAAATACGTAATTTTGAGGTTGTTATTATTTTATTAGTCGTTAATTGTTATATGACTTGATGATACTTATAACTAGAAAATGTTAATTACTTCTAATTTTTTTATTTTATTATAGAAAAATTGTTAAGCTTGGCATTGAAAGTGTGATTTTGTGTTTGGCCTACAAAAATAAGAAAATTAGTTGAAAAATCATATCCGCTATGAACCGATAACTTTCAGTAAATACCCGCTATCCGCTCTTCGCTATGACAAATGTCCACTGCTATGAATTATCCAACTTTGATTTCAGTGATCTTGGTCTATAATATAATAGAATATGCACATTTCTTTATTTCAGAACTTGTGCCACTGTCAAGATTGTATATTTCACCAGTATAAATTTTGTATTTGGAATCCTATAAAAGTTTCTATAATTTGTTGGAGTTCAGGACTTTTTTTATTGTAATTGCTTTGCAAAAGTGATCCAGGAAGAGTGATTATCAGTTTTTCCTCTCCCACAGAGCTATGGATCTTGAAAGTGTTAAATTTATGTAAATTTAGACAATGCATGATCTTTCCACTGTATAGTTTACTTAGTAACTGAATGTATGGAAAATTTGTATCAGTTAATGAAGTTTTCTAAGTTTTGAAAAGTGGAACCGCTTCATCAAAATGAAATATCAAGAAAATATATTTTATAGTTTCCCTCCATCGAAATATCAAGAAATATCTAGAATATCAATCTTTTGTTGTAGTCTGTATCTCAATTAGAAGTCCAGAACAAATCTATTATTTTTTTCTTGATAAGCATACAATTTTGGATAAGTATCTTCTTATTAAGTATGTAATTTTAATAAGTTTGAAATTTTGAAGTCAAGCTAAGAACAAATCTGTTATCATTTTCTTATTTAATTTCTCATAGTCACGTTATTTCCTCCCAAATTAGTATTTCTATTTTACAGTTTAATCCTTTAAAGGACTAAAGAGTCACAATTTCTTTACAAACAAGTCCTGCTGAAAATATCAGACTGTTTTTATACAACTTGGTAGTCTTTACCAAGCATTTAAATATATATATATATATATATATATATATATATATATATATATATATATATATATATATAGATCAAGCTGTGATTAAGCAAAAAAATACCTAATTATGCTAGGAAGGCTAGTGTAAGCCCTAAAATCAGATTCTTTTGAAAGTAGCACAAATCAGATTCAATTACCTCAAAATATCTATGGAATTCATGGATCAACTTGATAAATCATATAAGCATCCCAATCGCAATAATTTTTCATTGATGTTGAGAGGGAGCAAGAACTAGGTGTTTAAATTTGGCACCAGTAATCCTAATTAAAGTTCAAATTAATCGATCAATCTCCTTTTCTTAATGACATATTCAAATTTCAATTAATCAACCATGACTGGAGCGATCATCGAAGCAAGAACAAAACTAAAATGACATATTCAGGAATCTGAACCTCAAACACATGAATCCTCTCCTCCGAACTGATGGAATTCAGATCCAATGCAATACTTGACCGTGTAGTATGAGATCTAAGTCGTCCGTTTTAATCTGGCACGATCTCAATACGGACCCCCTATAATAAATAGGTAACAAATTGATTTTGATCCATGGTCAGGTTCAGATATTTTAGGAGATACTCAAACTAATGATAAACAATGTTGTTTTGATTTCATGTAGCATGTGGCGTACGGATAATATGTATTTTCATTTTGACTTTATTATCGGTTAGTTGTATGAAGCCAAAACAATGCAGTCAGTATTTGTATTCCGACTAATTAATATTCACTTTGTGCACTGCATGAAGTTAAAATAATACAATCAATATCTTTATTCCAACTAATTAATATTCACGTTTGATACTCACAACTAAACAAGTTTCAAAAAATAAACCATTACATGCACTTTAAAACAAAGCTATGAAATAGAGAGAAAAAAAAGAAATGAGGGTGGTCCGATGGACATCATACTAAATCTGATCTGATGCTCAATTGGAGTTGTTCGATGCGTATCAAGATTCATGCACACTTGATCCACATGAATCTTGAAATAGTTTGCACGAATCTTGATGCATATTGGGTGAATCTGACCTGATATCAAACCGAATTTGATCTGATGCCCATCAGACCTCCCCTCATTCCGAAAAAAGTAGGTGTTTCCATAAAATTACTTGTATATGCAGAGTTTTTTTTTTTATTTCTTAATTTTTTTTTATCGTCTCATAAAATATTATGAAAATATAAATTTTCCTTTTCCGATGCTTAGATAAATAAAAGAGGCATTGGGAGTTTTTTTTCTTATTTTTCCCATTTCTCTTTTATATGAACTGGTGTTGTGAACGAAATTATTCAAGGATGCTGTGCCAGTAACAAAACTTTCCATGTGAATGTCAGCATCCATCTCCAAACTTTCCTGAATGATTTCCCACCTGTCGATTAGATATTTTCTGATTAATATTAATAATTTTATTTATTGCAAATTTCAAATGTTCAGGACAGCTTTACTTTAAGAAAAAAAAAATATATGAAAAAAAAATCATACTCATCAATATTTGCTTTGTAGACTATATCTTAGTAAATGTATTTCCTCTGCCTGTTTTAGTTTTTGTTTAATAGAAATTGGAGGACAAATTATCTAACTATTTAATATTCACACAAAATTTCTCCATTTGATTTTCGAAAACTTTCCACAATGAGAGCATTGTTTTTTTAGTTTATTAATAGCAAGTATATTTCCTATGTCGTGTATCTAACGTAAGAATGTCTCTTCTATATCCACATCACACAAAAATTTTAATTTTTTATTAGATCATTAATTCAACATTGAATTTATATGTAAAATAATTATGAATTGTCTATTGTTAATTTTATGCTCAAATAAAAGTGATTATTAAGATTTATTATAAGCTGAGTATTTATGTGTCATATAGAGTGTGGATCTTTAATGTGTAGAACTTAAGATATAATTTTATTTTAATGATGAGTTGAATTGAAAATTACAAATAACTGGACATGCCAATGAGTGTTTTAGTCATATATTATATGTTTGGTCCCTAGAATACAAGATATCTTAAACTCACTCTTTATTCCATTAGACAGGTACGTGAGAGATTTTGAAAAAGACATGATTTAAAAATGGCTCTCTAAAAACCCTTATTATTCTGGAAAAACCAAATCGGTGGCACTCTCACCTATGAGGAAGACATGGATTCATATATGTTTTTGCTTTTATGTTCAACATAAATGATCCAGAAGTTTACAATGGTTTTCGTCGACCCTAACATTTCTTTTGAATATGATCGCCACAACATTATGACCCCTATGATAGATAATAAATTTCGTTAAAGGTCACTAAACTTTGTCCTTTGTTACGATTGGGTCACTCAAGTTTGATTTGTTCCCATGTAGTCATTGAATTTTTTAGTTGTTCAAATCAAGTCATTATGTTACTTTTTTCGTCCAAAAAACAACAAATATAAAGTAATGTCGAGATGAATGAGTATATTATGTTAGTATTTTGGGTTAAAAAGTTATAGAGTAACTTGATTGAAACAAATAAAAAGTTCAATGCCTATAGAAGAACAAATCAAGCTTAAGTAACTAATTCGTAACAATAGACAAAATTTAGTGACCTCTAACAAAATTTACCCGAGATAGATAATAGATAGACAATTGTGAAGCACTTTAATGAACACTTAATAAATATTAAGCCGATCGTCACTAAACATCTACATTGGATTCTTGAAAGAAGAGGACTAAAACTACCACTAAGGGAATGAAAGAGCTCGTCTACTTTCTACAGCATTTATAAAATTTCGGTGGGCAATGGTAAACCAAATTGGACCACATCGTTCTTTCTTTCTTTCATATCTCAAATTCCAATATTTAACGACTTAAAAAGAGGATGTTAGCGGGGTTACATCACTAAAATTAAGAAGAAACTAAAAACAACAGTAAGTACTAAATAGAAATTCAGTTAATTTTAATTTCTAAACCTTTATATTTGTACAATTAATTGCTTTTAGTAGCCACATAAGTAATTATTACTAGATTAGAAATTACGAGAGCTAATATGAACAATTAGTCTCATTAAAAAAATATGAATAGTTAGAAAACGATTTTGTTAAAAAAAATCTTTACAAATTAAAAATTACACCATATCAAAGTAGAATAGAATGTGTCAGCGTGCTTTTAGAAATAAAAAAAAATTCAATATATATGCTTTAATGAATATTTACTGTTCAATAATCCAATTTGACTTTAGTATTACTATTAGTGTTGTTACTACTAATGTTATTGGTATTGTTATTATTATTGTTATTATTATTATTATTATTATTATTGTTATTGTTATTATTATTATTATTATTATTATTATTTTACTATCTAGCTTGACTTTGTTATTCCGATTGGATTTCATTTCTATCCTACTCCAACTTATTTGGAACTAAAACCGTCATTTTTATTAATATCCAAAGTTAATTACAAATTAATAAATATACCCACGTTAGCTGGGTATTTTTCAAAATACCCCAACCGGCCATTTAATGGCCGATCCACCTTTTTCTCAACCGGCCATTAAATGGCCGGTTCACATATTTTTGTTGTTGTTGTTTCAGACCCTATAAATACCCATCTTTCTCTCTCCTCCCTCTCACAACTCACTCAACTCACAAAAGAGAAAGAGAGAAAGGGAAAGAGAGAAAAAGAAGGCGATTTTTGAGACGATTTCCCAGGGGCCAAAAAGGATGACCAATAGCAACCGAGGTAGGTCATCCTATCGTGGCCTAGCGAGAGGAGGGTCAATTAGTGATCGAGGTAAAAATGAGAGAAAAATGAACAACTATCAAGTATGCCGTGATAAAAAGAACTGTCAAGTATGTATGATGGAGTAATTTCTTAGACGACCTATTCGGTATGAAATTTCAGACGATGACTTTGTGGAAAACCCCTACGGCTTTGGTTTGAAAAAGAAGAAGGTTGATCCAGAGCCTCCAACATCGGACGATGAGTTTGTTCTGTGTACTTATACTGGTAAGGCTAGCACTTCGTCTGTTGTGACTGATCCAAATCTGGCAATATCGGACGAGGAGTTTGTTCCATGTACTTTCAAGGCTCGTTCTAAGAAGTATAATTATTATGGTTTAAAATTTGGATGCATTTGAGTTGGGTTCTAAGAAGTAGTATTATTTTAGTTGGATGAACTAGGGTTGTAAAATTAGAGTTGTAAAATTTTTGAGTTAATGTATTGACATGTATGTAGACTTGATGTTTCTCTATATTTGAATATGGTAAAAAACAGTAAAGTTATAAAAACTTACATTCAACTAACTCATAACTTAGTCTTAATAAAGTCCACACAAATAAAAGCCAATTTAATTGTTCTGAAAGCTGCATCTAAATAAATATGAGAAAGCCAATATGAGAAAGCCAATAAAAGCCAATTTAATAAAGCCAATTTAATAAAGCCAATAAAAGCCAATTTAATTGTTCTGAAAGCTGCATCTAAATAAATATGAGAAAGCCAATAAAAGCCAATTTAATAAAGTTCACAACATGCATCAAATGAGAAGAATGTAAATCACCTATTACTACTACGCCTAAAATTAAATATGAGAAACCGACAAGTTGCAGAAGATGGCCTACCAGATGGCTCTGCTTGGCTTCCAGATGCCCTTGTATGCCTACTAGTTGACCTCCTTGGTTGGCTTCCAGATTGCTCTCCTTGCACCCCAACTGCCTCTCCTTTTATGGCAACTGCCTCTCCCATTGCTTCTGCAAACATAGCAGATGCAGCTAAACGGCTTCTAGCTGTGCTTCGCTGTGACCCTTGTGACCCAGATGCCTCTGCGATAACTCGCTCATTTTCTACTGCATTTGCTGCGTTTAGTAAGTTGCAATTGTTACTTAGTAAGTTGGTCTAAATTGAAAAGAAATATATTTTTTTATGAATGTTACATACCTCTTCGATTCTTGTCGGTAGTGGAACGGCGAGCCTGATGCCCCCTTCATCTACCTTGCATTTCATCCATGGTCATTACATGACGGGTGTGTTTTATCCTCCCAACCCTAATCCAGGCCTTGCTAGGAAGAATTCTAGGTTCATTACAAGTAGGCCATTCTTCCATATTGCCGAAAGAAATAAACACCCCACTCCAAGTACTTTCAAGATAGTTCAGAGTATACCAATCTGCAACAAATTGGTCATCGCTCCAGTTTCGTTCACGACAAACTGCTAAGACATGAGCGCACAAAATGGATGTTAATTGGATACCTCTGCATGTATATTCCATTTTGTTGCCGGGCCAGCGTGTCACAATATACTGGAACTTCCTGTGAATAATGTTCATACTTCCATTGTGGCCGCGGGTGACTGGAACGTACTCATTTGAGGATGAAACTTGGTACTGACCTTCGCCGTGCATATAAGGGACCAAATGCATTTCTGCAGCTTTGGTCCACTATTTTCTGATCTTTTGCAAAACCCGGTTGAAAAATATCTGATTTGCATCTCTTAAGTCCATTGCTCGCTTCCACCGCTCAACAAACCATTTGTTGCACTTGTAGAACGTATCCTCCACTATGGCAGCCACGGACATTCTATGGCTAACCTGGAAGATATATTGAGCGACTCGGAGCCGTTTGTTGTCATGATACCAAATCGATTTCCTCCATCATAGGTTTGGAAAATCTTCTCATAATTAGACGGTTCTATCACATCATTAGGACGTACTTTGCCTATGTTCTTTAAAAATACATTACACTTTGGATTTAGCTGCACAAAAACAAAAATGTGTTACTTCATTTTCAGAATAGTCTTATAAAATAATTCAATGAAATGTTATAAATTAGACATACCACAGCAAACTCTACGAACATCTCTTTCAACCTTCTTTGCTTCTTCTTCCTGGCTCCTTGTCTGAACCTCCATCCGAACCACTTGTCATTTTCATAATTCTGGACCAGGTTGTCAACAACATGCTGCATACAAAACATGTGCACAAAAAGGTCTGGAGACCATCTGTATTTTGCTGTCAGTGCATATTTGAACCCCTTGTGCTGGTCCGATATAACACAGACGAATTTATCATATCCAAGCACTTCATTTCTCAACCACTGCAAGAAAATTCCCAATTCCCATTATCCTCATTCTGCACGCAAATGCAATATGTAGCAATTGGTTCTCGGCATTACAGCCACAAGCTATCAAAAGCCTCCCCTCGTACCCCCCAGACAAGAAGCATGCATCTATGTTGATCACTGGTCTCAAGTACTATAACGTTGTAATGCATGGACCAAAAGCCCAGGCTACGGCCCTGAATTGAACAACATCTTTCATAATTTCTCCGTGTTTATCTCGTATCAGACATGTAAAAAATTGGTACTTAGAGCCGAGATTCTTATTGCAAATTCCCTTAAGCAGTGGTTTCAGCAAGCTGTATGAATTTTCCCAACTCCCAAATTGTCGGGCTATTGCAAGCTCACGACCCCTTCACAGTTGGTTGTATTTCGGTGTTACATTGCTATACAAAACCCTCACACAGTTTGCCAAACCTTGGATGCTCATACATGGGTCATCCTTAATGCTGGTCTCAATGACATCGGCAATGATTGATGCTGTGAGACATTCATGGTTGGTCCTTGTATACTCAGACCTACATGTGTGAGGCTTGTCTTGCCTCGTTATAACTCATGCATCTCCAAAACCCGTTGCTTTACCCCTAAGTTTGTAATCACAACCCGAGTCTTGCACACCACCTGAATCTGATCCATGTCACTTTTCTTCATTATAATCTCCTGATTCTTACAAATATTGTGCTCTTTAATCTTCTTAATCAGCTCTTCTTTGCTTTGAAAAAATTGTTCTGGCGCCAGCTCACCTTTGTACTCAATCCGTCTCTCATAGTAAGCAACATCTGCTTCTTGAAAAGAAGATATATCATTGAAGTCTGCGAACGGGTATGTATCAGTCCAGCCACTAAGCGGTATATTCCCATATCTGGTTCAAATGGGCACTAGACCATCTTCAACTGAACCATCTTCATCACAGCCCTCCAGGTGATCAGAGTCCCAGTTTGCTCTTGATCATAGTCAAAATAATGATGATTTACGTAGGGTTTTGGCTTAGGTTTTGCATATTTTCTCGCACTTATGTTTAATTAATTAGAGAAAAAGGCTACTGTCATCCTTCTTTATGTTTTATTGTAGAAAACAGGTTTTGGGACTATTTTACACCAAATGGAGCTAGAATCGGGTCAATCGAATCAGCGACGCTCATGACTAAGTTTCTGTTACGGTCCGTATTGCCTAATACGGACCAGGCCTAGCACAAACCAGAAGATAGCGCTGGAAGCATTAAACCCTAACCGTCAAGGTCCTAATACGGGTC
Organism: Carex myosuroides; assembly: GCA_028015225.1. Lineage (NCBI taxonomy): Eukaryota > Viridiplantae > Streptophyta > Magnoliopsida > Poales > Cyperaceae > Carex > Carex myosuroides. The sequence goes on from CM051471.1 coordinate 7,553,371, forward strand.
GTATCAGGTGATACGGTCCGTAACCGAAGGCGCCTCTTGGGGAATAACTGCCGACAGCTGTTTCCAGATCAGTTTCTTAGCCCCTACTCAATCTCCAGACGTCCCTCCACTCCTATATAAGGCCCCTGGGTAGAAGAATAACTTATCTTTGTAATTAGGGTTAGATTTGATTAAAGTGAGAAGAGAGGAGTGCTTGTAACAATGCCGTTCCGCGGCTAAGTTCATTTTCTTAGGGCTAGGCAGTAAACCTTGTTACTCTTGATGTTTTGATATATATATTTTTGTTGATTATGGTTTCTTGTTGTTGAATCGAAATGCTTTTGTGATTTACTATCTCTTCATCTAACTTCAATGATCTAGTTTGAGTCCGTTAGGGTAGTGACAGTACTTTAATGGCAAGATAAACAATTTGTATGAATTAGCCTCGTTGAGATCTATTAGGTTTATGTGAAGAAAACCTTAGCGGGAAAACCATAAACCAGACCAACAAAACGCGTACCAAATTCCATCACTTGCGTAAGGAAAATCGCAGTGATCTGTGTAGTAATTTGGGGTATTTAAGAGATCAGTCATTTGCGTAAGGAAACTCGTAGTGTCCTATGTAGAATCTCGGTGAAAGATCTATCATTCTTGCGTAACATAAATCACAGTGACCTATGTGGTGTCTTTCATTAAACAACAATAGGAAATCAGACGCAACAGGAATATATTGTCAAGGCGGATTGAGTGGCAATGGTGTGCCGAAATCCTAGGAATTCTCATCTCTATCTTTATTTTAATTACTTTTAATTGCTTCCTAATTTACATTGATCACAACAACATCTCTCAATTTTCAGATTTCGTCTAGCCTTTCGAAAGATTGTGATTCGATCGCTCAAAACACTGAACCAATATTCCCTGTGGATCGACCTCGAATATACTACTCGATAGAATTATGCGCTTGCAGTCCGAACTGATAGTATTTTCGAGTTTATAAATATTAAAAGAAACATTGCTCTCTTTTGAGTGATCAGCTCTCTGAAATTCATCCCTAGTTTGCAGATCTTCCTCCATAATTTCGTTAATATTTTCAAAATTCGACCCAATTTCGTCGTCTAATGGTGCCGGTCTGGGGTGTGGTGATGGTGGATGCAATGGTAAATATGTCACATACCCGGGTCTAGGTGGGGATCTTGTATGGGGTCGTGGTTGAGGTGATGGTGGAGTGAAGTGACTGTATGTTTCTGGATCAGGTACGTGTTACACCAAAAAGGTATAGTACAAAGTTTCAGTACAGCGAGCTGTACCTTTTAACCTTAAATACACTTTTGGTTCAGACTGCAAGTATACAATCCTAGTACGTAGTATATTGTCGGGTATCGAACACAGGGACGGTTCAGGTCTTAACTGGACTCTACTTAAGTGAATTAAAGACTAGAAGTTGGAAAAGGTTGGTTTTGGTTGTTTATAATTCTTACAGATTCAATGACAGTAATTAAATGCAAGAAAGTAAATAAACTTGGTTTTGAATCAATAATAAAAAGCGTTCCCAGGGTTATGACTTCATCTTATTTTTGCCTCAAGTTGTCAGGGCCGTGTCATTTCCTACACGGGCCGTATCAGTGTACACAGGCCATGTCATTTCCTACACGGTCTGTGTCAACCTCGAGTAAATGCAGCAGCTACTGTTTCTTTGTGTTGTTCCTTTGTGTAGGGTTCTACTGACCAGACCTAATGTTTCTAAACCTCAACTGTTGTTTGTTGGTTCATCAAGTTGGTATGGAATTGCAATATTTGCCCTCGTCGGGTTCTAGACCTCAACTTCCGTATGTTGGCTTGAATTACCTAGTTACTTGTTTGGTATACTAAAGGTAACTCCTATCTGTCGATAGGGAGTAATTTACGCCTTTCGGTTACTACTTGGTTTCACCTTTCGGGTCACAAATCCTACCTCATGTACTTAGTTTGGTTGAGAGACTTTTAAGGGCTAAAATACCTTCTAGATGTGCGCATTCATCTAGTGGTAAACCAATAAAGATCAAACAATTTATTTCTAAGCAATTAAAATCAAGCACAATCAAGCAAACACAAATTCCAACAAAAGAGTACAATAACTAGCATGCAAGACAAAACATTCGACTACATCAAAATCCTAGAAACTAAGGAAACTACTCACACATAGTTCTCAAACAGAAAATACAAATAAAGATAGAGTTGATCATGACAAAACCCAAAGCACAAAGAAGATCAATCGAAAACTTGCGTATTTCGCTTCTCCAATTCGCCTCCAAGCTTAGCCGCCAAAGACAAACCCTAGAATATCTTCTCACTGTTCCAGAATTACCTTCTCTGGCGAGAAATCCAGCTTATATCCTTAATTCGCCGACCTTCCTTCATTAGCCTTGTTTCCAGATTTTTGGATCTGTTTCTGGAAATGCTTGACACGGGCCGTGTCAGATCTGTCCGGCCCGTATAACCTGTGTATTTGGCTCAGATTGTAGATCTTCTTGCAAGCTTTCCGAAAAGTGGTCATACACTCAAAACGGAGTTACGAGTCAAAAGTTATGACTGTTTTAAGTTCGGGTGCTGAAATTTCAGGGTTTGATGCGGCCCGCATCGAATGTGACGCGGCCCGTGTGTAGGGCTCCAGAACTCACAATCTTCCCTGATTTTGCTCATTTTCTGCAAAGTAAGAATAAAAACGTAGCAGTACCACATTCTATAGATATTCAATGTAATAGACACGATTTGGTGGTTTAAAACACAGATTTTGGTACAGAAATTGGTCGGATTTGTAGGTCAAATAACGAGACATCAGTACGAATAAAGGAACCATGAGAGTATATGGTTCTGGTTGTGTTGTATAATTTGCCGCAACTGAATTTTGGCCAGAATTTTCAACCCCTGACTCTACAGGAACTCTCTTGGCGTAGATTTTTATTACAAAATTTTCAGTGGCCTTTAACAGACCGTATAGGGCTCTCCATGCAGTATCACTTAGTACTTTCACTATGGTATAGGTCGTGGGTGTTCCATGATTCACTCGGGTTGCCAATTATAAATTTCACTTTTCTAGGTTATAACCAGTGTATTCGTAAATCATGGTTTTCAAATCCCAAGTGAGATATCATCGGGAACCATGAAGGAATTAACTGGCTCTTTGGAATAATAAACCCTATATGTATTAGTAAGAAACTTCCTATCACAGTGTAATGAAATCATAGCCATGATAAACAAACTACATTTTGGTAAATGATAAACAATTGTCAGGTTACTGAAAAATTATTAAAATAAAATAAAAAATTATAAAAAAATAATAAATTTAAATTAAATAAAAAAAATTTACCTGAAAATCGCCCCAAATCGTCTCAAAAATTGCCTTCTCTTTCTTTCTTTTCCTTCCTCTCTTTCTCTTCTGTGAGTTGAGTGAGTTGTGAGAGGGAGGAGAGAAAAAGATAAGTATTTATATGGTCTGAAACAGCAAAAATAAAATAAAATATGTGAACCGGCCATTTAATGGCCGGTTGAGAAAAAAAGTGGATCAGTCATTAAATGACCGGTTTGGACATTTTTAAAAATACCCAGCTAACGTGGGTATATTTATTAATTTGTAATTAACTTTGGATATTAATAAAAATGTCAGGAACTAAAGGCTTGATAGTGGTGGTGGTGGTTGTTGTTGTTGTAATAATAATCAAATTTGAACAAGGCAGATGGTAGCATGGCAAAGAGGTGCTAACTCTTGAAATTGAAAATTTATAATTTTGTCTATTAAATTTTATAATATTTATATGCATCAACACTTTTCACTTCTTTTTTTCAAAATGAAATTACACCGCACTATATTTTTCAGTCCTCTATTTTAGTTGTTTTTAGCTCTGCTTATGTGTTTAGATGAATTTGGACGGGAATCCCAAATTATACTCAATAGCTTCTAAATTACACATGTAAATCGTGAAAGATAATTCATTTTACTTTAATTTGCATTTGGGTATAATATAAAGTAATTTACTTATTGTTCATTTGCATCATGCGTGTATTTAACTATTTCAAAACATTTTAGTGTTATCGATATATGATCAGAATCATAAAGAATACACATCTTTATTTGAATTCTTGAATTATTAGTATACGGATCTATACGTGATATAATATAAAATCTTAATGAATTTGAATTTGATGCAAATTTATGAATTTGAATTTAATGCTAAAATAGGTTGGTTTGTCCCGCTGGAGGATGCAAACAGACTTAGCAATTAAACGGTAGATGCTAAGTCTACTGTACATTACATATAAATACTTATTTAGTTTTTTTGAGTGACTAACTACTTAATTAGTTGCCTTTAACAGTAAACTAATTGTTTTTAACAAGTAATAATGAATAAGTTACCGGACAGCTATGTGTTTATAACAAAAAATATTGTTCTTGTAAACACTTATCTCATGTTTGATTGAGACCTCAGTTATTTTATCAAATCCAGGATACTTAGGCCAGTCTAAGATGGTGTAAGCCTAACTTAAACCATCTCTTAAGGTTGCTTAAGGTTATTCCGCCTATGAGACTCACTGTCACTGTCAGTTACTAAATCGTTTCCCCCCTTTTTCTCTCTCCCGCTTAACTTTTTTTTTTTCTGTTTTTTTTTTTTTTTGCAGCTTAATTTTATGAATTTATGAAGTTTGATAAAGTAAGCTGCTAATAATCCTTGTCAGAGGGACTTAAATATAAAGCTGTAAACTTAAATCCTGCTGGGTTTGGGCTCTATCCCTTAGAATAGCTACCAATTGGTATCAACAATTATTTTAAAAAAAAATTTCTAATCGAGTATGCATGCAAGGTGAACTAAATATAAAAATAGATTAGGCCTCCTTAACTTTAGGCTCGACCAAACACCATCTTAGTTACTTTGTAAAAAAATTCTCTATTATGTTTATCACTTATATATTACAATTCCTAAGGAGTATTCGATGGTGGTACACTTATCTATCTAACACAATTTTATTCATGCTTTCTCAGTCAAGTCCTCCATGAAGTGTCCAGATCCTCTGTATTATGATCACCATTTAAATTTAAATCCGGACTGTAAGATCAAAATCCGAACAAATTTGACCCAAGCCTGTAATGTACGGAGTTCTTTTGAATTTTGCCAATATACGAACGGATCGGATTAAACTCAAAAGGATGAAGTGTCTTAGGTCATATGAATTCCTCCATGAAAGGACAAGCAAATTTATTGATTGGCTTTCATTCAGTTTGTTTAATTAATTAATTGATCATCATGCACATGACAAGGAGCTAATATCAGCTGTCAATCATTTTGGCAGCGTTATAAATTTAATTAATAAATATGAAGGAAAACTAATGTAATGTAGGTTATACTTTTTAAAATTAATTTCTTTAAGGAATCTAGTAAGTGAAGGAAAACTAATGTAATGTAGGTTATACTTTTTAAAATTAATTTATTTTAGGAATCTAGTAAGTGATAACTGATAGCACATGCATGGACAACGAATCATTTGAGACGATGAAAATATACTGGTACATTTGTATAGGTTCCCCCTCGAATAGACAGACGGATGTTCCCTCTCCAAAAAAAAAAAAACCGATTGGAATAAAATAAACAGATTATTGTGACTTAGAGAAGAAATCGAAGTTGAGTCATGACAAAGAATATAGTTAACTGGCATTAGAAAAAAAAAAGTAAATTTTTTATTCCAAATGTGGAAAAATTCTGAATTCTGAATCTGACCAGCTTTTAAAAAAAAAAAAAACAGGATGCTACAAACTTTCGTCAATTAAAATAGATTATAATTTTATAGTTCTAAATTGAATTACAAGTATATTTTTATAATTATCTTTAAAGATCATAGTAAAAAAAATATATTATTAACAAAATTTAGAGGAGGGTTCAAATGCACTATGATTTTGTGCTCCAATATGCTCCACATCATTTATCTCCGTTTTTAAAGTCTAATAGTCGATCCGAACCGCTCAACATGATCTTCATAATAAAATATTCTTGGAGACCAAATTTTATATTTTTTAGAATTTTTTTACTTTTTTTTACATAGGTACAACATCACTTTTTCAGATGGTCCAGACCAACCATATTTTATTATGAAGATCATGTTGAGCGGTTCGGATTGACTGTTCGGACTTTGAAAATAGCAATAAAAGATGTAGAGCATATTGGAACACAAAATCACGATACATTTGAACCCTCCTCCAAAATTTAAATAGCAATTGCAATCTCTTGACCTCACTTGATAAACCCTGGAGGGTCTATATCATTTGTCATTTAAAATGAATAGATCGGATCAAATGGTTGATGTTATTTATTAGAGTTTTGTTAATACAGGAGGATTCAAATATCTCTATTTTTTGTGCCTCCACCGTGCCTCTATTTTTAGAAACTTTAATAACTCAAAATTTAAATTATAAACATTAAAATAAATCATTAAATATGATTTATGTTATTTTCTCTCTGTGCTCATAAAAAATTATCACGTTTCAATTTTGTTTTTATGTGAATCAATAAGTTGAAAAATCAATGTCTAGAAATTATTCACATTAGTACATTTTTTAAAAGCTCTTGATGATAACCAAAACAAAGTTGAAATGTCGTAATTTTTTATATGTGCATAAATAAAATGATGTAAATCATATCCAACGATTTTATTTTGAGTTATTAAATTTTTTAAAAATGGAGGCATAATGAAGGTACAAAAAATAGAGGCATTTCAACCCTCTCTTGTTAATATGCTTTGATCTATTTGTTGTAAATTGGACGAATAAGAAAAATAAACTTTTTATGAGATGAATAGCAGGAAAAACGATGATAAATTAGATAGCTCACTTAGAATTCGAAATTTAATTGAAATTCTTAAATTCCGATTTCCGAACTTTTTTCAGCTTATATAAGAAAAAATTATAAAATAAATTGTTGGAATTAAATAGTTGTATTATAAAGTTTAGCTTGATTAATATTTGCCAGCTCCCAAGAGCGCATGATGCTAAAATGTGTTTTTTTTATTTTGACTCTACTGTTCATGCGCTGCATGAAGCCAAAACACCATTGTCAATATCTTTACCCATAATCAGACTTTCATACAAAATTTAAATACTACCGAAACAAAATTTAAAAACTGTCAATGAAGAGTTCCTCAAAGAGAGAATTAGCATGATTCATGGAGACTTGAGTTTTTCAAACTAAAACTGAATCACCTCCATATATACAGTTCATTACTTTATACAAATTAAGTTAAATTATCATAATGCGCGACTACTACAAATATTACATAAAAAAAAAGGAAAAATAAGCACAAATGGGGTAATTAATTGACCCAGTCACCACCCAACAAGGACCTAGTTTACCACTAACACAACAAAAAGGTTCAGTTCAAAACTGTTAAGAAACATCAAAATATAAATAAATCAATTAACCGCCAGCCGGTTGTTGTAGCATAGGAAAGAAGGACCAGCTCTTACGAGGCGCCTCAATTTCCGAACCGGAAGATGCCTCTTTTTCTGTACTTTCAAACTTGAACTCCTTGTTTGTGGGAAGAGACAAAGAGTACCTGATCTTTTCTGGCAAATCATGATAAGTTTCATCTACCAGTGGTACAGGACCAATTAGTATGGGTACCGGTTCAACTGTGCTCTTCCTCTGGAGGCACCTTGCTACATCCTCGGGCGTGAGCTCGAACGAAACACGGTGGTTGAAATCAACCTGGGGTGGTACCGGCACGAGGACTGGTACAGCCTGGTGGTCTCGTGGAAAACGGGGTGGTATTGCGTACCGGCAGACTGGGGTACCCTCAGAGCTCAAGTTACGGGAAGTGTCGCTCCCTGGATATTGCTCCGAAGTCAAAAGACGCGCAAATGGGACCTCAGGGGATGGAGGTGTTGTCATTTGTAGGGTTTCGGGTGGAGGGGTTAGAGGTGCTGTTGAGGGCTCAGTTGTCAAGGCAGAGAAAGCTGGAGGGGTAACCTGTCAACAATACAAAATTTGTTATTTTTTGCAATCAAAATTTATACAATTTTTTTTTTTTTTAGATGTGTAACCCAACTTCTTTTCCTAATAGAATCCCAGATGTAGTCTTCAGTCTACATTGCTTGTGACAAAAGAAAGTTTTCACAAACCGAGAAATTCCCAAAGTACTGAGTATATATGCTGGGTAAACAAGAAATAGCTCACACACTCCTTTAAATCAACCAAGTAAAATTGTTTTTAATTGGATAAGTAGACATAAGAAAACGATGGGCTTTTCTTTAAAATATTTTCCTAATTTGGCAGAATGATTGTCTATTTTCAATTTCCAAGGAACACCATTTACTCAATAAAAACAAACCAGCATGTCATGGCCCATATCTAGCAAGGCTTTCACTAGAAAACTAAGTACTAAATTACAACACAGAATTACAAAATATTATTCATTCACAATGCCATTTAATATGACCATAAATTTCAAGCCAAATGATACATGCAAAATTGCAAATAACAAGATTGTTCTGAAAGAAAAGTAACAAGATTGTATCAGTATAAACCAATCAGGTAAAATCTATCCATGAGGCAAAAGATTATTTTACAAGGATTGCAAACTTAAATTCAGAATTAGACAAGGAAAAGAAGTACCAATTGGGTCTCATGAGCATAGGGGCCCACTGTGAAAGCTGGCAAGGGACCTGGCATGGAGTTAGTGGAGACCGGGGAGAATGGGGTGGGGTCCGCACCAGGAGAGTGGGAATTAGAGGCTGCCTCTGATAGGAGGAAGGAGGCAGGAGAGGAAGGGGGCACTGCAAAAGGATGGATGAGAGGAGGCGGCTGGTTCAAATTATCAGATGAAGGCACAGAGGAATTGTTTGGAGCGGGTTCAGGTGCCAGGACTGCATGCCCGATCCGCTTCGTGATTTTGTGAGAGCCGAAGCACCAGTAGGAGCTGAACCATGACTTTCTTCTCGCCCTCTGCAATTTAATGGACTAGTTAGAGAAGAACTTTGCTGGTCCATTCTACTATGGTACAAATCACTATAATATAAATTCTCATATTTTTCTTTAATTTGTGTTTTTTTGCAATTTGACTTGTGTATTGTTTTAAGTAAATTTATGAGCCATCAAAATGTGCACAAGTACACACATACTTGTACTCTCAATCAGCGCTCAATTAAATGTATCTGGTTTCACAGGACTTGTACCTGTACCGAGGCCATATTGTGCAATACTTTTACCACCACCCCCCCCCCCCCCCCCCCCCCCACCATCTTTATGCTTATAATTTAGCTATCATCTCTGTAGAAGTCGTGCTCTTAGTAAATCAGACCCAGCATTTCTGAAAATAACAACTGTCATTTCTGACATATGCAACCTGATAACAATTGGTGGAGAAGGGCCAACTTGCCCCTTCCTCGTATAATTTTCAACAATTCTTGTAATTAGCAATACGACGTATAATTTTCAACAATTCCTGTAATTATCACAATAATTGATGCTGAATTGCTGATGCAAAATTCAAGCTTAGTAACATAACTTGTCATTGATAATTATATAATATAGGATGGTGATGTATGGTGATGTAAAAATTTATTCCAATCAAGCTTATAGTTGCAACTTCTATTTTATTATGCCACAATTATATACATGCCAATAAAACAAAATCATCATTTTTTAATCCATTTAAAAAAATAATTATGCTATGTTTTAACATTTATTAATAAGGGCCTATAACTGCAATCAATGTCTGTGAAATCTGCACAAAAGGCATGACCACAATGGATCTTCAGTTTCAGTTAGTTGATTGCTTGATACCAGAAAACATTGATTGCGAGAGCAATTCCCCTATCACTTTACCCTTTTCATCTTTCTTTGCCCATTTTTTAATCCCCTCTCTTACAAGGTGATACTGATGGCCGGTTAGGTTTAGAAGAGGGACAAGTGAGAGTTAGAAGAGGGGAAGGTACCCAATCGAAAAATTGGGGAACATAGAAGCTTTCCTTTTTAATTATTGTTGTACATCCAAATAGGGAAATAATAGGTGCTTCCAACAATCTTTTCATTCCTTCCACAAGTCTCTCTTTCCTTTAAAAAGTATAGGGTATTTTGGTCATTAAAACCTTCTCCTTCCCTACACTTGATCAATTTTAACACATTGGATCAAGGTTCCTATACATCCCTCCCCACCTTTGATACATGACTCGGAAAGATCTAAAGACTTGAAACTAAAAATTGATTTCTTAAGAGTAAAGTACTGGTAATTGCAATCTCATGACTGCCATATTTACTTTAGAACGAAAGAAATCATCATCTCTGCACCTCTTCCAACTGTTCATCACAATTGCAAGGATTTCAAGACCAAAATTGACACCAAAATAAACAACTCAAGTCGCTCAGGAAAAGAGATCAACTTTTTTAGAAATTTGTTTTCAATTGTTCGTGCATAATCGAAACAAAATCCAAAATAAATAAAGGGGAGTCGACTAATCCCACCTGAGCAGCAGTCATTTGCAGGATCCGACTCTCGGTAGATGCGATTGCAGCTGCCGCTGCATTTACGGTATCGACACTGCTATTATGCACACCACTCATCCCTTCTAACAAATTCAACTCAGATCACCTAAAAATGCCAAAAAATACTCCGTAATTTCTACTCCCAAGACAAAATTCTACTTCAAGAACCAACTTTGCCCATCAAATTCAGTACTCATATATGGAATTGTTAAAGAGAGTAGAGGATATCGGAGAAATATCTCTCGACATGCAACGTAAGTTAGAGAAGAATGCGAAAGAGAAGGTCGGAGCTGGAGAGAGACATCGGGTGGCGTTAAACATTTTTTAAAGGGGGAATCTCAGAATGTATATATACCCTGTGAGGTCAAACACGCTATGGTTTACGGCTAACCGTGATTACCAGATTAACCCTTGATTATAGTGCTTACACTCGGTTTTTCTACCGTACAGAAAAGAGTACTAGAAAAATCTGCATCATGGGTCCCACAAACTAACTAGAGAAATTGGGACATTCAAGCTGAAAGTGTATGCCTAGTGCAGATAGGATTCATTAATTACAGCAATTAAAGTATCCGTTCCTTGTTTGAAACGTGGAAACAGTATGACCCGTTGGATGAACAAACTGAAAGGACCAGGGGATACGATCCGTTTCTGACATTCTAAAGGCAGCCGTGGCGAAATGGTAATTAATTCCACAAGGTGGGGCTTTTCCAAAAGGGATCACGTGTGTAGGTGCGTTAGCGACCTAATTATTTTTTGTGCAGTGGAAAGTGGATGCGACATCATAAAAGTATACGACAATTTACAAATCGCTCACTATCCTGTTTATACTGGTTAAGATCTCAAAAGTTTCATATAGTTTAGAATATTGCAATTAGGCGTAAAAGCTCGTTAATGTTATCGGGGGAAGATACAGGGGCAAGTGATGCCTCGGGAGCAGCGGGTTTGGCGTGGTGGGCTGGTGGCTGACGTTCCCCTCGTGCGCCTGGTGTGGGGGCCCACTTTTATGTCCTTTGGTTTTCTGTGCCCACTTATTATAGCAATTAAACTGTGTTTAATGTCAAACCTATCTTTTGGAAAGAAAAAAAAATCGATTCTCATTCTTAGATTTTGTATATTAATAGTTAAATTTCTCTTGAATTTTTACGTACACTAATTTTCAGGTAATTATATCTTTCAAACAAAAAGGTATATTGAGTTTATGTTTGTGGAGTAAGAGGTGAAGTAAACCGCGTAGTTCATACTTAAGCCGTCAAATGAGAAGTAAATGAGTAGGAGTAAGATGGAGTAAGAGGTGAGTTGATTCGGAAAAATTTACTCTATCTCTTTAATGGATTAACTTACTCCACACTTACTCTGCTTGTGGGTTCCACTGTTATTATAAGCAGAGGTTCATTTTTCAGCAATTTACTCCTCTAAGCAAATTAAGTTAAGCTATAAATTCAACTACCAAACGAAGTGTAAAATATAAAGAGTAACATGAGTAAGTAATTTAATCCTCATTAACTTTACTCCACAACCAAACAACTTAAGGTCACGTTTGATCATTGAGTAAGATGTGGAGTAAACTCCTTACTACATACTTAAGTTGTTAAACGAGGTGTAAAAGTGAGTAAGATGGAGTTACAATGAAGTAAGTTAAATAATTTAAATTTTGAGTTTGAGTTTGAGTTTGAACAGTGACAAAACTATGTATAGTCCAGGTTATACTTAGTTACTTTTAAATTTTTTTCATCATGTATATTGAAATTTAATTGTATTTTTATTTGTCTTAAAGCTTTTATATACTTCAGCTTTCTCACAAATTATCTCATGTTTATTTGTAACCTAGTAGTTATAATTTCAATTATTATCATGAAGACATGGGTTCAAATCCGGACTATGCATATGCATTTTAAATTTTAGTCCTCCTATTTAAATTTCTAGTTTTGCCTCTGAGTTTGAATTCGGACCGTCCAATCAACTTTGATGCAAATACTGAAGGAGTCCGTAAAATTTCTAACTTGAATCGAACTGACTCAGATTCTTATCGGATGGTCCGAATCCAAACTCAAAACTTGAGTCACTTTAGAGGATCCAGATTCATACATGTATTGCCAAGGGCAAAGTCGTTCTTTCTGGCTACGGTGGTCAAACTTGAATGAGAGTTAATCATATAAATTTTTCATACGCGAATGTAAATCAATTTTACAGTACTCGTAGCATTTTACTCTAAATTATAAATAAAATCGTACAGAGAAAAAAAATTGAAAAAAAAAGGGAGTTGACCCCGTTCTATCTTTAGTAGCTCCCCCTCTGCGTACCGCCCTCAGACCGAATAGAATGGTAGATTTTTTTTTTTTTTTTTTTAGTGAATAGAATGTTAGCCTCCCTGTTTCAATGTCAACGATGAGCTAGCTATATGTTCAGCTAAGAGCCCTGATTGACACAGACCCTGGACAGGCCCTGACAAACTTTCCCTCCCCTACTAGATAAAGGCTGGAACCGCCCACTCCGCCAAAGCAGGGAATGTATACGGAAAAGGCTGATCCGTGCTCCGCACTACTTTGTGCAAATTTTGACAAGACAAAAGAGACGTTTGTTAATAAACAACTGTAGCTGATTAAAGTCGATGTAATATAAGAAAATATAAATAGTCCCTCACAAGCAGGAGCAAGTAAATTGCTTCTAATTCGTGACTTGTTCGTTAAAAACTCGCTAATAACTTGTTCATTATCAATTCGTTAATAACTCGTTCATTATCAACTCGCTCGTTTAACTTAATGAATTGAGCATGAGCATACTTCAACTTGCTCATAACTCGCTCATTAAAAACTGAGTTACATGAAATCATGTCACATCCAATCTCAACCAAATCAAACCGAAATCCAAATCCAACTTTGTAGGTATTGTTTAAGTAGTGTTAAATTATGTATTGTTTAAGTAGGTTGGATTATGACAATTGTTAAATTTAATTAGTTTTTGAATGATGCTGAAACAAAAAAAACTCGAAACAAAATACAAATTGTTTACAAGCTTCATTTCTTAACGAGTTGCTTAATGAGCACGAGTCAATTCGAGCATTTAACGAACCGAGCACGAGCACAACTGTCAACTCACTATTGTCTTCTCAACTCGAATTGACTCGCTCATTAAGCTAATGAACCAAGCACGAGCATACCCCAACTCGCTCGAACTCGCTCATTAATCACCCTGAGTCACAAGTCACAGTCAATATCCTTCTTTCAAGAACTAGCATTTGATTTAGTGGCAAAGGTATATGGCCTCCATGTAAGAAGTCACGAGTTCAAAACTTGAATGGGAGAGATTCTTTGTTATAATAATAAGAGTATTAAATAATTTGATGACTTGATCTCCGATCTTTAATATTATTCTTTCATTTTCTGGATTGCATGAGTTCACTGTTCATGCTACTTTTGTTGCAGTTACTGTGGTCTCATTTATCTCATAGGCTATAGGGTAAACCGGTAAAGGCATAACGGTATTTCAGCCAAATTTATCAAAAGCGTTTTATGACTACATGTTTTTTTTTTTAATATTATTCTAATTTTGAATGCATGAGTTTCAACACAGAAAGACCTTACATTTTGTCATTAAATCAAATATCGTTTCCAATATTATATTTGATAGTTTTTTATTTTTTATTTTTTTTTCACTTTTACTATCTGATCAGTAGCAGATATCAAGTTTTTTATTTAACTTTTGGAATACGGAAAATAAAATACACACGCAAACAATACATGTTGAGTCTGGCTAGTATGACATGAGTGTCATTTCAACCTATATAATACCAAATCCAAAACCTATCAAATTGACATCAGACGGTGAATCCAAACCGCTCAAACCGATCTACTTCATTAGTTGGGCGTTTACATGTAAAATTTATAATTTTTCGAATTTATTTAGTATCAAGTCAAGCGGTCAAATGTGAGAGTTTGTAAGTTAATTTTAATGCATTCATTTTTCAATATTTTTGACCGCTTGACTTGATACTAAAATAACTCAAAACAATAAAAAAAATTGCATGTAAACTCATCACTCATAAAGTAAATCGGTTTGAACGGTTTGGATTAGTTGTTTAAAGTATATCAAATAAATTTTGGAGTTGGTGTCATATGATACCGATGTCATACTAGCCGGACTCTTTTAGAGTATTGTTATTTCAAACTATATAATACCAAATCCAAAACCTATTGAATCGACTTCAAATGGTGAATCCAAACCGTTCAAACCGATTTACTTCATTAGTTGGACGTTTACATGTAAAATTTATATTTTTTCGAATTTATTAGTATCAAATCAAGCGGTCAAATATGAGAATGTTTAAATTAATTCTAATACATTCATTTTTCAATATTTTTAACCGCTTAATTTGATACTACGACATCATTATCAACAAAAGGTCACAAACCCGATAATACATCATTGGTGAAACTTTAACAACAAATTTTCTTTAACGTCCAAAATGAAATAATACTGTGCACCCAAAAATTTTAAAATCGGTCTTTTTAGTATCATCAAAGGTAAGAAATAATAATTTTTTTTCATTGCAAAGTTATGGAATTTACAATTCGTTTTATTCTGTTATTCTTTGATGAAGCCGAATTAATAAATAACAACATACATAATCTTAGAACTAACAAAGTAAAATAATTTTCTATTTTTGAATATACGAATTACATGTCTTCAAAAAGTTCTTGTGTGTATAACTTATCATGAACTCTGTTTCAATAGAATAATGGCAGTTATAATCAGAAAATTATAAATAACAACAGTTGTAAGCAACCAAACAACAACAATTATAAGACAAATTTAAGTCCTATGTACATGTTCAGCTGGACTTCTTAGAGCTCCTTACCTTAGCCTCTTAATTCACCTTAATATCAACGAACAACCTTTCCTTAAGAATCAAGCTTCTCTGCATCTCCTTAAAGCCCAAAATTACACATTTTCGGACAACTTTATCCTAAAAAAATAATGGTTCCTTAAGTATCCTCGTTATTTTTCGTTTTTTAGTCCCCTTCTCTTGTTTTGAACCTTTTGGATCAACGTGAAATAATAATATCGATGAAACTTTGAGCAGTTAAATTCAGGAACAACTTTTGAGTTTCGCACTTAATATATATTTTAAAAGATGAGAGTTTAAAATGCTTTTATAATGTTTTTATTTTAAAAGTTTTAATAACTTTTAAAAATTAAATGCCAAAATAAAACTCTGAATTCTGATTTATATAGTTTTCTCTATGTATAATGTATAATGTAAAAGTTGATAACATTTATCTTTGTTTTGATTGTTATCAAGAGCTTGCAAGAATATTTTGATATTTTGATTTTTAAACATATTGATTCATATAAAAATATAATCAAAATATTTTTTTATGTACATGTAGAGAAAATAATATAGATCACATTTAGTGATTTTATTTTAACATATAAATTTTAGAAAATTTGTTATTAGAAAATTAAAAAAAATGAAGGTGTGATGGAGGTACAAAAAATGAAGGCATTTGAATCATCCTTAAAGTTTTTGAAGAAGGAACCATCCTTATTTTAAAAATAATAACATTGTATAAAAATAATTATACAATGACATAAAAATTAAAATTAATAAATATTTCTTTACTGTAATTATTTTTATAATATAAATAATACGATTAACTGCGCATAAATTTCTATATAATAAGAAATATATATTTTTTTCTCAACTAAGAAGAAAGGGAAAATGAGAAATATAACTTCTCCGGTTATAATAATCAAGAAGGGAAAATAAAACTAAATAGATAAAAGTATTCATAAATCATAATATATATAAAAGCATTTGAAACGTAAATTGTTTTTAATATATATATATATATATATATATATATTGATTCGGTATTGTTTAGGGACAGATAGGCACTCTTATCCATTCCTTGGAGAGTAGCATACTAGCATGTGATCATAAGTACTGTAGTAGATGATCAATATGAAGAAATGGCTTTTTAATTACTTGTACATGTATCTTTTGTGCAGATGTACATGTCGTGGATTATGACAGGTAGGCGATGCCTAATATGAAATTAACAATTTATTCGTTTATCGCTAACCCACAGTATAAGATTAATAATTGAGATTTTGCACAATTGACAGTTCTATTTTGACTTTATATAGCGTACGAGTCATATACCTACTTATTTTAACTCTATTGTTTATATGTTGTATGAAATTAAATAGTACTGTCAATATCTTTATCCTAATTCGAGTTTGATAAAAAGTTACGTATATGAATAATAAAATATAATTATGATTCGAGAGATACGTGTAAGATCGAAACTTTGCATTGATTGTACTAATTAAATTGATTAAAGTAATTACACAAATTAAAATAACAACACAAATATTATCAGGAAGTAATAACACAAGTAACGCCGACATTTTTATTAATATCCAAAGTTTAATAGAAATCAATTAATATATCTAGATCCGCTGGAAAGTTATAAAAATATCCGTACCGGTCATTTCTGGCAGTTACTCAATTTATTTCAGTACTGGCCGGAAAATGACCGGTACTCAATTTTTTTTTTTAATAAAGGCCGGTACTTAATTTTTATTTTTATTTTTTTAGGATGGGCATAGCATAGTTGGCTAGAAGAAAAAGTCGTAGGAAACTCGGATTGAAGTTTGCACTCGGTTTGGCTAAAAAAATATCGGTGCGTCGCTGATGTTTTTGTAATGAAACATCGATGTTTTATTAAACTTAGCATTGGCAATTAAGCAGGGTAGTGCTAAAAAAATATCGGTGCGTCGCTGATGTTTTTGCAATGAAACATCGATGTTTTATTAGACTTAGCATTGACAATTAAGCAGGGTAGTGCTAAAAAAACACCGGTGCGTCACTGATGTTTTTGCAATGAAACATCGATGCACTTCTGCCGCCGTTAGGCCGTGCATAAAGCATCAGTACTCAATTTTAGAATGTTGGTTACTGTCAAATTAAATTCACTAGCCGCATGCGAACACTAAACTTTAGTGTCATACGACACTGTAAAAAAAACATAGTTTAGTATTCGCATGCGGCTAGTGAATTTAATTTGACAGTAACCAGTATTCTAAAATTGAGTACCGATGCTTTATGCACGACCTAACGACGGCAGAAGTGCATCAAAAATGGTCGGTACTATATTAAAAAATAAAAATGGCCAGCACTGCATCGAAAATGGCCTACGACTTTTTCTTCTAGCCTACTATGCTATGCCCATCGTAAAAAAAAAAAATTAAGTACCGGTCAGAAAATGGCCAGTACTGTATTAAAAAAAAAATTTGGGTACCGGTCATTTTCCGGCCGGTAATGAATTAAATTGATTACCGGCCAAAAAATGACCGACACGGTTATTTTTATAACTTCCCAGCGGATCTGAGTATATTAATTAATTTCTAATACATTTTGGATATTAATAAAAATGTCGGCAAGTAACGTTATAGTTCGTAGTATTAATTATAAATCTAGTTAGATAAACTTTCTATTAATTATAAGACATGAATTAGTAAATTTTTTTTGTTGTCTCAATAATATAAGTATTTTTTAAAATGATTATTAATTATATTTAGACTAACATCGTTGTATTCTAATTACTCTTTCATTTCTATAGTCATGCAACATATTTTTCTTGTACTAAATTAATTTTAGTTGAGAGCTAGCTTTTAATCTAGTGAAAAAAAAACAATATTCTCGTCTATGAGGTCACAAATTTAAAATTCGAATGCAATCTCTTGTAGATATTAAAACAGTTAGACTAACACAACACGATACAAAACAAATTAAAAAATCAAGTAAACTAAAATTCAGCCGAGAAAGTCCGAATGTACTTTTTTTTTAAAAGAAGCAAAAGGGGGTGCAAATTTGAAAAATATTTAATTATGTACAACAATATTAAAAAAAATATTATTTTGTTGCAGAGTGCAGACCATATATTATTTTTTTGGAAAATATAACAAATAGAATGTCGGTATTGTTAATTTTTTTTAAAATAAGGTTTTCTGTTAATTGGGTCACGCACTGTAATTAATAGAATATTATTTTGTTGCGATAATTAATTGCGTCACGCGCTGTAGAAAGATGACATCGGTCATTATTTGTGCTAGGCTGCAGGAAAAAATGTTTATAAATTGTACGTATTGTCAAATGTGTTACAATTTATACACAATAATGAATGTAAAGTCGTATCCGGATGATAAGTGGTTAGCTGCGCTGTATATAAAAAAAGGGTTAGCTGCGCTGTTCAGTGTTCACTGTATTATTGCTATTTTTCACTTCATTTTTTTTGTTTCCTTTTCCAGACGTAAAGTTGGATAAGAATCAAATCAATACAGTTGTTGTATAAAAATGATAGGAGACATGTCTTCTATAAAACACACCGAATAAATGCAATTTTGGATTTTAGCAAGTCATGTGATTGTAACCCTTATAGGTAACTCCCTCACGCTTGAAGCAAGCCAGACCGGGCACATGGATTTGTTGGAGATGCAAACTTACAAGCAAAGATAATCACTTGTGTCAAACAACTAAAACCAAAGGGAATCTTTCTCTTTGTGGTATCAATTCAAATATCTGTTTTCAGATATGGATGACAATGGGTCTTACCTAATATGTCAAGCTTAATTAAGTCTGACATGTCTGTCAAAATATCATGTTTAACATGTCTGGACCAACATAATAGGCCTAAAAATCAATACCCGGCTCACTTGTAGGCCTTTCTAACATATCCGCTCCTAACTGCCCTTGTCTACCTATGGACTGCCTTACCCGCCCTTACATGCTGACCCGCGCACGCCCAAACACAACAAATAGACAACAATTATACAATTCAACCAACAAAATAAATATTTATATAATAAATAGATTACACAATAACAAATATTGTTTAACAACTTACATAGTCTTACACTAAATAATATTGTTTAACAATAAATCAAAATACACAACAATAAACATCAAAATAATTTATTGTCTTTTAATCCTAAATAATATAGTTGATCAACCGTGTCTACCCCATATTTTGCAATAATTAGAAAATTTTGAAATAAAAGAAAAATGATAAACCTTAATTAATTGTCAAATAGCATCACTGAATAGTTATTTTTGAAAGAACAAAAATGATAACACAATAAATAATAAAAACAAGAAAAAAAAATTCATATACAATACTTACACTCAGTAATGCAACTAAGGCTGAGTAATACAACCAAGCTGTTAATTGTGCTACACATATCTTTTAACCCTATTAAGCTCCACTATAAGATATAGGAGTGCTGAAAAATGGCTATATATACTAGTTAGACTATTGTTGAAAAATGGCTATATATACTAGTTAGGCTATTAATTGTGCTACACATATCTCTTAAATGCAAAACTTATCTTAGAAGGTGTTTTAAGTTTCGCATATTAATTTTAATATTTGTAAAGAATTCCAGGTTGGAAATTCAATTTTTTAGATTTGAAGTTGGATTAACTAAAGTAATTATCACACTCAAATCTAACCGGCAAAACATGTCCCATATATATTATTTATCATATATACGACACATGTATAATGAATTAATGATCAATATATACACAATAAGAATAACATAAGAACTTTGCCCCATTATTACAAAATTCCATACATGTATAAACCAGTGTTCAAAAAATATCTGTTTAGGTCGATTAATCGGCCGATTAGTCGTTAGCGATGACTAAACTATCACAGATTTTTCCGACTAGTCGACTGATTATTTTCGATTATAGCATATTATTTCCAATTATTTTTAATTAATTGCTTCACAGTACCATGTTCGTCCAACAACCACATACTGTTATTTACAGCACTTGTACAAACATAAAAAAGAATAACAAAAAAAGTATCGCGTTACTTCGGCAGGCAATAATTAAGATAAGTTGTTATTGGTGATATAATAGTAGAATATATATATATATATATATATATATATATATATATATATATACAAATGTTAGTTTACATTAAATTAAAGTATAAACGTGTAAGTATTAATTTACAACGTAGATAACATAATAAAAGAGTGAGGCTACGTTACTTTGCAAAGTGCGGAATAAGTCCGTGCTATAAATTAATATCTTTGTTTATAAAGTTCAAACAATCTATCCAAACTATTCAACATAATGTTTATATTAAAATATACTTAAAGACCAATTTTTGTATTTTTTTAATTTTTTTTTACTATTTTTGTACATAGGTAGAAAATCATTTTATCTAAATTTTTTGAACAATATGAAAATAGTGATTTTCTGCTTATTTAAAAAAAATAGTAATTTAAAAAAATGTAAAACAAAAGTTGTGTTCCAGTTAGTCAAACAAAGATCACGGAATCATCCCAGTTAGTCAGACAAAACATGACTAAATGCAAAAAGAGTAATAATATTGGTTGCTTAAGATCATCATCTCATCTTGGTTTCTTTTTTTTCTTTTTCTTTTTTTGATAAAAGGCTGAAGTCTATTTTCAATAATGAGAAGTTAACTTACAATCACATCCAATTTGTCTTAACAAAAATAAACTAAAATAACTCTGACAATAATGTCCGTCAGTTTTATCTCAGCTAGTAGCTCAAAAAGACAGTAATAAAGACTAGGTAATCCAGGTCACACAAATAAGCCACACACAGAGGCTGAGTAAGTATAGTAAACTCAAAATTTGACTGAATAGCCATAGATTACTCAGAAGTTAGCATCTACATCATAGACTTGAGAGTAGGTCCGATGCCCATCGGACCTACCTCGATTCGACGGGTTTAATCACCGTTGATTTTATTTTAGATTCGTGCGAAATGCTTTAAAATCCGTGCGTGTATGTTTGAAGATTCGTGCGCACACATTTCTCCGTTTTCTTACGGTAGATCTGCCCATCGGAACCAAACTAGGTCCGATGGGCATCGGACCTACACCTATCTCCTACATCATAATGAACAATCTGATTCCCTGGATCTTCTTCAAATGTCTGATCTTCCTCTACCAGCTCATCATCAGGGTGCCAACTAGCAAGTGGAATAGCCTCCATATCAACTGGTAGCCAGAGGGCTGTGCAAGTTTTCACTTTCTGTTTCACTTGCCCTGCCCAATAATGCACAAGGAAAATGATTAGTAGAATGATTTGTCTAGGTGATTTTTTCTTATCTGTGTCAAAACACACTTCATTTATGTGTTTCTAGATGGTCGGGCACATATCACTGTACACAAGTAGTAATGCAATTCTCTGTCTAGAAAAAGTGTATGTAACAAATAAGTGATTTATGGATTCAGGCTGATTACAGAAGTGGCAAGTATCACAACCCGCCAACCTCTTTTATGAAGATTATTCTATTTTTATGAGCTAACCACATAAAAATTCAAATTTTGAGAGGAATATGAATTTTCCACCATAACATGACATTTCTAGGTTTGATACCTCTAAAGTTAAGAAATTTATATAAAGATCTAACAGTAAATTTTCCTTGGGGATCCCATCTCCAACTGAGTTTGTCCTCTAAATGGGTAAAAGATAAGTGACTAATAATATCTAGTATCTCTAACCATTAAGAGTATAGAATTTCATATAAAGACCTACGAAAGGTAAGGGCACTCTGATGAAGCCAAAACATATAGCGAAAATCACTATTTTTTCTTCCGGAAAATGGCAAAAAGCGAATGCAAAGTAGCAATTTTTTTTATTACCACAAATGTGTTTTTAGCTCTTTTTGGCAGGTTTTTGAGAAACTTGCTTATTTAGGACAAAAATAGAGCAAAAGTGTTGTATTTAGGCTATTTCTGAATAAGGCGTCAAAATGGGACATTACATGGAGCATGCAACGCCTCACACAAAGTGCACAACATGTGAAATGGCGAAAATACAAGAAAATCTGCTAAGTCAGGAAGCCGTGCGGCATACCCTGATGCCGCATGATCCGTGGACTGTCATAAAAATAGGCGATTTCTCTAATGGGCCTTCCAGAAGGATGAATTCCTGATGGGCCTTCTAGAAGGGCGCGTTTGCTTCAGAGCCAAGCTATTATAGCTATTTTTGGCTTCATCTATCCAATCATGGGTGGACCCCACGTCCCCACTACTTCCACTACTTCACATCTCATTTAGGAAGGCTATAAATACCCCTCTTGTAATAGAATTTAGTGTGCGTGTTTAATTATATCAAATCCAGTATAGTAGACTAGCAATCATCATTGTTAGGTTAGGTTAGAGAGTTACTTAGAAAGAGAATGGTAGCCATTAGAAGCCAAGCAAGAGAACAAGACGTCATCTAAGGAGACATAGATTTTTTTCATCTTCAATTGGGTTGTAATTTATGTTATCCTTATTTTATTTCTTTTATTTTGCCATGGCTATGAGAAACTAAACTTCTCATCTCTAGGATGAGATTTGTACTTGAATTCTTAATTATGTTTTAGTATATGTTTATGTTTTGTTTATGATTGGTTTGAGTTTCCTTTTATATTTCAAATTTTTTTTATTACGTCATTGCATACATAGTTATGTCTACTATATGCCAATGACTCTCAACATACCAATAGGTGTTTAGTCATTGCATCCTGGTGTGAGTATGATAATGCATGTAAGTACTATAGGCACTTCGGCTAACGAGGCTTGGCAACAGTTCAAAGACTATGGTTAGAACCCAGTGGGCTCCCTTGGCAAGATAACATAAATTGTACATTTAGATTATATTAGGAAACACTTAGATTAGGTAGGGTCTTTGGGATATTTCAACTACGGGGTAATATAAGAAAAAAATATAATTGCGTACTTAAAATACTTCAGTCTTAGTAGCCCAAAAGCTGATTGCAAGATCGGAAAACCTTTCAAATCACATAAGCAAACACCCAGCAGGCCCTGTGGGTAGTGACAGTGTCGCATGCGACAGTGTGACAGTGCCACATGCGATATAGAGAGACGTCGAAATTTATATTTTGCATAATTAAGAAGGATAGAACCTGAACCCTAGAAGCTCTCTATCTACTGTTTAACCTTAACCTTGATTGCAATTAGCGCCACCGCATCAAACTTTTATAAAACCCGATAACCTAGACTAGTGAAATTGTTTAAAATCTAATACACTATCCCTGTGGATCGACACCAATCATACTACACGGTAGGATCTTGCGCTTGTGATCTGAACGTAAGTAAAAATTAGAATTTACAAATATTTAAAAGTAGTAGTTCACTTTGGACTCATCACACTCCCTTGTGAATTAATGACCTATTGGAAAGATATATTAGGATTGGAGCAAATCTCAAATAGATAAGGATAGTTGGTGGCCATTGAGCAATATTGGTGCCAGATATCATTCCAAAATAACACATTGGTATTTCTACCTGGGTCAAACTCTACACTAGATGTACCTAATTGGTTTAAAGAGGTAATGGTAGCTCAGAATTCTGATAGATGTGAATTATTAGATGAAGAATTGTATTTGCTTAAGATCATATGTTTCTAAGCACTTATATATGTGGGATCTTTAAATTTCCACCACTATTTCAGAAGAAGAAATATTTATTTGTTTAAGATTAAGAATGCCTAAACTCTCAAATTCTTTAGCTAAACAAGCAGTCTGCCAATTAAGAAGTGAGTATTTTTTCCTTTCTTTAGTCTCTTGCCAATTAAGAAGTGAATATTTATTTCTTTAGCTCCAGATTAGGTGACTTTAGGCCTTTAGGGGAAAAAAAAAAAGGGGGCAGAGAGGAGATCGATCTGACCGCACTCGATCTGCGCTTGGTTACGATAAAATCAGAAAAAGAGCAGACAGAAGGAGAAGGAGAATGGACGTATAATTTCAGCAACTTTCCTCACCGATTCTCACCACCAAATTAGAATGCAGAGAAGGTGACTTCTTTACCCGCCCTCTCCACCTCACCTTCCTTTCCTTTTTTTTAAGTCTAAGCCTCTTGTCTTGTCCAGAACCATCCACTTGACTCGTAAATAATTGTCAAAAACAGGAAAGCTTTTCATTGCTTTTAACCCCTTCTGAAATTCCTCGTGTCTGAATTCATTTCAATAACACTATGGAATAACTAAGTGACTAAAAACATTAACATATTCACGAGGAAACAAAAAAACAAAAAAAATCACTTCTCACGTGTATGTATCACTTCATTGCAGCTCAGGAGAACCAAATTAGCAAGCCATTAAACCAATGAATCGTAGTACCAGACACAAGTGTAACAACAGGGTTTAGAATTTTACCAATTTGGGTATTTGTTAGACTATTCTTTCGGCATTTATACAAAAGATATTTTGCTGTTAATTGCATTATTGAGGTTATATAGCGGCATGCTTGACAACAAGAGTACAAATGAAAGGAGCAACTGAAAACCTTAGGACTTTCTATATGGCAGGTGGTACATGGTGATTTCAATCCGATGCATCACATGCCTATACCAAACTCTGTAATCCTTCAAATGTTCAACCAAACTAATACAGATAAACAGCAAATAAAGACATATCATACCAAATACATTATTTTGATTGTTTCAAGCAAAGCAAAACATTAATATTACAATCAAAGGTATTGCGAAACCATTTTCTTACTTCCTGTTTTCTTCTTAAAAGCTTACAAGGACAATGAGATGTTGGGTGGTAAACGCTATTTACAATACACGCCTTGAAAAATGACCATTGATTGAATTACTCATTGGCTGAAAGCAGACGATTCAGTATTGGTGAAGGGATAATGCTGGTTGTTAGTCAGAAGTACTTTAATTCGGTTCAATGGTCCTGCCACTGTAGAATTCATCCTCTGAAAGGAAAAAAAAAGTACATTAGAGCTTAAATTCAAGCAGCATTTCTTATGTACCCCTGAAAAATTCAAAATATCCCATGCACACTCAATGTTCCCACTGTCAATTTTCAAATGCTTTACAGGAATGACATTGGAAGCATTAACATACCTAAATCAAAATTCAAACCATCCTGGTAGATAGGAACCTCAAGAAATTAGTGCACTAAATGGTTTGTATCTGCACTGAGAAATGACTGACAACTACATTTGTAAGAACTTTAAAGGAGGCAATTGAACGACAAGACGAAAACCAACCAAAATTCTTGTATTACAGGAATACATACTTCCTCGGATCTGAGATCCATGAATGTATAAGCAAAAGCACAGATTCAGTATAAAAATCAGTAATATACAAGTTCAAACCATGTACAGAACTACAGATGCAATACCAATATTTTTGTGTTTCAAGTATAGGAAGATGGAAAACTGTACCTCTTCACTGACACTAAACTGTAGCCTCTCCCTCTGCCACCTACGGCTGAGAATTGCAACACTGACCAAAGCGGCAGTGGCTACAAAAACACACAGCATCTTGTCATCACTCACCTTCTGATAAATCAAACCCAATTTTTTCAACCACCAACTCTCCTCCTCACCCTTGCTCTCTTTGATAGCCTTCTCCTCTTTGCACCCAACATCTTTCCTTTCTTCGATTCCCTTCTCCTCATTGTACACTGAATTGTCCTCTACATTTCGAGTCACCTCTTCCACATGACTCGGAACATACTCTGATGAGCCATATAAAGTGGGCTCAATAGAATCCACATCTAGCTCATCCTTGGTTTTATCTGATACCGCACTTGAGTCCATTGTTTGGTGGCATGATTCGTTTTGAACTACATACTTGCTATCAGAGCCCATTAGAAGGGATTCAATATCGGTTTTTTGAGAGAGGGAGAAGTGGCCAGACATGAACATGGCATCAGATGGCGGTTCATTATCTTTCGCCTCGTTGACAGAACCAGTGGCTAGGTGCATTGATTCTGTTACTGAGACAACTTCCCAAGCTGCAGTCTCACCCTTGTTTTTGTTCTCCTCCATAGTGCTTTGACCTATGTACAAGGTTCTACAATTCTTAGATATTCTATGTATTCGTGAATACAAAATTCACCCAACTACCAGTTGGATGCCAGTGCACTGATATCAGTAAGAAAATGCAACAATCATACACCATTAATGCCAAATACTCTGTTAAGGATTGAACTGCCCGGTAATTTGTTATCTTCACGGTGCTAATTGGATATTGATGCATGTCCACACCAGGATATTCAGGTCCAATACCAGTATTTCCAGCAATTTTCACTGCTAGTAATGTTCGTAATGTTAAAAATAACTCACCTAAAGGATCTCAAAACATCAGAAAAAATTATTCTCTGAGTTGCATCGAAATAAAAAGTTCAATAAGAAACACCTTTTAGTTTCTTTAATATAAACGGAAGCAGCGAATTCTAAAACCTAAATTTCTACAATCAAACAACTCAAACATCGATCAACAGTACACAAAAGAGGACAATCAGAAATTAAGCCCTGAATATAAAAAATATACTAAAAACCAAATCGAAGATAAAAAATCACATCGATCAAAAAGAGAGAAGAGAGATCGGATACCTACCTTCAAAAGCAAAGGAAACCCCGCTTCTCACGCTACAGGGAAATTGGAAAAATAAAAAAAATTCACTGGAATAAATTGGTATGGTGTTAATATAATGGGAAGATTTTCCTGTATGGTAACCGGCTAATAGCGGTCACGTCGTCACGTGACTGAGCACTGCAGGCACATGTACGCCTGTTCCATACGAACCGCTCAACGAAAGAGGCCCAGTTGGAATTCGGATCCCTAAAGTAACTCAACGTTTGAGTTTGAAGCCGAACTGTACGATCAGAATCCGCAATTATCAAAGCAACTCGATAAATTTCAGCTTGTACCGAATTAGTTGGGATTCTGATCAGACGATCAGGAATCAACCACAAATTTTGAGTTACTTTAGAAGATCCTGACCTAAGGAAGTGATATCCCGGGAAGGGAACGGACTCTGCTGCTCTTCCGAGAGAAGGGCAGGATCCTGCTCTTCCGATCTCAACCATTCAAAATCGTTGAAATCCGTGCATGAAAAAGTTCTTTTATCGAGATACGTGAATAAATTTTATTGAATGATTGAGATCCTGCTCCTCTCGGAAGAGCAGCAGAGTCATATTCCCTGGGAAGTACAGTACTACCATTCTATATTAACTAATAGATTTATATAAAAAATAAGATTTAAATTTTAAGTAGAATCGATTAATTCTGTTTATTTTAATTAATATAATAAGACCTTACTTCTTTTTCTTTAAGAATTAACATTCAAAGGAATTGATGGCGAATACAGATCCTAATAAAAAATGTATCCATTATTTTTTTCATATTTTTCTTTTAAAATTTACTTTTTTATGTTCACAATTAAAACTAATTACAAAACGTTGCAAAATGCATTCTAAAATTGGAAAGAAAGAAAAAGATGCTTCAAACATAAATAATTATTAAGCAAAAATATTTTTGGTTTTGTACTGGCAAGTCCTTTCCGGAGCATAAATGTACATGCAAAACGCCTTCTAGAGGATAAACTTATCTTTTCTCTATTTTTGTGTATTAATTTTACTGCTAATCTAACTTCTAAATTTTACCACAACACCTTATTTATGTTACTTCCACACTACATATGTAACATATCCCTCTCTCTTCAACTTTTCTCTGAATTAGATGTAAATTAAAAGTCTAAATATATTTTGTTCAATAGAGAGAGGTTTTGAGTTCCGAGCAGCTATATCAAAGATGTCCGTTTGTTGCTTTCTTAAAATATGTGTTTTTTCTTTTATGTTTTTCTTAGTTTTTAAACTGTCTAAGTGTTTTTTTTGTGATCTCCTTTATAAAATATATGATAGCAAAACACATGGCTCGACTCTAGTAATTGTTTTTTGAAACACAAAGTTATGTTTATTGTAAATTTTTATTTTTAAAAGCAGTTGAGTTGACGTCGTTAAAGAAAAGAAAAGGAAAGTTAATATATTAAATGATAGAAAGAAATGATTACATGTACAGTTAATTATATTTTTAGCCATAAAAACTGATAAAGATATTGACAGAATTATTTTAAATTCACCCAGCACATCATTAATATAGATATAATGAAAAAATTAGGACTGATTTGCTGCGTAAAATTAAAATAGCTCTGTCAAGACTTTTATAGTTTTATTCATAGAAACTTCGGCTAAGAAAGCTATAACGATGGATGCGTGTGATTGCAAAATCCGTCGCAACATACTATTTGACCAAAGGAGCTGGGTTGAGCCTCAAGTTTTCTCTATTTTATTCTTTGTTGCAAAATCCTTCAGTCTAGGATTCTCTGTTCCTGTTCCGGAGCAGAGTTACTGACTACTGGGGTCTGGGGACCACTATTTAAGTGCCCAAAGGCCAAAGCAACATATTTAAAATAACAAAGCCGCTGAATCCGTCATAAAGTCATTATCCTGGACCTGGAGAGTGAAGACCGAAATTTTTATTGTTACCACGGCAAAAAATCGGAATTAATTCGTTACCATCCTGCTGACCCTTTATTCAATACTACCACCCCCGCGAACCCAGTTCGCGCACCAAATTAGCTGGTGCGCGGACTGGGTTGGCGCACCCAGATAATACAGCAAAATTTCTTTGAATCGTATAAAATTTTGGAGGTGGGCCCTTGTTACATTCTCTCTCATTTCTCTATTGGTTAGAAAATTATAAAACAATAATGGTGGGGCCCATAAATTTATAAATTAATGCCATATTACTTCTCTCTCCTCCTTTATATCTTATTAAAATTTGGAGGTGGGCCCTCTTATCTTCTCTCTCCTCTTTCTATTGGTTGAAAAATTATAAAACAATAATGGTGGGGCCCACAATATAAATTAATGAATGAGTTTCGGCAGCAACATGGTGAATTAGTTTTGGGAAAAAAACTGGTGCGCCAACCCAGTCCGCGCACCAGCCAGTTTGGTGCGCGAACTGAGTTAGCGGGAGTGGTAGTATTCGATAAGAACTGGGTGTAGGTCCGATGCCCATCGGACCTTGTTTGGTTCCGATGGGCAGATCTACCGTAGGATAATGTAATGATTTGTGCGCACGAAAATTGAAACATAAACGCACGGGTTTTAAAGCATTTCGCACGAATCTAAAAGAAAATCGATGGTGATTAAACCCGTCGAACCGAGGTAGGTCCGATGCCCATCGGACCTACTCCCAGTTCATTCGATAAAGGGTCAGCGGGTGGTAACGAATTAATTCCGATTTTTTGGCGTGGTAACAATAAAAATTTCGGGAGTGAAGAGCATATTTAAAATAAAACGGATAAATAATAACTCCAATTCGCCCGACAGTATTGTTGACCGGGTAACTCCCATTGGTAACCGGTTATTGGTGGTCATGATGACCGGATAGTAGGGGAATTCGGTTCTCCTAAAGTAAACCCAATTTTTTGAGTTTTGATCCGGACTGTCCAATCTGCTCTAACACGAATATTAAAAGGGCTGCGTGTTTCACACAGGCCGAATTGGCCCGAATTTATGATCGACGGTCTGGATCAAAACTAAAAAATTGAGTTACTTTAGGAGATACAGACTCATAGTAGGGGCTGAAAAAAAAGCTTCTCGTGGCTTCTTCAACATCAGCTGGTAATTTTCTCATTTGATTCTGGCTGAACCGCTGAACTCGTCGTTAATGAGTTCATGTTTGACTCAGCTCAGCTGATACTGACTTGTTCGTTTCTCAACTCATTGCACAAAGAAAATAAACTATTTTAAAACTTTTCACTATTTCTTTCTGCGTCCATCAACAAATAAAAAAGCTTGTTTTAAGAAAAAAAATAAAATGCTTTCTCCACATATAGTCTATGCGCAGTTCACAACAATAAATCGACGAAAATCTTTCATCTTTGTACCACTCACAATTTAGCTCGACTTGACTCGTGAGCTCGGCAAAAATCAAGTTGGACTTGTTCTGACATTAGCTGAGTTGGAGTTTTGTTTACCTTGGACTCGTTGACAGCCCTTCATAGTACAGCTGCAAATTTGTATGGGCCTGATCCACAAGCACCAAAAAGCCCGTTGGAAAAAAGGAACCGTTGATTCTTTTTTCATTCAAGGACTTGTTTAGACTGAAGATCAGTGCAAGGGTGTAAATTTGATTTTCTTTTTAACAAGAGTGAAATTAGAAAATTGGAATTACGATATATTATAGATAAACTTCTCAATTTTGCACTTTGGTCCTCTCTATTTTATCCGAATTTAATAGAATATTTTATGATTTTTCTAACAAAAATAGACTATTTTATGAAGGTGGAATGCCACAATATATTTTTTATTTATGAATTGAAATATGTTTAATTATACATTTGCACTATTTTATACTTGCCAAATACGAGTGAACTGATATTAATAGAAGTCTATTTGTATTTCCCATTTTTGTCAATAACATTATGATTTTTAAGTATTTGAAAAAAAATAGTATTTAAATGTAGGCGGACAAATATTTTAGCTAAATGTGTCCAAAGCTTTAAAGAAACATACCTAAGTTCTAAAATGAACTAGGAATTCATCAATATCTGCATTTAAAATATTCATTCTAAACACGTAAGTTTAGCTTTCCACATTTCTAACTAAATATTTTTTTCACGAAGGAAATACATTTATTTCTAAATTTAAATTTCAATATTAAAAAACCATATTATTATTATTTTCTTTTTCTAAAATGAGGGAGAATAAATAAAAATTATTGTAAATCACTGGTTCAAATGTATATACATCTTCGTTCAACTGCTTGCCCTGCCCGGCTGCCCCACCTTTGTGGGTATGCTTTTAACTTTTTTTTTTTGAAGAAAAATTAGGGTCTTGCCCACATTTATATTGAATTTAAAAAGGTTCCGTTAACCACCAAAACAAAAAATAGTAAATTTTGCTCGAAACAGTTGAGCCGAAAATAGAAAAAAAGATTTGAAATAAGAAAGAAACAAACACAATAAAACTAAACAGGGAGTAGGAATCTCTGCTGATCAGATTTCCTCTTACTGGTACAGTGGATGGTGGTAATGAAAACAATTGAATTACTTAAATCGCCTTCAATCTCGCAATTTGATCCCTTTATTCTTACTATTCACATGGCACCTCAACTTCTCCACAATCAACATGACTGTCAAGTCCAGCACCATCAAATGCACCATCACAGTGTTCATTAGCATAATCATGACCGTTCTCATAAACTCCATAATCGCATTCGGTACCAGCATTTACATCATAACCTCCATTATCACATTCAACACCAGCATTCTCATCGTAACCACCATGACCATATTCTTCATGAGTAGCATATTCCCCCACACCAGTATTTGCATCATAACCTCCATGATCATATTCTTCATTAGCATATTCCTCCACACCAGCATTTGCATCATAACCTCCATGACCATATTCTTCATTAGCATATTCCCCCGCACCAGCATTTGCATCATAACCTCCATGACCATATTCTTCATGAGTAGCATCTTCCACCACACCAGCATTCTCATCATAACCTCCATGACCATATTGTTCATGTGTAGCATCTTCCACCACACCAGAATTCTCATCATAACCTCCATGACCATATTCTTCATGAGTAGCATCTTCCACCACACCAGCATTTGCATTATTACCTCCATTATCATATTCTTCAGTAGGATATTCACCGGAGTCGTGCCCTCCGTTGTCGCTACCTACCAGCTCACTGGGAGTTTCGCCGTATGATAAATGCATGCTTTCAGCATCATTGAATGTCTCAGCAGAATGTGTTTCTTCAACACACTCAGCGTTAGAATTATCTACTGTATTATGACTATTATCAGCACCAGTGGCGCTATTTGTTTCCCCGTTATCACCAGGGGCACTCTTTGTTTCCCCGTTATCACCAGGGGTGCTCTTTGTTTCTCCGTTATCATTCGCTCCTGCCGCTCCCGGCGATGCATTGCTGTTAAGATTATTCATGAACTGCCCAATTTGGTTTTGTGCAATTAGCATATCTCTGTTCTGCATTGCCACATTTGCCCGGGGACCCATCCCGAAAGCTGGATTATATTGTTGCCGCACTGGTCCTGGATTGACCTGCTGGCGCGCAGGCCTGTTCTTAGGTCCTTGTGCAGGTGTTGGCCGGACAGGCCTGTTTGAATTCGGTGGGGAAACTATTTTAGGTCCTTGTGCAGGTGTTGGCCGGACAGGCCTGTTTGAATTCGGTGGGGAAACTATTTTAGGTCCTTGTGCAGGTGTTGGCCGGAAAGGCCTGTTTGAATTCGGTGGGGAAACTACTGGCTGTACCTGGGGATGCAATTTGGGATTTTTTTTAGAACCAGGCCGAGGTTGTGACTGGCCTTGACGCAGAACTTGCGGCTGCAGTTGATACTGAACTTGCGGTTCAACTACCGGCTGAGGTTGATACTGACCTTGCGGTATGACTTGATCTTGAGGTTGAAACTGACCTTGCGGTTGAACTTGTGGTATGATTTGCGGCTGAGGTTGATACTGATGCGGCATGATTTGCGGCTGAGGCTGAAATTGACCTTGCGCTAGGACTTGCGGCGGAGGTTTAAACTGACCTTGCGGTGTGACTTGCGGCTGAGGTTGAAACTGACCTTGCGGTGTGACTTGCTGCTGAGCTTGAAACTGACCTTGCGGTATGACTTGTTTCTTAGGTTGAAACTGACCTTGCGGTATGATTTGCTGCTGTGGTTGAAACTGACCTTGCAGTTTGACTTGCGGCTGAGGTTGACACTGACCTTGCGGTATGACTTGCGGCTGAGGTTTAAACTGACCTTGCGGTATGATTTGCGGCCGAGGTTGAAACTGACCTTGCGGTTGAACCTGAGGCCTAGGTTGGAATTGAGCTTTAGGTTGCATCTGGACCTGAGGCTGGGGCTGTGCTGCAACTTGTTGTTTGTATGGTGTTTGTTGTGGATTATACTGGTTTATCTGACCAATATTCAGATCTTTTACTCCGATATTGATTTCGACGCTCCCCTGAGGTCTACGAGAGGGGCGCAAAAGATTCAGGTGAAGTGGCACCTTTCCATGGGACCGAGCTTCATTGAGTACTGCACTGAGTTGAAATCGAGCCAAGCCAACCAGTGGCTTGGTGCCAGCGGGAGCATTGGCATGGACTATGTCTATGCAGAGGATGGCAGTTTCCATGAAGGAGGTTGGAGGAAGAACAATGGTAAATTGTTCACCCCACACAGGATTCATGCCGTTATTCATGTCGACCTTTGTGGAGTACTTGCGGCTTGTGTCGATCCAGACCACAGCATACGGATGGAGCATGCCGTACCGCCAATTCACATTCTTCAGACCACATGCAGAATTGATAATCACTTGTACCTGCATTGTTGTAATCTGAAAGAGAGAGAGAGAGAGAGAGAGAGAGAGAGAGAGAGAGAGAGAGGGAGAGCAAGGGAGAGCAAGGGAGAGCAAGGGAGAGAAGCTTGCACTTGAGAAATTAAGTTGCCTTGATTTGTAGGTGGAGGAGACTTAAGGGATAGACGTTGACTAGGTAAACGGTCACGATTAATTGGAATTAGCGAGTTGGAAGTTAGCTTTGATTTGATAGGTCTCAGTTCAGTTGACTTTAAAGCCGCAAATTAAGAATTATTTTACCCATAGAAGGTACGAAATCAGGCACCAATTATATACTTGACAGCGAAACACTTTGAAAATGAGAACCATATCATGTGCGGATGTTCCCTGACTTGACCGAGTCAGGATGAACTTAAGAATGATATTCATTCAAGCAATGAAAATCAAATTATTTGGTACATAAAGGTTAGAATTTTCTTTAATTATTTTCCTTATCATTCTCTTCAGTACTGTTAAATCTCTTTCTTCTTTGATTTAATGACTCTCCAAAGTTGCATGTTAACTGCTGATCAGAGGTGAATCTTCCATTTGGAAAATTGATTGATTAATGGATCTGCACTATGCATGGAACACTCTATTGATTTGCTTAATAGGTTTTTTAATATTCAAAATTTTAATTAAATTTTAAGTCAAATAAAAAATGAACTGTTTTTTATTTGCTAGTTACAGATATATAAAAGACAGATAATTAATTGTCAGGTTGACCAAGAAATTGCTAATAGCAATTATATTTGACATTGTAGAACTGTCATTAGTTGGCTTTAACTTCTTCAGACCATTGCAGAGAGACAGGAAATTCCAAGGCTGGTGCCCAGAAGTTCAAGTAATTATATAATAATGCTTTATAATGACGAAAAACTGTGCTAATTTGATCCCATTATGTGAAGTCGTTCCGCTTCGATAAGTTAAGTAGGTGGCATGATCGATCTCGAAATAAAATTGTATTATTATCGGTTGCTGTATTAAATGAATTAACGACTTACTACAGCACAAATCAGTAGTTAAAAAATAATAATATAGACGACTACTACTATAGTACACATCAGTAATTTTAAAATAAATTAAGGACTTGGTCAAAAATATTTCAATTGAACCGAACAACATAAATGTTTCCAACCAATTATAATATATCCACTATAAATGTGAGAATATCAATTAATCATTTCTATTAAAAGAATAATGTATAATATTAGGATAAATACGAATTTATTATTTATCTAACTTTGACGAACACCGAACACAAAATAGGTAACTAGACAGAGAAATAAATGTGGCATTCTTAAGTCTTTTCCACAAAAAAAGATAAGAGATAATGACATATTATACTTAACTCTAAGGTTTTACTCTCAAATAACCCCCAACTCTTTTTAGCCATTAAAAAAAAATAGGCATGTATTTGTTATGATTCAAATAATATTTTGATTTAGACAAACGTATATTTTAAAATGGTTCAAATAACAAATTTATCAAGAGTTCGTTTTCAGTTTAAACAGGCAGTATATATTTTGGAGGGTTGGAACTATGAGTTTGCGAACATTGTTACTTATATTTGAACTAAAATATATAAAAGTTTGTTTTGATTTATACGACTGTATGGCTTTAAAGTGCCAAAAAAAACTGCGTGGGAATCTCAAGACAATTATCTATGGGGACAATAATAAGTCTCCACTACGAAATTTTAAAATTACATTTTTTTTTTTGTAACGACGTTTGCCATTCTTTTTCTTTTGAACTTCTTCTTTAAGGTTGCGTTTGGATGGAACAAGAATAGCTCTATTCTTGAGTTAGCTCCACTATTTTTAACTTTGAGTGATCCAAACAACAATTAGAAAATTGGGTTAGCTCAAGAATAGCTCTATTCTACTAACCCATAAAAATAGTGAGTTAGCAAGAATAGAGCTAGTGGGGTTAGTGATATTAATAAAAAAATAGTTTTCATTCCTCTCAATTAGTTTAAATATTAAATTAGTATTAAATAAAATATTTGATTAGTATTAAATAAATATAATATTAGATTAGATTAGTGTTAAATAAAATATTAGTTTAAATATTAAATATAATATAATATTAATTAAAATATTAGATTAGTATTAAATAAATATAATATCAAATTAGATTAATATTAAATAAAATGTTAGATTAAATATAATAAATTTTAATTTAAAATTTTAATATAATATAATATTAGTTTAAATGTTAAGTGTTAAATGTAATATAATATTAGTTTAAATTTTACATTAGCAAATATAATATCAGATTTGATTAGATTAGTATTAAATAAATATTAAATGTAATATAATATTAGTTTAAATATTAAATATAATATAATATTACTTTAATTAAATGTAATATAATATTAACTTTAATTAAATGTAATATAATATTACTTTAATTAAATGTAATATAATATTAATTTAAATATTAAATGTAATATAATATTACTTTAAATATTATGTGTATTAAATAAAATATTTGTTAAATATAATATAATATTAGTTTAAATGTTAAATGTAATATAATATTAGTTTAAATGTTAAATGTAATATAATATTTTAGTTTAAATATTATATTAGTATTAAATAAAATATTTAATTAGTATTAAATAAATATAGTATTAGATTAGAATCGATTAGTATTAAATAAAATATTAGATTAGTATTGAAAACTATTAGTTTAAATGTAATATAATATTAAGTTAAATATTAAATGTAAAAATATTGGATTAGTTTAATTAATATTTTATTCATTCCCTCCATTGCTATTCCAAATATACAATCCAAACGATATTTTTACTAACCCGAATAGTCCAAAGTTAGCACTATTCTTAAACGACTCGGGTTAGCACTACTCTCAACCACTAACTCAAAAATCGTTATTCTTGCACTAATCCTTACACGATCCAAACGTACCCTAAGAGAATATTACGACTTTGTTCCAGAAAATCTGTATGAAATATATATTGCTTCTCATTTATCTTTCCATTTTGACAGCTAAAGTAATTAAGAAACGAAATCATTCAAATAAATGTAACCTTTAATTAGTACAAATACATTAATCAACAGAACAAAATTATAATAATAACAGCTTGTTACACAACCTCCAAATATGTCTGAATGTGATGTGCTCACTACCATGATTGCTTTTCCTCAATGCCAATGGAAATCTCAGTGCAATTCAATCATCTCGTGTCCGTGTTACATTGAAATATCGATCAGCCCACTGAATGAAGTCCACTGGTATCAAACCCCCCTAAATCGAGCCCGCCATCGCCGAACCCTCCATCAGTACCGAACTGTCCGCCATCAAAAGCGCCACCGTCATAGCCGACGCTGTCAGTTGTTCCCATTGTATATGAACCGTCATCATACGCTGTAGTGTCGACGTACCCTTGAGCTGCAGCGGGATCATTGGTACCACCGTTGCCAAGCATTCCGGTGTTGTTTACCATTCCCATATTTACGGGTTGAGGTACATTGAAGGCACTGACAGTCATCCTTTCGACAGACCTAACCATTCTTCCAATCTGATTGGGGGTGACACCCAATGTAAGAGCGCAGAGTGCTGATGCTACCGACGGCTGCTGGTTAACAACCGGGCGATATTGTGGCCTTGGCATGAGCATGCCATTTCTGGGTTGTTGGACTAAATTTGGCCTAAGATTTTGTGGTGAATTAACTGGATATCCCGGCGCCACAGAACCTTGCACATTAGGGTATTGATTCATTGGCCGTGGTTGATACTGGGGCCTAGGCTGTGGCTGTAGTTGAGGTTGTGCGGGTATATATCTGGGTTGTTGTCCGTATGGTTCCCTTTGAATGATGTTTGCGTCTATTATTTCGATCTGGATTTCAAGTTCCCCCTGAGGCCGGCCTGACGGTCTTTCCAAAATCAAGCTAAAGGAGGTCTTCCCTCTAGAGCGAGCTTTGTCGAGTATCGCTTTAACGGGCAGCTTGGCCGACCCGATAAGCTGCTTCATGTCTGCAGCAGATTTAGCATGTACTATGTCTATGTAAAGAATGGCAGTTTCAACATGTGAGGTTGGTGGAAGCGGAATAGTGATCAACTCATTCCATACCGGATTTACTCCGTTGGTTGCATCAATCTTTGTGGAGCGCTTCTTACCGGAGTCGATCCAGGCTACGACATAAGGTTGTAGATCGCCGTATTGCCAGTTCACATTCTTCAGGTCGTACGCTGAGTTAAATAACACATTTAGTTTCATTTTTAGTGATAAAAGAGAGCGGGGGGAGGAATGGAGATTGAGATGCGCGCCTAATAAAAGCTAGGAAATGGCTTTGGATTATAGAAGGAGATGTGAAACTCCTAAAAGATGAAGTGGACGGCTCCCATTTCCATAATTTTTAAAAGTTATCTATTTCTGCGTTGACTAAATCAACCTCCGGTATTAGCAAGTGCATTTCTCGGCGTCTGTAATTCTATTTCAGTTTTATTTATTTATTTTTATTTCAAAGCCCTTGGGCATAATTCTATTTCAGTTGGTACCTATTACATGGACACATGGTCATTAATTTTAATGAAGTTTGTTGGTATGGTGCACTACTACAAAAATGGTCATTGTACACTGCACATTGTACACGGATTTGACAATTTTATATAAAAACCGTGGCGAAATATCTGTGGGATCTCTACACGGGATCTCTACACGGATATTTATTAAAGAATCAGTGTAGAAAGCCTTGAGAAAGCTACACGGATGTTTATTAGGAATTGTACACGGATTATTGTTTAAATAACAGTGTAGAAAGCCTTGAGAGAGCTACACGGACCTTTATATAAAGAACTGTGTAGAAAGGTAGGAATTGTACACGGATTATTGTTTAAATAACAGTGTAGAAAGCTTGAGAGAGCTACACGGACGTTTAATAAAGAGCCGTGTCGAAAGGTAGAAATTGTACACGGATTATTGTTTAAATAACAGTGTAGAAAGCTTGAGAGAGCTACACGGACGTTTAATAAAGAGCCGTGTCGAAAGGTAGAAATTGTACACGGTTTTTTGTTTAAATAACAGTGTAGAAAGCCTTGAGAGAGCTACACGGACTTTTAATAAAGAGCCGTGTAGAAATGTTATTCTAGGGTTTTTGTTATATAAAATGCCTTCTCCTTCCAGCGCCGTTTTGATCAATTAATACTCTCCGTATAGAAAGGTTATTCTAGGGTTTTTTGAAAGTGAGAAGTAAAGAAAACTCCTAAGGTTTCCATCATCAGATCTGAGGAAAATCGTTGAAGATCAGTACTAATGCTTTCGCCTTAAGATGTCTGCACTTCAGAACTGTAAGATTTAAATTACTTTGCCATTTTATTTTGGATTTACGGATTCTGGATTGCTTGCGTTTTTTAATTACAAAAGGCAATATCTATATATGTTGCATGAATTGTAATATCTTGATATTTTCTATGGTTTTTGATGCAATATGGGCCTGCGCACGCTTCAGAAAAAGGGGTAACTTTTGGACCGAACCATTTTCTATGGTGTAACTTTTGATCCGTCCGTCGGATCGGGCTGAAATTTTGACAGGAACTCCACAACCCAAAGTCGGATTCGAAACCGATCTATGATCCGTTTCGCCCATTTTTCGGGCTCAGATTCGCGATCCAACCGTCGGATCTGGACTTTTGGACCTTTCTTTATAATTTTTGCATTTTTAGGGTCTTGGATGTATCTTTTATGCATTTTCTGTTTAGGGTTTGTAATGCTAAATATGGATTTGTATAATTTTGTATAATGGAGTGTACATGAATTATTTATACTGTTGTATAGTTTTGGAATTCTAAGTTTAAAAGGCCTCTGTTTAATGTTTCTCTGTTTTGGAATTCTAATTTTAAATGGGTAGCAAAACTGGAGGCTAGTCACAAAAAAAAAAAAATGGAAAAAAAAAACAATTTTACACGGACATAAGGTATTTAAAAAAAAAAAAAAAAGACAATTCTACACGGACATTTAACTAAAGTCCGTGTAGAAAGGTATTTAAACATTAAAAAAAAATGGAAAAAAAAAACAATTTTACACGGACATAAGGTATTTAAAAAAAAAAAAAAAAAAAAAGACAATTCTACACGGACATTTAACTAAAGTCCGTGTAGAAAGGTATTTAAACATTAAAAAAAATAAAAAAAAATAAGAGAGCTACACGGACATTTAGCTAAATGTCCGTGTAGAAAGAGTAATTGTACACGGTTAATTAGGGGATATCCGTGTAGCTCTCTAGGTCTTTGTACACGGTTAATTAGGGAATATCCGTGTAGAAATCATCATAATCACACACGGTTAAATATCCGTGTGTAGTTCCTGACCTATTATACACCCTGGCTTTAAACACAGCAGAAAATCCGTGTAGCTCTTCCATTAATGTCCGTGTGTAATCTGTTTTTCTGTAGTAGTGGTGGTTGCACACAGCACATAGTAGCTCTTATTATGAATTTATATATTCACGTTTAAAGTCCAAACAATTTATTTTAATGCTTAACGTTTGATAAAAAAAAACGGTTAACGTGATTTTTTTATAAATATATATTTGATTAGGGCTGCAAACGAACCGAACCGAATCGAACTTACCTCTAATTTGAGTTTGGTTTGAATTAATTTCGAACGAACTCAATTTCGAACTTTTACGAACTTTGTTACGACTTACGAGTTATGACTTATGGCTGGGCCATAGTTCGAAATTACAACACTTAATAAAAACTCAGGCATTCTGAATTCTAATTACACAGTACACCAAAGTTGGAAATCAAAATTTATATCAAACACTAAAGTTTAGTACAATCAATCAAAGTTCAGTACAATCACAATATCCAAAGTTTTCCAAATAGCTAACAAGAGAAACATCACCAAAGTTTTCAAATATCCAAAGTATTCAAGAAATATTTTTCAGAAGTCAGAACTGAGAGCAATTATATATGGACTAGGCGGCCTTAATTATATTTTCATCAGCGAACATAAGTTATCAACGAAAATCAACGGTTCACGTTTGAGTTAATTTCGAACTAAGTTTGGTTTGCGAACCTATTTCGAACGAACTAGGTCCAGTTTGAGTTTGGTTTAAATTAATTTCGAACTAAGTTTGGTTTGAATTAATTTCGAACGAACTCAATTTCAAATCGATTTTTTTATGAAATTTTTCGAATCAAACTCGAATCGAATTACGAACTACGAATTTTTTGTGAAGCCCTATATTTGATGATCAAATTTCATATATTTTAAAATGTTTTTACTATTTATTAGATAGATAAAATATTACTGAATTGATTAAAAATTCCGAACCATCTAAGATTCTAAGTAGTGTCAAAATCAAGAGGGGAGAGTTCCTCTGTGACAATCGAATTTTTTTTTTAAAAGCACAATAAATTTTGAAAATTTACGAAACCAATATGATTATAACTTTTTTTACAAAAAAATCATCTCCACTGGAAATAATATTCGGTATGAAAATTTAAAAAACAGATACCATACTCGGTATTACATGCTACACAATATTACATCGAAGATGGGGCCAGTTTTCTATTTTGTCATACCGGATATCATA
This sequence comes from Carex myosuroides, assembly GCA_028015225.1. Taxonomy (NCBI): domain Eukaryota; kingdom Viridiplantae; phylum Streptophyta; class Magnoliopsida; order Poales; family Cyperaceae; genus Carex; species Carex myosuroides. The sequence goes on from CM051471.1 coordinate 7,594,662, forward strand.
CTTGGTTTCTATTTTTTATTTTTATTTTTTGCTTTTTTGCAAAACCGAAAATGTTGCCGGTTTTCAAAACTTTTTTTTTTTGTTTTTTTGCCAAACTGAACTTGATGGCCGGTTTTTTTTTTTTTTTTTCAATTTATCAAACAAGAATGCAAGACCGGGAATTGTTTTTCTTTTTTGTTTTTTATTTAATATCTAATCCCATTAATATTGCATGAATCTAGAGTTTGCTATAAATACCCCTTCTCTTCGCTTCCAGCGTGAGCTTCAACTCTTTCTATTTTTTTTCTTCTTAGTCCAACACAATATCAAGGTCTACAAATCCAGTGGTGGAAAGTCTGTAATTTATAGATCGATTTTGTCATTGTGTTTGTAGAGAATTGTAGTAATTTTTTTTCAATTACTGTAATATTTTAGGTTGTAAAATTGAAAAAGATTTTTTTTAAGGTCAGTGAGTGGATTCACTTCGACAATTTCATTGATAATGGAAAAAAAAAAGTTATCACAAAGTCTTATTACATATAAAATTGAAAAGGATTTAGAGAGTTGATTGTTATTTTTGTTTTGTTTTAGGAAATGTCTACTGTAGTAGTAAATGTGTACTACATACGCAGAATAGAAGACACACCGACCTGCATAATTCCTGTTACCGACTCAATCAGTTGTAGTGCGCTAAGAAGACAGATTTATGCTGTTATTCGTTTACTCCCAAGTCAATTCGATATGACAATAAGTACACGTTTGAATATTGCACCACCTGACTTAATTAGTAGAAAAATACAATTGGTTTGGCATAGATCACGAAATGATATGGCGCTTGCAAATGCCGCTACGGTAATGAATTTTAAACTTATTGATTTACTGGTTGAGTCGGTACGAGTAGATAGTCAGATCAATTATGACCCATACCCTGATAGTGTACTTGGAAGTAGCCGAGAAATACCAGTGCCTAAGTCACCCATTTGTTGTGATAGCCCAGCCCAATTTGACTAGGATTTATACAATCAATTTGACCAGTTGAACCAAGATAGTGGTTCTGATAGCAGCTCTGACCCTGGTGATGACCCGATTGTCGAGGAAGATGATATGGCCGAAATTGAAGATGAAATTAGAGTTCAAGATATAATGAAAGAGTGGTAGATATCTATTCACTTTATTAATTGCGGACTCCAACATCATTGTTCGGTGTTTAATGATTATGTGCCGATGTCGTACAAGGATGAAGCATTTTTTGGTAATCTACCCAGACTCAACAGTGAATTTTTGATTGGACAAATGTTTGAAACCAAAGACGATCTTAAATCCAAGTTATTCGGATATGCCATGAACAAAAACATAGAATTAAAGGTTGGCCACACCAACAAAAATCGCTATGCGGTTAATGTGGAGCGGATAGTTGTCCATAGACGTTTGTGAAAACCATTGAGACGGGTGCTTGAATAATTATAACAAACTCATACGAGCACAATTGTTATAGTACTGCAGCTAGAATAGACAATCATTAGATGATTGCTACGATGATTACAAAAATAATCAAACCCGGTTTGATGGATAATCTAGAGATGACAAAAAATAAACCTACTCTTTATAAATAAAACCTACATTTACAAAAAAATAAAGACTTACAAAAATAAATAATTAACCTGACATTAAACCTACCTACGTCAAACGAAATTGGCTTCCAGAAAATTAGTACATTCAATCATTCCCAATTCATGTTGACCTGAACATTTATTTACATAAAAATCACTAATAAAAAATTATTAAAGTATTAGACCGTAATATATTTCACATGAAAATCTCAAAGTTACTTTTATTTACACTACAATATACAAACAAAAATTTACACTAAAAAAACTATATTTACCAATTCCTAGCTAAATTAGACTACAAATAAATAAATTTACACTACAAATTTTAATTAAACCCTAGCTAAATTAGACTACAAATAAATATTTATACTACAAAAATCTAAATTTACACTACAAATTAATTTTGTAATTCAAAATAATTAAAAAATAAATAAAAAAAATACCTAACGAAATTTGTAAATCTAAGACTTTTTTTAATCTACTTTAATAAAAAATACAACTCTATGTAATCTGAATTGAAAACAGAAGAACGTAGAAGTTGGAAAAAAATTACAAGCCAGCCATGGCTTTGTTGAAGCGACAGAAATACAAGAAAAAAGTGAGAAAAAGATGGGAGCAAGAGAGATGGGGACCTCAAAAGTCAAAACAATAAAACAATTAAAGTAAACTGGGAGGGTGACCTCAAAACTAAAACCGAAATTGGGAACCGGTTTTATTCTCTCATAAAACCGAGTATGGTATTCGGTTTCTAATTCCCTCAAACCGAGAATGGTTTTCGGTTTTAATTCTACAAACTGATCACCAAGTCGTGTTTTTATTTATTGGATTTTCTATGACATAACAGTAAGGAATTTCCTTCAAATAGGTTCGAATTTGATACCAAGTATGGTATCCGGTTTTCAAATTTTCATACTGAGTAACGTTCCCGGTGGAGATGATTTTTGTAAAAAAAGTTGTAATCATATTGGTTTCGTAAATTTTCAAGATTTAGTGATGCTTTTTAAAAATAATCGTAATAATCTCCTTGTCACCAAACTTAGCAACGGTGGTTCAGTAGATACTCTCCTCACTGCAATCCTAGTTTCCACTCAAATACCTGGGGTTAAAATGTCAATCAGAAGGCTAAGGAAAGAAGATTACCAACCCATGTTGTGAGCGGCCCAGCGAAGGATCAAAGGGTGGATGTCGGCCTTCCTGTCCTATGGAGGACGGAAGACACTATCAAAGCGGTCATGTCAACCATTCCACTGCATTACATACAGGCAATGAAAATTCCAAAGGGAGTTATCAAGCACATAGATCAAATAAGAAGAAGTTTCTTTTGGAAGGGCCAAGAAGAATGCAACGGGATCAACTGCTTGGCAAGCTGGGACCAAGCATGTACTTCCAAATCAAATGGGGGTGGGGATCATGTTGGTTGTATGTAATCTTCTAATACTTTGTTTGACTAGATTTGTAAAACATACCCAAATTTAATTTAACCTTTTACACAATTTAGTGAGTTTGCAGTTTCAAAGCTTTAATTACAAGATCTATTGTGAAAGAACCAAAGATAAGTTTAGAGCTTTAATCTCAAGATTTATAATGAAGAACCAAGGTTCATGAAGTGCTGAATTTCAAGATTCTTTTGATGAACCTGAGAAGTCAACAAGACTTTACGAAGCTATAGATTTGTGTAATAATCAAGTAGTTAAGTAAAGTATATTTGAGGTTTGTTGATTTCTAGAGCATCCGTCTTGACCGAACCGAAACAAATATATGAAACCAATTAAGAATGACAAGTCAGAAAGTTCCAATTTGGTTTCGTGTAAGACGGATGACATCCAGATGGTTACTTATCAAGTTTTGTGAGACAAATTGTACTAACCGTTCTAAATGGGCATAAACGTTTAGAACGGTTAATATTAATTTGAATTATTTTGCAAAAACCCTAATTTCAATATTCGTACAGTCCAACCTAACGGGTTTCTTCCTGTTAGAGTGGATCTAGCAAATCTGAATCCTCCCACTATATAAAGAGTTATCATCACTTCAGATTTGCTAAGCTAGCCGCCTCTCACATTTGAAAATGCATTTATTGTGCAGTACTTGATAGCTTCCATTGTTGAGTGAACTTAAACTTCAATATCTTCTCAACACTCTCAAATTCACTCGACTTATCTTTTAGGAGATATAGTTTAATATCTAGGATTTAGTTCTAGAGCTTTTACATTCCTGCTAGTGTGGTCTGCTTGTAGGGCACGAAGAAGTACACTAGTCAGAGTGTTTTCGCTCACATATATCCATAACTGTGTGACGATCCCAATAGACTCTCCAACTCGAGCTTTTAGGCTCAACTTGTACACTAGTTAGGCCGTGACTTCCCACTGTTGTTGGGCTCACGTGTCACGTGCTGTGTTCTTTTTTTGGGAAATAGGAAAGGGGCGCCGACGAGGTTGCTCTACCCCGGAGATGTAGATTTTTTACGCCGAACTCCGTTATCATCTTGTGTGTCAACTGTCTCTAAACTCTTCTCTATTTACTTTCCTTGCACACACTTATTTGACTTGTTAGTTTAGAGGACTTAATCGAAAAACGTCTAAGAGTCTTTAGGACTCCCTTTAAACCCCCTCTAAGTACCGTTAGGGACTACAGATCATACATCTTCAGGGCCACAATGATGCGCTACTAACAAAATGATTGTGCGTCATACAACAAAATCCAGAAGGACTCTTGGCCAAAACCCTCCGACAACTCTATGGTATAACATGACTCCTGTAAATCGGAGACCAACCATCGAACTTTTTGAGAGATCTCTCCCAACTCCTACCATTTTACAACTGCTCTACTAAGCACTCACCTCAATCAGTCCTTATGATTTGGCGATGGCACGGCTCGGGGTAGTTCTCTTGTTCATCGGCATACGCATTTCTGCACAACAGGGGAATATTATCAACAACGAACATGACCCTTTGGAAGATAAAGGCTCTACAGAAGATTAAAATATAGATTAAAATATCCCTCTAGTTGATGGTGCAAAACAAAGTTCGATCTAATGCAGGAAGTACTCACGAGGAGAGGGTGCGTGGTGCCAGCGGGATGTAAGTTGTGTCAGGCAACAATGCTAGAAATAAGGGACCACATCTTTCGGGATTGCCAATATGCTACGAGGTTCTGATGCGGATTACTAGCCCAGATGAATCTAAACCCACCATTACAACCGGGATCCATAACCGATGTGTGGTGAAGGGATAGCTGGATTGGGACATATTCAGAGAGCGACTTGGGACTCCACATGAATGGCAGCGCTCTAGATTATGTGGAAGGAGCGCAACAGGCGAACCTTCTCAGACAAAATGAAGCCATTGAACATACTAATTAACGAGACGGCAATAAATGTGCACAACTGGACTACATTTGAATAGATTGAGATTGGGAGGCCGATTGAGAGGAGTGCGGCTCAATATTGGCCTTGTAAAAAATTTAATTTTCTAAATCATATGCATAGAATATACATTAGCACAACTAGGACTTTATAAACATTTTTCTTATTAATCAAATTGTTGGAGGTGAGCTTCCAACCTTCAAAATAAAGATTTTAAATAGTGTTTTTCTTTATATCTATAAAATAACTATAAAATAAAGAAAATAAAATTTAATCTATAATTATATTTTCATATAAGAGTTATGTTAAACGGTAATTTATCATTTATCGTTTGAACTTTAAAAACAAAAATATAAATTTATAATATGAGCTTATGTAAAAACTCACTCTTTTACTATGTTACTCGGATACTTCAAACTGAGACCCGTACCCGTATCGGGTGCGTATCTGATACGGATACGGGTACGATACATATTGGATATGCCAGCTGGCGTATTGGATGATGTGGCATATCTCTAACCATCTGATACAGCTCCGATATGGATTGAAACGACCTGATACGGTCAAAACACCATGGTGCACCCTACGCATGGACAAAACGCGGTCCTGTGCACCGCACGGATTGAAACGGCCTGATCTAAAACACCATGGTGCACTCTACGCATGGACGCGATCCAGTGCACCGCACATAGCAAAATTTTCTTCTTGCACCAACTACGAATCGAACTTGGGATCCACTGGCTAAGCGACGCATCACTTTCCCACTGCATTATAGCACTTTTGTTGTTTCAAATTACTCATGTTTATATTTAACATATACTTAAGTTGATTTTGATATTTAATTATATAATAAAAGTGTTAAATTAATAAATAATTAAAATAAAATATATATAATACCCGTATCGTATCCGGAATTTTTTTTAAATTGACGTATCGCCGTATCCGTATCGTATCCAATACGATACCCGTATCCGTATTCATACAACATAGCTCATTTATGAATGATCTCAACCCCCCTCTCTCTTCCTTTTCCGTTGTTTCTAGTTCTACCCTTCATCTCTCCGGCAGGAGGTTGATTAATTATGAAAATTTTATTCTTGTCATCTTCAAGAAAAAACAATAAACCCATTAACCAGTTTTCTCTCAGAATTTCAGTTTTATGATAATCGCAGTTTGAAATGCCAACCCTATCCTTTTTTTATTTTTTACTGTTCATCATTTCTAACTAGATAACAATTGAAATGAGGGACCCCACTTCAATATAAATACTAAATATAAGCCAAGAGAACAATAATGAAATGAGGGTGGGCCCCACTTGGACACACGGTTACGTACGGTACCGTGTCCGGTGTCCGCGTGCATCATTAATGAGTGCTCACATCACATCTGAGAAGATAAACTTGCTTCGACTCCCTAGTCCCCACCACTCAAAAAAAACCAACAGAAGGTAAAGACTTGTACAGTTCGATGAAGTGTAGTAGAATTCAGTGACCATATTTTTAAGACAATATTTGCGCGTCAGGAGCAGCAAATTGTAAATCTCAGGAAACATAGATAAATATAAGTGAGTTAAAGGACAAAGTAAAGTGTGAACTAAGAACAAGTGAGTTTAAATTTTAGTGCACAAGTCAATGAGAACGTACATTGCACTTTGTTTTCATCTGCATATTCAACATTTCCATGAAATAGATACTATTCCTATCTTGAATTTCGGGGCAATCATGGTGGGCCCCACTTAAATATTTAAAACTGTTCAAAATAAATTGAAATAAAATTTCTTCGGAGAAAAAATAATAATTGCAGTTTCAAACGGCAGATCCTCATATTTATAAAATTCTAAGGAAAAAAGAGTTAATGAATTTTTTTTTAAAATGGTAAAAATAAAAATTTCGGTGATCAATTAGTCATTCTAAAACTCGTCATCTGTCTTATATATAAAAAATTGTTATATATTTTTATATCTTATTTTTACATATTCTCCACAATATTGTATTAGTTAATTTATATATTTGACGATGATAGATTGGATGTTGTACGTTATTTTTACATATTTTCTTTTTGAATTATAAAGATTAGATATCAAGTAACTAAATTATATATTTGTTATATTTGACCTAATTATTATTTGAAACCCATTGAACTATGTATGTTTATTTGTTGCTTATGTTAAGTCTCTTGTATGCAACATAATTTAGTCTTGGATTAAATTGTACGTAAATACTATCAATTTATTTGTTTCCTATCCGTTATCAATGTAGAATTTGAGTTAATTAATATTTAATAGGTAAGGGTATAGGGTGTTTAAGGTTAATTTTAAGTGAGTATGATCGTCGATCGAGTATATGAAAATGTTTCTATCCGATCAATACCGTATCCATTGACACCGAAATTTTATTTATACCATTTAAAAAAAAATAAACCAAATAACCACCGTTTGGTGAGATTTCGAAATTTAACACGACCGCACCGGCATTCTGCGGACTTTTTTTTTTCTTTTAATTCCGTTTCAAACTTTTGAGATATCTCGCTGCTGCACGTATCCCTAGAAAACCAAAAAAATTTAAAAAAACAAAAAGTTTGAGATACCGCTGCTGTTGTGCCTCGGTAAAACAACAAAAAAGAAAAAAAAAAAAAAGGGGTCCGCAGAATACCGGTGCGGCCGTGTTAGAATTTGAATTCCCACCAAACGGTGGTTATTTGGTTTATCTTTTTTTTTTAAATGTTATAAATAAAAAATTTCGGCCATTGACACTCTTAACTTTCAAAGTGCAAACTTTGAAAATAAATAAACGATTAAATTATATACGCGATAGCATTATTTTTATCCATAGAGCAAAAATCATTCGATTATTGAGCACACTAAATCATATAAACTTATCACAGTTTAATTTATTTAATATACTTTTAAAACACTATTCCTCAATAAAATAATTTGTTGGAAGCCTGATCTTAGCTTAATTATTAATATTGTGTTTATCTTAAGATAATATCTTTGCTAGATCCGAAATTTTTATTGTTACCACGGCAAAAAATCAGAATTAAATCGTTACCACTCCGCTGATCCTTCTTCTCTCTCCTAAGTCTCTTACCCCGCCCCTCCTCCTGACGCTCCCTCTCCTCCAGCGATGTGTACTGTCGTGATGGCTGTGGTGGAGTCTCCTCATGTATCTCCCCAAAAAGTGTCTCCTCATGTGGTCCCTCATCTGCACCAGGTCCGAAAATAACCTCACGCTCTGTAGAGTACACGGGTAAGCGGAAGACATCCTGCTGGACAGCTGCTGCACTGGACTGTGGGAGTGGCGTCTCCTGTGGGAGTGGCGTCTCCTGTGTGGAAAACGGAGGAGAGTCTACATCCTGCGTGTAAGCCCCGTACTGAGAGCCCAGGTGAAACGTAAAATCTGAGGTAGGGTCCTGCTCGTCGTACGGATCTCCGCGAGGTATATCTCCCTGAAACAAATAGATAATTAGGTTTCACAACGAAGATGATTATAAAAATAATTACAAAAATATATGTACCGCTGCAAGCCCAGCAGCCTCAGCAGTCGCTGCCTCGTGTAGGTATGAGAAATCCGGCTCTGGCGTGCTCATAGGCTCCGCAGAATCGGCACTGTCCATGTCTTTCAAATCTTCATAGCGGGGAAGATCTGAAAGCCTGAGAACCCTCTCGAGCTGATCGTGGTACCCGGCGACGACGACAGGCGGTGCAGCGGAACACAACCACTTCTTCCCGATAGCCTTCCAACCTCTTGTGACGGCGTATCTTGCACTCCTAAGCACTTGCTTGATGTTCATGAGTACCTGCGAATTAAAATAAAAAAAAATTAGTTCGAATTGCAAATGAATTTTCATAATTAGTTCTTAAACCCAAAAAATTAAAGACTTACAATCTGTGCAGCCGGGCCAGCGCAGGGAATGAAGCCATACTCGTCACGAACCGTGTCGCGTCGTACGTGGAGCGGCTTCGTGTTCATCTCTGTGATCTGACCATGCAAGTACACCGTGAAGGCACAGTACTCCTGATACCAACTGCGATAGGTCTAATCGTATTCCTCGAAAGCATACGACTGGAGCTCGTCAGGGATCCTGTCGTCCATCGCCTCAAGCTGAGTCACATAATCGGCGTGCACGGTCCGCCAATTCTTACCGCTGGTAGTGGCCAGTTCTTTGTGAAGCTCGTACCGCTTGTCCTTGGAGATGGGATCCGGGACGGGAAAGGGCTGACGCATACCGAACTGACGCATCACCCGTCCAGGATAGTAATGCTCGACAAGCTGGTAGAACACAAGTGGTACCTGCAAGTACATAAAAATAAATAATCCTACATACGTAATAAATAAAAGTGATGCAAAACGGGAATACAATAATAATGCAAGGATTACCTGAGCAAACCAGAACTGACGCTGCTGGAGGCATATGTGAGGCATGTCATGCAGGAAGGAGTGAGCGACAGCAGCATCGTCCTCACCCTCAACACGCTCGTCGTACGGCCGCCAGTAGACGTTTCTGTCAGGAGTCATCTGCTCGAACTGACTCCGGAAGAAATCAACACCCATAGGTCTGTCGTGCGGGGTCTGGATGTACGTCTTCCTCGAGCACCACTTCTGCGCGTAAGCCGGACATGTAATCCCGTTGGGCTGCCCCCAAGCTGGAGCCCAACCTCTCACTCGTGGCTGTGGACGGCCGAACGGGAACCTCGTCCACGACCAATGCATCAGGAGACCAGCTGGACCGTAGAAATTGTGCTTGTTTGTCTATTTAGGTACAAGTGACAATTAAAATTCTGGTTTTTTTTTGTAACCATTTAATTATTCAGATTTAATTTCAAAATAATTTATACCTGGCATGCGGTGCACAAACTCCGATATAGACATGCCAATACCGCTGCACCCCAGTTCATCTGTTTCGGCTGGGCCAAGTCCCTCAGCCACTCAAGCAAACATCCAGGGACAGTGGTCCCCGATGAATCTGGCAACAGCCAGCAAGCAAACATCTCCATGATGTAAGCCCGGGTCCACCGATCTACCGTCTCAGCATCAGCATCAGCATCCGCGTCTAGGGCTCCACTGTCAATTCGAACAAATTTAGTGAAAATTGCGAAAAATAGACATCAAATAATTAATTTTATAAAATAAATGTTACCTGAATCGCTCCCGCAACTGTGGTAAACTGATGTCATTCTTCGAGTACACGTACCCCTTCTTGGTCGACCTCCGCTTCATCAACCCGTCTCCCAGCAGGTCGAGTACGAGCTGCGTGAAGTCTCCGTACTCCACACCTGTCACCGCCTCTCCAGTAATGGGCAGACCCCAGAGACAACTCACGTCCTGGAGAGACCGTAATCTCTCCGACGGGCAAGTGGAAGGTGTGGGTCTCCGGCCGCCACCTCTCGACCAATGCAGATATAAGAGCGACATCTGCATTTAAGTCACTGAGCTGTGACACATGCCACAGACCCAGCCTCTGCAACGCGGGTGCAAATTGAGGGTCGTAGAGGATATTCATCTGGTTGTTCCTCGTCGACGTCAGAGTATGAGTCTGCATTTAATTTCAAAATAAACACAAATACAATTTATTATGTTATTCAAATGAAAATGTATATTATTTGCAAGTGGTATAGAGATGTAAACTTACATATGAGTTTCTGATCTTGTGCTCCTTGTACGGGAACCAGCAAACAGGACTGATATACTCGGTCGTCAAATGTGGAAAGACGGTCCGGGCTAACACTACATCCAACTCCATATCATTATGAGGCATACTGGTGTGCTTGGTGCCGCTGGATGACGTCATACTACAATTTGGTGCATTTCTAGTCAAATTTGGTCTTAACTACCTCAAATAGGGTACTTTAATAATTTACTAAAATAATTTGGCATAAAATACAACATAATATAGCTAAAAACAATTCTACTCTGTTTGGACACCATTCTAAATATTTAATACAATTCTACTCTGTTTGGACACCATTCTAATTATTTAATATAATTTTACTCTGTTTGAATCTATTTTGGACACCATTCTAATTATTTATTACAATTCTACTCTATTTGGACCTATTTTGGACACCTATACCAACTATCTACTCTACAAATAAATAAATAAATAAAAGTAAAAAAAAAAAACTAACTTTTTTACTGTTGGGCGTGTGCGGACTGCGGAGTGCGGAACAAATGAGCTTCGCGCGGCAGTTATACGGTACAAAGCGTGCTCCGCTAACCCAGTCCGCGCACCAATCTGGTGCGCCAACCCAGTCCACGCACCAAACTGGCTGGTGCGCGGACTGGGTTAGCGGGGGTGGTAGTATTCAATAAAAGGTCAGCGGGGTGGTAACGATTTAATTCCGATTTTTTGGCGTGGTAACAATAAAAATTTCGGTTGCTAGATACTCATTTACATAGAAGTATCCGTATTACGTTTGCAGTGCATGACATAAGAGTTTTGAAAAAAATTAAGATACATGCGCATGAACTCGTGATGATTTTTTCTTAGTAAGAAACACGAGTCAAGTTTCAATTTTATTAACTGCAATTTGTTTCAAAAAAATTGAAGGGTTTTGAGAGAATGACTTGTGGGTGGTTATCTTGATATTGTGTGTGATGATATAATTTGAATTAGTAGAATGAGTTTAAGACAATTTTTTCTGTTGTTTTCAAATTTAAGCAATCAATATCATGTATTCTTGACACAACTTGTGTCCATCATAAATGAAATCTAGGGGCATGACCCTTAACTTTCTCTCAAAAAAAAATCATGTAATATTCAAGCTTTTGAAATTTATCACCGATGTACAATATAAATATCTCAAAATAAATATATAATTTTTTTTTCAAAATTTTGAGTTATTACATACAATGCCTTAAATGGATTTTTTTTTTTTTTTTGAGATAGAAATTAAGATAGAGATCTAGCAATTCAACTTTTTGAGATAGAAAGATAGAAGTCTAGCAATTCAACTTTTTGAGATATAAAGATAGAAGTCTAGCAATGTCACATTAACAATTGCATTAATAAAGAAAAGTGTTTACACTCTTTAAATTATTGCAACCTTTTATTAGAAGAGAGGTACATTAATCCACAGAATAAAATTTTAATAATAACAGCTTGTTTACACAACCTCCCAATATGTCTAAATTTGACCGAAATTTTTATTTATAACATTTTAACAAAATAAATTAATAAAATAACCATCGTTTCTGGTCAATTCTAAATCTAACACGGCCGCAGAATACCGGAGCGGACCCATATGAGGGAGGCCGCAGAATGTCGGAGCGGACCCCCATATGGGGCCGCAGTATGCCGGAGCGGACCATGTTCTTTATATCCCGAAAATGACAGAGAAATTTCATTCCACACTCTCACACCTTCTCTCTCCTGAGTTAGCTCTCTGATCTGTAAGTTTTTTCTCTCTTCTTTTAAATTTTTATTTTTATTTCAGTAGATTAATAATTTAATTAGAATAATTAATTTAGCAATAATTAAATTAGCAATAATTTAATTAGAATAATTAATTTAGTTAATTTTTAATTGTAGGTTTTTTCTGTATTGAATTGGAAAAATGGCTCTTATGGTATCCATCTACACTGGTGGGGATGTTTTAACAGGTCCTAACGGGGTTTACTATAGTATTGGACCTGTTACTGTGATCCCGGTATTGCCGGGTACTGATTATTTGGGACTTAAATCAAGTATAAGTCAGAATTTGGGGTTGGATCAGGGTCAGTATGACCTCAAAATTGATGCCAAAATTAGCATGCCGACTAGTTCGGCACAAACCTGGTTCCAACTATTTCCAGTTCAGAATGAGGGAGTCTGGCAGGTATTGTACAACCAAACCATGAGTTTTTCTGGGGGTGCATACAAGATAATTGACCTATATGTGGAGGTTACCAGAGCCCGGCGTTCGAACCCAGTTATGAGGTTAATCCAGGGTCGTAGTCGGGGTAACTCATCCGGCTCTAGTCTGTCCCCTGTCCAAATTGACCAACCGTCCAGTAGTCGGGCCCCAGTTCAGAGGGACCAGCCTTCATCTAGTCGGACCGCTCATTGGGTTTCAACCAGTCGGCTCTTACAAAATGGGTTTTAACCATAGGCAAGCTGTTGATTGCAACCGGGTACGATGCTGAAAATTAGCTCCTCCCGTTGGCTTTTTCACTGGTAGAATCAGAGAGTTATGACGATTGTGCATGGTTCATGAAATGGTTGCGCCGTAATGTAATCCGCTCCAGATTCATGTGTGTCATCACTGATAGGGGAAAGGGTATCAAAAAGGTGTTCAGACAAGATGATATGGGGTGGAACGAGGAGGATGAGGATCAATGTGTTCACCGTCTTTGTGCTACTCACATAGCCGAGAACATGAAGAAGAACGGTTGCAGTGATAAGGCAATCCGTTTTTTTAGAATATGTGTGGCTAAGAGGAAAATGAGGAGGTACGAGCAAGGAATGCAAGCAATGGGGCAGGCATGTGACATTGCCCTCAATTGGCTGGACGGGGTGGGTAAATATTTGGATCAAGATGAGAACGAGTGCCCCAAACCATGGAAGATATTCCAAGCACTGGACGGTGGTTACCGTTGGGGCATCATGACTACAAATGGGTCCGAATCGCTTAATAAGGTCTTCAAGTCCTCTCGTAGGCTACCGGTTGCAGCAATAATTGAAGACACATTTTACAAATGTATGACATGGTTTGCGCAAAGGAGGGCCAAAGCAGAATGGGAAGTCAGTCAAGGTCAACAATTCTCGTGTCGTGTGCATCAGGTACTTTTATTTGTAGTTCTTTCTTCATAATTTTTAATTTAATGAACTTTGTTAAAAAAATCTGACTTCTTCATTATTTTTTAATTTTTCGTAGCTGATCAACAAACGGTTCGAGAGGTCCAATAAAATGAAGACGCTGGGGGGCTTTGGAAACAACAACGAGTTCGAGGTAACCTCCACACAGGAGAGAGTTCACGCTTTCATACCTGACGATTCTGGTCGGTTTACCAAGGCCAATTACAAATACACGGTGATAATCGGGGATGATCACACGGTAACTTGCACGTGCCAGAAGCCTCAATTGGAGAGAATACCGTGCTCTCATGTTCTGTCCGTGTGTCGTCTCCGAGGCATCGACCCTGGCGTATTTGTAAGTCACTACTATCACATCCATACACTGATCAACACATGGAGCGCACAATGGCATGTCTATGGAAATCAGTCGGAATGGCCTCAACACGATGGCCCGGTCCTTGTTCCAGAGAAAAAAAATATTGCTGTGGGCAGAAGACAGCACGACAGAATTCCGATGTGGATGGACATTCTACATAATAGGAGAAGAGGACACCAAGCCGGCCGAGATACACAAGAAAGACAAAACAGAGCTGCTCGAGCTGCACGAGATTGAGAGTTAATGTTGCTTTTTTTAATTGTACTCGTAGAAATGTTGTTTATTTTCGGTTAATTAGACGTATTTGTAATTTCCGATAACATTAGCATTATTCTATTGTATGCTTCTTTATATGGCTTCTATTGTAATGTTTCTTTTGATCAAACAAACGACGAACAACAATTTCAGATTAAACGACATTTCAAACATAAGTAATTACACACAACTTCCAGTACAAACTTTACATTTTTGATAAAAATTTCCAAAACAAAATCATAATCAACTTCAGAATCAGATTAAAAAAAAAAAAAAAAACAGGGGCCGCTCCGGCATAGTGCGGACCCATATGGGGGTCCGCTCCGGCATTCTGCGGCCTCCCTCATATGGGTCCGCTCCGGCATTCTGCGGCCGTGTTAGATTTAGAATTGACCAGAAACGATGGTTATTTTATTAATTTATTTTGTTAAAATGTTATAAATAAAAATTTCGGTAAATTTGATGCACTTGCCGGTCGCTACCTTGATTGCATTTTCTTAATGCCAATGAAAATCTCAGTGCAATTCAACCATCTCTCCTTACCTACTCACAAATTTGACTTTTATCAATTGTGTCCGTGTTACATTCAACAATCAAATCCCCCTGAATCAAATCCACTGGCATCGAACCCTCCACAATCAAGCCCTTCATCAGTACCGAACTGACTGCCATCAAAAGCGCCACCGTCATAGCCAACGTTGTCAGATGTTCCCGTTATATATGAACCATCATCATACCCTGTAGTGTCGATGTATACATCGTGAGCTGCAGTGGGATCATTGCCATATGTTACATATGTACCGTTGCCAAGCATTCCGGTGTTGTTTACCATTCCCATATTATTATTCATCCTTTCAAAAGAATTCAACATTCTTCCCATCTGATCGAGTTGGTTAACAACAGGGCGATAATATTGTGGCATCATCATATTTGGCATGAGCATGGAATTTACAGGTTGTTGTACTAAGATTGGCCTAAGATTTTGTGGTGAATTGACTGCGTATACCGGTCCCATGGGACCTAACACATTATGGTATTGATTCATTTGCTGTGGTTGATACTGATACTGAGGCTGTGGCTGGGGCCGAGGCCGAGGCTGAGGCCTATGCTGTAGCTGTGGTTGAGGTTGTGCAGTTGGTTCACTTTGAATGATGTTTGTGTCTTTTATTCCGATCTGGATTTCAAGGCTCCCGTGAGACCGGCCTGACGGTCTTTCCAAAATCAAGCTGAAGAAGGCCTTCCCTTTGGAGCGGGTAACATCGAGTACGACTCTGATGGGAAGCGTGGTCGACCCAATAAGCGACGGCTTTGTGTTTGCAGCAGAGACAGCATGCACTATGTCTATGTAAAGAATGGCAGTTTCAACATGTGAGGTCGAGGGGAGCGGAATAGTGATCATCTCATTCCATACCGGATTTACTCCGTTGGTTGCATCAATCTTTGTGGATCGCTTCTTATCTAAGTCGATCCAGGCTACGGCGTAAGGCTGTAGATTGCCGTAACGCCAGTTCACGTTCTTCAGGTCGTACGCTGATTTCATAAACAAATTGAGTTTCATTTTGAGTGACAAAAGAGAGCGAGGGGGAGGGAGGAAGAGATGCACGCCTAATAAAATCTAGCAAATGTCTTTAGAAATATAATACTTTTAAAACATGAAACGGCCTGAGGAAATCCATTTCCACAAGTTTTAGAAGTATTCTACCCTCATATTTTATAAAAAAAAACTTACAAAATATCTTTAGAACTTAGAAGTTTTCTACCCTCCATCTCTCTCATATATAAAAAAACTTCTAATATATTCTTATTTCATATTTTTACATATTCTTCGCAATATTCTATTAGTTGATTTATGCATTTGACGATGAGAAATTGGAGATGGGGCAGTAGTACAATTGGCTAGGTGCGAGAAAAAGTTTTAAGACTACGGTTACTCAAAGATCGAAAGTTCAAGTCTCTCATGACTTCTAAAAAAGAAACGATGAGAAATTGGAAGTTATTTGCATTATGTATGCTGGTAGCTTCTACCATGCCTTTAAAAAAAAAAGAGAAATTGGAAGTTATGCATTAGTTTTTAAACTAATTAAGATAAGATCCGCGACCGTGTTATCGGAAACAATGAGATATTTATTCAGAGTTAGGGTGTTAATGATACCATTTTAACCGTTTACCCGATCACGTACCGAATTCGATAAAGTGGATATAAGTAAGATATTTTTTTCAATAGTATGAGTACGGATAAAAAAAAAATCATTAGCTTATTAGGCGAAGGTATGAATAAGAACTATTTCGTGCACATATGTAAACATTACACATATGTACACATGAGTTTTGAAAATTTTAAGATACATGCGCATGAACTCGTGATGGTTATCTTTATATTGTGTGTGATGACATAATTTGAATTAGTAGAATTAGTTTAGACATAATTTTTTTCTGTCGTTTTCGAATTTAAGCAATCAATATTATGTAATGTTCAAGTTTTCAAAATTTATCACCGATAAACACTATAAATATCCAACAATAAATATGTACATATTTTTTCAAAATTTTGAGTTTTCAAATACAAATGTCTTCAAATGAATTGTTAACGTACGTGGTAAAATAATAAGTTTTTAACATGCATCTACCAATTTTTAGCATGCTCTTTCTAATTCCTTGAAGGATGGGACACTACTACAAAAACTGGTTTTGTACACTGCACATTGTACACGGATTTGGCAATTATATTAAAAACAGTGTACCAAAGATGAGTTGAAAAGATCTGAACGATTTCTACACGGATAATTAGTTAACAATCAGTGTCGAATTATTAGAGAGAGCTACACGGTTTATTAGAAACCACAAATCCGTGTGTAAATAAGTGTGTGTGCAAATAATTGAGAGAGTTACACGGACTTTTAATACAAAGCCGTGTAGGAACATTACACACGGTTTTTTGATATATAGCCGTGTATAAATCTTATAATTGTACACGGCTTTATAACTAAAACGCCGTGTAGAAATAGGTGGAGAGCTACACGGATAATAACTAAATAGCCGTGTATAAATCTTATAATTGTACACGGCTTTATAACTAAAAAGCCGTGTAGAAATAGGTGGAGAGCTACACGGATATATAACTAAATAGCCGTGTATAATAGTGTAGGGTTTTATTATCTTCCCTTCCAGAGCGCCGTTTTGATCAAGTTTTTAGTTCATACATATCGAACTGAGCTTTTAATTTCTGCGAATTGATCGAGGCCAGCAGCTGAGATCTGAGATCTTTGAATTAAGTTTGTATTTTCTCCTCTCCATCTTTCTAAGGTTAGTAATATGTATTTAAATCATTTTCTTTCTCTAATTTTCTGTTATTTAGGCTTATTTAATTAGGTCATTTCATGCATATATTCTTGAATTCTTAATTTTAGATGTAATTAATTAGTGTATTGTGGTCCAATAACCGACCTTTAGATGCTTTTAGGTCCATGCCCGTTCAAAATTAATCCAATAGGGATTAATTTTGGATAGTCCCCGTTTTGGGACTGCTCTTTGAATATTATGTCTCATTTAGGATGTGAACACATATTAGCGGGATTTAATTAGTATTTGAGGAAAGTTCGACAGTATTTTCCCTTATTGCTCCTACGAGTATGTGGTTCGTACGCATACTTGGGGAGTTAAGGGGAAATGCTGCCGAATTTTTCTCAAATACTAATTAAATCTCGCTAATATGTGTTCACATATGAGACATAATATTCAAAGAGTGGGTTAGGATTGTAAACCGGCCCTTTGTAAGCCCAAAATTTTGTACACGAAGGAGAATGTTGACCATGCATGATTAATTGATCAAATCATTTTTTTAATTTAATTTACAGATGGATCGAAGCTGGATGTATGAAATGCGACGTGACAGTGAAGAATATTTGGTTCGCGTTGATGAGTTTATAAAATTTGCTGAGAGTTATAGAGTGAATAAAAAAGAAGAAGACATTTTATGTCCTTGTAAAGATTGTAAAAATTTATTAAGATTGTAAAAAAGAAGAAGACATTTTATGTGCTTGATGACGCACGGATGTCATTTGTCCAATGGCCCAAGAGTCAGATTGTTTTGGATCAGGTAATCCATAAAATAACTCATTTATTATGTTACATTCAACTCATTCTTTTTGAAATACTAGAATAATACATCTATAACTTGATACAGACACGAGGAGATGATGTTGCCGGTACGGCTCTCTCACCGGTACGTCAGGAGGTGGCTTGCGACGTCGCGGCTGACGCGCCACAATCACCGCCCCGTCCTATGGTCACAGAAGAAGAATACAGCCGTTTGCCCAATGATTTGCGCCTTCTCCACGACTACTTGATGACGGCGCCCGACGGCATGGAGGCTATCGTCATCCCTGTCCCACCTAGGATGTTTCTACACGAAGGCAGGGAGCTCCTGCTGTCGTTCAGAGACTTCAAGGACCTCTTCCACCACTCATCATCCGACAAATGGCTCGATGTTTCACACATCACCATTTTCCTCATGTTAGTGATATTAAAACATTTTCATTATTGTATAGAACTCAAATATATATTCTAATTACAATATGATGAGTTTTCAGGAAGCTAGTCCGAAACTGTGATGAGATGGTTGAAAGGAAGAACTTGTGCATGTTTCTGGACCCCGAGAAAGTGAGTGGTACGGCAGCGACATATTATCCGGATATGGCTATCGAGTACATGTGTTCTGCGATGCATCGTGCTAAGGCGGAGGAGAAGAAATTCATTCTCATGCCATACCACGAGGGGTTAGTTCTAATCTTAACTTATGTGTTGTTTATATTTTAATTAAAGAATTGTATAAAGGAATTAAAAGTTAAACATAAAAAAATAAAATCACACCATCAATCATAGCAAATACTCGTGTGACTTTTATATGCTAAAGTACTATAATTCTTCTCCTCGATCCAACAGCAAACATTGGTGCACGATTCTCATTGTGTCGTACTTAAGCACGGGCATAATTATTGATTCTTGTAAGCCAGGAGGAAGGACCGCGGCTGCCAATTGCAAAGTTATCTTGCCTTTTGTGAATAAGTAAGCAATAATAATTCTATAGGTTTGCATTTCTTTCAATCATATCAAATTATAAAATTGCTAATTACATTCACTCACTTTTGTAAGGGCTTTTGTGAAATATATTAAAGAGGGAGGATCACATAGCACGGGCCCGGGCAAGAAAAGCAAGTTGAATTGGAAGTACTTGAAGGTAAGCACACGGCCTTGAGTTAAAAATTTCATATCTTGTTAAAAAAATTATTGTCATTCTAACAAATGCCGCTAAATGTAAATTTCAGAGCCCGCAACAGAAGGAGGGTTGGGAATGCGCTTATTACACGATGATATTCATGTTTGACTTTGTCGAAAGAATACAATTCCAATTCCCAAAAGCGGTATGTACTTCATATGAATTTCCTATATAATAAGCAATTGATATCTACCTTTTCTGAAATACTAACTATTATCAAATTATAATTTTGTAGAATGTGACAAATCAAGCTCATTACTCTTGGGATCAGATCGACGATGTGCGGTGCATGTGGGCAAGGTGGTTTGCCATGGAATTTTGTAATCCTCGATATGGATTTGCATAATTTTGTATAATTTGGTGTATATGAATATTGTATAATTTATTGCATATGGATTTCTGGCTAATCTGAAAAATATGAATTTCTTGCTAATATGGATTTATTGCTAATCTGGAAAATATGGATTTCTTGTTATATGAAATCTGGAAAATCTGGAATATATAGTTCTGTAACAAAAATGGCTAGCAAAACTGGAGGCTAGCCGAAAAACAAAAAATACAAAAAAAAAAAAAATGTACTTTCTACACGGACATTTAACTAAAGTCCGTGTAGAAAAAAGATAGCTACACGGTCATTTAGTTAAATGTCCGTGTAGAAAGAGGAGAGCTACACGGACATTTAACTAAATGTCCGTGTAGAAAGAGTCAAGCTACACGGTTTTTTAGTTAAAAGTCCGTGTACAAAAAGAATCGTACACGGTTTTTTAGGTAATATCCGTGTAGCTCGGTAAATGGAGCGCGACACATTCTGGTCTTTGTACACGGCTGTTTGTGAAGTTATACGTGTAGAATCTTTAAAATTGCACACGGCCAAAAGTCCGTGTGTAGTTATTTTATAATCGTACACCCTCGATTTAAACACGGTAGGAAATCCGTGTAGCTCTTCCTTTATTGTCCGTGTATAATCTCTTTTTTTGTAGTAGTGGGATATTGGCAAATATACTACAAGATATTGATTGGTAGATGCTTGTTAAAAATTCACGTTAACAATACATCCTTCAAGGAATTAGAAAGAGCATGATAAAAATTGGTAGATATATACATGTTGCCATGTACTACAAGGATAATAATAAGTTTTAAAAGCACGATTAAACTTCCGGTTAATCTAATTAAATAATATTTACACTATTTGATAATAAAATTCTTTAATGTCATCACTTTGTTTACCTGCTATTAGATAGCGACTAAACCAATGAAAAAGTATGAATACTAATTAATTCTAAACCGGTACAGCTGCATGTACAGCAAGTACATTAATGAATAGTTCTTTTTAATGCACTAAACAATATTAGTGCGCTGAATGTGATAGAGTATAAAATTTTGGAATTAGCTGTCTGATATGAAAAACAAAACAAAAATGTATTGTTATTTGCATTAGTCAAGTCAACTTGATATATTATATCTACCTTTTAAGGCAAAGCAGGAAATTAAGTAACCAAATCATGAAGTCGTCAATCATTGAATTAACCAGAAATTGTAAAAATTGCGGATTTGATTCCCAATGAATGTTGATTAATTGCACAAAGAAGTCAATGGGGAGCTTATTTTGAGCTAAGAACTCTTGAGATATATAGCTCCCTTTTAGTAATGAGATATCAGGGAGTTCAATATTTTTATTAAAGATTATTTAAGTTCAATTAATCTAACTATTTATCGACAACAAATTTTCTATTCATATTTCAAACATGTGATATTTCACATCTAAAATATAGTTTTTTCACAAGATAAAATGCTAGTTCTCATCATAGAGTTTCATGTTGTTATGTTAGAAAAGTTTTGGTATATATAGCGTATGATAATTATTGTGAGTTCTTATGAAACTTTAATTTGAAACAGCTTTATCAAATATATAAATTTGAATTTGTTTGATTTATCAATGTGCAAGATAGGAGCCAGAACAATACTATTATTTACTTATTAGAACCCCGTCCGATTTTTATTTCACAAGTCACGTATACTTGTGCTTAATGGCCCGGTCTATATAATAAAAACTTGAGCAACTAATCTAATATAATTTATTTTGTCCATTTGCTAAAAAAAATGTGAGTGGAGAAGGGACAGAGCCACAGAGGTGATGAAACTTTTTTTTTTTATCCTGGAAGCAGGATTAATTATTTAATTAATTAAAGGGAAACAGTTGTAGTTGACCAGAAGAGAGGGGTGATCATGGATTGGAATTAACCATTAAAATAATAGGCTTCAGTTGACTTTGACAAAAATCAATCCAATTTGGGTTAATTCCCGGCTCTTAGAGTTGACAAGAAATCCAAGTTGCAATATTTTATATTTTTATTTTTAAAAAATTTAGTAAAATTCCAACTGTTAATCATGATGTTTATATGAAAATGTATTTGAAAATCAAATTTTATATTTTTTTTAAATTTTTACTATTTTTCTTATAGATAAAAATTCACTACTTTCAGATGATCCGGACTTTATAGATCAATTGATTTTCTACCTATCTAAAATAGTAGTAAAAAAATTATAAATATGTAAAATTTGGTCTCTAATATATTTTCATATGAAAATCATGTTTAACTATTTAAATTGGTTGTTTGAACTTTAAACAATAGAGAGATGAATCCGTAGTACGGATCGATCCATTGCCTCTCTTATACTTTCCAATAATTTTATTATTGGGACTTCAATAACAAAGTCAGAATTTTGTGACATAAAATTCTTAACTATAATGAAGTGATTTCTATAAATTAATTGAATAAAACTCAATTAATAAAATAAGTTCGACGTTCGTTTCACAAAAAAAAATTGGGGGGGGGCATACATCAAATTTTTTATAAAAAACATTTCTTTTAATGGGAAGAGAGAGAGAGAGAGAGAGAGAGAGAGAGAGAGAGAGAGAGAGAGAGAGAGAGAGAGAGAGAGAGTGAGAGAGATAGATGTTATATTTTTTTTTTCTTGATTGAGGAGGTAAAGATAAATGCTTAATGGAAACATAGGTGCAAGGGCCGACCAATTAGACATTATTTTTTGTTGGTATTGTTTTTTTTTTTTTTTTTTTTTTTGCCACTCTCTCCCTTGCACTTATATAGCATATATCAAATGCATGTTCCCGTTATAATCTCACAAAAAGCATTTTTGCGATTAATCCAACCGTCAAATATAATCAATTACAAATAACTGATACAAGGAAAAGGCAATGAGGAATTAAGTCTTCAATCCATTCTAATTTTATAACGTCAAAACAAATTAATGCAATTCAAGTGTGTTCACCAAGTCCAAATGTTTTGGAATTTTATTATTATTTATTAAAATAATACAACACCTCTCTAATTAGGGCTATTAAAATCCCAATAAATATAGAATGTATGGCAAGTGGCATCCAACACTCTGATTATACGACTAAGTAAAATAATCAATACATTCCAAATAAAAATAGCTGGATAGCTGGATAGAGACAGAAATCAGAGAAATTAACAAACAAAAAACACCAAATTTAATTTAATTTATGAACGTCATTCTTGTTTACCTCACTAAAGCTAAGTAGAAGACGAAATCAAGAACGGTTTGATGTACATCAAATCAAATTCGGTTCGATGTCATATTAAAATTGTCTGATTGGTTCGTATCAAAATTTGCACAAATAAGTAAAAATTAGTATAAATCAATACATGTACATCTTGATGCAGAACGAATGACTCTTTTCGAACATCAAACTGAATTTAGTACGACTGCCTCTCGGTCCAAAATTTTATTTATACCATCTTAAATAAATAAAAAAGATAATATGCAAAAAAAATCAGCCTCTCGGTAGAATAATTACAAATTTTGTGGGAATATATGCACACCAAAAAAAAATGACAAAGTCAAAGAACTACTAAATACAAGACATCCAATAATCACAAATTCCGGAAGTAGAACAAATCTTGAACAAACATGCAACCACAGCATTTAATTGGGTGGGCTCCTCGCATTTTGCGAGAGGTAAAGAAAGAGGAAGGAGGGGTGAGAATGGAAGAGACATCTTCGGAAAAAAAAATGTTACATCGGATATATATATATATTTTTTATCACAGGCTAACATAAAAAAAATACTTTTAGAAATTAAAAAGAATTGGAAACAAGATGGAAGATTTTTTGATAAATAGATAAAATAAAATCAATAAACTGTTTTAATTGATTCGGTCCTACTGATTTCCACACCAATATCACAGTGTTGAAAATCAATGGGACCGATTCATTAGTTCAGCCTTGTTAGCATGTCCTCAATAGTACTGAATTATTGATTCAGTTCTATTAATTAATTTTTTACTCAATGTAAATTGATTTATACACTAAATGCACAGTTTCTACTGGAATCGAATTAACGGTTTAGTTCCATAGCTCTTTGGATTTTATGTGATCAAAGCGTGCATTAACTTTCGAAAAACTAATGTCAACGAACCATTAATTTGGTTCCAGTATAAAAAGAAAAAACAATCCACCTCTTTTCGTTAATTTGATATTTTTAATCTCAAACCATGTTAGGATCCCACCTAATATACTTTGGCATAATTTTCCGAATGGACCAAAAATTCCCACAAATCCCATGAAAGTGTGAATGCGATGCCTTTTTTATTGTTTTGTTTCAATAGTTATTTTACAGTTGTAAAAATTCACAATTATCAAAATTATTCACAAATTTTTACGAATTATTTTCCAATTATGCTCAAATTATTTGAATCTATATTCTTTCTTAAAACTTCATTTTTTTTTATATATTTATATGCACTATAACAAAATAAATTATTCCCCAATTATATTCATATATTAATAATATTTTATCTTTATCATTTTTTTTAATTCCTAATTTGTCACAATGCTAATAAGTAGCTAATCGACGGATGGATGCAATTTAGAAACTTCAACAACAACAAAACACTACTACAGAAAAACAGATTACACACGGACATTAATGGAAGAGCTACACGGATTTCCTGCTGTGTTTAAAGCCAGGGTGTATAATAGGTCAGGAACTACACACGGATATTTAACCGTGTGTGATTATGATGATTTCTACACAGATATTCCCTAATTAACCGTGTACAAAGACCTAGAGAGCTACACGGATATCCCCTAATTAACCGTGTACAATTACTCTTTCTACACGGACATTTAGCTAAATGTCCGTGTAGCTCTCTTATTTTTTTTTTTTTTAATGTTTAAATACCTTTCTGCACGGACTTTAGTTAAATGTCCGTGTAGAATTGTCTTTTTTTTTTTTTTTTAAATACCTTATGTCCGTGTAAAATTGTTTTTTTTTTCCATTTTTTTTTAATGTTTAAATACCTTTCTACACGGACTTTAGTTAAATGTCCGTGTAGAATTGTCTTTTTTTTTTTTAAATACCTTATGTCTGTGTAAAATTGTTTTTTTTTTCCATTTTTTTTTTGTGACTAGCCTCCAGTTTTGCTACCCATTTAAAATTAGAATTCCAAAACAGAGAAACATTAAACAGAGGCCTTTTAAACTTAGAATTCCAAAACTATACAACAGTATAAATAATTCATGTACACTCCATTATACAAAATTATACAAATCCATATTTAGCATTACAAACCCTAAACAGAAAATGCATAAAAGATACATCCAAGACCCTAAAAATGCAAAAATTATAAAGAAAGGTCCAAAAGTCCAGATCCGACGGTTGGATCGCGAATCTGAGCCCGAAAAATGGGCGAAACGGATCATAGATCGGTTTCGAATCCGACTTTGGGTTGTGGAGTTCCTGTCAAAATTTCAGCTCGATCCGACGGACGGATCAAAAGTTACACCCCTTTTTCTGAAGCGTGCGCAGGCCCATATTGCATCAAAAACCATAGAAAATATTAAGATATTACAATTCATGCAACATATATAGATATTGCCTTTTGTAATTAAAAAACGCAAGCAATCCAGAATCCGTAAATCCAAAATAAAATGGCAAAGTAATTTAAATCTTACAGTTCTGAAGTGCAGACATCTTAAGGCGAAAGCATTAGTACTGATCTTCAACGATTTTCCTCAGATCTGATGATGGAAACCTTAGGAGTTTTCTTTACTTCTCACTTTCAAAAAACCCTAGAATAACCTTTCTATACGGAGAGTATTAATTGATCAAAACGGCGCTGGAAGGAGAAGGCATTTTATATAACAAAAACCCTAGAATAACCTTTCTACACGGCTCTTTATTAAAAGTCCGTGTAGCTCTCTCAAGGCTTTCTACACTGTTATTTAAACAAAAAACCGTGTACAATTTCTACCTTTCGACACGGCTCTTTATTAAACGTCCGTGTAGCTCTCTCAAGCTTTCTACACTGTTATTTAAACAATAATCCGTGTACAATTTCTACCTTTCGACACGGCTCTTTATTAAACGTCCGTGTAGCTCTCTCAAGCTTTCTACACTGTTATTTAAACAATAATCCGTGTACAATTCCTACCTTTCTACACAGTTCTTTATATAAAGGTCCGTGTAGCTCTCTCAAGGCTTTCTACACTGTTATTTAAACAATAATCCGTGTACAATTCCTAATAAACATCCGTGTAGCTTTCTCAAGGCTTTCTACACTGATTCTTTAATAAATATCCGTGTAGAGATCCCGTGTAGAGATCCCACAGATATTTCGCCACGGTTTTTGTATAAAATTGTCAAATCCGTGTACAATGTGCAGTGTACAATGACCATTTTTGTAGTAGTGAAATGTGACTGAAAAACAATCTTTTCCTCCATAAGAAACCCGGCACATAAAATGATGGCCCAAGATATAAAAAAAAATACAGTGTCCTGAAGTACATTTTAATCATATCAACATGCTGGAATGATAAATCGACAGGAATAACAAAGAAACTTGATGGCCTAATTAAAAGTTTAAAGTCGCTTCCTGAGATGCTCAAAAAAGGAGACACGGAAGGAGACACGGACAATGATCCTAACACTGCAAAAAAATGTTTCGATACTGTTCAAAATGTCTGATAAACTGATAAATTTTAAAGTGACAACTGTCAAATACATATTGCAACTATAAATGTATTTGTATAATAAAAAAAAGACGCGGAGCAAGAACTTTATTTAAATCCGAGAGGAGAGAAATCTACATCAGTTATCTAGATCTGTCAAGGACAAAAATTATTTGCTTTTGACATTTTTACGAGCACATCTCTAATTCCAGCACGAACTTGCTACATCCATTCTTAAAATTTCGATTAACAATATAAGCTTATGTAGTTCGGTGAGTAAAAAAAAATTAAATATTATCTTGATTAAAGAAATTTTCCAAAATTTTGCTAATGGTTGCCAGGTTAGGGTCGGTGCCAAAAGGAGGGTATATCCAGCATTTTCCCAATTCCAATCTTAATTGATCAATTAAGTAATGTTAATACCAAACAAGTAAATGCAAACATAGACGTGTCAATGCAACTTACATTTCAGGGCAATAAAAGTTTATTAAACAACTTATCCGTCGATGTATTGACATTAACATAGAAAGCAATAATAAAAGGCAATGGGAAATTAAGTCTTCAATCCATTCTTAGTTTATAACGTGAAAACAAATTAATGCAATTCAAGTGTGCTCACCAAGTAAAAAGGTTTGAAATTTTATTATCATTTATCAAAATAATATAACACCTCTCTGATTAGGACTGTTGAAATAAATGGTGGTCCATATCGTTGCCTATATGGACTATATCTTCAAAGAATGAAGGCAACAGCTGGGGAATCAATCAAAGTTATTACATTCTCATTTTACTACATTTCCATTTTACTACATTCCCATTTTAGATAATTGTATTAGGAAACAAATCTCTCTATTCTCTCTATATATTCTCTTCTTCTCTATGTAATCATCATTCAAAAAAAGAAATAAAAAAAGGTGTGTGTGAGTGTGGAGGACGTAGGCACCAAGTTGGTGCCGAACCTCGTTAAATACTGTGTTCTTCTCTTTTTCTGTTTGTGTGTATGTTTACTCGTGTACGGATTGTATCCAGTGATACACGGTCCGTATAAGAATTCCGCAGGTTGATTTTTACATGGTATCAGAGCGGGTCTAGATCTAAAGACCAGCAATGGAAGACATCTCTAAGACAGGAGGTGGGAAGGACCAAGACCACAGTGCAGACATGACACTTCTTCAAGCGCTGAAGGAACTTCTCACCACCCAGAAGGAGATAAGGCAGAAAGTGATGTGCGGCAGCGACAACACCTTCAACCCTGCAGTCATGGCGATGAAGGGTGCGGACCGTGCAGGTCGGTACACGGATCGTGCACCAGAGGTATCACTCTCTCTTAAATCTGGAACAAAACAGGGAAAAGGGTGTACTCACTGCAACAATCTGAGGCACACCAGAGAAACATGTTTCCAACTGCATGGGTACCCAGATTGGTGGCAGGACTTGAAAGAGAAAAAGGCAGCAGGGAACAAGAAGGGACAGGTTCACTTGGCAGGACGCACGGACCGTGCAAATGGGCATACGGACCGTGCAGAAGCCGGTACAGGTCAAGCAACTCTAACACTCGCAACTCATGTCGAAGGTACAGAAAGTTCGACTGGCAAAGGTAAAGTCTTTACTACACAGAATTTAGACAAATGGGTGATAGATTCAGGGACAACCGACCACATGACTTATGAAAAGTCAGATCTTGATAGAATGGGGAATCTAACCGGAAAGAAATCGTGAATGCAAACGGAGTTCCCTCACCGGTTATAGGATCAGGAACTGTAAATGTGTCTGAATCTTTGTGTTTGAAAGACACTCTACTCGTACCATCTTTGACCACAAAGCTTATATCAGTGGGCCGATTAGCTGAAGACCTATTGTGCAGTTTTGATGTATCCAAATTTTTGTATTTTTCAGGACATCCTAACGAAGGAGATACTTGAGCGTGGTATTAAGCGCAATGGACTGTATCACCTCGAAGACTTGAGTACTGGTTCTACGTGTCTCGCGAATAGAAGCATTCAAGGAGACAATATTTTGTTGTGGCATAAGAGGTTAGGACACCCGTCTGTTGGGTATATGAAAAAGAGCTTTCCTTCTTTATGGGTTGGTATATCAAACTTTGAAATTCAATGTGAAACTTGTATTTGAAGTAAAAGTCACAGAACTTCTTATCCTAGTGTTTGTTATAAAGATTTGGAATTTGTTGATTTGGTCCATTCTGATGTGTGGGGCCCTGCCCCAGTTAATTATGTAGATCGGGAAAGGTTGTTTGTTCTTTTCACTGATGATAGTACTAGAATGACATAGTTATACCTCTTGAAACATAAAAGTGAAGTTGCAAACTGTTTTGTGGATTTTTCAAACCTAATTCAGAGACAATTTGGAAAGACGATTAAAATTCTTAGGAGTGACAATAGGGGGGAGTATGTAAATACCTTCTTGGGAATTTTTTTCAAAACCAATGGTATTATACATGAAACTTCTTGTGTCGGTACCCCTCAACAAAATGGTGTGGCAGAAAAGAAAAATCGCCATATTTTGGAAATTGCTAGATCTCTGTTATTTGAAAATAATGTACCCCAGAATTTCTGGAATCATGCCATATCTACCGCTGTGTATCTTATGAACCGAATGTCATCTAGTACACTAAAATTCCTTACTCCTTTACAAAAACTTTCCTCTTTTGTGCAAATTCCCTCCGCTCTAAATCTGGCACCTAAAGTGTTTGGGTGTGTAGCATATGTCCATGTTCCAAGGGAGAAAAGAACCAAGTTAGGCCCTTGCGCAATTAGGTGCATGTTTGTCGGGTATGGAAATCACCAAAAAGGATATAAATGTGTTGATTTGGAAACTGGAAAGACCTATGTGACAATGGATGTGACTTTTTTGGAAAGTGAGTCCTATTTTCGGGACCAGCAGAGATCAGTTCAGGAAGAAAATCCAACAATTTGGTGGGAAACCGCACATGATAACACGGATCATATGGACAGCCACACGGACCGAACACAGACTGACACAGACCGAACAGATGGTGATCCGATCCGTACAGAAGGAGACAGGGACCGTACAGAAGAAGAAACTGACCGATCAGAAGATGACACGGACCGTGTAGAGGATGACACGGACCGTGTAGAGGATGACACGGACCGTGTCCTAGGACCTGAGGACGGCCGATCGGAAGATGAAGTGATACAGTCCGATGAGGAGGAAGAAATACCACGCTCCAGTTCTCCAGAGGATGTCCCCGAGGTAAGTTCCCTAAATCCTAATCCTATTAGACGGTACCCTATGCGAACCACCCGAAATGTACTACCAAAACGGTATAGAACAGATGGTGATAGCCAAGAAGGATATGCCATATCCAATTACACTAGTACAGTCGGGTTGTCCAACATGGTGAGAAATTTTACTAAGGAATTATCAAAGATTCGAGTACCCACCAGTGTAACAGAGGCAGTGCTCGATCCCAAATGGGTTGAAGCCATGGAAACTGAGATGAAAGCCCTAGAAACCACTAAAACTTGGAATTTGGTAGAACTTCCGACTGGGAAGAAAACAGTAGGATGCAAGTGGGTGTTTTCGGTGAAATATGATGCTACAGGTAAAGTTGAGCGCTATAAGGCACGGTTGGTGGCAAAAGGGTACACTCAGACATATGGTATAGATTTCCAGAAAACTTTTTCCCCAGTTGCAAAACTTAACACAGTTCGAGTTTTATTATCTTTTGCAGCAAACCTTGACTGGCCCCTACATCAGTTTGATGTGAAGAATGCATTTCTGCATGGTGATTTAGAAGAGAAAATCTATATGGATCTACCGCCAGGATATTCCCACCAAAACAACAAGAAACTGGTGTGCAAGTTGAAACGGAGTCTATATGGCTTAAAACAGTCCCCCCGGGCATGGTTCGGGCGGTTCTGTAAGGCCATGAAGAGCTATAACTACAATCAAAGTGATTCTGATCATACTCTGTTCTTCAAGCATCGTCAAGGCAAGGTAACCATCTTAATTATCTATGTTGATGACATGATAATTACAGGGGACGATACTATGGAAATCAAGTGGCTCGAGCAGAAGTTATCACAGGAATTTGAGATGAAGGATCTAGGCGGTCTAAAGTACTTCTTGGGAATAGAGGTACTGCGCTCAAAGGACGGTATATCTCTATCACAGAGGAAGTATACACTTGACTTACTTGCAGAGGTGGGGATGCTCGATTGTAAGCCAGCTGATACACCCACAATTCCGAACCTGAAGTTTGAAGATGACCCAGAAGATCCGGAGGTGGATCGGGAAGCCTATCAGAAATTAGTAGGTAAACTCATTTACATATCCCATACTAGACCCGATATTGCATATGCTGTGAGCATGGTGAGTCAGTTTATGCATGACCCGAGAAAACAACACATGGATGCTGTGATAAGAGTTTTGCGGTATCTAAAGAAAACTCCAGGAAAAGGCATTCGGTTTAGGAAAAATGGACACTTGGACGTTTGGGGATACACAGATGCTGATTGGACTGGAGACACAATAGGTCGAAAGTCAATGTCAGGATACTTCACCTTTGTGGGAGGAAACCTGGTTACTTGGAGAAGTAAGAAACAGAATGTGGTTGCACTGTCAAGTGCAGAAGCAGAATTCAGAGGAATGTCGAAGGGCCTATGTGAGTTGTTGTGGTTGAGAAAACTTATGAATGAATTGAAATATGGGCCAAAAGGAGAAATGCGACTACATTGTGATAATAAGTCAGCAATTGAGATAGCCCATAACCCAGTACAACATGACAGGACCAAGCACATAGAAATTGATAGACATTTCATCAAACAAAATTTGGAAGAAAAGATCATCTCATTTCCATTTGTAAGATCAGAACAACAGTTGGCAGACATGTTAACAAAGGCAGTGTCAACCAAGTACTTTGAAGATTCGATTGCCAAGTTGGGTATGGTAGATGTCTACCTACCAACTTGAGGGCGGGTGTTGAAATAAATGGTGGTCCATATCGTTGCCTATATGGACCATATCTTCAAAGAAGGAAGGCAACAGCTGGTGGAATCAATCAGAGTTATTACATTCCCATTTTAGATAATTGTATTAGGAAACAAATCTCTCTATTCTCTCTAATCTCTCTATATATTCTCTTCTCCTCTATGTAATCATCATTCAAAAAAAAGAAATAAAAAAAGGTGTGTGTGAGTGTGGAGGACGTAGGCACCAAGTTGGTGCCGAACCTCGTTAAATATTGTGTTCTTCTCTTTTTCTGTTTGTGTGTATGTTTACTCGTGTACGGATTGTATCCAGTGATACACGGTCCGTATAAGAATTCCGCAGATTGATTTTTACAAGGACTACTTAAATAAAATCCAATAAATGTAAAATGTTTGCAAGTGGCATCCAACACTCTGGTTATACGACTAAGTAAAATAATCAATACAATCCAAATAAAGATTGCTGGATAAAGACGGAAATAAAAAGAAATTAAAAAAACACCAAATTTAATTTAAGGACGCCATTCTGGTTCAGCTCCCTATAGCCAAGTACAAGACGGAATGGGGACGGTTTGATGAATATCGACTCAAATTCAATCTAATATCAGGTTTAAATTGACAATTTTGTATCAAAATTTGTACAAATAATTTTAAATTTCATATGAATCAAAGAATTACTAAAGTACGATGCATCCAATAATCTTGAACAAATTTTGATTAACATGCAACCTAACCTTTGTAATCGACTTTATCCATTGGCCGTTGCCTTAAATAAAAAAAAAAAATTTTAAAAAGTCTGGCCGTTCCATCATCTGTGACAGCATTTAATTGGGTGTACTCCTCACATTTTGTGACAGGGAAAGGAGAGCAAAGAGGGAGTTAGAATGAAAGAGGCATCTAATAAAAAATTGTTAGATCGGATTATCAGAAAATCACTGTTTTAGATAGATACAAAATTACTGTTTTTGCTGATTCAAAATTATCTGAAAACGGTGATTTTGTACCTATTCAAAAAAAATAATAATAATTTAAGAATATAAAAAATTTGATCTTCAAGCACATTTTAATATGAAGATCATATTGAGCTGTTCATATTGACTGTTCATATTTTAAAAACGAAGATAAGAACGTAAAATATGATTAGAGCACAAAATTAGTGGTGCATTTTAACTCTACTCTTATTGGAAACAAGAAGGGATAGTTTTTTTTCGATAAATGTATGAAACCAATTTGGTATCATTAAAACATAAGTGAATATGAATCTCTCATTGAAACGTAAATTAATTTATACATTTAATTTACAGCTTCTAGTAGGGACGAGTTAATGGTTCGATTCGGGTATTTTCTGAATTTCTTGTGATCAAAGTTGTAACTTCCAGTAACTATTTGAAAAAAGAAAAGTAAAAAACCTTGATTTCAAAGAAAAAAATACTCAAAAAAAAACATGCAGTTTCTCTCCAATAATGCAAGACACGGGAGGAGACACGGCAGATGATCCTAACACTGCAAGAAAATGTTTTGATACTGTTCAAAATGTCTAAACTAATTGTGCACAATTAAAATTTGGAAGTGACAACTGTCAAATACATATTGCAATTACAAATGTGTTTGTAAAATTGACAACAACAAAAAAGGCGTGGAACAAGAGCGTTTTCTAAATAAATCCAAGAATAGAAATATATCTTGATTCCAGAACGAATTTGCTAAAAAAAAATATATTATCTTGATTTAAAAAAAATTCCAAAATTTTGATAATGGTTGGCATGGTAGCTTGGTGCCAAAAGGGAATTCACATCCTCACCGGTACCATAATAGAGAATCTTTTATAATTATTGAATCTGGACTGTTCTTTTTAACTTGGCACGAATCTCAAATCCCAATAATACTGCTCCAGCACTAGCCCGAATCAAAGCGGCTGAGAGTTAATCTCAAACCATAAAGTGAAGAGAATTTTTTACAGTGATGGAGAGGATACTTGTCCGCCAAAGGAAGGTATATCCAGCATTTTTCAAGGCAAAAAAAAAAAAATCTTAATTGATCAGTAATGTAATGCTAGTACTCAAGTGGCTGTGCAGACCTGTGCTGGTTGAAGATGAAGATATGATTTCATCATCAAATATTCGTCACCATTGAAAGCAAGGACATATGCACTTCCGCGTACAAGTTTTTTTTTTTTTTGGAAGCAGTCAATGTACAAGTTAATTCAAACAGAGACGTGCCAATGCAACTTACATAATTAAAAGATTAGTTTATTTAACAATTTATCTCTCTATGTTTTGGCATTAACATAGCAACAGCGAATTGCAAGGATACCTCAAAAAAATTAATAATGTGGACAGATGATGCTGATATGAACAATTTGATGACAGGCATGGACATTTTTTTTTTCTGATATGGAACATTTTTACTTGCATGGACATAAATTTTTGTTGACGTGTGCATGATTCTTTGCTGATGCTGATGTTGATATCAGCACTTCATATTTTGTTTTAGATAAAAAAAAAAGTAACAGCGTAATTTGCTTACAATAAACTACCTTTAGTAATTTTTTTTTTTTTGAGATACTGATAGCGGCTATCAGTAGTTACAACAAAAGTAATGACTGCATTCTATCTATTACATCAACCCTATAACTGTATGTGAACAGTAAACGTCAACAGTATTGTAGCCACATCTTCCCCTCCTGAATCGCGTTTTCTGCCGTCCTTTTTGGGTCATTGAGCTTACCATCGAAGATGTTCCGATTTCGTTCTTTCCACAGAGTCCAGCATGACACCCAGAAATACGCACTCCATGTCCTTTTGGACATTCTTCCTCGGCCCTCCTTCCAAGACTTATCAAAAGTGTGCTGAATGGAGTTACCATCACATATCATTCTCTGTCCCAGTAAGTTCATCTAGGAAATATGAAGTTCTGTCAATAATAAAAAAAGAAAAAATAAAGTTCTGTCAATAATATGCAATAAAATCTTAATTATTTTCAGTGATTTAGAACGAAAAAAGAAAAAGTTTAGTGACTAAAATGTGGCAGATTGAAGAAAAAGTTCAGGAATCGATCGAGGAATTTGATTTAACTAATAGATTTGTTGATCTTCGCCTTTGTCAGAAGCAATTATTTAAGAAAAGAAAAAGAAAGATCATCTAGGATTAGTGATTCAAAGTTCAGATCATGCCCAACAGCGATGGAGCTAGAATTCATATGGTGCGAGGTAACTCAAAGTTTGAGTTTGAATCTGGCCTGTTAATTACAAATTGACACAAAATTTAAAATTGTCAGCTTCTTATTAATCTATCTCCTAATTCAGCCGACCCGATTTTACTAATTTTTTCAATGATACTGAAAACATAGTGTTGCATTTCGTACTTAAAGCATCTACAGTGGCGATTTCTTTTAAATTGCTAATCTATGTGTTAATTGCTAATATAATTGCTGAATTGTAGGCCGATTTCTAAAAAATCAAATTTGCTTATAAAACAAACGATTTCTTTTGGACATGCTGGTACTCTCTCTCTTTTATATTGGCTCTGACTCCTTCGTTCTCTTTCCTATTAGCTCTGACCCAATTTGTGGGATGGAGGGGTTAAGAAATTAAAATGAACTTAATTTTTAAACAGTGCTTTACAGTTGTTTTTAATTTTTTACGGATTGCTGGATTGGAGATGCTCTTATTAATTATGTTTTATCAATTGATTTGAGTGCACTTAGGAAAAAAAAAAAAAAGCAATAAGAAAAAGAAACAATAATGATGCAAAGCCATGAAAACCCACTAGTAAGAATTCTCGACGTATAATGTTTGTTTTCAGAAAATATTATGTTTTTGTTTTTTTAGGTTGCTTGAATTTTCTCTCGGGTCGCAAGAATTTCCTACGGACTTAACAGATGAAGAGAGGCCAATTTCTTATTTAATCTATTTAGACAATTATTTGTTTCTTTCTTTATTCCAGACCAACACTACCTTACAAGGAATGGCTTAATATTCATATTATCTAAAGAATTATAACTTGTTTTTCTTGTCTTAGTGTGTTTACAAAAGCAATTATTCTTGCTGTCTGTCACTAAATATAATAAGACCCACTAGTAGCAAGCCCAACGATTTCATCTTCAATAGTAAAACTGTAAAAGGAACTCTGCCAAAACAAAAAAAAATTGTTAAAAGGAATACATTAATTAGACCCAACAAACTATTAAGTTGAAGATATTCTATTGTCTACAGCTACAACAAAAAGCCCAAGAGGTGCCAAGCCCACTAAAAAACACAGGACCACATATATCCCACAGATTCTAACCAATAGTTAATTTAGAATAGAACTAGGTTGTTTTTAAGCTCATCAAATTCTAAAATCTATCGCATTGATTTTAAATGACGAATTTAAATTATTGAAACTAAAATGACAAATTTTAATTGTTGAAACTGATTTACTTCACGAGTGATGCGTTTACATGTCAAATTTAAAAAAATTTGAAATTAATTTAGTATAAAGTCAACCAATCCAAAAATAATGAAAAATAAATGTATTAAAATTAACTTGTGAATTTTTTTTTTTACCGCTTGATTTTATACTAAATTATTTCAAAAATTCATAAATTTGAAATGTAAATACATAATTCATTAAGTAAATCAGTTTCAACAATTTGAAGTCATTCCGATAAATTTTAAAATTAAGTTCGCCAGAAAAATAGCGAGCTTAAGAACATCCTATTTTACCATCTTATAAACATGAACATCCAGCTGATGTCAATGGAAAACATATTACATTTTTTTTCCCCTTTATTAAATTCATCAAGAAAGGATCTCATTATGGTTTGAAAGTTTACGATTACTGCCTCGCATATTCATTACTTTATAATGAAAGGATTTCACGATTGAACGAACAAGATAGGTGACATTGGTGCATTACAATTTCAAAAGCTGGATAAAATATGAGAGCATGCTAGATACGGGTGACATTGGTGCTAATCAAATAAGAGGAGGAATTTTCTGTTTTTAAAAAAAACTCAAAATCAAAAATTTATTTTCCAATTTTAGAATTACAAAACCAAAACCGAAAATTTATTTTCTAATTTTAGAATTCCAAAATCAAAACCGCAAATTTTTTTAGAATTCTAAAACCAATAGATATATCTGCAATAATTCAATTTAAAACCGGAAAATAAATTGTCAAACAGTATGTAAATTTTGAAACACTTGAGGTTCGATAGGTTTAATCACTGTCAATTTACTTTAAAATTCATGCAAAACACTTCAGAATTCATGCATATATATTTCAATTTTGGTGCAAACAAATCTTAAATTAGATCGGACAGTCATCATGCTCATTGAACCTAAATGCAAGTCCGATGGACATCAGATCTACTCCGTTCTCATTTTGAAATTAAATAAATATTTTAGATAATAATAAAAATTTCAGATCAGGGACTCCGGGTAACATAGCAAATAAAAAACCCTACAGCCGAAAAAAAACCGCTCCAAAACGCAATCAAAATACTAAATATTCAAAATTAACAATCTCTACTGACAAAATATCCTAAGTGTTCTAACACAACAATTCAACATCCATAGCTCCATACAGAAATACAGATTTTGCTCTTCAGAATAATGTATTTGTGCTAAGATAGGCTCCTAAGCTGTTGATTTGGCCTTCTTTGGCACACGGTAGGCACCGACAACACATGCATGGTCACGCTCAAAAGGCTCCAATGTAACCTGCTCTGCTGGCTTGAACTGCTCAGCCTGCAGTTTCTTCACTTCACTTGCAAACACTGCCTCCGCTGGCACAGTCGAGTCGATACAGTTTGCCTAAATACAGTTAAACAATTTAGTTATTATTTAACATCATTTGGAACGAAATTTAGGTTCACATAAAATTCATCTGATAAGGGCAAAACCAAGTTTTGTTGTAAGCAATGAACCACAGTTAAAAAGTTGCACATGTATGAAGGATGTTTGAGTTAATAACTTTTATATATCTTTCTGCAATGAGTGTTTATATTCATCTCATTATTGAGTTGCTGTTTAGAATGCACTGTTTGGATTTGTTATGCTGCAGAAACTGTTACATTATTTCATCTGAAAATATACAGATAAAACTACCAGTAAAATGGCGACAGATGAACATTAATAACCTCAGAATAGAAACTTATATTAACCCTAAAATATAACACAAATGATTGTACCTTGATCGAAATAACGAAATGACCTCCATTCTTCAAGAAATAGGAGGCATTTAATGCTAAAATTCTTGCCTGAATAATTAAAAACAAGATAAAACGTCATATCCAAGCAAATTAAAAATGCATTAAATCCTTGACATATCAGGATATCACTATAGCCTTTGCTAAAGTCCAATTCAGCCAACTTTGCTAGACAACAGATGGCCCAACCAAAAAACATTTAGGAGACATTTACATTTCAAGTGAATCATTTTACCAAATTGAAGCTTAATGGATTTATCCTAAACGAGAGTTGTTTGTTCATCCACTGATAATACCTTTTATTGAAATTGTAACAATTTGATACTAATGTAAATCCTTTTG
This sequence comes from Carex myosuroides, assembly GCA_028015225.1. Taxonomy (NCBI): domain Eukaryota; kingdom Viridiplantae; phylum Streptophyta; class Magnoliopsida; order Poales; family Cyperaceae; genus Carex; species Carex myosuroides. The sequence goes on from CM051471.1 coordinate 7,632,796, forward strand.
TTTATTAGAAAAAAAAAACTGACAAGAAAATACTTCAAAGATGACAAAAAAGCGACAACTCCAAAACAAACATTATGTTCATTTGTTCTGAAATACCAGGAAAAACTCCATGACAACAAAAAAAAAATTTCAAAAGGAAACAAAGGACAAACAAAACAAAAAAAGTAAGCAAAAATTAGAGCTGTGAATTGCATCAGATACTCAATTGTAATCATCCAAAGATGTAGTTAAGGGGAATCCGAGTATATAAATCTCATCATTGGTATATTTGAAAGGAATCAAAGGTTATAAATAAAACAAAATGAAAGTAAACACAAATTAGATGGTACTTGAGTTGCATCAGATACTCATTTCTAATCATCCAAAGATGTAGTTAAGGGGAATCCGAGTATATAAATCTCATCATTTGCTTGTGCCATCATACCCAAAAACTCAGAAATCATAGCAAAAGTAATATTTTGGCAAGAAATAATAAGTAATAATTCAATGACTATATATTGAAATTATTTTACACTATACCAAACCAACGGAAACTCATTCCGAGGTGGAAATGGCCTCTAGAATTTTCCAGAGGAATTAACTAGAGAAAAGTGTACCTGGTCAGGTTGTGCCACATCAGAGAAAATGACATCAACCATACCAACCAGCATGCGGTACCTGGCTGGATGCCTTGCATCCTCAATGATCGGTATCACATTTGTTCTCTTCTTGGCCATGTTAACCAAATCTCGGCCACTTCTATGTGAGAACTCAACCGCATATACAACTCCAGTCTGTCATACAGTAAAATGTTTTCAAGTAAAAAATAATGTTCAAGACCTAAGAATAAAGATATAATAAAATATTAATATGGTTTAGAACTTACCGGCCCCACAAGGTCAGACACATGGGAGACAGTGGTACCAGAAGCAGCACCAAGATAGAGAACCTTAGTTCCAGGGGCCTGAAATTTTGATTAGTATCAGATATAATGAACAAATTCAACAAGTGTCAACATATATTATGTACATTTCATTCTTTACAAAACCGACATGCTCAAGAATTACACTAGTCCACCAAGAAAGACACAGATCTAAAAAGTGAATGTCAGAGCTCCTGGTAACACAACCAGATATACTAACTGGTTCTCTTTACAAAAAGGCAGTGTACTAGAACCAGACTAATAAATTAAACTAATCAGACTATACATTAATCTACATGAAAAAATGCAGTCTATCATTACTAGAACCACAGTATAAACACGCTTACATTTAATTAACTAATCTACTAGAAATATCAAAAGATAAGTTGAAAAAACTTACAATCCAAATGTTGTCCACACCACCAATTATAGCAGCTGCCAGCTTGGATCTAAATGGATTCCAGACCCGATACTCAACTTTTGTCCCATCCTCACTCTATAAATCGTTAAAAAAACTTTATTACACTAAACCACATTTTCCTCGAATGAATCAGATAGTTCTAAACCAAATCCAAAAATAATGAAATGAAATAAAAAAACCTGAACAGAGATGCGCTTTTCTCCGTAGACAGATTCTCCAGCGGCCATGTTCTTCGTGCAAAGCGCATCCTCCTTTCCCTTCGCCAAAAACACACCGTCGTGCCTGTGAGGCACCACTGTAACCTTCGCTCCACCCTTCATACCTCCTCCTCTGCCACCTCTGCCGCCTCTCCCTCCTCCTCTCATACCGCCACGACCTCTTCCGCCGCCTCTGCCGCCGCTGTCACCTCTACCGCCAAAACCTCTCCCGCCGCCATCCCGGCCTCTTCCCCTTCCTCCGCTGGCACTGCCTCCCCTGAAAGGAGAGCCGCCACGCCCTCTAATTGGTGCCCTCATATCTCTGATTTGAATAAAAACTGAGAGGAGGCGGACTGCGCTAGGGTTTTAGTAAACGAGGGTTTTAAGAGTGAAGGAGAGGAGGCTGACAGTGGCAGCTTGTTTTTATAGATCAAGATTAGGGTTTATACTCTTTCCGTACACAGCAGCACTATGGACTGGGATCGCTATATGGGCTTTTTTGGGCTGGGCTTAATGGCCGTTATGAAGAGTACTCCGAAGTTTAATTACTAGGGTTTGTTACCAGTGTTGACCTACAGAATGTAAATCAAATAATCGCTCAGTGCTCTTCAGAAAAACAAATGTAAATCTCTACGACGTAGTTGACCTACAGAAAAAGAGAGTTTGTTACCAGTGTTGTAACAACAAAATCGGAACTTCCAACTTACAAGTCGATGTTTTCATACCTGATAGCCCCATGACCTACATTTGAGGTGATTGATCATGGAAGTCAATATTTGCATACCTGATAACAACAATTCAATGGATAGACAAGTCTTATAAACAACACATCTTGTAAAGTGACCGTGTATCTTGAAGCCACCTCTCTTTCAGGAACGGGTTGCGTCTGACGTCCATCAGACTCACATTTGAGTCTGATGAGTTCCTCTACCGTCTGGTCCACTTTAAGATCTGTGCACACCGTTTCAATATCCGTGGACGTTTGCTTTAAGATTCCTGCTAATTCAGTGCATACAGATCTTAAAACGAATAGAGGAACCTATCAGACTCAAATTTGAGTTTGATAGACGTTGGACGCAAATTTCTCCCCTTCTCTGCGAGAGTAGTCATTAACTGTGCATAACGTGCATTTGGATCATCAAAGAAATAGAACAATATTATTGTTATTTGGATTAATATGTGAAAATACTAATTTTAATAGTGTAAAAACAATATTAGTATTAAGTTAGTGCTATTACGAATAATATAATTATTGTTTAATTCGGAATAGTACTAATCTGATGAATGTTAATTCCTTATTTCTATAAAACGTTGAATGAGCAAAACAACGCTAATGTAATGGAGAATGGAATAGGTCCGATGGGCATCGGACCTACTTTTAGGTTCAACGAGCATGATGACCGTCCGATCTAATTTAAGATTTGTGCGCACAAAAATTGAAACAGACGCGCACGATTTTTAAGGGTTCCGCACAAATCTTAAAGCAAATCGACGGTGATTAAATCCATCGAACCAGAGTAGGTCCGATGCCCATCGGACCTACTCTCAAGTGAATGTAATGCTATTCTGAAAAACAAAATGAAACACATTTAAATGAAAATAACAACATTATTATCGGTTAATGTTATTTCCGTACATCTAAACATACTCGTTACGTGTTATTTAAATTGGTCAGTTATTGGCAAAAGAATTTGGGCTCTTCTGGGACTATGAACCTGAAAAAAACAGACTTAAATAAATAAAATCGGATAAAAAATAAAAAATCCAGAAGTATGTAATCGGATCTCCATTTGTTTATCCCTATTTTGATAGTCCTTATAGTATCCATTCATTAACTTTTGACTTGACCAGATAAATTCTCTTATTTTGTCTATTTCTTGTTACATACAAGGTAAGTTGACATCATAAACAACAAGGTCAGGATGGCCGAGTGGTCGAAGGCGCCAGACTCAAGTTCTGGTTCTCGTGAGAGAGCGTGGGTTCAAATCCCAATTACGAAAGTGGAGGACAGATTGGATTAGCCCAAGGTTCAATTGCATGGTTGAACATTACTTAAGATTGAGAAAATGAGTTAAGTGAGGTATATTTGTACTATTGGGGATTAACCAAGGCTGAATTGGACTTATAATGACACTTGCATCATATTTGTTTAATGAGTGCCATATCAGTTTAGTATCATATTAAAAGTTAATCACTTTCAAATATGTACATTATTGTATATTTTTGGGCTTTTAGATTGCAGCATTGTTGTTATTGCACGTGTTTGTTGTAAGTTCATTGATTTCTGTAACAACCTAGGAGTTTAATGATGTTTAGAGTAATTAGGAAATTAGGTGGGATATACAAAAAGGTAATTAGTTGGGGACGTTTAGAAAAAATAAAATAGATGGCTCTATAAGCTCATCACATCTGTAATTGGGATGTGAAAACATGAATGAGAAGTTACCAATTTGAGTCATTTTAGTTTTCTCCCTCTCGCTCCACTATTTCATTTTCAGTGAATTTGTTCCAAATCCCCTGAACTCACTCCATTTCCATCACCAATTCCATTTCTTTTTGTATTGTCACATCTTGGATGTAACAATTTTTGTTATTTTACATCCTTTTCCTTTTTAAATATGATTTATCATTGATTGTTCAACTAGCTTCTAATTGGTTTCAGAAATAAATGGGTATTGGTAACTTCAACATTTCTGACTCACATGCTTCATTGAGCATTTTCCTTTCCTTTTCATTTTTCTTATCAAGTCGGTAAGATGTGTCCGAACGATGAACAACTGTTGTAAATTCCATCAATTGTAACTTCATAGATTGACTCCTGAACAGTGTCATTTATCAGAAATGATAGTGTCAGTTTTATTTCATTAAATAATGCTTAATGTCACATATTAATCCTTACTACTATTGATTTTATTGATTCTTATTTAATATTGCGATCATATCTAAACTACCTGTGCTATTTATGTTAGTGAATCAATTTATTTTGTAATTTTTGAAATCTGGATATTTGTATGTGTGCTTTGATAATGCAGAGTTACTAGGAGAGAATAAGAGGATGTTATATAGATTCATTAGGGAAATAGAAAGGGAGAGGCAAAGACTGCTAGCCCAAGAGAAAAAGCTTATAACAAAGATCAAGAAAACTGCTAAAGAAGGCCAAATAGCATTTTATTTCTTTGATTTTTAAATATTTTCTCATTGTTCATTAAGCTGCAAAATGTTTAATTATAATTTTTAGTGTACTTTCTCAATTAAGCTGCAAAATGTTTAATACTAAGATTCTAGATTAATATGTATTTTGTAGTTCTATAATCTATAAATGAAATTTGAAATCCTACAGCTCCCACTGTTGGCTTCAAGGCCTTTCATTTATTAGTATAGCTGTGCAGCAAAATCTCTTAAGAACAAAATTTATTCAAATTAACAAATCAGGTCTATGCTACATATGACCCTCCAAAGAACTTCCAATATCCATAAAAGCGCAAAAACACCACCTCCAAATAGGTTCCGATATTTATGTAAAAGAAGCAGTTTTCCAGAAAACAATAATTATTAAATAAAAGTATCATAGAACAAGTTTAACATACCAGATCTACATGAACCGATCAGGTAAGCAAACACCATGACCAGCCAGGTGATCTCCAATAATCCTGAGTTATCTCGTCTTCTCTTTGCCATGGATACCAAACAACACACTTGCCTTATAATCTGGCAAAATACCAGCCTTTAACATAGCCCTATTACCTATACATCTCAGATACCTTTTTATTCATCCCTAATTTACAATACCCAATAATAACAGCTGTGTAAGTCACCACGCTTGGTTGAAACCTCCATGTTTGCATCTCATCCATTAAAATACATGCCACATCCATCCTAAGCATCTTACTATAACCATTGATCAGGCTTGTATATACAAAAGCATCTCGCTCGAACCCCCTCCCCTCCATTTCACGAACTAACTGGAGAGATCTCTTCATGTTCTTTGCACGGCAATGGCATGCAATAAGAGAGGTATACACCTTTCTGTCGGGAACTATTCCCTCACAGAGCATTTTACGGAACAATTTCATGGCATTTGACATTGTACCTCTCTGCACTCTCCATTGATCAAAGATAAATATGTAAATTCATTTGGTGGTATCCCCTCCTCCAACATTCTGTCATACAACCGAAAAGCCTCATCCATATCTAAATCTTTGATGGACCTGTCTATTATTTTACTATAGAGCACTACATCTGGTGTATGACCTCTCTTTATTAAATCCCCGAAAAGGCCCCACACACTGTCCAGTTCTCTCACACCACAGAGACTACTAATTATGATGTTATATGTAACATGATTTGGGTGAATACCAAAATCGCGTATTCTACCAAGGAATGAGAATACTTCCTTAAATAGCCCTCTTTTGCAAAACCTGTCTATTATAACTGTGCATGTGACAATATTTGGCAGGATCCCTTGACCTAGCATTTGATCAAATTGATCCAAGGCCTCTTCAAGGAATCCCATTTTACACAAACCATGTATTATACTCGTATAATGGTACACATCTGGTTTTAAATTACGGGCAACCATTTCCTGAAATAGATCAAGAGCAGACTCTAATTCCCCAATTTGACAACAACCATTGATTAAAATGCCATAAATAATTTTATCATGCTCAAATCCTCTTAAATCTAAGTCCCTAAACAACTTTAGTGCAGCTTTAACTTCTCCCGTCTTGCAAAGCCCGTGCAAGAGAGCTATAAGTAACCATACCGGGCATTATACCATTCTTTTCCATATCCAAAATCAAACCGACCGCCTTTGAAACTTCCCCTATTTTAGATAGCCCGTCAATTAGTATAACTATAGTTATGCAAATCAGGTTTGCATCCCTTTTGCCTCTTCATCTCATCCAAAACTGATAAGGCCTCTGTCATCTGGCCTGCCTGACAGAACCCCCGGATCACTCTATTGAAACAATAAGTGTTACAAGGCATTCTCTAACACAAAGCTCTTTAAGAAATTGCCATGCAGGTCCAACTTGACCCGAACGGCAGAGGCCATGTATGTAGGTGCTATATGTCGCATTTGGTTGAATTCCTTTTCTCATCATTTCACAAAGTATCTCATAAGTTTCTTTCATGTACAACCTATCTCCACTGGTATATAAATCGATCATGATAGAATAGGTATACACATTTGGGGCTGGCCCACACATCATCATGTCGTGAAATATTCCTCTAGCAAATCTTAGTTGCTCTTTGTCAACCAGTGCTTTGAGCAAAAAATTGCACAGGTTTATCTCAACCCCCACTTTTTTCACCTCGAGGTAAGTTAACAAAGCATCTTCATGCATACATGATCCAACAAAATAACGAATTACAACAGCATAGGCATGTAATAAGGTCATGCTGCCGTTTAATTGGGTAACTAGTTCACAGATTAATACAAACAGGTTAGGTCCGGCATTTCCACAGTAACATACCATGCTACCAATCAGACACTGGATTTGTCTGTTCATTTTTCTACTAGAAAATAATTCTGTTAGAACTGCAAAAAATTTCACAGAACGAGGCAAGCCATAACAATTTACTGATTCCTCAAAGCTTATACCTCTTACAAACCTCGAATCCAATGTACGCAATACAACAGCAACCTGCGGTGAAAAGAAAAGGCGGCGTCATCTCGTGCAAGGTTCAAAATTGCAACACAATTTGTGGTGGGATTAATAGGAAACTCTTGGCTATCAACACAAGTAACGGCCGGAGCCAAAGAGAAGAACCTAAACAAACTGCCTTTACTCACGATTTCTTCTCGACCAAGCAGCCCGATTTGTGACTTGAACATAGATTAAGGAGCTTCGATTTATGGTTCAGTGCGAACTCTGCAGTTATTTGGAGGAAATAGGAGACAATCGGGTAAAACCTCATGGAACAAGCTTTTACTGGATAGGGAGAAACTGGGGTGCAATCGAAAATGAAGGCTCCAATGTTATGACGGAGAATCCATTAAGAGAAAGTAGACATTACAGAGAAGCGTTAGAAAGCATTTTTGTGGGTCGAAAACGGAGGGAAGGGGGTAGCACCGCAGCAGGCAGCAGGCAGCAGCCAAGGAGAGAAGAGAAGAAAGGGTTTAGCAGAGAGCCTGAGATGTGAATCCATATTCTCTGAAAGATCAGATGGTCATTTTCCCTTTGTAACGACACATCTGGAGATTCTGGAAGATCTTCACCGGTTTTCTTTGATATTAACGTTCCTGATTGAACCTGTCCATAGAGATGAATTAGGGGTGTACGGATCAGGTTTGTTGAATTTTGTCCATGTCTTTAATCTTGAGTCGAAATAATCGGTTACGATATTTTCAATTTATAACAAATTATCATAATTTAAAATCCGTTAAATTTCGTATTTGTAAGAAGGTCAAATTTAATGAATTTGAACAACAATAGAAATATATATTAATTAGTAATGAAAACATCATTAATTTGACACATTATTTAATTATATTATCCAATCAAGTGGATTTTAACCGATATATTTTCAAAATCTATAATCAATATGTATTTTACTTGGCATGAGTTTAGTACACATTACTTTTAAGCAGATAATTGAGCACAGGAAATGCTTGCCTGCTACATCTCTAGTACAAAATATAGATGCGTAAAAGCAATAAAATGTGCTCTTGAAAATTAATGTATTACTGGATGTGAAAATAGTTGGAAGCCTTATGTTGTAGTTACTTGAATCATGTACTACTACTACAAAAATAAAAAAAATGCTACAAACGATGTATTGAAGGCATCAAGAATTATTCAACACTAATTAATATGAAAATAGAAGAGAGGCTTAGATAAGATCATACTTGTATAATCTGCATCCTATTTGAAATACTTGCACAAGTTACCTTATTCTATTTCTTCTTTTACTTAAATTCACTCAATCTACTCCATTAGCATGTGATCATCACCATAACCTCATGCAAATAAGCAATGCTAAAGCCCTAACTTCCTAAGCCAACTTCAACTAGAACCATTAGGCTAGAAGCTACTTAAGTGAGCAATCTATTCAACTTTTGTGTTGATGAATTTGCAGAATTTTTTTTAATGAAATATTTATTTGAAAAAAAAAATCTATCTCTAAAAGGTTAATAAACTTCAGTCGGCAGCTTTAGCTCCTCTTGACCTCCCCACAGTCTCACTCTTTCCAGAGCTTTTACTGCCTAATATTTTTAAAGAACAATAATTTGAAAAGAATAAGATTACAGTGCCAGGTACTGGGTATATCTGTAATGCCAGAACAGCATCAAATTGGCTTGAACCCGAAATGGGGAAATTTAAAGTTCAAATATTCAATTTTTGTACAGGGAAATCTAATTAGATAGTACATTCCAGGTATTGTAAAGGCACCTACCGAAACTGTTCATTGGTTCGTACCAGTATCTGGTATGATAAAGTTTGAGCTATCCTGAGATATCACTTTTAATTTGCATGAAAGATCAGTTCAAATTTATTTAAATTTAGTTAGAAAATAAGCATTATGAGTTTAAGCATAGACAAATTAAGTACCTCATCCTTCCAGTTAGTTCTCCATACAACAATGAGAAGTACAATTGTTTGTGCTGTTGTTCCACAAAGCATTCCCATCCATATACCCTGCCACCACATAATACAAAGCCAGTCATAATTTTGGTATCAATCTAAATTATTCTAGAATAGTCCTTGAAAAAAAAAACAGTAAATTAAAAGCAATTATTTTTTTATGAAGTATTTAGAGCAATATATAGCCCGCACACTGGACAAGTAAATTAAATCTGGAGATAAATTTATGAAATAGGGCTTAGTAAGAGAAATGGGCTTTGTACCTGTACACCCAAATTGAGAACATAGCCTAAAAGGAAACCAAAAGGAAGCCCAAAAATGTAGTAGCATCCCAGGTTAATATATGCCACCAATCCTTGCCAACCCCCTCCTACTGCTACTCCTGTTAAAAAAATTTAAGCAATTTATTGTGTTATTTGTGCCAAATCTGATTAATTATGAGTCTCTACTATGGCAATACTTGTACCATTTTAATTGTTCATACCAAACTTGCTTTGCTTCCAAGGGTATAAAGAAAAACTAATGTAAAATAGTCACGATTCATGAAAGAGAGTTTGAGTTTGACCTGAAATGACAGGCTGAATACTGTTAAGGACCATAGTTATGGAGAGGAGGTAAGCAATGTTCCCAACAGCCTTTTGTAGCATATGGTCACTTGTGAAAATGATGGCAAAATCATTTCTGAAGACGAGGATGGCGATCATGGAAAGGATGCCAAATGCCAGTGACTGGAGGAGAACCACAATGACTGCATACATGGTTGCTCTGGGTCGGCCTGATCCCAGTTCATTCGACACACGCACACTGAAATGAGAAGAAATGTGAAGTTCTATTTCTTCTTTGAAGAAAAGAAATTTACAAATTAAGTAGGAAGTTTAAGATACAGGACAACACTCAGGTCAGAGACTCTTATTTATCAAAGATACTACAGGGTACCGTTAATTTGTTTGCTTTAGAAAAATCTTGCCTGGTGGATTCAACTTCTTTCTTTTTCCTTCGCTTTGGCATTCATGTTGTCCAATTGATTAATTGAGAGTGTACAGGGAGGACTAATTAATGCTTGGTACAGTATTAAGTAAAAGGCAAAATATTTAAAACAGATTGAAATTATCTTCCAACCAAAGGAAATAAAATGCCACATGAGGTTTCAGAATTAACGCCTGGGTACCCCGTTATCTTTACACAGTTTGTCACAGTAGAGCTTCGGTATAGTATACCTGATAGCAGCATTGAGTCCAATAAATAACATTGCTTCCCATCCATTGATGTTCATGCTGCAATAGAGGAGAACAGGAGTTACTTTAGTAATATGTAGAACAGGGACAACAGTGTACCGAACAAGGTAAAAACCAGCATTGGTACAGATTTTATTAAGAAAAAGCAGGGTATATACCAGATAGAAATAGAATCAATGGCAATCTCAGCATTTTTAAGGTGTCCAGTAAGCACAACCAAGACCATCATGTACCAGATCTCAAGGCAAAGCATTACAGCTGAGGCAAGAGACAGCTTGACAAATGCCCACAAGTCCTTGAACGCTCCCCACGAGAGCCCGGTCCATCCATCCTTACACCATCCAACCACATACACCACCTGACATATCGACACTACCCAACTTGAGATGTCATACGCTAATGCGGCCCCACCGAGGCCCCATCCGAAACCAAAGATAAACAGACCCAACAACCCAATATGGATGATCAGGGCCACAAACCCAATCCATGCGAGCACCATGACCTTGCTCTGGGCCTGGAGGAACTTCTGGGTTGGGAAGTTGATTGCAAGTGCAAATGACTGTGGAATGATCCAAATCGTGAACTGGCCAGCTCGGACAGCAATCTCATCATTTTGGCCGAGGAGTCGGAGAATTGATGCCGAAAAGACGTACAGAGGGCACAAAAGGATGGCAGAGAAGATGAGGATGATCCAGGAGCGTTGCATGTACACGCCGAGCTTTGACACCTGTCCTGCGCCGAATGCCTGGCCGCATAACGTCTCTAGAGCACTTCCCATGCCTAACTGTTAGTGGAGAGGGCCCAAAAAAAAGATTTAACACTGAAATTAACACAGTACAGGAGATTTCAAAGAGTGTCAGAATGAGTGATACGAAAAAAGACAAAGAGTGTTATCTGTGTTGGTGTGAAGTGTGTTTTGTAATGAAATAAAAAATGAAAAATAAAAACATGAGGAAGAGTGTATTTTCTGCCTCATCTGTTCTTCATTTTGTTTCAATATTTTTTTTTTGTAATAGCAGAATAGTGTTCCTCTAAGACTGTTCTTCCAGATCATCCTTGTGTTTAGTATAGTCTTTTGCATGAAATAATTAACATCTTTATCTATAATAGTGCTTGAAGAGAATTGTCAAACGTGCTATAGTAAGAACAAGGGTGTTTAAGATGACTACTCTAGCTTGTGGCCTCGCAAGAAAGGTTCTAGAGATTATTTGGACCCTCCATAGTCCATTCCAGTACTATTGTTGAATATATAGATTCTAGCACTACCAAAGACACCAAGTTTTATCCATAGCGTTATTCTATTATTCTTTAAATTATCACTCATTCATTTTTTTACGGTACTCTTCTAACTACCACACTTACACACACTTATGAGGAACCAATTTTTAATCTAATGACTGACTTATTATCCTCTGTATAAAAAATCGAATGAGATTTTCCTCAAAAAAATAAAAATTGCATGAGATCACAAGTTTAAAATCCGATTTTTTTTTATAAATATCTAAAGTTAAAAGACTTCAACCCATCTTAATCTCAAAAAAAAAAAAAATACCACACTCGTAATATTATTAGCGTGTTATCAATGAGGCCTAATAAGATTTTTTTTTTTGTTTGGGTTTCATCATTTAATTTTTTAGAACGTTCTCCGTCCTGCGCTATACTGGCTTTTCGGCCTGTTAGTTTCCTTCCCCTTGAAAAATGAGCCGAAATTTTTATTAATACCAAAAAAAAAAAAATTATCAAATCTGCCCTCACTCTAAAATTATTTTTAAAACTACTCCAACCGCCTGCCTGCTGGGCGGTCCACTCTGGACACTTGACCGCCCACTCTGGACAACCCCCGCCACTCGAGTTATGAACCGCCCGTATCACCCGTTTATGAGAATTATGTACCTGATTTTACTACCGATCTACCACCACCACCACCTCCTCCTGAAACCCCAATCCAACCCAGATTTCTATCTGTACCACCATCAATACCTATAGTGGCACCCGTTGTTACCCGAATAGACCTTGACCTTGATGCTGAGATCGATGCCATACCACAAAGAGATTTGGAAACGGGTGACGAATGAGAAGGGAATTGGGATTCTGATCACCTGTCAGAAGGTGATGGAGATTATTTACCTAAGGAAGACAGATTTCCGATTAGAGGTCGGACAGATAGGCATCCGTGCCCCACATTCAACGATACTACTGCTTTTGAAGAGGTAGACATCTCATTTTTTGGGCCGCGTGTCAGATACAATCAAGAGCTTGCTCCGCAGCAGATTTACACCAACTTAGATGAACTTGTGAAAAAAATAAATGAGGTCCATGTTCACGGCAACTGGGAGTGCAGAACTGAAAAAAGGGACCGAAAAAGGTTAGTAATTGTTTGTAAAGACAAAGCGCATTGCCACTTCCGTCTCTATGCAGCCCCTGTGGGTAAGGGCGAGGCATGGATTATTAGGAAGTGTGAATCACCTCACAACTGCAAGTCTGCGTCATCAAAGACAGACCATGTACAGCTTACGGTTTCACTTATTACCGATGTAATTGAGCGTGACGTTAAGGATGACCCATCGATGAGCCTTAAGGAGGTCGCTAGACATGTCAGACGCGTTTACAAGCATGTCATCCCAACATACAACAGGTTGTGGAGAGGGCGTGAACTTGCGATCTGCCGAATGTTCGATAGCTGGCATGGTTCATACAACTTGCTTGCACCATTGCTCCAGGCCATAGAAAGTACAAATCCCGGCACTAGGTATGAATGTTGGAATCTGAGCGTAGAGGATGTCGACAATGCGTTGCAATTCAAGGCCATAGCATGGGCTTTCAGTCCATGTATTCAAGCTGTGCCATACATTACACCGGTCATCAGTATAGATGCATACTTCCTGTCTGGCCGTTACGATGGGAGACTGCTGATAGCATGTGCATATGATGCTGAAAACCAGTTGTTGCCTTTGGCCTTTGCAATTGTTGAGAAGGAGGACGGGAAAAACTGGGGATTTTTCATGTGTTTCTTACGAAGACAAGTGGTTGGCGACCGGTTCTTTTGTGTCATATCAGACCAGCACAAAGGAATCAAATATATTTTTGATCGCCCAGATTTCGGGTGGTCGACAGCGAACGGCGATTGTGTGCACAGGCTGTGTATGCAACATGTTGCAGACAACCTACACAAGAACTGCGGATCTAAAAAATGGGTTGCAGATACATTCAAAATTGGTTGCAGGAGGAATAAGCCGAGAAGGGTGGAAGAGATGTTCAGAGATTTTGCCAAGGTATGTATATTTTTATTTGTTGACTTATATTTTCTGAATTATTTACTTAAATTTTCTCATCTAAAATTGTGTTTTTTTTGCAGTACTGTCCAAAGACAAATGCGTACTTACTCAAGGTGGGAAAAAATAATCCCACCGATCTTGCTGAGCCACCCGCATATGACAAGATATTGCAAGCCCGTGATGGAGGTTTCCGATGGGAAATTATTACCACAAATAGGTCTGAGTCTTTGAATGTTGTTTTCAAGTAGAGCCGGATGTTGCCCGTGACAGCAATTGTAGATGACACCTTTCTACAAGTTAAATGCATGGTTTGTTGCACGGAGTGTTAAAGCCCTCGAATTACTGTCCAGGAATCAAACGTTTTCAACAAGGGTGGAGGGAAAACTCAGGAAACATAGGGAGAAAGGTGCAGTTATGCAAGTTGTCCCGTACGGGGAGAACCAATTGGAATTCGAAGTGCACTGTCCAAATGAGTTTGCTCCAACCGGCCGTAGACCGGATGAGACTATGGAGTTTGTGAAAAGGATGTTCAAGTATGTTGTTATTTTTGGACCTGACAATACTGTAACATGCACTTGCCAAGGAATCCAATTGGCCCACTTACCTTGTTCTCATGTTATGGCGATGTGCCGAGAGAGAAACTTCTCTGAGGATGATTATGTCGCACACATGTACCGTACCGATTACCTTGCGAGTACTTGAGGTGCATCTTTCCATCCTTATCCCAACCAGTATCAGTAGCCAGCCTATGTTGGTGATAGAATCATGCCCGCAAGCGGGTGGATCAGAAAAGGAAGAAGACCCCACAAGCGTGCTGTAATGACCATGGACGAGATGGAAGGTAGGCGAATGGGACATCAGGTCCGCCGTTCAACAACTGACAGGCAGCGAGCAAGTACGGTTGATTTTATTTATTTACTTATATTTTATTTTGATTTTATTTCAACTGAAATGCAATGCAGATGCCATTAATGAAGCCAACGAAAGAGAAAATGCTAGAGTTGTTGCTGAGGCAACCGGTAGTAGCCACCGCACTCATGAAAGCTCAGGAACCGGTAGTAGCCATGGAGAGACATCCGGTAGTGTCGCACAACCAGCTGCACCCAGACCCAGACGTCGTATTTTGAGTTTGTTCGGTCGTCGTCGTTGATTACCAAGTTTTGTTAATTTATGTTATAAACTTTTTTAGATGTATATTGTGAACTATTCTAATTGATAGTTTGTGAACTATGCAATTTTTTATTTGCCTCGATTATTTTATATGCTTCATTTTTGTTATTTTTAATACTTAATTACATATACATAAACTAACAACATAAAATATAAACAAACACAAAATTGATGAAATAAAGTCTACGACATAAATTCTTAAAAAGTCTACAACATAAATTCCTAAAAAGTCTACTTCTTACAACGAGCCTTGAAAGTGCATGGAACAAAGTCATCATCAGAGTTTGCCTGATCTGGATCAGTCACAGCGAACGAAGTGGTAGCCTTACCAGTACAAGGAACAAACTTATCGTCCGATGCTGGAGGCTCTGGATCAACTTTCTTCTTTTTCAAACCAAAGCCGTAGGGATTTTTCACAAAGTCATCGTCTGAAATTTCATACCAAATAGGCCGTTTAATCCATTCCTTCATCGTACATACATAACAGTTACCGGAATTACGGCATACTTGACAGTTGTTCTTCTTTTCCTCTTTTTTATCTCGATCTCGGTTGCTCTCTTTCTTACCTCGATTGTTACTGTCCATACCTCTACTAGCATCAAAATCACCTCAAAATCGCCTCTCTTTCTTTCTCTGAATTTATGGGGTTGTTAGAATGATACTGTTCAGGTCAGGAGAGAGAAAAATCCCTTTTATAGGGGTTTTATAGCGGACCGCCCAGCCACTGGGCGGTCTGGTATGCGTAGTGGAAAGCCCAGCCGTGGGGCGGTCAGGTGTCCAGAGTGGACCGCCTAGTGGCTGGGCGGTTAGGGTAGTCTTAAAAATAATTTTGAGGTGAGAGCAGATTTGATAATTTGTTTTTTTTTTTTAAGGTATTAATAAAAATATCGGAAAAATGAGTTTTTTTTTTCGATACATGTAAAAAAAATGAGCTTTTTAATGCTATTGAACTATTGCAGTCACTATCTTTGACCAAGTTCTTAACAAATGTGCAAGGTCATACTTCTTTATAATGTAATAATGATAATGAGGCGAATTAATGAATATTTCAAAATACAAAGATGCTCTCACTTCTTCCCCAACGAAGAATCAAATATTGAGGTAAGCGAATCAATAATGATTTCAAAATGATAAAAGTAAACCGCTACATTAATTGGGACCTAGTTTTGTCAACAAATGGAGCCCTCCTTGCTTCAAGCAGAAAAAATATTCCCTTTTGTGCTGTAGTGTATTAAAGTAAACCGCTACTAATTTTTCGAGAACATTAACAGTAAATGCAAATATCCCCTTTTGTGCTGTATTGTATTAAAGTAACACCAGTAACTTGTTCATGGACTTAAAATCGCTAGTTGGCCGTGAGACATCGCAACTAAACTGCAATGCAATCAGATCCACGATGAAAGTTAAGTGAATAATACCATAATGATGTTATTAAACAATAACAAAAAGTGGTCGTGCCGGAGTGGTTATCGGGCATGACTAGAAATCATGTGGGCTTTGCCCGCGCAGGTTCGAATCCTGCCGACCACGATTTTTTATTTTTTTTTAACCTGCTTTTGTTTTGGAGGAGACGGGGGATAAAAAGGGTGAACGCCTTTTTCTTTTTTTGCAAACTTTTTTACGTCTGCATTCTGCATTAATTCCAAGGTAACAACTAACAACTTAAAAGATACTAACCAAGAAACCAAAGGAGAAATTGGACACAACCGACAGCCCGACGGCTACAGCGGAGAGCTCGAGATTGCCGACATGCCCGACAGCTATCTGAGTTGCCGAATTCATCCCATACAAGCATATTATATTAAATGCTATCGGTGCAGCTATTGCCCACAGCACCTTCGATTCGTTGACAAACACCTCCCATGCTTGCCTGGCATTCCTCACCTTCTCCACATCTTTCGCAACCACCATTGGTACCGCGCTATCAGGTGCCACATCCACTGCTGTTTCAACAGTCTCATTTCCACCAGCTGGGATGAGAGCGCCGGTCTCCTCATCGTGTTTCGCCAGAGCGGCCTCAAAAGAGCAATTGGTTGTGGTGCCTTTTGCAGTGTTTGGAGTTTTGGGGCTGGTAGGGGATGATGAACAAGGGCTGGATGAAATGGCAGTTTTTGAAATGAGAGGAGAGTAGTCCATGGTGGAGGTATTAATCAATTTGTACTGCCGGTGAGTTGGAGATCGGAATTTACTTTTCTTAGGGGGTTGAAGTTGTTTGATTTGTTTGGAGAGAAACGGCTCTGTTCTCCTTTTTCCTCGGAAAAAGGTGCAATTGGATCAGCTTAGCTATGCATCACTGCTTGGAACTGGTGATAGCTTCAGTGCGAGTGCTGTTGGAATGGAGCTGAGAGCCTGAGAAGCAAAAGAAAGATGTGCAATGGGAACCCTGGTAAAAGTTGATATTGCGGAAGGATTAAATAACAGCGATTCAGCTAAGAAGAAGAAGGCAGCCGAATTTACTAAAGTTAATTTACTGTTTTGTCTATTTATGGCTCTCTTTAGTTTGTTTCCAAAATTGGAGTATCAATAAAAAAAATAACAAATTGGAGTGCAAGGGTCCTCATCCTCTGAAGTAACAAAAAACTTGATTTTAGATCCGGACCGTTTGATCAGAATCCGGACCAATCCGGTCCGACGTAAAATGCACGGGCATCTTTCATAATCGTACCAGAGCAGATCTGACGGGTCCGGTCTAAACTCAAAATTTGAGTTAATTTAGGTGATATGACTTCCTGGTGGGTATCGTGAAATTTGGTTCTTTTACTAACAAACTACGAAAAATGCCAAAGACGGAAATTCTAGAGATATGGTCTAAAATGAATCGCAACCAACTTTCAATTTTAGAAGACAAGAAACGTGAACAAGTATAATTGCAAGAAAAGATATATAGTTATAAAGAAAAAAAATTCTATGATAATAAGAGCATCTCCAATCCAGCAATCCGTAAAAAATTAAAAACAGCTGTAAAGCACTATTTAAAAATTAAGTTCCTTTTAATTTCTTAACCCCTCCATCCCAGGAATTGGATCAGAGCCAATAGGAAAGAGAACAAAGGAGTCAGAGCCAATAGGAAAGAGAGAAAGTATTAGCATGTCCAAAAGAAATCGTTTGCTTTATAAGCAAATTTGTTTTTTTAGCAATTGGCCTACAATCCAATAATTATATTAGCAATTGACACATCAGATTAGCAATTTAAAAACAATTACCATTATAGATGCTCTAACAGGCATGATAGTAGAAAACGATTGCTCAAAATTATTTAATTTAAAGAACATAAAATTTAAATTAAATCTCTATATAAGAATAAGAATAGAACTATAGAAGATTGTTCAAATGACTCAAATTTTTTATGCCTCCATATCATGCCTTTATTTTTAATTATCTAATAACAAAATTTATAAAATAATAGGTCAAAATAAAATCGTTAGATGTGATCTATGCTATTTTCTCTAAATGCATTACCACTTGTCTGTTTTGTTTTTATATGAATCAATAAGTTAAAAAATTAACGTCAACAATTATTTACATCAATGTATTTTTGCAAACTCTTGGTGACAATCAAAACAAAATTAAAATAGCCATTGCGTCTTGACCTGACTATTGAGTATTGACCAGTGTCATCCTTCTTTTCGATTCATTTTTCTTCTTTGTTCACAAATCACAAATTTGAATTTGCCTCAGCAATCATCTAGGAGGAGGACCATCACTATTAGTGACTTAAGACTGGCGGGCTGCAAAAAATAAAAATTAAAATCAATTGGTCTAGAACAATATTGGACTTTAATATGGGTAAGCAAATAATTTTGAGGATTAACAATAGTCCGATAACATATGGGCTATAATTTTTCTTTTTTAAAAATTGAGTAGGTAATTGCTTACTCCTAACATTTATTGAGTCAACCATTGACTTTGATACTTTGCAATGTGCATATTAGTCTTATCGTGAATTAATTTTTTTTATTTTAAAGTTCAAACAGTCTATCGGAACCACTCAACATAGTCTCTACGTGGAAATATAATTGGAGATGGAATTTTATATTTTTTAGAATTTTTTACTATTGTTCTACAAAAGTAGAAAATCATTGTTCCTTTATTATTCTTTTTAGAAAGGTATACCGAATTCTTAAACCAAATTATCAAATATTTCTGACATACTTTCCGAAAGTGTCAAAAAATCTAGACAAATGGTAAAATGCGCGAAGAAATGAAAGAGGAATCCAGAACTACAGTGCTAATCCACAAGGTTTGGAAGATGAAAGTGCCTCCAAGAATAAAAGTATTTGGTTGGTTAACATATCATGAGAAAATACTGACGACTGAAAACTTGCAAAAAAGATGGTGGAATTTGTGAAGTATGTGTGTACTATGCAGAGCTAATGTTGAATCAATCAGACATTTATTCTCTCAATGTCCATTCTCATTGGCAGTCTACACAATTCTTACTGGTACATTTCAATTACCAAGTAGAAACTGGCAAAGGGAACTGCAAGAAGATGGAGCACATCAATGGATCGTGCAAAAAGAAGGAGGCCTCAAATCTAAAGAAATATTACTGCTGGCTATGTTTATCTGTTGGAGGGAGCATTGTACTCGAATTTTCAGAGAACACTTCAAGGAAATGCAGGAACTTATTACAGAAGTTCAAAATCAGTGGAATTTTCTTCACTGATATAGAGGAGATTTATATTTAGTTCATTTCAAATCCTGGAACTTTTTGCATTTTCTTACCTATATTTTTGCTCTCTCTCTTTTTTATTTTCCTACTTTTTTCGTTTTACTCTCTTTGTATTCAACTTGGTTGAATAACATCAAGTTTCTGTAACAGGTTTCATATTGAAATCTATTTTATGATATCAATAAAATAAATAAGGATTAGATTCTTATTTTTACTTAAAAAAATACGCGAAGAAATAACAAATATATATATATATAGAGAGAGAGAGAGAGAGAGAGGAGGGATCCACTTACAACATTTGAAAGTTACAATATCTTACAACAATTTAGTTTTGTGATTTTTAAAGTCCAAACAGTCAATCCAAACCGTTCAACATGTAATCTGTACTAAAATGTGCTTGATGATCAAATTTTACATTTTTTTGAATTTTTTTTACTATTTATTAAGTATTTTACAAAACTGCTGTTTTTCAGTGATTCAGAATTATCTAAAAAAACAGTTTTGTAAAATACTTAATAAATAATAAAAAAATTCAAAAAAATGCAAAATTTGATTTTCAAGCACATTTTAATACAGATTACATGTTGAACGGTTTGGATCGACTGTTTGGACTTTAAAAATTACAAATCTAAATTATTGTAAGATGTTGTAATTTTTAAATGTTATAAGTAGATCCCTCCTCATATATATATATATATATTATTTTATCGGACTTATTTTCATAGAGTGGGTCGCCACTAAAAAGCCAGCAAATTCATCAGCGATTTTCAATATTATCACTGTTTGTTAGCGATTTCCAAAACTATTCTTTATCGATGTCCGAAACCACCGATTTGGCCGTACTTAATCTTCGCTTGTGTGGCAAAAATTTTCAGCCAATTTTAAACCAAAGCTCGACCGTGGGATACATTGTATTATTGTTTGTTGGAGTGGCGAAGTTTATCGCTCATCAATTCAAGATTATTTATATTAAATCTAAAAAAACAAAACAAAAACGCATCTGCATTTATTGTATGTAGGGCTGCAAACGAACCGAACCGAACCGAACCGAATGGAACTTACTCTTAGTTTGAGCTTGATTTGAATTAATTTCGAACTAAATTTGGTTTGAATTAATTTCGAACGAACTCAATTTTGAATCGAATTTTTTACGAACTCAATTTCGAACTTTTACGAACTTTGTTACGACTTACGAGTTATGACTTATGGCTGGGCCATAGTTCGAAATTACAACACTTCAATAAAAACTCAGGCATTCTGAATTCTAATTACATAGTACACCAAAGCACACCAAAGTTTATATCAAAGTTCATTACAAATACCAAAATTTATATCAAACACTAAAGTTTAGTACAATCAATCAAAGTTCAGTACAATCACAGTATCTAAAGTTTTCCAAATAGCCAACAGGAGCAACATCACCAAAGTTTTCAAATATCCAAAATATTCAAAGTACAATTTAAATATCAATAGAAGTATAGAAAAATCATCAAAGTCTTAGAATTATTACAACCCAAATATTATCCTAAATAAAACATTAAAGTTCATTATCAGCGAAAATCAACGGTTCACATTTGAGTTAATTTCGAACTAAGTTTTTTTTGCGAACCTATTTCGAACGAACTAGGTCCAGTTTGAGTTTGGTTTGAATTAATTTCGAACTAAGTTTGGTTTGAATTAATTTCGAACGAACTCAATTTCGAATTAAATTTTTTATGAACTTTTTCGAATCAAACTCGAATCGAATTACGAACTACGAATTTTTTGTGCAGCCCTAATTGTATGTCAGAGTTTCGTTATTCGTTTTTTTGAAAACAACATGTATTCTCAAATATTATGTTAAGAATGATCTAAGACTTATTCTTCATATTTTACTTTTTATTTTACAGTTAAATTAATTTGTCTGAAAGATGAGAAATTGAAAATGAATAATGACTATTGTAGTGAGCTTTATTGAGGACAGTTGGCTAGAAACAAGTTCTAAAACGGTTGAATATCTAAACATTTAGAGTTTGAACCCCTCTCATCATTTTGCAACTTCTGCGAAAATTAAAAAAAAATGTGAGAAATAAATTAATCTACGTAGAGAGATAGAATAACTTATTCCGTATTAACTCAAATTTACTTCACACTTGATAGTTTTAGTATGAACTAAGTGCTGTACCCTTATTTAATTTGAAAATATCACAAAGAGTTTACCATATTATCATATTAATCTTCAAAATTAGAGCAAACACAAAACCCTAAATATCCAAGTTTTTCAAATATCACTAAAATAAAGAGTGTTTTTCATGAAATAAAGTTTATGATTAAATTATCATAAAAAACTATGAATTTTGATATAAAGAATCCCCAGAAACACAAGACGGTTTATTTTATATGAATTTATAAGTTCTGGGGCTGTGATTGGTTACACGTGGCTGGGTATCCCTAGCAAATACCCATTTGAATCTCTGGGTGTAATCTGGAGCCACCAAGTGAGGGCGCCGATAAGCAGGGCCCACATATCAGCGGCACAAAGAGAGAGGACAAAAAGGAAATGGCGCCAACAGGCGCCGACAAAAATGGGCCTTATGTTAGCCTCATATTGTTTGCACTGGGATCAAAATTTATTATTTATTCGAATAAATTTCCAATGGATGTTTTTCTTTCTTTCTTTTCTTTCTTTTTAATTTTTTAAAGTGTTCTGATCAATGACCAGCCGTGATTTTTATTTTTACCAAAAAAAAAAATATTTTAATATAAATAACCACGTTTTTAAAAGAATTTTATTTCTACCCAAACCGCAAGGAATATATGCGGCTTGAATTGTGAATTCAAACCGCATATATTATTTGCGGCTTGAATTGTTAATTCAAGCCGCAAATAATATATGCGGTTTGAATCGCATTTATAAAAATCGGTTAACAAATCACCATTTCATTTATTATTTTATTAAATGGTAATTTTTCACCGATAACCCTAGAAATTTATTCACCGATAACCCTAAAGTTATTTTTATTACAAAGAATTATATTATAAAAATTATCAATAATATAAAATTTCATTTATTATTTTGTTAAATGGTAATTTTTCACCGATAACCCTAGAAATTTATTCACTGATAACCCTAAAGTTATTTTTATTACAAAGAATTATATTATAAAACTTATCAACAATATAAAATTTCATTTATTATTTTATTAAATGGTAATTTTTCACCGATAACCCTAGAAATTTATTCACCGATAACCCTAAAGTTATTTTTATTACAAAGAATTATATTATAAAAACTTATCAATAATATAAAATTTCATTTATTATTTTATTAAATGGTAATTTTTCACCGATAACCCTAGAAATTTATTCACCGATAACCCTAAATTTATTTTTATTACAAAGAATTATATTATAAAAACTTATCAATAATATAAAATTTCATTTATTATTTTATTAAATGATAATTTTTCACCGATAACCCTACAAATTTATTCACCGATAACCCTAAAGTTATTTTTATTACAAAGAATTATATTATAAAAACTTATCAATAATATAAAATTTCATTTATTATTTTATTAAATGGTAATTTTATTATAAAAACTTATCTGTTCACTTATACCTGAACGGGCTGTTCATGGACTGTTCAACGGACTGTTCAACGGGCTGTTCAATACCTGTTCCGATCTGGTTCATATTTAAGAATTAATTTGGACATGAACCGAACTTGGGACCTTGTTCGGATTATAACCTGTTCAATATCAGTTTGTTAATTGTTCAACCTGTTTGTCCACGGACAACCCTGTTCATTAACAGCCCTAGCCAGTACATTAAAACTACCTTTATTGCAACTATGGTTTAGTAAAAAAAAAACAAAGAGTAGTTAGCCGAATCATGTTTTTTTTATGGTTGCAGCCCAATCATGTTAATTTTCTACGATATTTCTTTTGGCCACGCAAATAATCACGGAAATTGAAGAACAGAATATAACAGAGATAACAAACTACGTCAATAACATAGTACTAGTATTGTACCCGAGCGTTGTAACGAGAATAAAAAAAACTTATACAAAATAATATATTTTCATTTAAAAAAATTAGACTAAATGACATATTAAATAATATCTACATATAAATAACATTTCTTAAATGATATATTAAATGACATATTTTTTTTATTTTTTAACATATTTTCATAAAAAAAATCTCATACAAAATGTCATATTAAATAACAAATAATATTCCTTAAATGATATAAAAATAGAAAGAAATGAAGATATGATCAATCAATTATCAATCAATTCAAAAATTTCTTAAATGACCCTTAAAAAAATAAAAAAAATATCATGACCAATCAGAAACATGATACAATTTGCATGTGAAAAGTACGTGTGGCGAATACGTGTCTAAATAAATTTAGACTTCTATACGTAAAAAAATAAAAAAGATGTATGGAATCAGAATATTTAATCAGAGGGTTTATATTCAATCCAAAACTTAAATCTTTTAATCAATGTTGTTGGCTGATCAGGACATCTACGTGTATAAGAATGAAGATGTGGCGATAAAATAGAGTAAAGTTTTTAACATAGTTTTAACTTCGTACAACGCATGAACCATATACAATGCTATATTAATTATATAATATGTGCATTGCATGAAATCAAAACTGTCACGTTAAAATATATACCAGAAAAATAGTTGTAGTTAAGTGGGCGAAAAATCTTCTTGCTTATAAATACTATATATATATATTTTTTTTAGAATAATAAGAAGGGAAATGTTTTTTCCCGCTTTCTTTTTAAAAAATACGAATCTTCAATTACTTAAAAAAAGATTTTTTATATCAATTTTTTTAATTAAAAAAAAATGTCAAAAGACTTGAGAGATAGCAATAAATTTGCAGCTTTTTTTGTGTGTGTGTGTGGTATTGTGTGATTGAACTTTTGGGAACAGAAGCTCGATTGTGATTTGTGGGCCTACCACATGCCCATAACCATATCATTTTTCTCTAAAACTCGTGAAAAATTATTTCATCAACAAGCTTATATATATATATATATATATAAAAGCAGTACAATACAGCTAACATACTTACCAGCTATATAAGTCATACAACTTGTTCTTTTGTACTAGTAGCATCTTATCTTCCTGATATCTCACCAGTCAATTAAAATCAACAAGTTGCAACAGTGAGCTGATCTCAGTTGAGCTTGAAGAACACTAGCACACCCTCTCTACTAACCGAAGCAGCATCATATGCTTCGAGGAAATCACTGAAAATAAATTCCTTGTACTTGGGCGGGTTGTTTTCGTTCACTAATTCCTTTGCTGGTGCAATCAGGCAATCTGCCTTCGGCATTATCAGTGTAGCAATTGATGTCTGGGCAACGGCCGAATTTTTGTAACTGCTCGGTGCTCCACACTCTTCAGTATCCCATTTGTGATTATCTAATTGATTTGATTAACATAAAAATATTTTTCTTACACGACAGAACAAGATTTAGAATACTCACCGAATTAGTTGGAATCATACAATATAACCCTCTGTTTATTTTAACAAAGTTTTAATGGTTACCTCCAATTAGGGTGGATAGTGGTTTGTGTTCATTTGGTCTTACCTTCACTGTAATCACCGCTAAAATTATCATTTTGGAGGCCTAATCCTTTTTTGCGATTAGATATAAGAGTTTTGATGAGACTTCTCTGACTTGAAGTGTGAACTCTGAAAGAGCTGCCCTGTTTATTTTGATATGTATTATAAGATGGAATTAGTATTTATATACACAAGGATGATTAAATTTGTAAAGAAACACAACCTATTTCATTGGATTAATTTATAAATATATACTTCTTCCAGTGGAAAGTATTTTCCTTCTAGTTCTTTTTTTTTTAAATTAGAGTAACTAAAAGAATAAAATTGAGTTTCAAGTTATTTTATTATGCTGGTTGATCAAAGATATGAATCACCAAATTTACTATATTATAATTCAAAATTACAAGATAATGAAATATTTTGTTCTATGCTTAACCCTTCACTTGGTCAAATGAGAATTACAATAATCTTTGGTCTGTATAATTCATCTGAAATAAATAAGCACCTTTTTTCTTTTTTTCTTTTGTACAGAAAACAATTGTTAAGATAGGCTGTGCTTTTACCCTCTCATGAAGTCCTAGTGATATCATGACCTGTTTTTTAACCTTAAAAAGACTGTAATTTCAATTACATCCTTGCAAAAATCTTGAAATTATTATTCTTCCATGCAAGCATGTGGGTTGAATTTTGCGGTAATCCATTTCATATAAATAAGCACTCTTTTTTTTTTTTACTTTTTTTTCTTCCAGAAAGCAATTGTTAAGATAGACTGCTTTTTACCCTCATCAAGTTCTAGTGATACCATGACCTGTTTTTCAACCTTAAAAAAACTGTAATTTCAAGTACATCCTTGCAAAATCTTCTCATAATTATTCTTCCATACAACCACACGGGTTGAATTTTGCGTTAATATTTCCCTTTTTTTGAAAGAAAATTATTTTTGCCCCTTTTTTGTTATTTGCTCTCTTTACAATTACTTTTGCATATAAGCAGTTTGCTACAAATTCACCTCCAACAGTATAACTCCTTAAATTCATACACGTATTAATTATACTATACAAAATAATTAATAATATGACACTTGTAGTTTGTACATATGCAAACAAATACCTGAAAGAAGCCGAACTCTTTGACGGCTTTCATGATCTTGCTGATGATCTCATCCCGACTACCGGCATCGACACAGCCACCAGGAGAGTGATCGAACGGTTGATGATATCTTTGATTGGCCCTTTTTTTTTTCTAGTGGAAAGATGTACTTCTCCTGTACCATTGTGTATGTAGGCTGATTTGAGAGAAGCTCCATTTTTATGTTGGTTCTTTTTCTTTGCTTCACAATGTGAGCTCTCCAGCTTTTAGTGGGGGTGGCTACAAGGGGCGGGATTTCTTGATCTGTTCCAGAAGAAGTTATTAACCTTATTTTAAATGCTGAACTATAGTTTAGTATAAATGACGATAAGAGGAGAAAAATTCAATTTTCGAAATAGTATCTCAAACGAAATGAATGCACGTAGGCCGCTTCCTGTGCTATAAGACCAAGTATCAAGAAGCCCATAATAAGGCCCATGGGCTTGTAACTATGGAAGTACAGCTGTTGTGGTGACAAGAAGAAAACTCCTATATTCATGTCTGTGACGAACTAGAAATTATAAGTTAATGTAATGTAATTTACATTATAATAGGATTTAAAATTTATAAGTACTTAATAAAAATTATAAAATATAGAGGACAAAAGTATTATTTATAATTCATAGGGATGGCTAAGTCACCGACTCACCCCGGACTAGAATTTAGATCCATTAAGTTTGAAATTTGACTCAAATATCTCTTGTGAATATTAGACAGTTGAATGATTTGACCTCCAACTATTTTCTAAAAAAAAAGAATCTTATTGAACTATTACTTTGGTACGCGAGATGATGGGCAGGATATATCACCATATAACATTGTTGACTCTATAGATGAAGATATAGAGAAATTAGCTCAGAAACGATGCTTCATCGCAATAAATGTTTTAGGCTACAAAATTCAGAACCCATGATTCCTGAATTTGCTCCAACAAATTTGAAGATACAGAAACCATTTTGCTTGTCATGAAAGAAACACTCATTTATCACAGTTACTGGGTGTATTAATGCTGTACCAAAGTATCCCAGAATATTACTTTTTTTGTACCAAAAATTTACAAGTGAATGGTTCATCAAGACTGGTCTATTTGGGTGACCACATGGCATACGCAATATAATTTACTGGTAAGGCTGATCTATTTTTGTGCCCGCAACAAATTGGAAAAGATACTCGAGCAAAGTTTATGTCAGTATTGAGTTGTACGTAAGAACAAAATATTGAGCAAAATTTTAAGAAAACCTATAGCTTCCATTTGTTAAGGTTAAGGTCTTTTCTTTTTTCAATATAACAAAAAGAAGAGAAAAATAACTAATTGTGCTTCACTTGGAAAGGATTACTTCAGAGGTCAATTGTATACGCTAACGATTGGCTTGGATTACGTAGTTCAAATTACAATTTCAATGTTTTGTCTACTTTTTTATCGATCCTAGGTGCTCTACATCCATCCCAGACTGGTACCAATGATTCACTGTGCATTTCTAAAACTTTTTTGTCGATTTTGGTGGAGTCATGCACTCATGCCTATCAGATTTGTGCTTATTCAAAATCTCTCATCCCTTTTTAAGGTGAAACATCCCTTGGGTGAATAAATTTTACTAGTATATAAGTTCCATCCATCTCAACATTACAAAGACAACCTCGTTTTTATTGTAAGAATGCATAACTATGTTGATCGTATAGTTTTATTTCAACCACTGATCTTGAAAGCCTCCATAACATCCACTCTCTTAGCCGACAGATCCGTATAAATTCTAAGAAAATCCTTGAAAACAAAAGATTTGTAAAGGGGAGGGTTTTTTTCATTAACCATTTCTTTTGCCGGGCTAATGAAGCTCTCCATGGCCGGCATTATAAACACAGCCAAAGACGTCCTTGCTGCACCCGAATTTGTAATGGCCCGATGCTCCACGCTTTTCAATACACCATTTGTTATTATCTGATCAAGCAATCATAATGTGTATAAGAATAAAGGAATAATAGAAACAATATTTGTATATTAATGCGTAAAGAAATGACTCAGAGTGCACTTGACAAGACGTTGGATCCTGTTGTAAAATTCAGTTTTGTTTCTTGGTCCTTTTTCTTAATCTATTTGATGCTCTCCCAAAATATAATCAAAATTTGTACCATTTGGTAAGGACAGCCTGTACTGTACTGGAAAAATTAGTTTGATTACATTAATTCTTTTGCAATTTGCATACTGATGTTTCCATTTGTCATTCATATACTGGTCCAGGTACAAAATGCAGGGGGTGGAATTTTGCCAACTTCTCAAAAAACAAAAAAAAAAACTTGTAACAATAAATATATAAACAAATAAAACTGACCTCTAACTGGTGCCCAAAATTTATAATGAACGCATTTTGGATTGGCTCTGCCCTGACCCATTTGCCCTGGTGCATGATTTGAAGACCGCTAACAGCTCCCTGGAGCAAAAGGGTTATCAAGTTGCGGTCAGAGTGTGGCGGTAAGCCAAGTGTCAGATCTGGTTCCGGGCATCGCGGGTAGTAATTCGCATTTATTAGAACCTGACCTGAACTTAAGTCTCCTCCAAAGTACCCTTTTTTGAGACCCAATCCTTCGCAAATCAGGCTCAGAAGAGTCATTGATACCTCTCTTGCCTCAACTATGAATTTTGCAAGAACCTCCCTGATAATTTGTACAATTTCACCGTTGTTAAAGGAACTTTTTATACAGCATAAGTAAATAGTAAAACTAGTAAGGTAAATTGACGTGTCATACTTTAGTTTTGCTGGTTTATCAGGCCACTCATTTATGGTTTCTGCTACGGGATAGCAGGCTAGCTTAAGGCAATCACGCCAATACCTCGGCCCGTCTTTTCCGTAAATAGTACTAGAGAAAAGGCGATTCGTCTTTGATGTGTCTTCACAGTAATATGCTGCTTTGTCCTCCTTCGACATGTTAAAGAACTCCTCTGTGACCCGCATCATATCTGCCATCAATTGCTCTGATACACCATGGTTTATCACCTAAGATAAAGTACATATTATCAGGGGGGCATAACTACATTGTAAGGAAAGGAGGCTAAACCCCCCTTTTCAATAGAAATTTTTTTCACTTTTCACTTTTGACCTTTGAAGTTTAAATTTTACAAAAAATATTACTATTAGCCTCCTTCAGGCAAAAGAAAGGACTTTCCTGAAAAATAAAACAGGCATAATTCAAATAAACACACAAATCAACAGTCATAACTTATGAAGAAATACAGACTTTGAAATTTACGTAATCTCAGTCCAGTGTGCCAATACAAATATGGCCTCACCTGAAAGAAACCAAACTCTTTGCCAGCGCGGAGGACTTCTCCAATAAGCTGATCACGGTCCTCCACGTGGTAGTGAGGCCCACCTCTCAGGTCGATCACTGGTAATCTCACAGTAGAACTGACCTCTCCGGGCACGCGATTCTCAAGCGGGAGAATGAATTGCTTAGGAACTGTTTGATGAACTTGCCCATTGGAGAGTAGGTTGTCCATTGTAGAGGTTTCGGTGTTAGATGTAAGAGATCAAAATAAGGGATCCAGTGAGTACTGACTATTGAGTAAAAGTCAAAACAATGTCGCTTTCATATAGGACTACAGGAGGAGTAAAGCTAGCGTAGTCTTAAGCTTATCGGTGGTGTTTGGTTCTAGGCCGGCCTAAATAAAAATTATTTATGTTTGGTTGAGGTCTAAATTAGACCACGGTTTAAAGTATTTCTTGTTTGGTTAGAGTTGGTGGAGGACTAAAGATATTAATTATATAATATTCCTAAGTTAGTTAATTAATTAATAACAAAATACTAATTATATAATATTAATTATTAAGTTAGTTAATTATTAATTAATTATTAAGTTGTTTGGTTAGACCACGGCTTAAAGTATTCCTAAGTTAGTTAATTATTAATAAAAAGATACTAATTATATAATATTAATTATTAATTATAACTATAATATATTATAACATTTTTATAATAATTATATAATTATATATTAATAATAAGATACTAATTATATAATATTAATATATTAATAATATAAGATATTAATTATATAATTATATATTAATAATAAGATAATAATTATATAACATTAATATATTAATAATAACTATAATATATTATAATAATTATTTAATATATTAACAATATATGATATTAATTATATAATTATATAATTAATAATAATTATTAATAATAAGATACTAATTATATAATATTAATATATTAATAATAACTATAATATATTATAATCTTATTGTTAATAATTATTTAATATATTAACAATATAACATATTAATTATATAATTATATATTAATAATAATTAGTAATAAAAAGATACCAATTATATAATATTAATATATTAATAATAACTATAATATATTATAATAATTATTTAATATATTAATAATATAATTATATATTAATAATATAATTATATATTAATAATTATTAATAAAAAATACTAATTATATAATATTATTATAATAATTATTTAATATATTAACAATATAAGATATTAATTATATAATTATATACTAATAATAATTATTAATAATAATATACTAATTACATACTAATAATATATTATTACTAATTAATGAGGAGGGGTGAAATGGTTGAAGGTGAATGACTGTGGGCCCCAGTTGCGTAAAATTGAAGCCTAAATTTAAGGCACCTCAAGAGGTGGTTTAATTTAGGCTCGTTTAGGCCGGCCTAACTTTTAGGCTATTCCATGTTAAACCAATTAGTTTAAATCATGTTTGGTGGAATAACAGTGGCCTAAAGCCTTTAAGCCATCTTTAGCCCATAACCAAACATGGGGATCAGGAGTATTGGTAGACTTAACTCTAGCACCGTTTGATTTCGTTTAGATTTGTGCTATCACCGATCAATATGAGGACGCTGAGACGAGACGGAAACGGAAAATTTTATTCTTCGTCTCCGTCATTGCCCCCCTTCGTCCTTTTAGTTCTCCTCTCTTCCTCTCTCGCCCCACACCCACCCCCCGCACCTAACCTCTCCAACTCGTCCCGCCTCCTCTAGCGGTCGCGCGACCACTCTCTCTCTCTCACCGACTCAATCCGACCACGCTGCCTCTCCTATCCTACCGACTCGATTCGACCACGCTGCCTCTCCTATCCTCCTCACAGCCGCCCTCGATCCTCCAGAATTTGCCTCCATGTTTTATCGAGGAAGCTTCCTTTCATAGGTAAATTTTGAAGAAACTCGTTTCTCTTTCTTTCTTTTAAAGTTTTGAGCTATATTATGCGCAAAATCTAGGGAAATTTGTTCAAATTTTGTAAAATCATTTTTACAAAGGTCCCGATTTGATGAGATACTTAATGTAATTAGGGTAATTAATAGACAGTACATGTAATTTGGGATGGATTTTACTGGTACTTGGAAATCTGTCGGTTTGGCTTGACTGGTATTTGGATTGGGATGAATTTTACTGGTATTTGGTAATTAATAGACAAGTACACCAACAAAGCAACCAATCCACACAATTAGAATCTTAGGCAGTATCTCATACAATTACCTTCTCAGGTTGTATCTCATACAAGTTATCTCTTCTAGGCCAATAGATCACAATTATCAGAGGCATTCTGGTCCATAGGATAAAAATTTAGATGTTTTGACTGAGTCAAGTTCATATTTGTGACTATCTACTATTTATAATATGTTTCTCATGATTTTCCACAACATATTCTTGAATTTTTGTTGTTGTTGTTGTTTTTATCGGCAGACAAGAAAGAGAAAGCGAGAAGTCAAAGGGCACCTTAACTGGCATCAGATTTGAGTTTAAATCATTTATTATGCATTGGGAAGTTTTTATTTGCCATTGAGATATTTTTTAAAGTGTTATTTTCTTCTTTTCTTATCTGATAGGATACTGCTAGAGGC
Organism: Carex myosuroides; assembly: GCA_028015225.1. Lineage (NCBI taxonomy): Eukaryota > Viridiplantae > Streptophyta > Magnoliopsida > Poales > Cyperaceae > Carex > Carex myosuroides. The sequence continues at coordinate 7,664,857 of CM051471.1, forward strand.
GTGATTAGTGTGGAAAAGCAACGGACATAGCAGTCTTTTGTGATTTCTGACAGAATTAATGTGGACAACAATGAGGTAATAAAGAGGACAAATAACCATGAAGTAATAAAGAGGAAATATATGTAATCTGATTGAAGATATATAACCAATTTATATCAGAGATTAGTTGTGTAAAAGGTCCATGTTGTCCAGCAACAAATAAATTGAAGTCCTTATATGTACATTGATAAACTTACAACATCTGATATACTTATTGATATTGAATGTAATACTTTGGTAACATGAGTTGAATTTTAAGACTTTTCAGTATTTTATTTTTACGATTAAATGGACAGCTCATAGGTAACCCTTGTAACTCCACATTCAGGTATGTTTTCTCAACACACCTTACCTTAGACTCTCTATTATCTTCGTCTTTTTGTTGCATCTTTGTGTGCATTACTCTGCCTTTTCCTAACGGATTTCCTGGGTTTCTAATTTGCAGGAATTCAAAGTTTACACATCTGCTCCAGAGCTCTCTTGGTGAGTCAAAATCTGGCCTTTTTTTTTTTTTAAACTTTTGTCAAATGTTTTACCAATATGAAACTAAAATGGCAAGAACAAGATTGAGTAAAAGCCAGAAAACAGAAAGGAAAGGCATAAATTCAGTGATACTGGTAATATTTTTTTTATGGTTGACGGCAATTGCCAAAAAGTGATACTGGTAATATTAAGCTGTAGGTTATAAATTACCAGCATGGTTCTAAGGTCCAATCTTATAATCTTCAATTTGCCAAAAAGAAAAACAGATCTGATTCATATTGGAAAGGAAATGTGAGAAGCTTATAAACAAATATCAGATTCATTGGACATACTGATATTTATTACTATATATCTAATTTTTTATCTGGAGGTACTATTCATCTACAGTAATATGAATAGTGCCTCTGACAGGGGGTCCCACTGTTCAGACAGTTTTTTTTTTCCTCTCGAATCTTCGTCTGTTTGCGCTCTTTCTGCAGTCTCTCGAAATTTCGCTCCTTCTCCGATCCAGAAATTTCCTTCCCTTTCAGCAATAAACTTCCTCTTTTACGCCACTCTCTGACCAAAGTCGTCTCCTCGCCTGATTCCAGCGGTCTCTATCGCCGCCGTTTTGTCGAACCTCGTCTACTCGTCCGATTTGGGTTCTCCCTCACGCCACAGTTCTATACCGCTGGTAATTTTGGGACAGACTGCAGATGAGTTACAACTCGAGAGGCTGACCTATATCGACCATTTCCAATTTCCATTCAAAAATAAAATCCCTCATTTCCAATTTTATACTGATTTTGAATTGTGTTTCCTGTGCAGGTATGGAGCTGCAGTTTGAGTGGGACATGGCGACAACATTTGTGAGGCAGCCGTTAGAGGTGCTATCGGGTTGGGTAAGGTCCGGATACTATTTTTTTTGGATCCCTTCCGAATTTCGATCCATATACTTATTTGTTTCAAATCGGGTCGGGTCCGGATCCGGATACTTATCTACCCGTAGATATTTTGGGTCCAGTCTTTCGGTTCCGGGTAGATATATACCCATAACTTGTTTATGGATTACGAGTCCGGTTCGGATCCGAAGCTGGTACATGTCGCAACTCACAAGCATTTGAGAAACACTTTACATTTAAATATAATTATAATTTATTAAACATCTCACATAATATATCATTATAATATAAATTAAAATCTGCTCCAAAATATTGAAGGTGAGATAATTTTAGAAAGTAAAATATTGGAGATGGTGATTTCATTATATGGTTAAAAAAATTTAGGAATAGAATATTAATATCAATTTGTTTCAATCAGCGAAGAGAGCAATAAATTTCAATAATCCGTGCAGAAAGGTAGATACATGGTAGATAAAGAGATCTAGAAATGAATTAATTAGCTTCGAAAATTTATAAGCAAAAGGTGAACATGACATTTGATTTCAATAATCTGTGCGAAAAGAGTAATAAATTTCATTTAAGAAATTAAAAAGTACTACAAATGATTGTCTTTTCTTAGTTATTAATATATGTGTTTATATTAAATGATTATAAAAAATGGTATTATCTTATTTATACGGATATCGGGTCGGGTTTGGTTATGGGTCAGATAACTAAATCAAACCCATATCGTATCCATTACAGTATCGGTTCCGGTTCCGGTTCCAGTTCGGGTCGAATATTAAATTATTAATTTTGTAATTGTACCCATAATTTAACTGGTTATATTTTTTAAACCATATTCTATCCAAATTAATCGGATCTAGGTCGGTTCCGGTTCGAATTCGGTTCGGTTCCGGATCGAATCCGGGTAATCAAGTAAAAGTAGCACCTCTAGCAGCCGTATGGGTCCCTTTTCATCTAACTTATGTCTGGTTGCGAGCGGACACGTACAGTTTCTCGATTGGAAGCCCTAGGTTCTCGGAATTGGGAGTTTTGCCCCTCCAGCTGTAAGTTTATTCCCTCACAAAGTAGAATATGTACGATTAGTGATGACATCAGACAGTTTATTTCACGGAAGAGATCTTTGTTGCCAAAACCCTCTCTTGATCTGGTAATTAATTTAGTTGTGTGTTTTATTATTGTTATTATTTAGCTTATATATGTCGTTGCCTATTCTGTAGTCTACCAGGTATGTCTGTGTAGAATAGAATGAAAATCACTCTTGATTTCAAATTGTATGGTTAGACAAAAAATGGTTTTTGGTGGTATTGAACCAGTGACTGTCAGATGCAAAAGCTGATATGATATAAAAATGCATAATTCTTGATGACTATTATTAATCTTTTTTATTTACAATGCATGCCAATCTCAGTCTGATTTGGTATCAGTTGGAGAGGAGTAGAAGCATAACTTGGAATTGACCCGCGAATTAGCTTAGCGCATTAACTATTTGCAGGATACTTAGTGCCTCTGCTTGCTGATTACTGTAGTATGTTATTAAATTTATTTTTTGATGTAAGGTAGGGTTTGCCTACCCAACTATCTTATTAAGCTTATATTCTTCTATTTACTTCTAACTGAAGCGAATAAATGTTTTCATTACATTTTGTGTTGTTTTCATACAATAGCTCACTGTTTAATTGTTACGTCAGAACATCTATTTTCTTAGTCCAGTAGTTTAATATGTATGATATCAAATTCATATGATCATTCAAATTTTAAACTATAGTGGTACAAATCCGTTCATACTTTGACAAATTGATAAATGGTCCTGCTACTATAAAAAAGTAACAAAATTGGAAGGTGTGACTAACAATTGCAATGTAACTTTACTACTACTCGCCTAATTAAAAGAAAAGAAAGAAAAAAAAGTTACCACTACATTACCAATTGGGCCTTTTTCTCATCAACAATTACAAAATCAAACATGGAGTTTAAATTATCAAAATTATTTGAAAAATAAAATTTATTATATTAAACAGGAACTTCCATCAGAGATCTGTTGTTGCAAGCCTGGTACAAGGTGTATTCATGCTAGAGCAGGACCGACAATAAAACCAGTACAATCTTAATGTTCTATATTAAATTTTTATTTTATGTTCATACACATGTTGTGCACTCATGAATATATTATACTTATAAGGATAGTAACTCCAATTTACAAAATATAATCCTTGCTCAAAAAATGTGCCCCGATGACAAAATTAGCGGATGAGCCTCGTACGGATCAAGGACTTTTTCGAATAGTATCAAAATTATCTTATAGCTAAATTGTACCTGATAGGGCCATGTTCCACAGGCCCTTTTACTTGTTCCAAACTGGGCCATGAAAGACTGGGATTCGGACCTTAACAAGGCCAACTCGACGTCATATGAAAAAGCCCAAAAACTCGTTAAGCCGGGGCCCAATATGCCGGCCCCAAACCAGAGCCTCAAAATAGGCCCAGGTCAACCGACATACGGGATAACCGGGAAACGGCCAGATTAATGCCGACGTCCCAGTAACGGCTAGCTTAATGCCCACGTCCCAGTAACGGCTGACATAACTGCCCACGTTCTCCATAAACGCCCGAGATGGCAGTTATGGTTGGACTATATAAGGCTGTGATTCCCATGAAACGGGGGACGCAATTTTTCACTAAGAGAGAGATCATACAGGTCAGAGTCCGAATCTCTCATCAAATACCCCGAGTTCCTAACTCGATCCACACCTCGGCCTGCCATTCCTTGGCAGGACGAATCCAGCCCAGCCCAAAAACTTCCATACGGCCTCATCTCCCGAGATAGGACGTATCAACCACCGTGGGGCCACGCCTGGCTCGAACACAGAACTAGATGGCTCGTCCGACCACATCAACTCCGCTCCCACCAGGGGTGACGACCCCACCTGGGGTAACAATCACACCACCTCCAGTGGTAACATCACCCACAGCAAATCCTTCCCACAGCCAAGTCCCGGGGCCGAGGCCTAATAATTCAACGGTACGACCTCAGGGTCCTCAACCTGTTCAACCTCGCCCCGACGCTACCCGACCTTCATTCGCTGAAGGGAATGCGACCAGGCCACTCTACATCGAGCACAATCAGGTAACTGGTGCATATCAGATACCCTACATACCGTATTACCCTCAGCAAACACCGCTGTATCACTACGGTGCGACTCCTTACACACCTTACACTCCCACGGGCCCCCAGTATCCTTATGCCGCACCACCTGTGCAATGGGGCCCGGGAGGCGCTCACGGGACGTATCCCGTGACAGGTCCAACCCATTGTTCCCAGCAAATACCACTACGACCTGTCCACCAAATCGTACCCCCCGTCGTAGCTGTACCGCGACCTTTGTCTGCCAATCGTGTCCATAGTCGACCAGCAAATGTGTCGCCAAGAAATCTGGAGCAAGAGTTCGTACAGGTCCGAACTGGCAATGAGACAGATACCCCATCACTACCCGACCAACAGGTCCAATCCGAACGCAGGGATCAAAATGTCCTGCCTACAGGTGTACATCCCGATATAGGAAGACGCCCGGAAGGTCAGGATGAGAATAGGGGGCCACACCCCGCGGAAGGACCACGCACCGAAAGTCTCAGAGCCCACCCTAACAATGAACGAGAATCAGCTAACCATGGCAGAGGGTCCAGGCCTTCCCGCAGAGATCAATCTCGCTCCCATAGAGAACGCGAACGAAGCCCACCCCGAGGTCGGGATAGAGCTCGCCGCGATGACCGGAGAAGGAACCGGCGATCACCAACCCCAATCCGAGGTATCAACATGGCCCAAGTCGAAGAACTGATCCAGACCAGACTTGCGGCCAAACTAGCCGAACTCGAATCCCAGAAGGCAGGCACTTACTCTCGGCCTATGGGAATCGAAGACGGCCCCCTGTCCAGAGACATCTACCGCCAATCAATGACAGATTTCAAATACCCAACAACCCTTCCCAGCTTCCGAGGTAGTGGGGATACTCAGGATCCACACAACTTCGTGTACGGGTTCCTTGAGCGACTCCGCCTTCTTGGAGCCACCGATGCCATCATGTGCCGAGTCTTCACCACTTGCTTAACTGGAGAAGCATGGGACTGGTACATGACGCTACCCCGGAGGTCCATCAACAAATTCGAGGACTTCGCGAAATTGTTCTTGGAAAGATATACAATAATCAAACCACCGCAAGCCACGTGCGAGATGCTTCTGGACATAGTCCAGGGACAGCGAGAAAGAACGGGTGCGTTTGTCAACCGTTTCATACAAGCATCTCGGCGAATTCAAAATCTCAATGAGGAATTCGCCCTAGCCGCAATCAAGAAAGGACTCCGCAAAGGGGGTCCAGGAACCTTGCGTTACGAAGCCCACATGAAGAAAATGAATACTCTGAGGGAGTTTGTAAACTTTGCAGAAGGTTACATCCGTGCCGAAGATGACAACGGGAGTCCCATGAGACCGAGATCTCGATCTCCCCGCCGTCAAACAAACAGACAGCCGGCTCCGGATAGGTTTCGCAACCAAAGGGAACCTCGGAGAAACCAACCAAACCGATCAACCGAGCAAGAACACAAATCTGGCACTGAGGGGTACCGACAACATTTCGTGAGATACGCGCCTCTCACGAAAAAACGACACGAGATGTATAACATCGTAGAGGAGATGTTCGACCTGCCCCCACCATTGCCTGAAGGCATCTTTACGGTACAAGATAACTCCAAGAAGTGCGAGTATCATGGATTCAATGGGCATTCCACTGCGGATTGCCTTCAACTCAAAGACATCCTGGAGAGACTAGCCCGCGAGGGTAAGCTGATCGAATTCATCAATCCCGATTTCTTCAGAAAGTTCTCCAGGAAATACAATGGCAAAGGTAAGGTTTTTAAGAAACCCATTCCTTACAGACAAGATTACACGGGACCTCGGGTTGGAGAGGACAGACCTCAAACTCGGGATGGTCCCGAGACAAGGCGCCAGGAAAGGCAGAGCAGTCCTGTCATTAACGTGATCAGTGGAGGCCATCGCGGTATCATCCGAAAAATCTTGCCTCGCGACAATCGAAAGCCATATCCCACTGTTTTACAAGTCGAGACCGACAAAAAACGACCTCGCCCGGAAGAAGCGATATCTTTCTCCGAGAAGGATCTAGGTGAGATTTCCAGCCCACACGATGATCCCGTGGTGTTGAACCTCAAAATTAACACCCACCGGGTTAGGAGGGTGTTAGTCGACACGGGAAGCTCAGCAGACATCCTGTATTTGTCGGCTTTCACGCAAATGGGCCTCGACACTCGCGCCCTCCAACAGCACATCTCACCTTTGATAGGCTTTACGGGAGATGCCCTCCGACCTCGGGGTATGATGCCACTCAAGGTGACATTTGGTAAGTCCCCTCGCACGGTAGAAGTCATGGTGGACTTCCTCATCGTTAATGCCCCCTCGGCATACAACGCAATTCTGGGAAGAGGAACTCTGAACAAAATTGGCGCAATCATCTCCCCTTCCCACTTAAAAATCAAATTTCATACAGAAAACGGGATAGGGGAAGAAAGTGGCCAACAGCAGGTGGCGCGGGAATGCTACATGACTTCCATTCAGAGTCAAGGAGGCTCTGTCCACCAAGTCGAACAGTCGGAAGCAAAAACCAACCAACAGCGGTTGCGTTCAAGTACCGCGTATCTACCGCCCAACACCAACCTGGCGCTGGATCCAGTTGATAAAGCTGAGATTACGGCTTCCCTTGAGCCGGCAGATGAAGTCGAACAACTCGATTTGGGCGGAGGCAGAACACTCAACATCGGAAAGGCGGTCCAGGGGCAAGCGAAAGACGAACTTGCCAAATTTCTCCGAGAAAATCAGTCCGTCTTTGCCTGGACAGCCGCCGACATGCCAGGAATTCCGAGGTCAATAGCAGAACACCGACTGCATATCAAACCGGGCTCAAAACCAGTTCGGCAACGAAAACGTAACATGGGGGAAGAACGGCAGCAGGCCGTAAAATGTGAAGTCCAGAAGCTACTTGACGCTGGTTTCATCAGAAATGTCGAGTGCCCGGAATGGACAGCCAACCCCGTGCTTGTCAAGAAGTCCAACGGTGACTGGCGTATGTGTATCGATTACACCGACCTCAATAAGGCATGCCCCATGGATCCATTCCCCTTGCCAAAAATCGATCAACTGGTCGACTCTACCTCGGGACATGCCTACCTCAGTTTTATGGACGCGTTCTCCGGGTACAATCAAATCCGGATGAATCAAGACGATGAAGAAAAGACCGCTTTCACCACCAACTCGGGGCTATACTGCTACCGAGTCATGCCTTTCGGGTTGCGCAACGCTGGAGCCACATTCCAGCGCATGGTTAACACGGTATTTCACAACCAGATCGGGCGAAATGTAGAGGCATATGTAGATGACCTGCTCGTCAAGAGCATGTCGGACCTTGACCATGTCCGAGATCTCCGAGAAACCTTCGCGACACTGAATTCAGCCAACATGAAACTCAACCCGAAGAAGAGCTTTTTCGGCCTAACCGGGGGTAAGTTCCTTGGTTTCATGGTTTCTATGCGAGGCATTGAGATTCATCCTTCCAAATCACAAGCCATCCTCGACATGAAGCCGCCTCAGAACCTCAAAGAACTGCAATCTCTCACAGGCAAGCTGGCCGCTCTTAACAGGTTCATTGCGAGGTCCGGGGATGTGTGTTTCCCCTTCTTCAAAGCCATGCGTAAATCCGCCAAATTTGAGTGGACAGAAGAGTGTGCCGCGGCCTTCGAAAAAGTCAAAGCTTACCTCGTTAATCCTCCATGCCTTAGCAGGCCGACCGCAGGCGATGTCCTGGTATTGTACTTGGCAACAACGAATCATGCGGTAAGTGCTGCCCTTGTTCGGGAAGAGGGGCGAGATCAAAAGCCGATTTATTTCGTTTCTCATGTGCTTCGGGATGCCGAAACAAGGTATTCCCAGATTGAAAAGGCAGCATATGCTCTTGTCATAGCCGCAAGGAAATTGAGACCTTACTTCCAGTCGCATTCCGTAAAGGTTTACACCGGGATCCCACTCAAGAAGGCATTTGCAAATTTCGATTCATCCGGGCGATTGCTAGCTTGGGCACTCGAATTATCCGAGTTCGATGTTTCTTTCCATCCCCAAAATGCTTTGAAATCACAGATCTTCGCTGATTTCATCGCCGAGTATTCCGGCGTTCCTCCCGAATCTGAAGGACGTTGGACAATCCATGTCGATGGCGCTTCTTCATTACAGGGGGCGGGGGCCGGGGTATCCCTCACTGGTCCACATGGGGAAACCCTGAATTATGCTCTCCATTTTCAATTCCCGGTAACGAACAACACCGCGGAATATGAAGCCATGATAGCAGGCCTTAAGCTAGCCAAAGAATTGGGCGCCCGCGAGGTTCATCTTCGCAGTGATTCCGAGTTAGCGGTAAAGCAAATAAACGATGAATGCCGCGTCATGGACGATAAGTTGCGCAAGTACCGACAACAGTTTCACCTGCTCAAGAGTCATTTCAACGAGGTTGATATCCAACATGTCTCCCGCAACAAAAACTGCCAAGCCGATGCTTTGTCCAAACTTGGCGCTGCGGGCAACCTTGACAAAGATCGGCCCGTGATTGTTATGGATGTTCCAGAATCCAGCATCACCCTTGACACCACAGCTGTACTTGCCATCGGGGAACCCGGTGAGTCCTGGTTCACCCCGATGTGGAACTTTCTTAACACCGGGGTCCTCCCCACCGATCCGCTGGAAGCCCGACGTTTGAAAAGGATCGCACCGATGTACTCCATATTCAACAACCATCTATACAAACGGGGATACGTGCGACCTTGGCTTAAGTGCATCAACGAGGAGGTAGCATTGCGAATGCTTTCCGAGGTGCATGAAGGCATTTGCGGAAGTCATCAAGGAGAAAAAACTCTCGCCAAACGAATTCTCAGAGCTGGTTTCTATTGGCCAACCATGCAGCACGATGCGGCAACCCTGGTCCGAAAATGTGAACGCTGCCAATTCCACAGCAAGCTGAGCAATATCCCGCCATACGATCAGATATCCATTTCGGGGGCTTGGCCGTTCGACTTATGGGGGATTGACATCGTCGGGCCATTCCCCAAAGCCGTCAGGCAACGCCGCTGGATTATCGTAGCCGTAGAGTATTTTACTAAATGGGTTGAAGCCGAAGCACTGGCCAATATCACCGCTGCAGCGGCAGAAAAATTCATCTGGCGGAACATCATATGTCGTTTTGGCATACCCCATGCACTCATATCAGACAATGGAACACAGTTCAATGCAGCCAGCACCATGTCATTCCTCTCCAACTTAGGTGTCCAAAACAACTTCACCTCGGTCAGTCACCCTGCTAGCAATGGATTGGCCGAGGTCACTAACCGCACCATCTTGGACGGTCTCAAAAAGAAAGTGGCGGCTAACAGGAAGAATTGGCCCGACATTCTCGATGGAATCTTGTGGGCCTACCGCACAACACCTCGCGAAGCCACACAACAAACACCTTACTCTTTGGTATTCGGGATGGAAGCAGTAACGCCAATTGAAATGATGGAACCATCTCTCCGTACTCTGACATACTCCACTGACGAGAATCGCGACGCACGTGCCGTTGAACTCGACCTCATCACAGAAGGTCGGGAGCGGGCTCGTATTCGTACCACGGAGTATCAACGCAGGGTTAAACGTGCATTTGACAAACACGTGGTACCTCGGGAATTTCAACCGGGCGATTTGGTGCTCAAAACCGTGGAAGCAACTGGCAAACATGTCAGCAAACTTGATCCTCAGTGGGAAGGCCCTTTTAGGATCATTCGTCCACGAGGTAAAGGCGCTTACGAGTTGGAAGATCCGAGTGGTTTCATACTCACTCGTCCATGGAACACTTGCCATTTGAGGAAATTCTACACTTAATGTATGTCGTGCGCTCAGGGCAAGATAAGCCTCTGTTTTCTTTTCTTTTCATGTATTCACTTAGACCATGATACAATTTTTGTATGGTTCTAAGCATTTATCAATATATATGATATTATTTACAATTATGTTTTGTGTATTGGGTCCGAGATATATGAACGAACGCCATCTAAGGCAACGAAAGATGTCCTGGTTAAAATCCCGAGATACGCGACATAAATTAATGTAGTCCTAAAGGACGATGACTGATACAATAGTAATGCTTTTGTTGGAAACATTTATCGAAAACCCCTCGGGGTAACGCATACGTTTCTGGCAATATAACTTTCCCCCGACGTTGACCATTTCTGTCAAAAATAAAGAAAAAGAAAGGGGGCTAAGGATATCATACATGAAGGATATCATACATACTTCACTCGTTCACAATGACATTCTAAGAATACCCCGAGATATATTCCAGAAAAAACAAAAAGATCTCGGAAAAAGATAAACCTAATGTCGGAAAAACATAAACCTAATGCAACGAGAGAAGTAAAAATCATGTTACACCAAATATTCTGTTAAATCCCCACATCCCGGGGATATCAACTTTATATTACAACACGCTTTTGTTTAAACCCCCACATCCCGGGGGCACAAATAAAATAACAAGGGTAAATCCTTCAAACTATCAGAGGCACAGAAATTTCATAAGACCAAGGTGGCGTCCAGTGCTGGCCATCATCCTTCCTACAAACGAAACAAAAGAAATAAGATTAAGCGTGAAGGCAATATCTCGGCAATCACGATATTAGAAGTCTTCTACTTACAGACGTTGGAGCCTTTTCTGAAGTTGGAGCCTTTTCCGACTCAAGAACGTTAGTCCCATCACCACAAGATACGATAGAAACATCCTCCGGATCCTTTCCATCACCTTGTGGAGCAACAGGGTACATCTCGACATTCATCTCGGTGATAACAGCAGCGTTCACCTCGGTATCTCTTATGTCGGTCTCCTCTTCGTCACTTTCCTCAGAAGAAGTCTCGGAAGGAATCCCGTCATCCTCCCCTTCAGCATCATTATCGACAAGCTCGAGATGCTGAGGCCATTTATCTTTCGGCCAGGGATGAACAATCCTTCCACGAGGATGGTTCTCAAGTTCCAACTCTTTTCGGAAAGGAGTACCATCCGGGTTCAACAAAACGTCATTTTCTTCGTCCCAGCCATGATCTGAGAGATTCTTAATAACGAGCTTCTCGGTTTCCACTTTCGTAAAACCCATATGCTCGGGTTTGAACGGGTAAATCCTGGCCAGTTCACCCATATAACAATAAACGGTCTCCGTCATCATTTCTTTACACGCGTAGGGAACGGCTTGCGCAAAGGCCTTACTGCCTAAAAATTTGCTCAGCGTTTTCCTCTTGAGACCTGCCATCTCGGCCTTTAGTCGGACATTTTCCGATCTTGCCTCCTCCATCTCCTTGGCCTGGGTCTCGAGCTTGGAGTTAAGGCCATCGACTTTGTCCTTGTACTCTTTAGCTTTGTGTTTATAGCGCTTTGCCTTTTCCTCATTCTCCTTGCGCTCTTTGTCAGCCTGCAAACCTACCAATCGCACCATCTCGTATTTTGCCGAAGCAACGGCGGCTTCCCCAGTGGCTATCTTCCTTTCCCTTTCCTTTAACTTAGCCAACTTGACAAAATAATCCCTTTCCATGATCGCCTTATTAATCGCCTCTTGATCAGTTGTGATAGTAAGAGCACTACGATTTTCAAGCGAATCTTTGAGGAACCCAAAGAAAACCCCGGCATCATGTAGCGACCTTAACACTTGACCGACGACTTGGTCAGGATGCTCTTCAGCCCACTTCTTTTGATGAGCGGTTGTGGTTAGCCTGAAGGTTTCCCGAGAAAACGCGGCTTGTACTTCGGGATGCTCTTCATCATCCTGCATGGTAGAATATCCGGGGAGATACGCCAAAATACTATCAGGGAATCCTTGCGAAATATGGGTCCCCCACACGAATCCGGTATCTCGCCCCTGTTCCGATATACACGACTTGAGATGCTCGGTGTGCTCCTTCGCGGGATCCCACACGTCGCGTGCCGCTTCTTCAATAATTCTCTCCAACTCCCTCTCGGCAGCCTCAACCCGAGATTGGGGTGTTTCTTTCGGGGCAGCCCCAGACACCTCTAACACACTATCAGACTGAACCTTTAACCTTTTCGACTCAGGTTCCTTTACCACGACTTCCTTCCCCTTCTCTCGCCTTGTTAACTGCACGGGGGGATCAACAGAAACTTCCTTCCTCTTCTGGGAACCCCCGAGCTTGGAGGACCCGGAAACACTACTTTTAGCTCCTTTGATGGTCGCCGCAACGTTTGTGGTAGATTTCGGGCGACCCGTTGTAGTTTTAGCAGACCCCAACTTTACTGTCTTAGGACCCTGGGAAGAAGAAGTTGGTTTTCGAGATGTCGCAACTTCTTTTCCTGTTGCGAAGCCGTCCTCTGGGGTGTCAAAAACAAGAGCAGGACGAGCAGCCTTCCAGGGTAGTGCCATAAACCCGCGTCCTAGGACACAAAAAAGCACACCAACATTAACAATGTATTTAATATAGCAGGATTAATGAACAAATGCGATGTAAAAAGATATCGGTACTAACTTGTGAAATAACTGTCAAGAATTTGAATAACTTTTAATTCATCTGACGTCGGAGGTGGAGGAGAAGCCGGAACCAAACTTTCTTTATTCAGAGGACGCCACTTCCTCCGTATCCCCCGAAAGCATTTCAAATCCTTGGGATTCTCGAGGTATACCCAGCCATGGTTCCAATCATCCACTTTTGACAGCTTTTCAAAAAGCGCAACTTTAGAGCGCTTCCGAATTGCAAGGTGGCTCTCATTATTGTACAATACCGTGAAATAATGAAAGAACAATCCCGTACTGGGCCAGTACGACTCTAACTCGGGCATGAAATCAAACAAATACTTAAAACTCATTATGTAATACCATGCTGGTGCGGTTAACTGTGCAGGGGCCACGTCGAGATATCGTAATATCTCGCGAACGAACTTAGACACCCTCACTTTGAAACCGCATCTCGGCATTTTCCAGTAAATGCACATCCCACGACTCGAGTCATGCGCTCGGTCATTTAGACTCGGGGCTGTCAACTTAAGCGCATGTCGTGGATATTCTGCTCTATCAGCTTCATCTACGAGTTCCTCATAGAATGCGTCAGCATAGGCTTGACATCGGACAACTAGTTTAGGAATAATGCCAGCTGATACTGAAAAATCCGAATCATCCCCATGACCATCTCGGGGAGGGACATCTTTAGTTTTTTTCTTCTTGGGCTCCTTCGACTCACGAGACGTTCCCACTAGGGCAACTACAAGCTCACCCCGAGATGGATCGCCTCCGTCTCCATCATTCCTGTCACCATGTTGTTCCTCAATATTTTCCGGCATTGCATCGGAATGCGGAGGCAACATGCCATATAAACTCTTGCCCTTACCAGGACGGGGGGGCAAATAACATAACTGGGACGGTTCCCCCGACGTAGTGGGCGACGAATCCCGAGATCCTTCTTGTTCTCCGGCCATTTCTAAATTAACGAAGAAATAGGATTGGCTTAGGTAACCGCTATTCTTTATTTCTAAGGTATTACATTTACCGACTTATCCACTACGGATCGATTGCCAAGGCTGGATCATTAATCCTAGCCTCGATAACGTTATCATGCCTATGTGATCATTACATCATTATTAACCTCGGCAATGATCATACACAATTAATCAATATAAATTCAACTACCGAGATGGGAAAGGATTACCTGAAGTTGAAATTTCTCTACAACGCAATCTTCGGATGTCTTCTCCGAGGTTTCCTAAATGCTCTGAACTCGCTCCGTTATCACCAACAAATATTTTCGCTCTATGGTTCCGAGATAGATTTCCTCGCAATAATCGATAATGAATGAACGAAACGGGATGAGATATATATAAGGGTCTCTATTTTTCCCGCTCAATCCTAGCACGAATTTCGAAATGAAGCCGCGAGACGACGCGTTGCCACCCCTCATCATGGCAACGCCTCGGTTTTAGCGCTTCGGGGTCGAACCGAGCTAAAGGATGCCAGGTGTCGCGCGGAGATTGCGCTATAACCTCGTACCTTTGACTGATTTGACGGCTGATTTGATGGCTGATGACGGTTAACGGAAGACAAGGCGTCGGAGTAATTAATGCCGACATACTATATATACTTCCATCTTCCTTTAACGGAACGTCCATCGATCCCAACCATACCTTCCAGCTCGGATCATAATATGATGACAACTAGTAAAAATATGAAGGACGAGGTCAAGGAGGAGAAAGAAGATATTCCATCACCACACACATCTCCACAACGTCGGAACCCCGAGATCAACATCGAACAACCCCGAATTAACTTGGGGAAAGAAGAAGACGACCCGTTGGCCTGGGATAAGTGTGCTATTTGCAGAACCCGAGGGAACTATCGACACATGTTCCATTGTGAGGGATGCGAAGAAGCTTTTCATCCCGGATGTCTAGCCCGCAGATCACCTCGGAACCATGATGATCCACGTTTCACATCCTTCATTTGCAGGAGATGTCTGGATCAAAACCGTCGGGCTAAACGCTCCCGTCTTGAATAGGATTAGCTTTATAGATTATCACGGGACTAGCCCGCCTTTTGTTTTAATTCTATGTCATCTTTAAAACTGCATTTATGTTTATGTAGCAAACTTAGCCAAGATTTCTATGTCATGATGTTTTGATTCTTATTTTTTGTTGTTACTTAATGCTGTTTAACGCGAGTCAATTTGACCACCTCGGGAATGCAAAAATCCTGTCATCTCATTAACAAGGCACATTGCCCAATGACATTTATGGCTAGTAGCTGGCGGCTACCTATTTAGGCAATATGGCCCACGCTTATTTATGGCAATATTTACCCTCGCGACTATAAATACCAGAATCACCTTACGGTAAAGGGTGCATTTTCATTCTTTACCTCTTCTCGTCTTTTCACCTATCTACTTCCGTGATGCCTTTCAAGAGAGTTGCTTCTAAAACCACAACGCCCCTTGATCGTGGTCATAGTTACGATATCCAATCATCAAAGCAGGGCCACAACTCACCTCCCCCTAATCCTCGATATTCTCGGGACTCAATACGGGCCCTATCTCGACCTGAGCGATGGACCCTCCTCCAACATTTTCCCGAGAAAGATTTGGATTGGATGCTCGTGAATGAGGACCTCCAAATCGGTGATCTTCTTGACCTAATCCTTGCTAACGCACCCTCGTTTACCAGGGAAGACGAGAACGACATTTCTAGATTCAATCTCGAGCCCAAGTTGCGTAAGTGCCGCATCTGCCGTAAAAAAGAAGACAAGCACGAGATGGTGAAATGTCGGGGGTGCCGTGAGTGGAGTTGCTTCACCCACTACAACATCCAAGGTCGGTCAGACCCTCGTCGCCGGTTTTGGAAGTGTGCTGGATGTTTATCACGCTATGCCGGAGGTCCAACGTTGTACACCGCCACTGAACCTGAGCTCATATCGGATAACCTCTTTGAGGATACCGACAATGACATGGTGTAAGTGTGATTTTCAACTTAAAAAACGACATCACACCCGTCTTTTTGTCAAACATGGACAGCGCGATGCTTGGGAGACGCGACATGACAGACATGGCATCAATAGTGGAAATATTCTACCAGGCATCCCATGTTTTCATATACCATGTTTAGTCTAATTAGGCGTTGTATGATTTCGATATTTTACTAGATCGAGGCGTTGTATGATTTCGATGTTTTCTTATATGTCGGTTTATTGTACTACTATAATATCAATGATTCCTTGCCATTTCTACGATTTCCTTCTTTTACTAATCTTTTACTAATCTCGGACTAAATCGGATACCATGTCGCAAAAAAAAAAAAAAAAAAAAAAAAAAAAAAAAAAAAAACAGCATACACCAACGTCGGTGTTAAAATTCCTCGACGCTAAGTACGCTCAATTATCTCGGGTTATTCAGTATGATAACACATGAACTATCGGATCCATACCGAGATAGGTATAAGTTAACATGTTAATTGTTGGGTCCGTAACAAGACATGCACCCGACAAATGTCACACCCGAGCTATTACAGCACGACTAATATACAAATGTCGGTAATAAAAACCTTGTTTTATGAATTATTCACCTTCAAGTCGAAAGCATCTCGCCGATGCATTCCGACTTCGGGGGCTAATGATAGGGCCATGTTCCACAGGCCCTTTTACTTGTTCCAAACTGGGCCATGAAAGACTGGGATTCGGACCTTAACAAGGCCAACTCGACGTCATATGAAAAAGCCCAAAAACTCGTTAAGCCGGGGCCCAATATGCCGGCCCCAAACCAGAGCCTCAAAATAGGCCCAGGTCAACCGACATACGGGATAACCGGGAAACGGCCAGATTAATGCCGACGTCCCAGTAACGGCTAGCTTAATGCCCACGTCCCAGTAACGGCTGACATAACTGCCCACGTTCTCCATAAACGCCCGAGATGGCAGTTATGGTTGGACTATATAAGGCTGTGATTCCCATGAAACGGGGGACGCAATTTTTCACTAAGAGAGAGATCATACAGGTCAGAGTCCGAATCTCTCATCAAATACCCCGAGTTCCTAACTCGATCCACACCTCGGCCTGCCATTCCTTGGCAGGACGAATCCAGCCCAGCCCAAAAACTTCCATACGGCCTCATCTCCCGAGATAGGACGTATCAGTACCAACACTTCACATTGGATAGCATGTTACTTATAGACTCAATAAAACTATTTGAGTCGAGACTGTACATTGTTCTGACTCTTTTTTACTATCTTATTTATTTTTAATCAATTGACAAATTAGTTTTGCCCTGATTGCAACAACTTTACTGTTCGTTAGTGCACTGAAGTCAATAATATATTTGCTTTCTTCTTCCTTTGGTAGCGAGTCGCAACCCTAATTGGGGTTTTCTATAGCTTTGTTAGAGTTCAATCTCAAAATGTAGCTTCTTTTGTGCATAGAACACTCTAACACAGAAAGTAATATGATAAAATGATAAAACAACCTAAATGATGATGATCGATCATTTTAATTTTTTCTTACTTTTTAATTCAACTGATGAGCGCTTTCATTGGCTAGGTCATGCATGACATACTGTACCACTGCAATAACATAACTAAGGTAAATCTGAGCTCTACATATAACTATTCTTGGTGTGATTTTACTTTGATGATTTTTAAGTAATTTTGTATTTAGATTTCTCTTGATTTGACACAGTATGACCATTTTGTATTTTGATTTGACACAAATGATGCAAATATGAAAAGTGATGGAAAAAGATGTCTAGCCTATAACATGAGACATCGATGTTGTGCATGGACTGATGCAAAGTGGCCACAGTTATGATGCTTGACGTATATATATGTTGTTATACAAACTTTTCATATAGCTGAAATTGCATTTCTATTTCAGTTTATTGGATGATAACAGCTCTCTTGTTAAAAATAAGTTTCCTTCAGTTCCGTCCAAACGAGTCATTAAGTCTTAGCTTTAAATTTTAGTTTTTCTTTACATTTATTCTTACTTATTCACTCGATTGGAAACAATAGAATGATATAAAATTTCTGTTGTGATACTTAAGTTCACAGAAATTGATAGCAATGAAGTGTGGATCCGATCTTTGCTCTGGGAGATATAAATTTAAATATTTAATAGAATTAATTGGTCAGGCAAATTGAATAAAAATAAGACACGACTAAGTCACGGTAAAAAGACATTATTGGTAGTTAACGGAGTATGTTGGTTATGGATATTGTTTACTTGGTTATGTACAAAAATCATATTATATGCATTATGTTTTATTTTTACTGATCATCTTTATTGTACTTCCTATACTTTATTGTATATTACTATGTCGATTTTTTTACTTGATTTAAATTATCACTACCGAAGCAACGCCAGGCATTGCGCTAGTTGAATATAAATACTTGATAACATGAGTTGGATTTTATAACTTTTCAGTTGAAGGTAAATACTTGGTAACATGAGTTAGAACAATGGACAGCTCAGAAATATAATTAGAACAACAGATCCTTTCTGCTTTCAGTAATTTGTTTTCATGGTAGTTTGTTCTTTTTTTTATTTCAAATTGAATTAGTTTACCATTTAGGTTTATATCTGATTGCTTGCATTTATTATAATATCTTCTTTTTTGACATATAAATGGGAAGTTTGAGATCAGTAGAGGACAACCATCTGAGCACTAATTCAGATCCAGTAAAGTAATTCAATTTTTGGGTTTTAGATCGGAACTGGCCGATTCGAATTCACAACAATTCATTCCGAAATGAAGCGCACACATCCCGAGCAACAGCTTTGAATCCCGAGACAATTCCGAGCAACGAATTCGAATCAGATGGTCTCAATTCAAAACCCAAAAATTAAGTTCCTTTAGGAAATTCGGACCCCTGAGCACAACCACGAGTGAGGGGGTCGCGGACCCCCTGAGCACAACCACCAGAGTGAGGCATACAACATTATCTTAATTACCATTGCCGAAAGCGAGGCATCCTGCTAGTAACTTCATAATTAGTACCAAAAATAATACTGTTCTAAATAATTTACAATGTCCTAGCAAATTTACAAGTACATATTTGATTGTTAACAGGCTTTCTTTCAGAAAAGAACACACTTGCAAGGTTTAAGATCCCTCAGGTACCTGAAATAGCAAAGTGGATCTTAGCCGTTGATCTCAGATCAAATCGGAGATCAAGGGCTAAGATCACGTACCAAAACCTTAACCCTTGCAAACCAACAAGAAGCCCGGATCCTTGTTCACAACATCAAACCCAACTTCTGGCTAGCTACGTCACACTTAATGGGTGCGAACCCGACCCGACCATTTTCTAAATCATATTCGACCCAAACATTCTGCTGATGGTGGTGCCCAATTACGTAAGCGGATATTGGTACAAGATCCGAATTTCCAAATGTGAAACACCAAATCCCATCTCCACCCCTCTTTTCCCCGGGCACCTTGTACAACAACCTCTCTCCCACCACCACCATCTCTGCCCCTTTAAACACTAGCGCCACCGACGGTATGTAACCCGGTACCGACTTCCCTTCTGGTACTCTAAAACAGAGATCAAAAGCTCCTTGAAAAACATAATCCGGCTCGTTTAATGGTGTCAAAATTCCTTTTGTTTGGCGAAGAAACTCTGTTTTGAGTATGTTGTACGGATCACCTAAGAGAAATGTGAACTGAGTACCAGAATCAACCATGGTTTGGCCGGCACCGGTATGATCTGGCAAGAGGAGAGATTTTGGTATTGGTAACTGAGTTGATCCCACACGGATGCCGTCTAACTGTACCGAATAGGCGACTCGGTCAAAATACGGCAGAGGGAGAGAGATTTGAACAAATGGAGTATAATTCAGTGGTAGCATGAATGGCAAATTAGTGCTTCCTATTAGTAGAACACCTGACGAATCACGGTCAGATATACAGTATGAGAATCGACGCGTTGCAGCTTGTGTCACAAAAGAGAGGGCCCCGCGGTTCATACCTAGTAAGCCAGTGGTTGCGGTGGGGTCAACTGCCGAGTCAAAGGTGGATGTCATGCAACCAAAGGTTGTACGGATAGGTGAAGGAGATGTCGTCATGTCACCTAACCGAAACAAATCAGAGGAGAGAGACCCTTCAGAGGTCGAGGCATCGGAATACGAAAGCGCCACATGGCACAGATGCGACGATTGTTCGCACGTTGCGGGTACCGGCAAGTCTCGGGCTTTGGAAACACAAGTTTGAGACGAACAGGGGATGGAAGAGAAGGAAGAGGAGGCATGAGGGTTAAATGAAAGAGGTGATGACGAGGTGCAGCGAAGCCACGAGAGCTCGCTGCCTGTGTCTAGAACCACTGTGGCGTTTTGAGGCGGCGTGCCAATGGAGAGAGAGACTGTCAAGGTGACGTTGTGATGGAAACGGAGCTTGTTTGGAGAGCTTGGGAGGGAAGAAGGTGGGATGACTTGGGTTTTTAGAGGAAAAATGAGAGGTGCTGGGTTTTTAGAGTGAGAGAGAGAGAGGTGGTTTGATTTTGATCTGATGGAAAGAGAAATACTAGATTGGAAGAGGAGAATGGAGAGGATGAGAAGGGGAGCTGCCATGATTGTGTTGGTTGGTAGTTCGAATTTATTTGATTTGAGATGTTATTTGGGCATGAGGTTTTATACAAGGGATAGAGAAGTGGAGTTGGGGGAGTGTGTTGTGGCCTTGTGGGGTTTCTAGGAGTTCAGAAAAAAAAAAAAGGTGCAGTGAGGGTGACGCTCAGTTTGTTCTCTTGTGTTCAAAGTCTTCCTAATCATTTGTATGGTTCATACTAAAAAATAAATAAAGATACATGTATTATTGTCTTGTGTCTAATTTTTTTTTTGTTCACGAGTAGTTCAATTATGTATGAGATATTCTTATTGACATTAATTTATAGTTTTTTCATGTTGCAAAATCACATTTGTAATTATATATATGTAATAACTTTACGTTATTAAAATTTAAATACCTGTGTGTGTATTTTAGACAATTTTAATATTATATATCAGTTATATATAAAGAATAATTAATTTCAGACTTTATAATTTACTTTTAAATTAGAATTTTTTTTATACAAAACACGTGTGCTAAAAAACAGTGCAGGAGGATGGATCCAATGCGGGACCGAGAGGAGAAATTTTTTTAGAAACCATAAATAAAAATAATTTTATCAAACTAACTTTATTGTTTTGGTTTTTACAAAAACCATAAGAACAGAGAGATGTCATTTCGGTCCGAGCCATTTTCACAGATTTCGAAAAAAAATAATATATCTGTTGAGGTAAAATTTGTGAAAATATCTCGAACAAAATGATAATTCGGTTCAAAAAAAAAATTCTGACCGAAATGGTATATTGGTTCTTATGATTTTTTGTAAATCAAAGAAAATCAAGTTGTTTGATAATTGTTTTTTTATTTATGGTTTTAAAAAAAATTCTCGAGAGGAAGCCGCCACAGGAGAACATGCTTGCTGGCAAGGCAAAGTGGAGTGGAAATATCACCGTCTCCATCACTGTCCTTGCCTCTGCACCTTTCACCTTTCCAACTTTCAACTACTTGGAATTTGGATCAACGCTACTGTCTGCTAATCTCAATTTTGACATTTGGTCAACACTAGTCAACTTTCTATCGCGGTCAACATCGTCTTTTTTTACATTTTTAGTTGGATTAAACGTTACGTTACAGGGCCATCAACGAGCTGAGCCGAGCCGAATTAGGTAAAGTTTGAACTTATTTTAGTCAAGTTGAATCAGCTCGTTCGTGTTGTGAATCACTGATAGTTTTTGATATGAAAAACAGAGAGTAAAAGATGAAGAGAAAAACTGATTTTCATGTATATTCTTGATATTGTACAGTGCGCAATATATAAAAGAAGAGGAAATATAGCTGTTGGAAGATTAAAACGATAACTTGTCCTATTAGGAAATAAAGGTTGAGTAACTTTATAACCAAATTTAGTTGCTCCCTTTATTTCTTATTTAGCCTATGATGAACAAACACGTTAAGGGTATTAAACCCGTTAAGGGCTCTGAGGCTTATTGTCCCTAATACTATCTATTTTTCTACACTCCCCCTCAAGTTAGGTATGTAGATATCACGTAACCCTAACTTGCTTATATTCGCTTCAAATGGTTTCGGATCTAAACCTTTTGTGAAGACATCGGCTAATTGATCTCCACTTCGTACAAACGGAGTCTCGATTTCTTTTGCTTGAATTTGTCCTCTAATAAAATGGCAATCGACTTCAATGTGTTTAGTTCTCTCATGAAATACCGGGTTGGATGCTATATGGCGCGCCGATTGGTTGTCGCAAAACATTTTCATTGGCAATTGAATTTGGATTCCACAATCCGAGAGAAGTTGTTTTATCCATGTTAATTCACTCGCGGTGGATGCCATGGCTCGATACTCCGCCTCGGCGCTTGACCGTGCCACGACATTTTTTTTCTTGCTTTTTCATGTGACTAAATTTCCGCCTACAAACGTGCAAAAACCGGTTGTCGATTTTCTATCGAAACTTCCGGCCCAATCTGCATCGGAATAGCCACACACATTGTTAGAATTATTGTTTTTCATACAAATTCCTTTTCCGGGAGTTCCTTTTAAATACCTTAGAATTTTATTTATTGCCTCTAAGTGTGGTGTTCTAGGAGCATGCATGAATTTGCTAATTTGACTTACCGAAAAAGAGATATCCGGCCGTGTTACCGTTAGATATATTAATTTTCCTACAAGTCTTTGGAATTGATTAATATCTTCTAACGATACACCATCCTCACCATTTAATTTATTTTTCCCATCTATTGGTGTTGAGGCCGGTTTACAACCTAATTTTTCGGTTTCTTCTAATAAGTCTAAGATGTATTTTCTTTGAGAAATAAATAGGCCTTGATTTGAATATGCAATTTCTATCCCTAAAAAATATTTTAAGTAGCCTAAATCCTTAATGTCAAATTTTTCTTTTAATTGGGCTTTTATATTTTTAATATGCTCTTGGTTGTTTCCGGTAATAATAATGTCGTCTACATATACTAGAATAATGGTGGTATTTTCTCCTTCAATTTTGACAAACAATGAATGATCGGCATTGCTAATTTTAAAATTACAAGATATTAAATGAGAGCTTAATTTTTCATACCATGCCCTTGGAGATTGCTTCAATCCATAAATTGACTTCTTCAATTTACAAGCTAGATCACAATTTTGGTTTTTTTCATAACCGGGTGGTAATGACATATATACTTCTTCTTCAAGTGTTCCTTGAAGAAATGCATTTTTTACGTCCATTTGGTACAATTTCCAATTTTGGTTAACCGCAATAGAAAATAATATTCTTACGGTATTCATTTTTGCTACCGGGGCAAATGTTTCATAATAGTCTATACCGTAGGTTTGAGTATATCCTTTAGCAACTAAACGAGCTTTATACCGTTCTACCGTACCATCACTATTGTACTTAATTTTATACACCCATTTACAACCTACTAGTTTTTTATTTTTTGGTAGTTGGATTATTTCCCAAGTGCCATTTTTTTCGAGAGCACTCAATTCTTCTTTCATGGATTTGTTCCATTTTGGAATTTTCATGGCCTCTTCATGATTGTTTGGTTCTTGTTCTTTTTCAATTGAGGTCAAGAAAATTCTATGATTGGAAGAAACATTGTCATATGTAAGAAAATCTTGTATAGGATATTGTACCTTGTAGGTTATAAAATCCCTAAGCCTTGTTAAAGGTTGTGTTGTTCGAATCGACCTTCTCAAGGGTGTTTCTTATATGTCATAATTTTCTTCGTTTGCGAAACTTTCTTCTATTTCTTCCTCATTCTCAATTTCATTTTCATTCTCAAGTAGTGTTGGTCTATCACCTTTTATTGTAATTGGTGGTAATATGATTTCCTTGGAGGGTTCTCTCAAAAAATCCTCACAATTAGTTTCTTTGTAATATAGCTCTTTTTCTAAAAATGTTACATCCCTAGAAATATACAATTTTTTTATTTTTAGGGTCATAACATTTATATCCTTTTTTTTGTGATGAATACCCCAAGAATATAGCCTTAATTGAGGTATAATCTAATTTGTCTTGTCTATTATTTTTGTGTACATAACATGTACACCCGAAAATTTTCAAATGCTCAATGTTGAGTTTTCTTTGGTAAAGAATTTCTAATGGGCTTTTGTAATTTAGATTAACACTTGGCAATCTATTAATTAAATATGTAGCGGTAAGAACGGCATCCGACCAATAAGTTTTTGGAACATTGTTTTGAAATAAAAGTACACGAGTCATCTCGAGTATATGTCTATTTTTTCTTTCGGATACACCATTTTGTTGAGGTGTATAGACACACGTTGTTTGGTGTAAAATTCCTTTTTCTTTAAAAAGGTTTGAGAAATTTTGGTTTACAAATTCTGTTCCATTATCGGATCTAAATATTTTAATTTTAGCCTTGTATTGATTTTCTATAAAGTTATAAAAATCTAGAAATTGTGAAAATACTTCGCTTTTATCTTTTAATAAATATAACCAAGTTGTTTTTGAAAAATCATCGATAAATATAACAAAATATTTGTATCCATTAAAAGAGTTAATTGGGGCGGGTCCCCATACATCCGAGTGAACCAAATCAAAAGGTTTCTCACTTTTACAACTTGATAATTTAAACGGTAACCTAGTATGCTTTCCTAGCTTACAAATTTTACAACTACTATTATCTAATTTTGAAAAATTAAAAAGACTCTTTAAAATCTTGTCGGAAGGATGTCCAATTCTTCTATGCCAAATTGTACTCAATTCTTCATTTTTGGTAGTGTTGAAATTGAATTTTTCTTCATTCAAAAAATAAAGCCCATTTTCTAGAAATCCTTCACCAATCATAATCTTGGTTATCCGATCCTGAAAAATCACATTGTTTGTTAAAAAGATGAGTTCACAATTTAACTCATTTGTGATTTTACTAATGGATAATAGATTTGATGAGCAATCCTTTAAATACAAGACATTTTGAATTAATTTTGAGAATATAGTTATTGAGCCCTCTCCAAGGATTTCCATTTTTTCACCATTTGCAACCGTAACGAATTTTTTTGTTTCATACCTTTTAAAATTGGTCAATAAATTTTTATTTCCAGTCATATGATCTGTTGCACCTGAATCCAATATCCATCTAAAATTTTTTGGTAAAAAAGATAAATTAGCAACAAAGATCATACCAGAGGTCTTTGAATTTTCTTGATTCTGGTTCAGCAGCATGGTTAGCTGTTGGAGAAGCTGCCGCATGGGATCCGGGTTAGATGAGGAGGCTCCAGCGGTATTAGTCGGTTCGGGTTCCTCTCTTCTTTCCGCTACCAGACCTGATCCCCTTTGATCCCCTCTTTCGCCTCTGTCTCGCTCCCGCTCCCAGCCGCCTCTCTCCCCCTTTCGATCATCGGCTCCACCCTTCTTGTGCCATTTTGGTCGGAGGTGAGGATGAAGGAACCAACATTGGTCCTTGCGGTGACCCTCTCTCCGGCAGTGGTCGCATTTTACCCCGGTGTTGTCTCTTCTCACCTCCGGCCGAAAATTAGGGTTAGGCTTAGCCGTGACTGCGAATGCCTTTGTTTCAGTATTTTCAGAGAGTTGTTGTCCCATTACTGCCCTTCTTGTTTCTTCTCTGTCAATCATGGCCGCCACCTCATCTGAGGAAGGCAACTCGGCAAGTAATAGGATCTGTGATCTCACGGCCTCATAGGAGGAGTCGAGGCTTGCTAAGAACTGAAAAATTGCATCTTGTTCTTCTCGTTTTTGGATTTCAGAGAGGTCAGCGGTTGGGGGCCGATAAACCCTAAGTTCATCCTTTTTCTTTTGAAGGTAACCATACAACTCCATGGCTGATTGACCTTGTTGCTGTTTTGCTTGTTGATAATCTCTTTGAATTTGATAAATGTGAGAGTAATTTTTCCTATGGCCATATAATTGTTCAGCCGTTTCCCAGATTTCTAGTGCACTGTCTTTATAAGAGAGCAAATCAGCTACCTTTGGCTCCATTGTAGCCAGTAGCCAAGTGATGACTGTATGATCACTCGTTTTCCATTTTGCTAGCTCCTTTTTTTCGGGTTCAGTAGGTGGCTCTGATAATTTTGGGATTGTGTGATCTTTTTTGATATGGTTGGTTTTTTCTCGGCCGCTTAAGGCAAAAGTGACTTGCCTCGCCCATAAATGGTAATTTTTACCATTTAGCATTACCCCTGTGAGTTTTTCATGATTCTGTGCCATCGGGAATGTTTTTGCTTTTGCTGGTACGAACCCTCACTGCTAGTATGCTTGTTTGTTGGTGTTGCGATTTTTTGGTGTTTTCTGTTGAGAACCAGCACTACTGGTATGCTGGTTTTTCTGGTTTGCTGATGTTGTTGGTTTCTGGTTTTTTTCTGTTAAAAGACAGCACTATTGGTATGCTGAATTTTTGGTATTGCTGAGTTGCTGTATGCTTTGCAGTTGCTGGTACTGCTGCTAAATTTTTCTTGAGTCAGGATTTTAATCCCGCTCTGATACCATGATAGTTTTTGATATGAAAAACAGAGAGTAAAAGATGAAGAGAAAAACTGATTTTCATGTATATTCTTGATATTGTACAGTGCGCAATATATAAAAAAAGAGGAAATATAGCTGTTGGAAGATTAAAACGGTAACTTGCCCTATTAGGAAATAAAGGTTGAGTAACTTTATAACCAAATTTAGTTGCTCCCTTTATTTCTTATTTAGCCTATGATGAACAAACCCGTTAAGGGCTCTGAGGCTTATTGTCCCTAATACTATCTATTTTTCTACAATCACACATAGATTAAATTTTTTCGTCGACTTGATACTGTGAGTCGTCCATAGACTGTTAATTGAACAAAAGTTCATCTTTTTATTGCAACAAGCTATATCCTTTCATGATGAACATAAATAAATATTATGAAAGAGTCGACAAATAATATCTTCTTCTAGTAACGAGTTGAGAACAAGCCGAGACAGCCTCGAGTCGAGATGGATCAAGTTTTAACTCGCTAACTATGAACTGAGCCATAATCAAGTGAGCTAATTACGAGTCTTTTTCGAACTAATTTCGAACAAGCTGCAAGCTACGAGTTTTTTTTTTTAAGTAAAGATATTTAACAAAACAATTTTAGATTCATACAACTCACAAATTATAGAATTAACACAACGCTGTATGTGATTCGTTATCTCCGTAAATCCAAAATTACTATGTTAAAATCTTTACCTTTTTTTCTTGCCAGCCGTAATTAGGTAGAGAAGTTAAAGTGTCCCTTTCATATGAATAATAATAATTCTTTGTTTCACATTCTTTTGAACAGTACTGAATTACTGAGAGATAGAGAACCCTGTTCTAATTAATTCAGCTACTTAATCAAATTCAAATATACTGTACCAATCGATCCATAAATAACGAAAATCTTCTTAACTTGTTATCGACAAGGTCACTTTATTTTGAGTTAATGCGTTGCAGTGTCAGGTTATTGAGATACAGCTAATGCAAGTTCATTTAAACTTACACGGTAAAATTGAAAAACTGACAAATCTAATAAATTCAAGACGTTCTTGTCCATGAATTCCAGAGTGCTTTCTTTCTTTCTTTCTTTATTCACGAGCTACGGCCTACAGGCATCCGTGCGGCGGTGTTGTTTCTCCAAAACCAACATATAACAGCGTACAGCGTTTTTGACCAATTACAATCACCCACTTATTAACCCTCGGTTGGATTTCAATTTTCAAAACATGGGTTGTCACAAAAAGCACTTCCAAAGAGACGACGGGGACAAGTAAACAAATGAAGAGAACACTAACGAGTGATAAAAGTAATAAAAGGTGACCTTACAGCTGTCTTCTCGTCTGGAGGTTTCTTGCATGCTTTGTGGCCCTTGTGGGGTCTAATTAAGTCCTGTATATACAGTACATAACTATGTTCGAGATGGTGCCGCGGACCGCAGTTCGGAGACAACCAACCGAATGAAATTGTTGCTTTTTGAGGTTTTGGTTTTTTAAAATTAGAATTCAAATAGTTGATGCCCGCCAACACCGTTTTTATTTTACAGGATTTAGGTATACAGTAGGAAGTAGGAACGGCTTGTAATTTTTATTTTTAAAGGGCTATGTTCTCAACGGTATGTGCTATTCAGACGCACATGATACTGTCAAACGATTAATCGGAAATAATCGGCTAATTAATTGAAAAAATCCGTAACAGTTTGATCACCACCAACAACTAATTGGCCGATTAATCGCGGCTGTTTTTTGCAACATTGGTTCTAACAACCACAAAACCAAAAAAAATAATTATGAATAAATTTCGTCGTAAGTCATTAAATTTTGTTTTTTTTTTGTCACAAATTAGTCATTTGAATTTGTTTTGTTCGTCAGTAGCTATTTAAATTTTATATTTATTTTAATCAAGTTATTTTGTTAATATTTCTATCTACAATATTAACAAAGTACGATGTGAATTATAAAACTAATCGTTTTTTAATAAATTACCAAACTGCGTAACTTATTTACGAGATATTTTAGGGACATGATTTATTTTGCACCTGATAATTTCTCTTCCTCTTCTTTTTTTTCCTCTGTTTGAGCTTCCTTCGTACTCTTGTTTTTCAAATTTACACATTTAAGAATTCAATAGAGAAGAAGAGACGATCTAATGCAAATTTGGGCATTTAATAATCCTGTAAAGATAAAAACAAAAAACAAGTGTACAGAGAAGCTGAAGGAGAGAAAAAAAAAAAGGGAGGAGGGAGAGTCGCTATTGCATGAGAATTAGCTCATGCCTCTAAAGTAAGTTTCAAAATTTGATAATTTATCAAACATTATTATCGACGAAAAATTTAGAAACAAGTACCAATGTTTGCAAAAGAATTTTTTTTTCGGTATAGCTTCACGAAACAAAATTTCATTCTCATTTGTCAGAAGGCACCTAATAGAGGATGGGTTATTAAAAAGTTGTGGTGCTGTGTGAGTGTGTGACAATTACTGAATTGATTGTCCGGACTCCGGACAATTGATAATTTGACATTCCATGTCCTTGATAGTTGACATCTATCTAAATAGGACTCGGTTCGTTTTCAATATTAAGTTGCAACACTTCCTTTCTGTTTTGAAAATTACTTGATTCGCTTTCAATCAAATCCCATAACATAATTCGGTACATCAACTGCTAACAAAATTTCAAGTTTGACGTCGTAGAGTACTTGTGAAAGAGTCAATTTATATGCAGACAGCTGGCGGATGATTAGGTTTTCAATGATTACAATTGATGTACCCCACTCCCTCAGTTTCCAAACGTGCGTCTCTTTGCTTCTTCTTGACTTGTATTTTAAGTTTTTTTTAGTGAGTTTATGCATAGCACGGATTAGTCTGTACTACGGAATTATGTTTTCATTTTGAAAATTCTAATGGTCGATCCGAACCGTTCAACGTGATCCTCACATGAATATGTACTTGCATATTAAATTTTATATTTTTTTGAATTTTTTTACTATATTTTATGGTAGGTAGAAAATCACTTGATCTGAAAATTCAGGACCATCCAAAAACAGTGATTTTCTACCTATCTAAAAAAATAGTAAAAAAATTCTAAAAAATAGAAAGTTTAGCCCGCAAGTATATTCTCATATGAAAATCATGTTGACCGGTTCAGATCGACCGTTAGAATTTTGAAAAAAAAAATATTGATCCGTAGTACGGACCAATTCGTGCTATGCATAGTACCATAGACTCACTCTCTTTTTTTTGTTAAAGATCAGGGCTTTATTATTATAAGAGTGAGGTTATGGTATATTGCAATGCGTAAATTGGTCCATAAATTGAATTTATATATTCGTTTTCAAAGACCAAATAATTAATCTGAACCGTTTAATATTATTATCATACGAAAATATACTTTGAGATCAAATTTTATATTTTTTTTACTATTTTTTTTAACAATTAAAAAACCAATTGATCAAAAAATTATGGACCATCCGAGAGTAGTGATTTTCTACCTACCTAGAAATTCATTTTTTCCTGCTCTCTCCTCTTGCGCCCACCCCACCTCTCCTCCATTTACCCTTTCTCCAGCTTCGTCAGGCAGCTCAACACAAATG
The DNA here is from genome assembly GCA_028015225.1 of Carex myosuroides. Taxonomy (NCBI): domain Eukaryota; kingdom Viridiplantae; phylum Streptophyta; class Magnoliopsida; order Poales; family Cyperaceae; genus Carex; species Carex myosuroides. The sequence continues at coordinate 7,694,970 of CM051471.1, forward strand.
TAAGTGTTTGATGGAATGCCTCAATGAAATTCATTTTTTTTCTCTATTAGATTCAGTTTTGCCTTTGTTGTTATAAATTTATAATGATGTGAGCAATAACAACAAGGTTTGTCGGTTCCGCAATTAAATTTTACATATTTCTAACGGATATGCTGACGAATTTTTGTTGTATTAATACATTGTTTGAATTAACGGAATGAACAAAATAAGAAAAAAAAATTTAGCAAATAAATCCAAATTAAACACAAGTTTAGGAAACTAACGTGCATTTTTCTTCAGCATGTTAGTTTCTTGTACCTATTAAATTGTAACATCAGTACCATTATGTCACTATATCTACTCTTCAAGTTAAATATAATTTATTCATAACTAATCCATGATAATGACCCAAAGTATGAATTTTATAAATTTTAGCCATGCGCAATTAGAAAACAAATCAAAAGATCAGTGTCCACATAGTCATCGAAAAAGAGATTGTGCATTAAAATATACTATCCTAAGTTTGTGGGGACAATTGATCATAGACCTAATTAAACACTCTGTCTCAATCAGGAATGGATTAATCTGTTTTACATATTGATAATATATACATGCATATAAAACAACAGAAATTCTAGCTAATAATTAATCTTGCAAATTGAATTCTTTCATGTTCCATTTTATTGTTGAGTTCCTTTTAAGGGACACAAATTTTATTTACAACATATTGCTGACAAGTGCTACTTAATTATCAGAACGTGGAAGTTGTGTGCATTGCGCTTTGGGTCGGTGGCAGAGAAAACAGTAAAGGAGGATTCGATGAGCCGGGTACGCTGTCGTACGCGCTCTGCCGTATCTCCACCAGTGGTGTGGCCACTACCGTCACACATCCCATTGGTAATTGTTATTCCTCTGATGATTTTACTATTTTGTCCCTCGAAATGTGAAATTTTTCTAATGTTCTCTTCCAAAAGTTAGCTTAGCTTGCTGTTAATCCCTGATGAATGTTTGATTCTCCATTAAGCGGTGAGTTCTGCCTAAATTTCAGTAACAATTGAGCTGCACAACAACCAAACAAGTGAGAATATGAAGTGGAAAATAATTATTAATATCTGTCACACCAGGTTGATACCAGTAATGTGTAGTTTGAGAAGAATGTGTCGTACATGCCGAAGCTGGTAAATCCCAGTGACAAGCCTGACTGGTTCGATAAATTGCCTCACTTAGCAAGGGTTAAAGACTATTTTTTTATATTTATTTTTCTTATAAAGACGTTCAACTATGTTAATCTCTGCTCTCATTTGAAAATATTGCAAAGTTTATTTAAATGTGGTTTTAGTAATTTGGCCGTTAGATGTCTTTATTTCTATTTTTGTCTGAATCATTATGCAAAAGAATCTATTGAATAAGTTGACCACTCTTCTACTGGGCGAGGAGATGCTTGTGGGATCCACATATTTAACGATTTAGGTATGGCTTTATATACATCCTTTTTGTAATTTCTTAAAAACAATATTTACCTCTCTTTCTGTTTCATCAGTTGTTGGTTTCTCTTCCTCACCTCTCACTGATCAAGAACAGATTACAAAATAGTATCTTTGCAGCTTGAAATAGTTAAAAAAATCCTTCTTTTATCTGTCAGCAAATGATTTGATACCTGTTGAATTTTAAGATGCGGAAGTACAGAGAGTATATTTGGGTATATTGATTGATCTCTATTTTATTACAAGTGTTACATGGGTATTTATATAAAGCTTCTAACGGTAATATTACTCTATTCTAACGGTAAGAAAAAGTGATAGTTATTTATTAGCTCTCTACAGTATAGCCTACTATATTTTAGTCTAATTCCTAATTAATTAATTAATTAAATCATATTTCTCAACACTCCCCCTCAAGTTGGGCGTGTAGATGTCAATTAACCCTAACTTGCGATTATTTTCTTCGAAAGGTCTCGGGTCTAATCCTTTTGTAAATATATCCGCCAATTGTTCTTCACTTCGTACAAACGGCGTTTCAATTTTCTTTGCTTGAATTTTTTCTCTAATAAAGTGGCAATCCACCTCAATGTGTTTTGTCCGTTCGTGAAATACGGGATTGGAGGCTATGTGTCGTGCCGCTTGATTGTCACAAAACATTTTCATCGGATTGTTTTGTGTGATTCCGATGTCCGTTAGGAGTTGCTTGATCCAAGTTAACTCACTTGCGGTTGATGCCATGGCTCGATATTCCGCTTCGGCGCTTGATCGAGCCACAACATTTTGTTTCTTGCTTTTTCATGTGACTAAGTTACCGCCTACAAATGTGCAAAAACCGGTTGTCGATTTTCTATCGAAGCTTCCGGCCCAATCTGCATCGGAATAGCCACATGTATCATTAGATTTATTATTTTTCATTAAAATTCCCTTTCCGGGTGTCCCTTTTAAGTATCTTAAAATTCTATTTATAGCCTCTAAATGTGGTGTTCTCGGTGAGTGCATGAATTTACTAATTTGACTTACGAAAAAAGAAATATCCGGACGTGTAACCGTGAGATAAATTAATTTTCTTACAAGCCTTTGAAATTGATTTATATCTTCTAATGGTTCACCATCCTCGCTATTTAATTTGCATTTATTATCTATTGGGGTAGAGGCCGGCTTACATCCTATTTTTCCGGTTTCTTTTAATAAGTCAAGTGTATATTTCCTTTGTGAAATAAATAAACATTTTCGTGACCATGCTATTTCTATTCCTAAAAAATATTTTAGATATCCGAGGTCCTTAATTTCAAATTTTTCCCTCAATTGTTTTTTAACTTTTTGAATTTCTTGATAATCATTCCCGGTGATTATAATGTCATCTACATAAACCAAAATTAAGGTTGTTGATCTACCATCATTTTTGGTGAATAAAGAGTGGTCGGCACTACTTACTTTGAAATTACAAGTTAATAAAAATGAGCTTAGTTTGCCATACCATGCTCGTGGAGATTGCTTCAATCCGTAGATTGATTTATTTAGCTTACAAACTAAATTAGAATTGCTTTCCAATTTATGACCGGGTGGTAGTGTCATGTACACCTCCTCTTCAAGTGTTCCTTGAAGAAAAACATTTTTTACGTCCATTTGGTAAAGGTCCCAACCATTATTTACGGCAATAGAGAGTAGAATTCTCACGGTATTCATTTTGGCTACCGGTGCAAAAGTTTCATGGTAATCTATACCGTAGGTTTGAGTGTATCATTTAGCTACCAATCTTGCCTTATACCGTTCTATGGTACCGTCACTATTGTACTTGGTTTTGTAAATCCATTTACAACCAACGGATTTTTTATTTTTTGGTAATGGAACAATTACCCAAGTTTCATTTTTTTCTAGAGCTTGTAGCTCTTCTTTCATGGCTTTACACCAATTTGGGGTTTGAATAGCCTCTTGAAAATTTTTTGGTTCTACTTCTTTTTGAAGTGATATGATAAAAGCCTTATGTTGAGATGAAATATGTTCGTACGAGACATAATTTTGTATAGGATATTGTACCGTATAGGTTACATAATCTCTAAGTCGTGGAGAGGGTTGATGTACTCTTGATGACCTTCTTACTAAATTTTCTTCTATCCCATTATCATTGTTATTATGGTTATTTTCTTGTATTTCTTCTATTTGGTTGTTAGTCCCAATTTCATGATGGTCATGATGTGAGGGTTCTAGATCAAATATTAGAGGTATTTGAGGTCTTACCGAATTATTTTGGTCATTGGTAGAAGATTTTTTTAATTCTTCATTTTCTTTGAAGTATGGTTTATCCTCACAAAAAATGGCATCCCTAGATATAAATAATTTTTTATTGATAGGATCATAACATTTATAACCCTTTTTATAAGATGAATATCCCAAAAAAATAGTTTTTGTTGATACAAAATCCAACTTGTCATTTCTTTTAATTTTAACAAAGCACACACAACCAAAAACTCTCAAATGATCGAAATGCATTTTTTCTTGATAAATAATTTCTAATGGACTTTTATTTTTTAGGACAACGCTAGGTAATCTATTAATTATGTGTGTCGCACTAAGTATAGCATCCGACCAATAAATTTTTGGAACATTTGTTTGAAATAATAGCGAACGTGTCATTTCTAGTAAATGTCTATTTTTTCTTTCCGATACTCCATTTTGTTCGGGAGTATTTATGCAAATAGTTTGATGTATAATTCCTTTTGTTCTAAAAAAATTTGTAAAATTATTATTTACAAATTCCGTTCCATTATCCAATCTAAATATTTTTAGTTTTGCATTAAATTGATTTTCTACTAAGTTTAAAAATTCTTGGAGGTATCCAAAAACTTCATTTTTTTATTTAAGTAAATACAACCATGTTGCTCGTGAAAAATCATCAATAAATATAACAAAATATTTAAATCCATTATAAGAATCAATAGGGCTGGTCCCCATACATCAGAATGAACTAAGTCAAATGGTGCTTTAGTTTTGCTATTAGACAAAGGAAAATGAAGCCTAGTTTGTTTTGCTAATTTACATATATCACAATTTATAGATTTTGTAGAAAGGAAATTTAAAATACTACTTATTATTTTGTCCGATGGATGTCCAAGTCTTTGATGCAAATGTCATAATCTATAGATTTTGTATTAGCACAAAAATATGATTTTTGATTTAAGAGATAATGTCCATTCTTGAGAAATCCTTCACCAATTATATTTCCGGTTTCTCGGTCTTGGAATTTTACATTTTTTGAAGAAAAAATCGTATCACAATTTAATTCATTTGTCAATTTGTTAACCCGAAATCAAATTTATAGGAAAGGATTCTATGTATAGAACATTTTCAATATTTTTTGAAAAAAGTTTGATACTTCCTATACCGGTGATTTTTGTTTTCATGCCATTTGCAACTAGAACATATTTATTATTTTTAGACAAATCTAAGTTGGTAAAAAATTGTTTGTTTCCAAACATATGGTCGGTTGCACCACTATCTATGATTAGTTGGTATTCAAATTAGATCTAACGGGATTTTCTCTCATAGAGTTATAGGCTATACTATATGAATTTAAATTTTGGTTTTTAGAGTACCACATGAGGAATTGTAGAAATGCTTGAAACAATGAATCCTCTGCTGACCCGTTTGACCCGCTAGGAGCGGCTGTACTGGAGGGGTCCATTTTGGCATGAAATGGAGAGGATATGTGTGAGTTATTAATTTTCTTCTTCCTTTCTTTTTCCTGTGAACCACGCTGCTCCCCCTCTTTTCTTTTCTCCTTAGTCCGATCGCCTCCCATCTTCCCTCCTTTTTCCACCACCTTCCACCACATAGGTCGGAGATGAGGATGGAGAAACCAACAACCGTTTTGGGTGTGGCCCTCTATTTTACAATTGGTGCATTTTTCGTGTTCAATTTTGGAGTTAGAGTTTTGGCGCGGACCGAAGCTAGAGTTTGGAGATTTCCAGACAAGCACCTGTGTTTCCTCGACACTGCCTTGTAAGCCACTCATAGCGCTCTGCTGCTGGATTTTTTTTTTTTTTTTTTTAAAATCTGAAAGAACAGATTTTTTTGGTATTTGTTGGTAAATTGGTATGGGTGGCACAGTGGCTTTCAATGGCCCAAGGCACTTGTATTTTGAGTTTTTTTCGGTTTTTGGAGTATGATTTGGTTTACTGGAGGCGACTCAAATATTTCTGGTATTTTGTTGCTGTTTTGATCAGCCTTTTCTGGTATGTATTTTTCTGGTATCTGATAAGAACAGATACGGTATGAGGGGTTTTTCCTTTATGGTGACTGGTACAGTGTACTCAGCACTTTGATGGCCTTTAAGGCACTTGATTGTTTTTCTTTGAATCGGGTTATCAAACCATGGGCTCTGATACCATGTTGAATTTTAAGATGCGGAAGTACAGAGAGTATATTTGGGTATATTGATTGATCTCTATTTTATTACAAGTGTTACATGGGTATTTATATAAAGCTTCTAACGGTAATATTACTCTATTCTAACGGTAAGAAAAAGTGAGAGTTATTTATTAGCTCTCTACAGTATAGCCTACTATGTTTTAGTCTAATTCCTAATTAATTAATTAATTAAATTATATTTCTCAACAATACCTCATCATCTCGGAAGAGAATTGCCAAACTTTTATATACAATAGGTTATGATTTTTGCACTCAAATATTAGACAGATTTCAAAACTATAGAACATAAATAAATTATCATGTATGATTATTTAATACTACCACCATTAACAGATTTATTTAGCGATTTATTTATTTGAACCATTTTTGTTCAAACCCAAATTAGTACACAAATATACTAGTCTGTACCAACATAACTATTAATAAACAAATTATAGAGTTTTTTTACAATAAATTTTCAGTTATGGTAGCTTCATAGTACATATCAGGGAATTTTCTAAGAAAAAATCACAAACATACCAGTCTGTACTAATATAACTATTTAAACATATTATAGAGCATTTTTACAACAAATTCTCAGTTATGGTAGCTTCACAGTACAAATCAGGGAATTTTCTAAAAAAAATTGGTATTTTAGTACATTTCTGGTACCGTTGAAGATGTGTTTTATAAAATTGTAGCAGCAATAAAAATACAAACCAAGTACTCTTCTTGCTTAGAAATTGGATTTGCTTTTGTTTACCAGAATTGAAGTAAAATAGTGAATATTTGACGCTCATGCCCCTTGAAAATTATGACTTCTAGAAAAACCAATGCGTGCTCGGTTACATATTTCTTCCACAGGCTATCTCTAACAGTGCTACAGGTCAGTTAGGCAGCTGCCCTTTAGAAATCAACTATGTTGCACGGATACGCCAATATAGGCGGCGTATCGGTATAGGACACGTATCGGATACCGATACGCGTCCGATATGGCACCGATACGTATTTGATACGCCAGCTGGTGTATCCTTATTCGGCCGATACGGTCTCCGTATCTGACTCGTCGGGTTATGCCTCTGACACTTCTGGATACGCCTCTGTCCACCATACACCGCGCCATCCTGTGGACCGCGCCAAAAATTTATTTTTTCTAGCGCCGAGCAGGAATCGAACCCGGGATCATTGCTGTAGACTCCAAAGGCCTTAACCACTACACTACTTCAAATTTGATGTTATAATCTAGTAGCTTTTATATTTAATCTATATCCAAAACTTTTGATATATATATTTTTTGTTTTGTTTTGAATTGATATTTAATTTATATAATACAAGTGTTGAACTAATAATATAATATAATAGACGTATCGTATCCTTGATTTTTGAAAATTGCCGTATCGCCGTATCCGTATCGTATCTGATACGATACCCGTACCCGTATCCATGCAACATAGGAAATCAATGACATCTACAAAATCCAATGTCTTCTCAACTTCATCTTTCTTGCACAGCCCATCTACAAAGGTGTTGTACAGCCCATCTATAAGCAGATCTAAAAAATCCAATGCCTTCTCAATTTCACCTTGCTTGCACAGCCCATCTATAAACATTGCTGTAGGCTATGACACCAGGTCACGTCATTTACAAATCATGATTTTCAGAAAATTCAATGGCTTCTATATACGATGCTCTAAAATAATCAGTGTAACAGGTACCAACAATTTCTTTCTCAGTGGTTCTCCTTAAATTATGGATAAAGATTAATACGCCAATGAAATCACACCTTCCATAAGTCTCTTGGTTTAATTATAGGTAGCTATGTTCCTAATAATGTACGCCAATGAAATAATAGGCTATGTTTCTTGTGACTCCTAAGCTGAAGGTTCAGCTCTAGAGATACATCTTGCTGATTCTAAGAGAGATTTTCTGGTATGCACATTTTTTTTTGGTTTGATGTACGTGTCTTTGTGGTAAAACTGATCCTTTATTAATAATTTCTTTTGACCAATTTATAATAATTTTGCACAATAAACATTCTCTTTCTTATTTCCTTATAGTCAATCTCCTGGTGGTTTAAGGATGCATACCAATACATATAGGAAACTTGTACCAGTCGGTATGGTACCAGTGCCCAGAACAACATTTATTTGCTTCCCTTTGGTTAAGTTATATTTGCTGTGATCAGATTTTCACTTGTAAACATTAATAACATATTCCCATTAATTTATGTCATTTATGTTTTTTTTATTAGAATTTTTAGCTTGAGTAGAAGGATGAGGTAATTTTTAGAGTAACAATCATGTAGTCGGATATTGTAAAATAACACTACTTTCAGCTTTTGCATGATGTACTTAAAGTCTAACAAAAGAGAGCAGCTTGGGTCCGATGCCCATCGGACCCAAAGTGGGTTCGATGGGCTCGATAACCGTCCGATCTGCTTTAAGATTCACGCCAGAACTTTCGCATCTGCTTTAATATTCGTGCGCACGACTCTTAAAGCAGATCGGACGGTCATATAGCCCATCGAACCCACTTTGGGTCCGATGGGCATGAACCCACTTTGGGTCCGATGGGCATCGAACCCACTTTGGGTCCAATGGGCATCGGACCCAAGCTGCTCTCCTAACAAAAAGGATCATGCCTTTTCAATTGAACTCATCCGATTTTTAAAGTGTGATTATTTGACCTGTTCTTAATACTACAAGTAGGAATTTGAGGTGTTTTTTGAGTCGATGAATACCTGTTCAAATACGCAACTAACTCCTTCCTGGTCAGAATACCTGAAGGTCGATGATTATCTGTTGGATTTTTGGCATGAGTCATTTATCAAACAGGTAATCTCACAGTTTTTTTGAGGTGTTTTTTGAGTCGATGATTATCCGATTTTTAAAGTGTGATTATTTGACCTGTTCAACCAAGCACTTTTGGTTAAGCTTGTATGGCAGGTTGCATCGAATGAGGATAGGCTGTGGGTGCAAATCGTCCGAGCAAAATACTTTCCGAGAGGAGGGTTTTGGGCAACAAAGAACAGGCGGGGAACTAGCCCGTTATGGCGTACCATTTTGGATCTTAAACCAATGCTAAAGGATAGATGTAAGTGGGCTCTAGGAGATGGGACTCGGGTGGTCGCGGCAAACCAACCATGGTACCCGGGTTGGGAGTTGATGCAGATAAAATCCAATACGCAGTACGAGACTAAGGTTGCTCAACTGTATGATCACAGCTGCAATGAATGGCGCCAAGATCTGATCAGTAATCTACTCGGCCCAAATGCATTACTCCTCATCCAAACTACAGCTGACCCGCCAAAATCAGTTGCATTGGTACTGGATAGGTTAATTTGGGAGGGTTGCAAATCCGGGAAGTACTCTACCAAGCATGGATATGAATTTTTGAAACAAACTTCCAGAACTGCCTGTGTACAGTGATACCAAGAAGAAGGCGTGGAAGCTGATATGGGGATGGAAGGAGGTGTTACCAAAAATTATAATGATTTTGTGGAGGGGCGTCCATGATGGGCTTGCACAAAAGGATTCATGCAATAAATCCGGTATGCCAAAGATGCACAACAGAAAATGAATCACTGGTACACATCCTATTCCTTTGCAATTTATCATGTGCGACTTGGTTTGCCTCGGAATTCAACCTCAGGGCCGATTGCCTTCCTCTTGAATTCACAGAGGCACTACTCCAGGTAACCGAGAGCTTGGATAACCATCAGATTTTACGCTTCTGCAATACTCTTTGGTGTGCTTGGAAGGCTAGAAACGAAGAGTTGTTTCAAGCAATCAAAACAACACCACAAGCGGTTCTCAAGCGTGCCAGCATCCTACACTTATCACACACCAATAATGATATACCCAACATGACACCATTAGATCAACAGTGAAACAGGTACATACCATACATGACAATACAAAACTGATTCTAATCGACGCATCATGGGACAGTACCAAGAGAGGAGGGTGGGGAGCATTGATATTTGATGAAAAGGGAGATCTTCAGTATGCAATGGCTAAACCAATAGCATCAATCGACCCCTTCCAATCAGAAACCTTGGCCTTGCTCCAATCCCTACAGTGGTATCTGGCAAATGAGAGACAGGAAAGGGAACAAAGAGTTGCGGTGTACACGGATTGCAAGTCTTTGGTTAATCTGGTAAATGGAAATCCCGCTACTGAGTTACCGACTTGGCAAGCAGCAGAAGACGTGGCCAAATGCATTCAGATACTGGTATGCACGAGGGATCGGATATCGGTACATCATGCTGGTAGAGAAGCCTTAGTTACTCCACACAAACTGGCAAATTGGACAAGAACAAATGGCAGACGAATGATGGGTTCCGATCAAATTAGAAGGGAATGCATGATTGATTTGGAATATGAGACCGATAGGAACTTCTTCACTGTGAAATAGTTGGCTAATGGTCCTACAGGCATGCAAAGCACTAACATACATGGCGCTGTTTTTACAAAGAAGACCTTTAAGTTTCTTCTAATTTAATAGCTTAGTATAAAAATTTTCAGTTCTTAGCTAATTGTTTAGGCATTTCTGTCCTTTTAATTATTAGATAGTTTATTAAACCGTTGTAGCAAGTAAGTTCTTCTACTATTGTAACTCACTTCTGTTGATTAATCAAATATGCCCAAGGGCTTTTCCTCAAAAAAAAAAAATTATATCATAATCTTCAGAGTTTGACTCTAACTTTTTTTAATTCACATTTCACAGGATATGATAGGATAGGGTAAACAAATTTCCAGAGTAGAGTAACAATGCAATATCGTATGGGTTCTTCAAAAAAAAATTCAAAATCTAGGACAGGACAGATGTCCAATCCTGAATTATAGTGGCTCCGCCACTGGACGTAGCCGCAATAATGGTCTAAAAATTATATAGTTTAATACGACTTTTACTCTTTATACATCGTATTATTCGTAAATATGACAAACGGTAAAATTTTATATAAATATATGGTGGACTAAAAAAAGTTGAAATTTACAAACGGTCCAGCTTCTTTTTTTTCTCATAACACGGAGACATTTAAACCTTTTCGTGCAAATGTTGGAATTTTGGAGGAAAAAAAAAAGATTAGAAAATTAACTTATAATATCAAATTTCTTCAATAATCCGAGTCAAACTTTTTATTTATATTATTTTCTGAAAAAAATAAACCGAAACACTTTGAATTTTGAATTTTTCTAATTCTATCCGACCACGGAATACTCGTGCGGTCTCATTTAAGAGTCTGGATCTCCTAAAGTAACCCAATTTTTTGGTTTTTGATCAGGACCATCCGAATCGAATCCCTCACTCGAGATCATCTCGGAATTTGAATCTGTCACTCGGAATGCGTGCAATCCACTTTAAATGAGTGGTCACCGATTCGAATCGGACGGTTTCGATCCAAAACCCAATTTTTGAGTTACTTCACTGGATCTGAATTCCTCATTAATGGGTCCGCCTACGGGCTGCAGAATGGCGAATGAAGCGGGTCCCAGTTTAATCCTTCTTTCCCAGTTTTATTCACGTGTCGTTTGCTGCGTGGATGGGTCCCACCTCTCAATCGGATTGTATTACCAGGTGACCCTATCAAGCCAACATACTCTCCATTTTATCCTCTCCATTTTAAACATCCAAATATATAATTGATTAGAGCAGCTTGGGTCCGATGCCCATCGGACTCAAAGTGAGTTCGATGGGCTCGATGACAGTCCGATCTGCTTTAAGATTCACGCCAGAACTTTCGCATCTGCTTTAATTTACATGCGCACGAATTTTGAAGCAGATCGGACGGTCATCGAGCCCATCGAACTCACTTTGGGTCCGATGGGCATCGGACCCAAGCTGCTCTCATAATTGATTCTGTTTTAACTATTTTATTTTATGAAAATTTATTCGCCAATAATTTTAAATTTAATGTAATTACAAAGAAGTCAAATTAATAAAATTTTAACATTAGTTATGTTAGGCACTTAAGTTTAACATTTCTTAAATTTGGATAGTAATAAAATTAATCATAAAATTAATCATAATTTTTTAGTTATGTATTACCACGGGTGAGATAAGGACACTTCCAGTTTTTCAAATAATGGAGAGTATTAATTTTGGAAAATAAACAATTGGGAAGGAACCTAGAAGGGTCAGATCCAGCGTGTATGGGCCCCACGTGAAAAAGAAAACAGGGCCGCACTGGTATTCGGCCTTTAAACTGGAGCGTACCGGTATTGTGTAAACTGCCGTGTTTGAGGTCGCACAATGTCAGTATAGTCTGATTAGAATTAGAATTTTTCAGAAAATAGAGCGTTTTGATTTATTTTCTTTTGATAAAAATAAAAATTTCGGTAATCCGAGCATTTTTTCTGTTGGAAAACATCTTTGTTGGGAAAATTTTGTTTCAAACTCTTCTCTCGGTGAGTAGATGTCATGTACAAAATATATAAGTAATAATATCTATAAAACCAAAAATTGAATATATCATACAGAATTCGCCTCATAAGTAAAAGAGAATATAATTGCTCCCATTCACCTACCTACAGTAAAATGATAGTGTGACTGACTGTGCGGGTCCTTTGCTCAGTCCAATATTTCTCTCGAAACTTCTCCGTTTCTCCTCTCTCTGCTCCTCCGCTGGCCTCCGTCTACCTGTGCGCGCCTTCTCCTTCTCTGCTCATCTTTTATCTCAGCGTTTGAGGTTGACCGTCTGCGAGTTTAGGGTTAGATTTCTTCCAGTATCTCTCTCCTTTTTACACTCCTCTATAGATTTTTCTCGCTTTATTGCTTGAAAGTTGTTCATTTCTGTTGTACCCGATTCTAGGTTGGCGACTTGCACTGGATTCGCAAGCTAAGCATTGTGATTTGTGAACTCTTTTTAAGGGTATAGCCAGCAAAAGCCCCCTTCACCTTTGCTTTGCCCCTTTTTTAATTTATCTGTTCGTTTTTTTTTCATCCAAATGAGGGTTTCTCTGATTTCTGTTGACAACAGGAAGCTACAACGACCATTCTCGACTTTTCCCTGTTTTGTGTGAGGCCAGCTAGCAGCAGCTTTGCGATTTTTGGTTGTGTTCATTGCTCTTTTTCCCAATGCTGTGGTATTGCTCTCCTCTCTCTTTGTAACATTAACAAGGCCAACAACAACAAAAATCAAAAACCATAGTGGGAACTTTTGGTAAACTGATACAAGGACATTGCTACCAGTATGCATAGGTATTAACCCATGGAAGAATAGCTAATTGACACGATGGATGAAAAAGTGCATTCTCTGCTTAAGCCCTTGCTCTGGTCAACAACACTATAAAACAATGAAATTTAGAAAGACGAGAGAAAATTAAAAGACTGAAGACATAATTTCAACTTTTCAAGTATAACAAAGTAAACATGAAATTAGAACACACACTCCAAGAATCAAGTCCCACAAAAAAGGGGTACTTCCAATTATTAAAAAAGGTGAAAAAAAATTAGGGAATTTTGGTCATCAGAGGAAAAATTAACTAGGCATGACTTTTGAGGGCATTTTTTTATACTTGATTTACTCATAAGTGATTTGAATAACAGAGAGCAGTGATTCTGTGGATGCTGGACCCGGCGGAGAGGGATGCGGTGCGAGTGAATGAGGCTGTGCATAAGTGGAAACCAAGAAGAATAAAAGGAGATGGTAATTGTTCTTCACTGTGTTTTGGTTCCTCAAATGCAAAATTGATTTATAAAATTAATATACATTATTTTGGTAAAATGTTGTAGATATTAACAGGAGCCTTGGAATGAGCACATAGTGTTTGCTCTGATCTGACAACTTGAGCATAAGAAGAAGATTTCTTGCTCTGCTAATGCCCTTTCCTCTTGAGTTTGGATTGTCTCGAGCCTATTATTACATATATGTTGAATTAATTGGACATGCAAATTAATACATGTGTTATTGTTATAACATTGTCCAGTTAAATACATACTTTTTCTATGAAATTGAGGGCTCTTAAATATCAAATGCACTTGACTGGGTGAAGTTTTTTTTTTTTCCTTCTTTTCCAACAGGGATCACTGAAAGATGTCTTTTATTGGACACTAGCAGTGATTTATATTACAATTATCAAATGAACTCTTTCATTTACTTAGTTTTGATTTCATTTTTTGTGATATGCTGATGTTGTGAAGGTTTAGCTCGTGTATACTGATAGATGTGTCAAGAAATGACATGACTACAACTGTTCTCAGCTTCAAAATTTCAATGCCTATCATGGTGGCCCCCACTGCCATGAAGGTAATACCACATAGAAAATGGGCTTTACTTGGTATGGACAGTATGTTTTGGTATTATAGTATCTTGGTAGTTTGATATGGATGATGTCGTTAGGGATATTGCACTGTAGTTGAATGAAATTAGGATAAATACATTAATTACATGAGATTAGCTCATTGCTATAGTCTTTTCATGTGTGTATTGCTGACAATAGTATGTTGTGAGAAATAATATGCAATTGATAAAATCTTAACTGATTTGGTTTCATTTTGCTTCAGGTGAATATGCAACAGTACAAGCTGCATCAACAGCCGGCACCATCATGGTTTGTTGCAATAATCTCTCAAAAATATTCCTTGATAATTTTATTAGGGAAAATTTCTAGTGTGCCCATAGAAACTTTTGCAATAGCCAATATCCCCTTAAAAACACCATAATATCCAATATCCCCATATAAACTTAACATTTTTTCCTCTATCCCCTTTTAATTATTTCAACTTTTATTTAATTAATTTAAAAATTAAATTGACCATTATAACCTTTAATTTTAAATGGAGGTCTCCTGTTATCTAATTATCTTCTCCCTTCTCTCCTCTGTATTCTAATTGTCTTCTCCCTTAATGGGGCTTATCAGCCGACTAGACCCAATAACTCCTCCAGTGGGATCTTAGATCCTCCTCTTGCTACTAATGTACAGGTTGTCACACCTTACCTCTGCTAACGGACCTGTATTAACGGACTTTAATTTGGAGATCTTGCTACTCATCTTAGATCCTCCAGTGGGCTTTCTCTCTAGGATTTTAATTTGGAGATCTAGTAACGGACCTGCATGGTCTGGAATCCATTACACCTTACCTCTTCTTGCAATGAATTGTGATTGAATAAGACTTTTCTACGAGCACAATATTGTGTAATTTAATTACCTTTTGCTGACCATTTGACCATGCCTGGTTACACGACAATTAAATTTTATTATTCATTTTTTTTGCTTTCATTCTCCTAGTTTAAAATTGTTTTATAAGCCAGTATCCGAGTGAAGAAGAAGCTGAAAGGAGTCATCCGGATTTACCAGGCCGTAATGTAGAATACACGAGTATCGGAGAGGCTGCTGAGGCAGCTGCCAAGTCAGCAGAGAGCGCCAACAACGTAGTCAAGGAAGTACGGCTCTTCAAGGGGTTGCTACTTGGGATGATAACGGATAAGAGGAACAGCCAGAGGTTTGTGCTGTAAATTTCAGATGGAGTACAGGAGGGAAGGAAAGACAATTAGAAAACAGGAGAGCTCCATTTAAAATTAAAGGTTATAATGGTCAATTCAAATTTTAAATAAGTTAAATAAAAGTTTAAATAATTAAAAGGGAATAGAAGAAAGAATGTTAGGTTTATATGGGCATATTAGATATTATGGTGTTTTTATGGGGATATTGGCTATTTCAAAAGTTTCTATGGGCACACTAGAAATTGTCCCATTTTATTAAGATCTGTTGTACCTTATCGTTCCTCTCCAGACAGAACATCATGGACCAGTAATTAATATCAGTACCAGGGTTGTTCTGTCAAGATATCTTTATGTTCATTTAACGTTTGTTGTGCTACTTACAGAATGCTTTCGATATTAACTCTCACCAACTAAACTTGATAATACAATAATTTTCTTTCTCCTTTTCATTTTAAATAAATTAAAATGGTTGTTTATGAAATTCTTTCACAGACACTGTCATCTTGGGCCACATCAAGTGTGGAAGAGGTTGCCTCAATTGCCCCTAGGATTAGGTTCTTCCACCTTATTGTAAGTTCCAGCTTTATGCAAGCTCTATAATCTTTTTTTCCCTTTCTATATATTAAATTTAGTTTTGTCACTGATGAGATATCCGGTAAATAACCATAACATATGCATTGTAAATAAAAATTTTGTATAGGTGTACAACGACAGGAATGTAGTGGCACAACTTGTAAGGAGAAGGAGAGCTGAGAGAGCTGGTTTCAAGGCCATTACCCTTACTGTAGACACCCCTCGCCTTGGCACCGCGTATCCGATATTAAGAAATGGTATGGTACTTTACTCTTTCTAAACTTCTGCATGGCATTTACTCCCAGGATTATTTGTAGAATGCAGTGCATCTAGACGATAAAACAAGCAGGGCTGCCAAGGGCCAATATTATCAAAATTTATAAGTAAAATTTATCTCTACCTTGGTCATTCTACACTAAAGCAAAGGCATTTTACGTTTTATGCTTAATTTATTCAGGTCAAATACAAAGAAATTGAGGGTTATAAAGTTATTATGTACTTGTGCTTAGGCATGTGTCCATCCTTGTCTTTATATAGACCCACACCTGATGCAGAAGTCTAATAAAAATTTGAAAATTACACAACTTTTTACGTTTTTGTCCTGCCTCTTCATTTAACACTGAAACACTTTTGAGGGTTTGGACCTAAGGAAAATGGATAAGGTGAGTAAAGCTATTTTAAGAATTGAGTTTTGACTTTGAAATTTTATTATTTTTACGATTTAATTTTGACTTGCTATGGTGCATGATGCAGACTAATGACTCTGATCTCACATCCTATGTCGCTAACCAAGGTGACCGTACTTTGAGATGGAAGGTAGTGTCAAATCAATACAAATTATTTTCACTTTTAATCTTTAATACATATTATATGGAGATAAATAAATAAACATGTTCTTCTCATTTTTGCATTTTGATTTGTACATGATGTGAAGTGGCTTCAGTCTATCACATCACTGCCAATTTTTGTCTTTTTTTTTTTTAAATTTTCACAGAAGCTGCGAAGTCGCACTGCCAATTTTTGTCAAAGGTAAAGAAAGAGCAAGTACACCGTGACCGTGCCCATAGAAGCAGTTGAACATATTTGTTAATTGTAAATATCATTTGGTTGAGCGTCTCCAGTTGAAAACACTTAGGATTATAACTTATGTTATGTATCTTTCCCAATGTGAACTGATACATTCAACTTTGTATACAATTTTTGACCTACTTATACCAAAACACTTGGGATTATAACTTATGTTATGTATCTTTCCCAATGTTAACTGATACATTCAACTTTGTATACAATTTTTGACCTACTTGTACCATTGTTGATCTGATTATGTATACAGTTTTTGATCTGCTTATGTAATGCTTTCACTCTGTTACATCACCATGACGCACCCATTTTCACTCCTGTGTACTACCTTCGGTTCATTTCTATTCAAGATGTAGTACTGTATATGTAGTTTGTTTTTTCTTTTTTTTTCTTCACCACTTGTAATATATTGCATGACTCTGGTTTTTTCTGTTTTCCCACTCGTAATATATTGTAACATACTGGTATTAATGTAATATGTGCCTACGGGCTTCTCTCAAAAAAAAAAAAAAAAAAATTTCACTCCGTATGTAAAATAACAGTTACGTGATATATATTGTTCACCCTGTTTCTCAGTCGTCGCAGCCGAAGCAAAGCAATGTTCATCCCTAGTTTGATTTATTTTAAAAAAGATTTCTCCTATTGCAATTTTCAATAATTGCAAATGATTTGCTTCCAACCTCTTCAAAAGTTGATCATCGCTTACGTCACGACAACTTTGTACCACACTGGATAATTCGCATCCTCTGAAATATTTCATATTTTGTGTGACTTTTTGAAAAATCTCAACCGTTCAGATACGTTCTGCACTAATCTCAAAGCTCAGATAATTCTGCCCCCTGCGCTATCACCGAATAGGCACCGGACACGTCGGTCACGCAAAATATGAGATATCTCGAAGGATACGCGCTCAATCAAGACTTTCGCTTATCTTATCCTACTCCATTCCCTCACATTTTGTTTAGATTCTTTGCAACCAAGACTTTGTAGATTTCGTATGGCTTTATACAATTATTGTTCTTCATAGAAATAATATTGAGGTTCACATAGAATTCAACACAATAGATATATTTTGTTTTTAAGGAGCATACTAATTAAAATCATTTGCTAGTAGTTAAGCCTTATTATTTGATAATTAATAATTTATATAATACAGCAATATGAAATTTTGATAAAAAGTATTGGCGTCCAATTAAATAAAGAGGAGGGTTCAAATGCCTCCATTTTTAAAAACTTTAATAACTCAAAATTTAAAATTTAAAACTCAAAATAAAACCGTTGGATATGATCTACATCATTTTATCTATGTGCTCATAAAAAATTATCACATTTTGATTTTGTTTTTATGTGAATCAATAAGTTGAAAAATCAACATCTAGAAATTATCCACATTAGTACGTTTTATACAAGCTCTTGATGACAACCAAAACAAAATTGAAATGTCATAATTTTTTACACGTGTATAGATAAAATGATGTAGATCATATCCAACGGTTTTATTTTGACTTTTAAGTTTTAAATTTTAAGTTATTAAAGTTTTTAAAAATGGAGGCATGGTGGAGGCATGAAAAATGGAGGCATTTGAACCCTCCTCTTAAATAAATAATGGTTTATTATTCTTATGCTTATTTTTAGTTCTACTTCTCATAATTTTTTTAGAAAAAAAACTAATCTAATTTGGAAATAAGTGTGGTGAAAAAATAAAATTTGAATTGAATGACATACACAAGTTTACAAAATTTTGAAATGAAATTGTACAACAAACTAAATCTTACAAGGATTTGAATTTAATAAAATATAATATCATGTTATGCTGATAATTTAGAGAAGTACGACTAGATTACTTTAATGTTAGTTTATTAATGAAGTAACTAAAATTTACATTAACATGCACAAAGAATGTGAGAAATGGTAATTTTAATTGACAGCGTACGTCTAATAAACGTCATTATTAGATATATACATATTTTAATTGAATTCAAATAAGCTACTTGGACTAATAAAAAACTCGGAGATAAGGCTTTACAAGAACGAATATTGAACATGAACATCTTCATTATGGAAACCGGATACAGCAGGTAATTTCTCAGTAAAATCAGCGTACCAGTAAATAAGACAGGGCCCTTGGTTGAGGTCAAGGTTAAAGATGATTTGGAAATTAAACGATCCTCCACAGAGTTGCTCTCATAAACCTATTCACAAAAAATCTAACAATTATTCAACCGCGTGAGCCGCGGTCTACAAGGCCCCTCCCAGTCAACGTCCCCACTATTATGGCGGTGGCACCTCCCCGCCTGTCCACAAGTCAGATACAGTCCACTGTGTATCGGGTCAGTGTCACCCATCCGTCAGTGTTCTCCCCACATTCAGTGACTTGACGCAAATTATAAACGACATTAGTGGTTGCAGAAGATCTAAATAAGGCGGTCGCCGACTTCTTGCTCTTTCTTCTCCACAAAGCAAAAAAGGCTTCTTCCTTGCGAAGCGCGTTCACACGCTATTTAGCCTCTTTCATATAAGTATCCCTTCTCTTATTCGCCGGTTCACATTAGTCTCAGTTTCACTATTCTCTCTTATTCCCTTGTTATTCAACCTTTCACCATCCATTCCCACCTCCCACCTAGACCGAACTAACCTTTCCGAATTTCCAATCAATTGAAACGAAAAGATTTTCAACTTTTATATGAGAACCCCTTCCGGGAATAACGACACCGCCGCTTCCTTTACTGACGACGTTTTCTCCTATTACATCTCTTTGTTGGATAGTAATAGTAATTCCACTGAGTTATCCCCCCTCCCCCCCTTCTCTGACTCCATGCCGAGGAGAAAACACCGGACAACTGATGAGGATAGCAACCCTGATCCCAATCCCAGCACCAATCCCAATTCCAACCCAGTTGCTGATAATCAAGGCAAGAAGAAGAATAAGAAGCGATCAATTGCAAGGTTATTGACCTCTCTGGCTGCCTTGGATGCACAAGACGAGTCTGACCGGCACGATACTGATGAGTCAGGAAGGCGTGACCTTTCTCTTCTCGAGTCAAACCACCAACAGAAAACAGAGGCAATGTTGGATTACTATTCCAGTATGGAAGAGCACTTTGATCAATTGGATGAATCTGACACAATTCGTGCAAAAAGGGCGCGACTTGCTGCAACCGCAGCTGTGACAACTGTAGTTGCTGCAGCCTCAGTTTCAGAAAACTCGGCTGAGCCGGCTTCTGGTGGGACTCACCACAGGAGGCTCTGGGTCAAAGACCGGTCAACGGCTTGGTGGGACCTGTGCAACAGTCCTGACTACCCAGAAAATGAGTTCCGAGCTCAATTTCGCATGGGCCGTGCCACGTTTGACATGATCTGTGATGAGTTGAGATCTGTTGTGGCGAGGGAGAATACTATGCTTCGTGCTGCCATCCCTGTGGAACAGCGCGTGGCGGTTTGCATCTGGCGGCTCGCCACTGGGGAGCCGCTCCGACTAGTGTCAAAGAGATTCGGTCTTGGTATCTCCACCTGTCACAAATTGGTACTTGAGGTTTGCTCTGCTATTAAAACTGTGCTGATGCCTAAATTTCTTCAGTGGCCGACTGATGTAGATGCCATTTCATCAATGAAGTCGAAGTTCGAGTCAATCTCAGGGATACCTAATGTGATCGGGTCAATGTATACGACTCACATCCCCATAATTGCACCGAAGATAAGCGTGGCAGCCTACTTCAATAGGCGGCATACCGAACGGAATCAGAAGACTTCGTATTCAATTACCTTACAAGGGGTTGTGGACCCAACTGGTGCATTCACCGATGTGTGCATTGGATGGCCTGGGTCGATGCCTGATGATCAGGTGATGGAGAAATCAGCATTGTACCAGCGTGCCACAGCTGGTATGTTGACTGACACCTGGGTTGTGGGTGGTAACAGCTATCCCTTAATGGATTGGGTTCTTGTACCATATGACCACCAAAATCTGACATGGACTCAACATGCATTTAATGAGAAAATTGGGGAGTTGACGAGGATTGCGAAAGAAGCGTTTACGCAGTTGAAGAGCAGGTGGAGTTGCTTGCAAAAGCGTACAGAAGTGAAGTTGCAGGATTTGCCAGTGGTGCTTGGGGCATGTTGTGTGTTGCACAATATATGCCAGATGAGAGGTGAGGAGATGGAACCAAAGATACGGTGTGAATTGGTTGATGATGAAACAGTGCCAGAGAATCCTGTAAGATCACATACTGCGAAACAGGAGAGGGACAGCATTGCGCATAATCTGTTGCACAGGGGGTATGCAGGAACTGGGTTCTTTTCTTAGATTATACAAGTATATGCAGGTAACAGTCGTAGACTGAAGCTTATTGTTACAACAAATTTTTTTTTTGTATTAATCCTGTTATTACTTTTTAAAACTAGTTCCTAACTTTTATCAGAAAGTTCCCTTTTGTATTCTTATCATTTGATTTTAGGAAATCTTTGTATTCTTATCATTTGATTTTAGGAAATCATATTAATATAGCATTCAATGATCTTTTTAGCCTGAGAGCATTCAATGAATTTTTGTAAAATTAAGTGGGTAGTTAAATCTGCCATACAAAGTCACTTGCATTTCTGCCATATGTCAATTCTAAAGGATTGGATGTCATGTTTTGATATGAACAAAACTTGTATTAACTGGTGCTGTAAAAGGTTCATTACCCAACAAGTCAAACTTGATACCAGTTCGGAATACAACTGAATGGTCCACCTCAGTATCGATGATTGATGGGGATTTCTGTAATGTCCCTGGGTCGCTGGAAACTGGGCCCACATCTATTGAAATGGAGTAGGAGGGGAGGAACTGGAGAAGAGCTCGACTGAACAGTTCGCAAGTTTGTTCGTTAGATCAGCGTTTTTGTTGCATGTTTGTTTAGTTGACAGCGCGTAGTTTGTTAGAGAGATCTGTAAGGTCGATTTAAATTTTTTTTCTGTTAGCGTTGCCTGTAAAAGTCAAGTCATTGTATCGAGTCGGATTATGAATTAAAATATGAAATTGAGTGTTTCTATAGTTCTCTTAGTTTACTGTTCTTTGTATCCAGTTCTCAGATTCCTTTGAAATTAGTTCCAATGAGTAGTTTGTTTGTTCAGTTCTTGTGTTCTCAAGCATTGTCAGGTCAAGAACTGACAATTTCAATTTTGAACACCAGAATTCCTGCCAGTATATGCTGATAACATATCTAATTGTTTCTGATACCTGTTTTATATAATATAAGAGTAGCTGAATGTAAGCAGCTGGGCTCCACCTTCCCTTGTTTTTTGGTGAATGGCATAACCCTGTAAGATTCGCCATCCTACCAATTTTTTCTCCTGAAGATGCCCTTCCATTTAAATGCAGTCTTTGCCATTTGACTGTCTGATTGGAAGGTTCTTTAGTAAATGAACTTAAAAACCAAAAGAGGAAAAATAAGTAGGAGATTAAATTCATTGCCAATCTCCTCTCTCTCTCTCTCTCTCTAAGTTTGGGGTTGCTGATAACCCCCTTCCTCATCCAACGAAAGGGAATAAAAAAAGCAAAAACAGAAGCTTGTAAAACCACCATCCAAGGTCTCCATGCACTGCTTCGTCCTGATTCTTCACCTACTTTTAATGCTCCCTCATTTCTGTGTAAAAAGAGGACACTAAGGATGACATTTCAACGCACCAGAAATATTTTACTTCATAAATAACCAACAAAAAGAAAGAAAGAAGGGAGATCTGAGTCAGAAGGGTATGTGTCTCAACATGCATGGTACCATAATTTGAGACAGAGGTTGGGGCAGGAAAGCACAATCAGCTTCTGATAATATATTTGAGCTTTTGGTATCCATGGCACAGTTTTGGTGTAAAAACAAAAAATGTGAAGCTTGCCCTAATTTACATTTTGTGTTGCCTTGTGATGTTAAGGACCTGTCAGAAGATTTAATTACCAGTTCAATGGTGGGAGAACAGGGTATAACCGTATGCTTGGGCTAGAGACATATTTGCTTGAAGAGGAAGAAGGGCTCAATTCTGAAGATAGGTGCACTGGTGAAGATTGAGACAGTTTTATATTTCCGTTCTTGTTGGGGGTTTACATGCTTATTTCCTTTAGCTGTCAGTTTCTATCTTTTGTTGAATGTATGAACTTGATCAATGTTTAGGTTTGCGATGTTGATTTGTCAGTCAAGGTATTGTTATATACCTATCTAAGGTGTAGGTTCTTTTTATGTTGTGTTTGTATTCTGGTACCAGAGAGGTGGTACCTGGTTTGAACTTTGTAATGGCTTGAGATTATCGCTCTCTCTCTCTCTCTAATTGAAGACAAATTGCCCCTTGATTTTGTAATTAAGCCTTCAATTGAAATTCAAGTTGAAGATTACAGCATTGCTGAAGTATATAACTCTCTAATCTCTCTAATTAAAAGTCAATTTGCCCCTTGATTTTGCATATAAGCCTTTAATTAATTAATTCTGCGTAAAGCAGTTTTCCATGAATTTTCCTTAATTGTGCAATAAAGCTTTGATTTGAAACCCATTTTTCCATTTTTAGTCTTCGAACTAAATCTCATTTTCATGCATGTCCCAGTTTGTTCTCAAATGTATAATTTAACACCAAAAAACCAAGAAAAGAGAAAACCCAAGCAAAAAAAAAAATGGTTGGTACATATGCTGGATGTTAACCTTTGTTTATTTTGCAGATGTGGAAGATGAGTTCATGTGACCTATGTGAAATTGCTAGGAACTCAGTTTACCAGTCGGGCTTTTCTCATGCATGCAAGGTATACTTATAACGGGTATTATTGTCTGTTATATTGAATTTATGAAGGGTGTTATACTGTTATTGTTAATTGTTATGGTTCCCTTGAGCATGTTAGTCAACACACCAACACACAAACATGCTTTACCTTTTTTATCCTTCTACTGCATTCTGATTATGGGATTATAGATATGGAGAGAAGAAATGCAACTCGTGTACTTGGGTAATGCAAGGTTACCTGAAGAAATTAACAAATGAGAATCTGAAAATACTATTTCTGTATGTTTTATTTGTTAAATGATTCCATGCATAAGTTTGAGTTTGAAATTGTCTGAATTGAGCTTGAAATTGTCTGATTGTATGCTAATGTTTAAAGACATGATCTTTGCAGGGCAAGGATGTTGTTGGCACTTCATACAAAATTTCATTAAAATGGGAAGCTATTTTGGGCGTTCAATAATTAAATAAAATATTAAAAAGAAAAAAAAACAACGGAGGATATATTTTAGAAAGCATAGGATATTTTAAGTATTAGCAGGGCATAGAAATAAATATGGAAACGAAAATCGCGGAAGGATGGTGAGGTTTCCTCATGGACATATCAATTGGCAACTTTGTGCATCCTTTTTAGATGCCATTCTTTAATTTAATGTTTGAAAACTTAATTTTGAAACTTATGATATTACAGGAAATTAAATCAAATATTTGTTCGTTTTGAATTTACAAATATCTTGCTCAGGGTTCTGTGTTTATTTGTATGTTTTCCAAAGCAACGAAATTATAGAATTGTCCGAAACTAGAATAGGATGCGGTTATCTCAAGAAAACAATCAAATCAATTTTATCTTGTAATAAGAATAGTGAGACCGACAGCTGGAATCCAATTTTCAGGCTTCTGTGTTTATTTCGCTCTCTCGCTCTTTCTTCCGTCTTCGCCAAATTGCTTTTTGTTGGTGAAAGCAGCAAAGGAAAAGAAAATGAAGAATAACCATGTCGTTTCTATGCAGAAACTTCGACATATTTTGTTAGTTGTACATATTATTTTTGTTGATATAGACATCAACAAAACACTTTCGCTTATTTTTTCATGACAAAAAAATATGTTTAGAAAATTTGTCACAAAGATATAGTACAAAGCGGTATCTCTCTTTCAAACATGTCTTATAGGCCAATCTTAATAGCTTTCTATTGTAAAGTTTTTATTATATAAGGTTAAAACATGCTTACAACCTACTAGTACACACTTGTTTGTAATGTCTATTAGTCTATATACACTTCTCCATGCTTTCAAAAATATTGTTTTAATTAATGCAAACCTAAATTATTAGTCTCTATTTAACAATGTTTTAAATAGTGTTTATAGCGTCATAGCGGGAATGCTACAAAAAAAAGCTATAGCGAATAGCGTAGCTATACTACATAGCGTTTTTTTTACAAAAATTATATTATATATTTGTACTAAATATCAACATTATCTTAAGTCTCATAGAACAATAAATAACACTAAATTAATTAAGAAATTAAAATATTCATATTGAACTAGTACAAAGTTCAAATTGCGGTTCAAAATATCCATAGTAATATCATAAACTATCGATATTTTTCTATTCAAAATATCTTAAGCATTATGATTCATGACATAATCTATTTTTTTTTCTATTCAAATTTCAAAATAACCTAGACATTTCCTTCTCGGTTTGGGCAAATTAAAATATCTGTAGCAACAAAACTTTTAATTTATTTCGGTTTATTTAAAGCCCATATAAATTGCCTAAAAAAGCCCATTTTGCATAGCGCGCGCTATTTGCGCTACACGCTATGCGCTATAGCGGACCGCTATTACCGCTATAGCGGCCGTAGCTCAATTAGCGCATTTTGATGCCATAGCTTAGCGTTTAGGGTCCAAAAATGCTATAGCGGCACTATAGCGCCGCTATAGCGCGCTATTTAGAACACTGCTATTTAACATCACTCGTCCAATTACAATATTTTTTCCCTGAAAGTGTTGTTTTAGCCTGCACGGCAGCAATTCAAAACAAAAAAAATTACAAGTTAGCAGCACTGGAATTAGTTCCATTAAAACTGAATGCAATTGAATGTGAATTGAGACACTACGAAATTCAATGGGACAAACTCGATATAATTGCAGTTTGCTGCAAAGTTGAGAACAATAATGAAACATCCAAGATTAAATATACATAATAGATTGTAACAATACATAAAAAAAAATCAGCTAAACTCTAAATTGGGTGAGAATAGGGAGTATGAGAAAGTAAACAATTTCAATTCCTGAAACAACACACTGAAGTAAGGAGTGCAATAATTTTGCTTATCTGCTAAACACAGAATGTGGTGAGGAAATAGAGAAACAGATAGAAATAGGAATACCTAAGTGCAAAGCAAAGTTGTAGAAGTAATCAAGACTGAAAAATCACGGCGCTCTTGAGGTAGCTTCCTGTGTTTTGATAAAAAATAAGGTGAACCCTAAATCTGTTCAGGAAAGAGAAAGAAAAACAAAACAGTGTTGGGTTAGATTTTGAAATAGTAAACTGAAGCAAGGTTTAAATTGAAGATTTGAATTTTATAAAACTTGTTGTCAAGCAAGCTATGAAGCTTGATTATAAGCTCACCCCCTTCATCGGTGAAGGATTACAACAATAAATTCTTACAATATCCATACTGGTACCGCTGCCGTAAATTCCAGGTTGCTGTTGCAACTTTTTTCTTTCTCTTTCTTGATTTTTAGTGTTTAGTCAAAGTTTCATGTATGATAAAAGCTTCAACTGAACCAATCAGAAAATATAGGCATAACTGGCAATGCTGCTTCACCAACCTTTACTATTATATCAATTTTGAGTCTTGTTGTGCAATACCTACAACATCATATATAGTGATTAATAAAAGACAATCAACTACAAAACATTTAAAAAACAAACTAAATGATTATATGAAGCAATTGTGAAGGACATTGCACATGTATCTGTAAGATAGATCAGCATTTTTGTATCGTTAAATCCTGATTAAAAAATAAAGAGAGAAAAAAGGGGAACATTCTCAATCTCTTTTCCAACAAAACCGCAAAGTACCATGCATTATTCAACATTACCAATTAACACTGAGAAATGGCCAAAATTGCATTATTGAATATCCTAAATTGCAAATTAGAATGAATCAAAATTGAAAAGGTAAAAATTCTGCATTTGTAGGTTCTATCGGATTTCTTATTATTTGGATTTCCTACTTGGGTATCAAAATTTTAGGAATAAGTTTACATAGCTACGGTTCGATCGAATTTATATAATAATTGAATTTTTATATTAGAAAACAGACCAATATCTATATATAGAAATTAGTTCTATATATTAAGAAAAAAATGTAAAAGAAAAGATTTTTTTATAGAAGAAAAATCATTTTTGTGAGTATTTGAGAATTTTTTTTCGTTCATTGTGGATAAAACAAAAAAATCTTTTATTATACTTATATCTGTTTGAGATATGACACATTTATATGAATACCGACTAGGGCTGCACAAAAAATTCGTAATTCGATTCGAGTTTGACTCGAAAAAGTTCGTAAAGAATTCGATTTGAAATTGAGTTCGTTCGAAATTAATTCAAACCAAACTTAGTTCGAAATTAATTCAAACCAAACTCAAACTGGACCTAATTCGTTCGAAATAAGTTCGCAAACCAAACTTAGTTCGAAATTAACTCAAATGTGAACTGTTAATTTTCGTTGATAATGAACTTTAATATTTTATTTAGGATAATATTTGGGTTTGTAATAATTCTAAGACTTTGGTAATTGTTCTGTACTTCTATTGATATTTAAATTGTACTTTGAATACTTTGGATATTTGAAAACTTTTGTAATGTTGCTTCTATTGGCTATTTGGAAAACTTTAGATTCTGTGATTGTACTAAACTTTGGTATTTGATATAAATTTTGGTATTTGTAATGAACTTTGATAATAACTTTGGTGTACTGTGTAATTAGAATTCAAAATGCCTGAGTTTTTATTGAAGTGCTGTTGAAAATAAAAGATGATAGGAAATGATTGATCTCAGCCATCCATCATTGATCAAATTAGATTAGAGTCATAAAAGTAGAATAGGAACTGTACAGTACCAACGGTACATTTAATAGCCGTTAGAGACTTTTTTTGTATAAATAGAACTTAGAAACTTTGTAACAGTAGACAATATACAAGAAAAGGCATTGATAGCATTTTTTCTCCTCAGAATAAAAATTGTCTCATAATTCTCATAATTCTCAACATGGTATCAGAGCTTCAAACTCGATTCTGATAACCCAAATATCCAATAACCCAACAAAGCTTTCGATAAACCTTCAATCAAAACAGTAAGCAGTGCAAGAATGGATCAATGGGGGCAGCAATCTCACGAGGCTACCAACCTATCGAAACTTTCTCCACAATTGCTAAATGGTTCGAATTACATGTCATGGGCCAAATCAGTCTCAATTACCCTTAGTGGTAGAGACAAAATTGATTTCATCACAGGAGACAACAAAAAACCAGAACCGGCCAATCCAGAGAGGATAACTGAAGTCGAGAAAATTCAAATCCGAAAATGGCAAAAGGAAGATCATTATGTAATGTCTCTTCTATATGGATCAATGGAACAACAAGTTCTCGATCTCTTTCTCCAAAATTGCAACACATCAAAGGAACTATGGGACGAAATCCGATCCTTTTATGGACAGTAAAAAAACCATTCTCATGTTTACCGTTTACAACTTGAAATTCAGCAAGAGAAGAAAGGAACAAAAACCCACTTAGAATATCTTGCTTCTTTAAAGAAGAAGTACGATGAACTTGATGTGTATCGACCATTCACAACCGACCCAAAAGATCTCAAAAAACAAAAAGAAGAAGATCGAATTTTCTCGTACCTCGCGGGTCTTGATGCAAGCTATGAGAATATTCGGTCACAAATCATCCGAGCACCCGACCTTCCCTCTTTCTCCTAGGTAGTCAATCAAATCCAACGAGAGGATTCCTTGCGGGAGGCCATGGGGGGTCCTCAAGCCAGCCATGGCGAAGGACACGAGCCCCACGGCCACGCCGCCCGAAATTTTGAGCCTCAAAATCATGCCGCCCGAAACCCTAGTTTTTAATCCCACCAAAATCGACCAAATCAAAAGGGGGAGAGATGCTCTCACTGCAAGAAGGACGGCCATAAGGGCGACAGGTGTTTTTTCCTTCACCCGCACCTCAAACCCAAGTGGTGGAAGGACGGAGACTCAAAGAAGGGAAAGGGCGACGGGGAAGAAAGAAGAAAAGAGAAAGAGTTCATGGGTGGAAGTGGCGGATTCACGTCTCAAACCGGATCCGGATCCAGTAATCTATCTGGTCCGACCGAACCGGGTACAAACCGGGTTAATAAGGGGTTTTTCGCTGGCGAGTCAAGCTTAAACGGGTCAGGCGAAAATGGATCAACGGATCAACTGCAACAATTGCTCCAGCAGCTCTCTGTGCTGATTTCAAATCAAAATCCAGTTCAAAAATCCTGTGGTATTGTATCTAACTCAAAAATTCTAATTTGTTTAACCAAATAATTATTGATAGTGGTGCAACCGACCACATGTTTGGAAATGAAAAATTTCTTACCAATCAACAATTGCCAAAAAATGATCAATATGTGGTAGTTGCCAATGGTATGAAAGAAAAAATAAATAGTATAGGTGAAATTATTTTGTGTAATAAAAAAATTAGTGATGTTTTATTTTTAAATTCTTTCCCTATTAACCTACTTTCAGTTAGAAAATTAACTCAAGAATTTAATTGTGAAGCAATATTCTCTTGTAAAAATGTTGTATTTCAGGACCGGGTAACCGGGGAGAAGATTGGTGAAGGTTTTCTCGAAAACGGGCACTATCTTTTGAATTTACAAGAACTAAATTTTTGTGCTTCGGCAAGCTCAATTAATTATGATAGATGGCACAAAAGACTTGGGCATCCCTCCGACAAGATTTTAAATTGCATCTTAGACTTTCCAAAAAACAATTGTATTAATTGTGATATTTGTAAAATGGCGAAACAAACGAGACTTCCTTTTTCACTTTCTAATAGTAAAAGTGAAGCTTTGTTTGATTTAGTCCATTCCGATGTATGGGGTCCGGCCCCAATTATTTCTTATAATGGATTTAGATATTTTGTTATATTTATCGATGATTTTTCTAAAGCTATATGGTTGTATTTACTTAAATCTAAAGATGAAGTATTTAATTGTTTTCAAGAATTTCTATGTCTCATAGAAAACCAATTCAATGCTAAACTTAAAATTTTTAGATCGGATAATGGAACCGAATTTGTAAATAAAAATTTTACAACTCTTTTTAAAGAAAAAGGAATTATACACCAAACAACATGCATAAACACTCCCGAGCATAACGGAGTGTCGGAATTGAAAAATAGACATTTATTGGAAATGACTCGTGCATTATTATTTCAAAATAACGTTCCAAAATTATATTGGTCGGATGCAATTCTTTGTGCTACCCATCTAATTAATAGACTATCTAGTGCTACATTGAAAAATAAAAGTCCAACCGAAATTCTTTATCAACAAAAAAAAGAATCTTGATTATTTTAGAGTTTTTGGTTGTGTATGTTTTGTTCATATTAAAAGGAAAGACAAATTTGATTATATGTCAACCAAAACTATTTTTTTAGGGTATTCATCCTCAAAAAAGGGTTACAAATGTTACGACCCAATTAATAAAAAAGTTTTCATATCTAGAAATGTAATATTTTGTGAGGATGAACCATATTTTAAAAAAATAGAAATTACCAAAGGTACACATGATAATAGAGTAAGGCCAAGTATGTCCTATATATATGATCTAGATTTTATACCAAATATGGATAGTGAAATTGAGCCGAATAATAATAAAGAAGAAATGAATGACAACAAAAATGATAATGACAATAATGATAATAATAATGATAATAATGAGGAAGAAGAAAATACCATGGTACGAAGGTCCATAAGGGTTCGTCAACCATCTACCAAACTTAGGGATTTTATAACCTATACGGTACAATACCCCATACAAGACTTTGTATCATATGAAAATATCTCAT
Source organism: Carex myosuroides (assembly GCA_028015225.1). Lineage (NCBI taxonomy): Eukaryota > Viridiplantae > Streptophyta > Magnoliopsida > Poales > Cyperaceae > Carex > Carex myosuroides. Next base: position 7,725,783 of record CM051471.1, read on the forward strand.
CTAATTATCGTGCATTTCTTACCACCATTGAAAATGAGATTGAGCCAAACAGTTATAAAGAGGCTATAACCAACCCGGTATGGTGCAAGGCCATGAAAGAAGAATTAAAGGCTCTTGAAAAAAATAATACTTGGGTAATTGTTCCATTACCCAAAAATAAAAAACCCGTTGGGTGTAAATGGGTGTACAAAACCAAACTTAAAAGTGATGGTTCCCTCGAACAGTATAAAGCTCGATTAGTGGCCAAAGGATATACTCAAACCTATGGTATAGATTACAATGAAACCTTTGCACCGGTTGCAAAAATGAATACCGTTAGGATTTTATTTTCTATTGCGGTAAACAATAATTGGAATTTATACCAAATGGATGTAAAAAATGCTTTTCTTCAAGGAACACTTGAAGAAGAGGTATATATGACACTACCACCGGGCCATGAAATGGAAAATATTTCTAATATAGTTTGTAGGTTAAATAAGTCAATCTACGGATTGAAGCAATCTCCTCGGGTATGGTATGGCAAACTAAGCTCATATTTAATTTTATGTAATTTTAAAGTTAGTAGTGCCGATCACTCTCTATTTACCAAAATTGAAGGAAAGAATACAACCATTGTATTAGTATATGTTGATGACCTAATAATTACCGGAAACAATTTTGAGGAGATAAAAAAAATTAAATCTCAATTAAAAAATAAATTTGACATTAAAGATCTAGGATACTTAAAATATTTTTTAGGAATAGAAATAGCTTTTTCAAATAAGGGTCTCTTTATTTCACAACGAAAATATACTTTAGACTTATTAAAAGAAACCGGTAAATTAGGGTGTAAACCGACCTCTACACCAATTGACACCAAATATAAATTAAACACTGAGGATGGAGAACCTTTATAAGACATAAATCATTTTCAAAGACTCGTAGGAAAATTAATTTACCTTACGGTAACCCGTCCGGATATTTCTTTTTCCGTAAGCCAAATTAGTAAGTTTATGCATTCTCCAAGAACACCTCATTTGGAGACCGTAAATAGAATATTAAGGTATTTAAAAAGAAATCCCGGAAAGGGAATAAAAATGATGAATAATAATTCTAACGAAATATGTGGCTATTCCGATGCAGATTGGGCCGGTAGCTATGATAGAAAATCCACCACCGGCTTTTGTACATTTGTAGGCGGGAATCTAGTCACATGGAAAAGCAAGAAACAAAATGTCGTGGCTCGATCAAGTGCGGAAGCGGAGTATCGGGCTATGGCATCCACCGCAAGCGAATTAATATGGATTAAGCAATTACTTAGAGACATGGGTGTTAAAATTGATCAACCTATGAAGATGTATTGCGATAATAATTCCGCTTGACATATCGCCTCGAATCCGGTATTTCATGAGAGAACGAAGCACATAGAAGTGGATTGCCACTTTGTTAGAGAAAAAGTCCAAGCTAAAGAAATAGAGACACCGTTTGTATGTAGCAAAGAACAACTAGCGGATGTCTTTACCAAAGGATTGGACCCGACGCATTTCGAGACTATCACTAGCAAGCTAGGATTGTACGATATATACCTTCCTAGCTTGAGGGGGAGTGTTGAAAATAAAAGATGATAGGAAAGGATTGATCTCAGCCATCCATCATTGATCAAATTAGATTAGAGTCATAAAAGTAGAATAGGAACTGTACAGTACCAACGGTACATTTAATAGCCGTTAGAGACTTTTTTTTGTATAAATAGAACTTAGAAACTTTGTAACAGTAGACAATATACAAGAAAAAGCATTGATAGCATTTTTTCTCCTCAGAATCAAAATTGTCTCATAATTCTCATAATTCTCATAATTCTCAACAAGTGATGTAATTTCGAACTATAGCCCAGCCATAAGTCATAACTCGTAAGTCGTAACAAAGTTCGTAAAAGTTCGAAATTGAGTTCGTAAAAAGTTCGATTCGAAATTGAGTTCGTTCGAAATTAATTCAAACCAAACTTAGTTCGAAATTAATTCAAACCAAACTCAAACTGGAAGTAAATTCGATTCGGTTCGGTTCGTTTGCAGCCCTAATACCGACTTCATCAATTCTGAAAATAGTGGCAGCAAGTGGGCCTCACCTATCGGTCTCATCGTTCGAGAGAGCTGCTGAGTTGGAGAGGCTGACAAGTGAGCCCCGCCTGTCAGTCTCACCGTTTATATTATTTAGGTGAATAGTGAACCTTGTATTCAAAAATAGATATATAGTATAGATCTATAGATTCGGACTGAGATAAAATACATGAAAGTCAGAAATAGTGTTGAAGCAGATCTGACGGTCCTGATCTAAACTCAAAATTTGAGTTACCCCAGCTGATATGAACTCTACCCAAATAAGGATCCAGACGAATAGCCGGACAAAGCAGTCAAAAATTCGCTCTAGCGCTGGAAAACGTGTGCGCCCAAGACGGCAACATATCCGCACTTAGAACCGTGCTATGCGCTTCACTCAAACGCAAATATTGGAGGTGTGAGTTAGCTCAACAAGGATGCATAAATATGACACAACTCTTCTAACTCTTTGTCTCGTTGCATTTTAACTTTCAATGCTCTCGATCAACATAACCAACTTTTAGCATGTAATGAGCTTTTTTACGTCATAAATACATAAAAAAGAATCAAGATATAACTGAAGAGAATTAATATTTAATTTAATGACTAAGATAATATTTTTTGGCAAATTCTTCTATGCACCTAAGGACCTATTTGTAAAATGAGCATATTTTCATATTCAAAGTTCAAACAGTCGATCCGACCGTTCAACATTATCTCCATATTAAAATGTACTTGGAGGTCAAATTTTATATTTTTTTGAATTTTTTTACTATTTATTAAGATGGGTACAAAATTCAATGGTCTGAATTTGACTAGTTTTGTAAAATACTTAATAAATAGTAAAAAAATTGAAAAAAAATGTAAAATTTGATCTCCAAGTACATTTTAATGTGGAGATAATGTTGAACGGTCGGATCGACTGTTTAAACTTTGAAAATGAAAATATGCTCATTTTACAAATAGATCCTTGGGTGCATAGAAGCATCCCTCATATTTTTTACATGAAAAGTCACACGTTTAAAGTCCCACTGGAAAATCACTTATGAATATTTAAAAGTTAAAAAGATTGACTTCAGTTTTTATCTGGAAAATTATAATTACAACCAACAGGATAAGCATTGTTAAGTATAAAAATAATTATGTTCTCTAAAAGTAATTTCTAACGATTATTCGAAAACAAAGCTCCTTGTATTGTCTATTTTGTTCTCGATTTGATATTTTTAGTCATAACAACTCAATTATTACTATTTTTTAACAAAATATGACAACTCAATCGGTTCAGCTAGAGCAAGGGCATTTGACACCATTTCAGATAAGGCATCTCAATTATGGGAACACTTTAACCAAATTCCCTCTCTGTCTTAATCTGGATTCATCATTTAAATTTGAACGGTACTAATTTGAGAGCAACAATTAGATTATTGAATGCACAATCAAGCATTGGAGGGAGAAAAAGTTAATTGGTTTGTCAAAATTTAATAGCGGAAAAATGGCTTGTTTGTAAGTGGTAATAAAAAAAAATGTAAGATTTTGAAAAGAAAGCTTTATTGATATGCTTTGAAACTCTCTTTTTTTAATACGCAAGGACGGTTATACGGTCTATCATTAAGATGCTTAGTTATCTTAATAATTTTAAAGATTTAATTATGTGTGAAATTCAATTGATTTTATTTTATTTTTAAATTTTGATATGATTTAGTTCCTCTTATGAAATGTTAAATATGCACTTGTAGTTTAGTAATTAGAATTCCACTTTGTAGTTATGATTGAGTTTGAATATTATGCATTATTTTTAGTTATGTTTCTGATTATACGAGCATGAAAAAAATTCCAAAATCAAGATCCGAGCAAAGTTAGATTGAATTTCTAATATTAAATAGGATGCTGGCTTCCATAAATTATGTTGATGCTCGAGCAAACATCTAAACTATTATTTTTTTTCTTTAGATTGCATTTCCATTCAAATAATCAAGAAAAGGTTCAGAGATTGGAGTGAAAAAATGAAATTTAAATCGGCTGCTATTCCTCTTCTCTCTATCTCTCTTTCCTTCCTCGAGAAGCGAGATAGAGAGAGAATGAGGGATAGCATGATGCTGTTATTTTTTAGAAATAGCATCAGATTCGGACACAAAAAATAATATTATATATATACAATATCAATTGGGAGAATGCTCGACATTTATGACATCGTCAAAAATATTTATGGACGTTGTGAATTTTCACTACTGTTTACGTATCAGAACACTTGGGGGTGAAGCCGAATAAACTATCAAAGTGAGCCAAAAAATAAATTTACAGTATGATGATTGATAGCCTAGATATAAACATATAGCTACAATTATTTATGTACATACTAGACAGGATATGACAATAAATGCAGACATGATAAGGCAATAACTGCACAGGTATTTTTGACTAGAGTGATGCATGAGTGATGAAATTTTTTTGAAGTTTCAAATTTATTTAATAAAAAGTAAAAAAATGAACTTTGTATAAGTTATTTTATGTATTTATTTTTCATTATTTTTGTACCGCTTAATCTTGAATAAAATGAATTCGAAACTTTCAAAATTTTGCATGTACATGCATAACTCATAAAGTAGATGAATTTCAATGGTTTGAATTCGTCGTTTGAGGCAAATCCAATAGACTTTTAGAATTGTGCTCACCAACCCCTCTTAGTGAATACATCACACTCTAATTTTGCTCAAATTTAATTAGATATCCAACTTGGAACTTCTCCGTACTAATATAAACGAAATGTGATTTGAAACCTCAAATAGTATTTTGACTAGATAGAAATATCTTTTTCCTTTAATATTTGAAATCTTTTTTATTTAATAGTTTTATTTTGGAACTCTCTCCATCTCAGTCTAATAAAATGTAATAAAGGTTTCATGATAATAATGTAAATTGAAAGAAAATTTGATCCGAAAAAATAATATCATTTAAAAAAATTGAATTTTTAGCGATAATTTATATAAAAGAATATTACAACCAATTAAAACTTGGATATAAATAATTTTTAAAACAATAAACAAATTTATAGTAAAAAATAATTTATATTTAATTGTATGAAAATTTATATAAAAGTAATCGATTAATTGTATAAAGTATAAACAAACAAACGTATTTATCATAAAGTTCCAACATATGTGCTCCTTATTTAAGATAGAACACATACAAAAATTTATGTAACCGAAACTTCATAATGAAACTGGGATCGAGCACGATCGTTTAGCTTGCTGATCTTGTGAATTTTAAGATGAATTTTGTATATTAATTTCCAGCAAATCAGCAATGCATGAATCAATTCCAAAAAAAAAAAAAAAATTGTCCGTCGGAACACAATATTACTTACAATCACCAATTTTTAGAATCCGTATTCTCTGTTATAAGTTAATGCATTTCGGTTATTTAATAAAGATTTGGTTCAAAGTGGAATGTATGGAACCTCTTTGATAGTAGTACCGATACGGACGGTTTGAATTTATTATACATTAGCTCAAATTTTGAGTTAATGCAAACGATATGAATTCTAGTTTTAGTCGGCCAGTCAGAGGCTCGTGACACATGCTTGCACTGAGGTGGAGTAATTCAAATTTTGAGTTTAGCTACGAACCATTTGATCAGAATCAATTCGGATCGAAATAAAATGTGCGAAAATCCTTTAATATTCAAACCTCAAAATTTGAGTTACCTCGGCTAATATTTTTTTTTATTCAAACCTCAGCTGATATGAACTCTACGTCTCTACCCAAACGAATAGTCGGACAGAACCGCCAAAAATCCGCTCTAGCAACCCATCACGCTGGGACACGTGTGCGCCCAAGACGGCGACACGTCCGGATACTGGGTTCGGCCCGTTGCATCGAGCCTGAAATCCAGCCCGACTGCAACCTCCACCTCCGACACGGCCCTAACAAACTTTGTATCTCTCGTCTTTTTGTTTCATTTTCACCCCTTTATTCCTCTCAAATTGCAGAAAGCAATCATTGATACCCTTCCGATTATTTCACGGAGAAGTTTCGAACTGCGGTGGTGCAGGGAAAGATTGAATTCATATAACCTGAGGTAATAGAAATTTTGAATTTAGATCCGGACCGTACGATCTGCATTGGCACGAATATTAAAGGATCCGGTGTATTCCACCTCGTACGGATTGGTCCTGATTTTGATCGGACGGTCCGGATCTAAACTCATATATTCTGTTACCAGGAGAGGATTCGGACTCGGATTTCTTTTTCTTCCCATTTACGCCCAGCTTTGTTTATTCTTTCGTTTCATCTGTTGAATGAAATTAAATTAGGATTAGAGGAATCTCATTCGACATTTTGTTTTCTTTTTTTTTCTCTCCTCGTTTCCCTTTTTTATCTCGAGAACCCCGATACTTCTCTTCTTTTTATATCCATATCCATTCCTCAAAAAAACCCTTACCTTCTCTCTCTCTCTCACTCTCTCCCTCTTTTTTCTCTGATGGAGATCGAGGCAGCATAGGTGAAGAATTCTGCGATTACTGTTTTCTCTCTGAGGTTTCTCCTGTGGGTTTTCTCGAAGGTACGATCTCATGTTCTTTTCGAGTTGTTGCTGCTTTCTTTGCTGAATTTCCAGCTTAATTCACGGGTTGTTTCGTTTTTATTGTTTATCTATATACTGATCAGTGCGATTTTGTAAATTTGCGGTAGAATCTATTACTTTGCTTGTCGTAGGAGCCAAAATTGAACAGGACTTTTCGTGTTTTTATTCGATTCACTTTATTTGTTGTCTGGACAGTAATTGTTTTCCCTTCCTTTTGTACTTCCCTAATCAATTACTGTTCCTTTTCGTGAATATAGAGAGCTAGTACTTTTTTGTTTTTAGCATCCTTTTGTTAATCAGCTCGTAAGAATGATCGCACAAGTAGTCTTGTGAAACTGAGATCTTTTTTGTTGATCAGAGATTCACAACTGATGTCTCGTCTCCTGTTAAGCATAATGTTTTCGAACTATTCTTTTTCTAAAAATGGAAGAAATACTGGCGTCTTAAATACGGGATAAGATATTTTATATGTGAGGCCATTGTCCTGAAATAACAAAATAGCACCCACTATAACAAAGAAATTTGGAAATATATTGTCTGATATGTTTATTATTTATTGTTTTTTTGCCTATTCAGTGCTACCAATTGCTTATTTGCTCAAGGGGTTTATACTTACAATTTCAGCAAAAGAGTTGATCTCTATGCTTCATTGTTTACTAGTATTGATTTTAACTTGAAATGCTTGTTTGTCTAGATTATGAGAAAGCTATCATTTGTTTGTGGTTGTACAACATTTTACAATAGCTCGACTGATATTGAAATAGCTGGTTAATAGAAGAATGGGTGCATGTTGTTGTATTGCGTCAGGTAGATCTGAGCCTGACAGGAGGCATATTTATGTATGTTCTTCTTACTTTATCTAAGATATGTGTACCATACATAAAAAATTGTAAGCCTAGTGAAGCCTCAATTTAATATAATTAAGTCTTGGGTTTGCCTCAGGAAACTAAAAGAAGTAAAATAACTAGTAATACTAATACCAGCAGTTAAATTGTCAACCATGCTATGCACATTACATTGTAGTTCATATGTCACAAAATTCAATGATAATTCTAGTCTTAGTTATCCTCAGATATCATTTTCTTTAGTTCAGCTCCTAAGCTCTATGATTTTATAATTAAAATTTCTGTTTGTGTTTATTTTAATTTTCACTCTTGTAGCATCTGCCCAGTATAGAAGAGCATGAACTGCTATCTACGACAAATGATGGGTCTTCTGTTAATTCAAATGCTATAATGGTGGATACAAATCTTGATGGGTCAACTCCTGACACGTTTCGGGCCCCGCCTGCTCCTCTGCCATATGATGGGGGCCTCACTGTTCAAGAAGTTCTAAGCATAAGCCCTGACAATCCTGGTATTGTATGATTCTCTACTACATTGTAATGGCAAACTGGCATCATACCAGACCAGACAAATTGCTATGTAACCATTTAAAAGTGAGTAAGGTAAAAATTACTCAAAAACAGGAAAATTTTGGTTAAAGCAATGTTTGGTTCAAAGCAGACTCAGTTTGTGGTGCTGAAACCTTGCCAATAAAATGGTAATTGATAAATTTGGATTAATTTGGTTGATGAAATTTTAAACAGATACGGGTCAGGATTTGGAGAAATCTGATTGCAAGGAAAAGGCGAAGCAGATGGAATCTCTCCCTCTGGCTGAAGATGAAGATGATTGCCCCATCTGTCTTGAAGGTATCCTCTCTCTCTCTCTCATATTATTGCTTAAGTGTGGGTGGAACACACTCTGTGCCTCCATGTCTCAATGTTGGCCTCTCTCTTTCTTTATGCCCGGATAAATGTACACACAGGTACACAGTAGGGTAGCATGTATCAACGAGAATCCAATTAGGGTTGTATTTGCATGTTTTGTAACTTGTGAGTTTTTTTACAAAAACACTAAAAAAAAACTCGGGGATTGTATTCGCATGTTTTGTAACTTGTGAGTTTTTTTACAAAAACACTCAAAAAAATTCGGGGCCTGCTAAGGATCTATTTTTCATATGTTAATGGTAAAATGGTAAATAATGTCCTAGAATGGTGTACTGGGTTAATCAGACAGCTTTTGCATAAAGGGGAGGGATCACTTGACAATTGTAAAACCTAAATTTGATTACGAATGTTATAGGAGAGATCTATATGGCGGGGGTGGCTATAAAAATGATAAACTTTGGGGCATGTTTTATTGTTCATCAAGTAATTTGAATGTTCAAATGAATCAAAATTAATTGTCCTTGATGCATCACCAAGCAATGCTAAAATTTTAGAAATTTAATTGGTAGACTATCTACACATCCAACAACATACCTTTAGATTTAATTTTGAATTTTCATCCTTATTTGAATTGATTTGAGAAATATTGTCAACAGTGTCAAGGTTAAGTTATTATCAAGTGATCCTTCTCTTTACAAATATGATGCAACATGTGATATTGTCTCTAGTATGAGCATGAATGATTTTGATATTTGGACTTAACGACTTTTGCATTACCTAGTTTTTATAATTGTTGTTTGGTGTTTTCAATTTCTTTCTTTTGTTTTGTGTAGAGTATGATAAAGAGAATCCTCGTTATTTTACAAGGTGTGAACATGAATTTCATCTTGCTTGTTTGCTTGATTGGATGGAACGAAGCGAGACCTGCCCAGTTTGCGACCAGGTTGGCATAATTTATTTTGTTTGTGCTTCTTATTGTACCTTTCTTTTTTCTCAAAGAAAAGATTTTTTTATTTTTTCAGATCTTGATGATAGAGGAAATGTACCAGTAGGGACAATGCTTACTAGAGATGCATTGAAAAGGTACAAGGAAGTATTAAGTTGGGTACTTAAAAAACTGTAACAGAACCACAGAACCATATATTGTTCTTCCTTTCTTAGTATATGGCATTTGAGTTCAACCACGCGACCTTTCTTGATCATGTCACTATTTGGCCCTCTTTTTTTTCTGAATTTTGTCTCCACTGTATATCATCTTTTTAATAGGATAGATGTTTGGTCTATTATGGTTGTCTGGCCTTATTGTACATGGTATGCTGTAAAGCTCCTTTGTAAGTAGCAAAATTTGGAATTGAAATTTTGGAAATTCGTCTTACTTTCATGTTAATATCTTGTTTTGTTTATTTTTTTTACCCTAATTACTCAAACACGAGCGCACAGACTTACCAGACAGATGCATGTCACTTTTGCAGGGGTTCCTCTGGTAAATACGTATTTTTTATTCAATTTTAATATAAGTGTTTTTCTTATAATATTAAATCATGGGGGATATTGAAATTCTTAAAAATGAAATATTCGTGGAAATTATATCTTATTTTCCAATTTAGAAGATCTAGCCCGTAGCAGAAATTAGCCGAATTCAAAGTTTTACAAATTGAATTGTTTAACATTTTGGAAGAGAATACAATTCCACAAATTGATTTACTGATCTTAGCTGCAGGAGGAGAACTGCATATTCTGGTTTTGTGATGGTAAATTTTGTAATGGTAGTTTGTAAACTGTTATTTCTTAAATGAAGCTAATGCATCTGTTGAACTTCTATGATGATAAACTTTTTATGGAAAAAAAGGCAAAGAAATTACCAATAGAAAATGCACAATAAAACGACTTATAAATCGTACATTTTTGAAATATAAAAAACCTTCCAGCCTTGTTGGAAAATGACTTGGTTAGTGGTTAGTCATAAAAGTCAGAGGCGGATTTAGAAGGCTGTTGGAGTAGTCAAGCTATTTTATAAATAAAAATTTGCAATTTTGTCCTTTACACTCTATAATTTTCACAAATACTAATATTTTTTCAGTCTTTTTTTCTAAAAAATAAACTTATATTATATTAATTTATTCAGTCCAGTAGTTGGTCAAAGAAAAGTTGGTTAGCAGTCATTCTAAGCCATAAGTTTGAAGCTTGGTAGATAGGATAACAGTCAAAGACGTCTGCTCTGATTTCATACTGGTTTTTCTATTCTCTCATTTGCAATCAAGCTATTTTAGTGATGCTGATGTTTTGAATTTGTACATATTTTAATCGTGTTTTTGAGTTGTCTGTGTAGAGGTTATCTGATTTTTACCATTTTTTATTAGCTATATGTTGACTTTTCTTATAGGTACGCCTACGACATGAAGAGTCAGAAATGTTCCTTTTCTTGGGGTTAATTTCATGTTTATCCCTCAAAACCTTCAAATTACGTTTTTTTACCTTCTAGAATTCATAATATCACATTTTGAATTTTGAATTTTAAAAACTCATAAATTTATCCATTTTATTGTCTTTTATATTAAAACTCATTTCAAATTTATGAAGTGCCCATTTTACCCTTTATTTAGAAATATAAAAATATGCAACATGGTTCAAAAAATATTATTCTAATTGGTCCGTTTAAGGCAAATGGATCATTTCTATCCTTCTAAAGTTACACAAGCATATACTTAAATCTCACTCTATATGCGTCAAAAGTAAATAAATCTATTTGTCTTTGGAAACCGACCAATTAGAAGGTTGACATTTTCATAAAGCATGCTACATATTTTTTAGTTTTCTTAATAAAGGGTAAATGGATATTTTATAAATATTAAATGAGTTTTAATAGAAAAAAAGAAATAAATAAATTTGTGAGTTTTTGAAATTTAGAAGGGTAAATATGATATTATGAACTTTAGAGAGAGAAATAAGTAATTTTGAAATTTTTGAGGGGTATACATGATATTCCCCCACCAACCGTTTTTTGTCATTTAAAGTTTCTAAGATTGTTTTGGTTCCACCTGTCCAAGCCTGCGTTTTGAAAGCTATTTAATTTGCAAACATTTTCATATCAATGCATGACGGATATGCAATGACTTGATTAGGGGTGTCAATGGTACCTTTTTAGCCGTTTATCCGACCTGTATCGTATTCGATAAGACGGATATGGGTAAGGTTTTTTTTTCGTTAGCTTATTGGGTATGGGTATGGGTATGGATAAGAATTTTTTTTTCGTTAACCAAATAGGTAAGGGTATGGGTAATGACTATTTCTTACCCGTTACTTTATAGGATAATTATAAAATCTAAATATATATATTCAATTCAATTTCCAACCCATCTAAATATGTATTCGTGTGTTTGAATTTTCTTTCTTTATAAAAAACAATTTAGTTGGAATTGATTGCACATTTATTTTTATTTTTTATTAGAAATGTAATTACATATGTGTGAAATGAATGAGTTTTTTATATTTAATTTGTAAAATATAATAAAACTAATTATTATATTAGTAATATCCGTTATTCATCCGCTACCGTTTCGTTACCCGATAATATTAACGGGTAAGGGTAGGGTAGGATAAGGTCGTTTTTTAATGGATATGGGTAGGATATGGGTAAAGACAATTTTAATGGGTATGGGTATGAAAATACCTCCACCCGACCGTACCGTACCCATTGACACCCCTAGACTTGATGAATTGTCGGTGTCGGAGACTCGGAGTGTCATCTTTTGGTAAGTACTTATCAAGTAATTATGAAAAGAACAAAAAATTAGTTTCGATAAACCCACAACATGAAACGCTTACAATGGTTCGATTGACTTACTGTCAATTTTCTGGCGCTTGGTAGTTGCCGAGGTGAGGACATCTGCATCGCACTTTTTTTTTTTTTAAGAAATTAAAAAATAAAATTAGCGAAAACAATATTGATTGTTTTTTTATTAATAAATAGATGAAACTAAAAGCAAGTTAATTATTCGGTTCGTTGATTTTTACAATTTATCACACTAACAATTACACGGTGTGGAAAATCAATGGGACCGAACAATTGGTATTATTATATGAGCAAAAAAGAAAGAATATGAGACATTATGCGGATTCTACAACCCCTGCGTAGATCAAACAATTGTTTGGTCCTAGTAGTTATGTATTTTATGAGACAGACACTTTGTAACTTATAAAAACTACTAGACTAAATAAATCAAATCATTGTTTCGATCTTTGAAAATACCTCGATGGACCAGATCATTGGTTGATTTCATCTATGGATCGAGAAAAAGAAAATCAATATTATTTTTGATAATTTAATTTTTTAATTTCTAATAACAGAATGATTTGATTGAGATGAAAAAACAGAATGATGGGATCCACGTCGCTTGGGGTGTTAATGGCATTATTTTATCCGTTTATTCGATTTATACTGTATTCGATAAAATATATACGGATAATATTTTTTTTTGTTAGCTTATTGGGTGCAAATAAGAGTAAATTTTTTTTGTTAACACAACAGATAAGGATATAGATAAAAACTATTCGTAACAGTAATAATTAAAAATAAAAATTATAAAATTATATATATATTTATATGGAGATGATGATGAATGATGTCATACAGGGGCGGATGCAGGATTTTGATCAGGGTAGGACAAGAAATTATTGAATCGGGTTTAAATAGATAATCGGGTTCAAACCCATTAGATAATCGGATACTAGATAAAGCATGATAACAAAAACAACAAAAATAATATTATAACACAATCTACTCCATAATATTTAGATAATCAACTAATCAAACTACTAATTAAAACATGACAAAAAACCAACAAAATAGTATTCTTTTGTATTTTTTTTGTTTTTGGCGTTTCGTTTGACAAAGAGAGAGAGAGCTACAGGGGTAACATACATTAATCAATTGATGCCTTGATGGGCCGTATCTTATTAATCAATTAAACAGAGAGATACAAAGACAGGGGCGAGCGGGCAGCGTTTCGAATTAAATTTAATTGGACCGTATCTTATATAATTTACCAAATTTAATATACAATGGGCCAGTTATTTTAATTGGGCTACAGGGTAGGGCAATATCAATTTCCAGGGTAGGGCAAAGACCCAAAATCCAGTCTTTGTAAATTAGTTTTGGATTTTCAGGGTACCCTGTGCTACAGTAGATCCGCCCCTGATGTCATATGTTATAGTTTTATTCATAGCTCATATATATCTATTCAATAACATCATTTTAATCATTTTTTTTATTTGTACCGTATTTGATAAGATGAGTATGAATAAGATTTTTTTTCATTTAGTTTATTGGATAAGGATATTTTTTTTTCGTTAACATAACAAGTACAAAATAAAAATATTTCCATCCGATCCGTTTTTGTACCTGTTGACACTCCTATATGTCGGATCCATATCCTCCCCGGTACCGTAAAAGATTCCCTTCACTTTACGGGTTGAGATTAACTCTCAGCCGGTTTGGGATTCGGACTGACAGAGGGGACAGTATTATTGGACTTTGAGATTCGTGCCAAGTTAAAAAGATCGGTCCAGATCAAGTAATTGTAAAAGATTCCCTATTACGTATTACGGTACCGGGGTTGATGTGAATTCTCTATATGTCGGATGTCGCTCACTAAATGCTCAACCGGGTTGAACCAATAGCAGTATAAGCTCCGAAACCCGAATCGCATGTACAGCCTCGTGAGTCGTGATCTGTGTCCTCTGACTTGTTTGTCCCCAAAATATCTCATCAATAGCCTCCATCTCAATCAACCATCATATCTTTTATTATCCGAATCTTTACCCAGAACAAGAAAAATAAACTTTTACAATCAATGAATCAGATGTTAACATCCAAAAAAAAAAAGAGATATTTAGATATATACCCATCATAACTTCACCAAATAGATATTTTCCCATCAACATTTCAAAATTAGTTATATCCCATCTAAACTCAATTATTTCAGTAATATCTTCATTTTTAACTTATTCACTTAAACATATAGTTTAATAATAGCAAAATAAATTGACTAGTTTGCCCTTTATTATTCAACATATTGTATCGCTAACCTCTTCTTCCTGCGACCCTTCTCCCCTTTTTATCTTCCCCTGCATCTTTGAAATTCACCAGAGAAGATTATGTCGATCAACTTTATCAGTTAGCATCTTCCTGCGACCTTCCTCTCTATCTCTTTGAAATTAGTTTAGCTAATTTTGAAATAGTTTGTCTCTGTTGTGGTTTTTAACCCAATCTTAGATTGAATACATCTCCTTCCGATACTCAACAAATTAGTAGCTTACTTTATACTTTAGAAAGAGCTTTAGTAAATGCATCCATTTAGAATCCAGTGGCTGAGCTGGGATCAACTACAATATTGCAATATATGGTTGAATGTATTTTCACATTCACAAAATTTTCCCAAAGTGGTTTGTTGTTATTTCAACCCTTAGTATTCTCAACCTACCTGGTTTCTGGCATTCTGGCTTCAAATTAACCATTAAAACCAATTAAGATTTTCATGCAGGGATTAAAGCCAGCATTGTCATGCCAGAATCTCAGATTTGTGTAAGTTTCCACGACAATACCAAAAATCTGGTAGCGTTAAAATTTTAATTATTTTGCGTTTATCAAGAGTACTGTTTTTATTGTACCAAGCCCTTCAAAATTGACTATTAATAGACTTCCACAAGTGAGATATTGTTCGTTTTAGAATCATTTTAAAGCTAGAGCACTGTATCATATGCTCTGATGGCATACAATTCTTGGTTACAGAAACCTTCGTTGTTCTTTTTATAATAACTTGCAAACATTTATTGGAACCTATTGTATTCAACGGACAATGATGTAAGATTTGATTCCCACAACATCTTGCATGTTATTTGCAGTAAAAATTGGTGGTAAGGTTGAGTGCAGTAAAAGTATATGTTATCAATATTTTCGTTGTGGGAAAGGAAGAAGTTAGCAAGAAAACTGTGTTTTAAAGAAAGGGTAAAATAGTCAATTTTTTTGTATTATTAAATTATATTTTTTAGTGAATAAGTTACAAATGGAGATATTACTAAATAATCAAGTTTAGATGGGATATAACTAATTTAGAAATGTTGATGGAAAAATATCTAATTAATGAAGCTATGATGGACATATATCTAAATTTCTAAAAAAAAAAAATAAAGTTCCCGCATCAATCAACTGGAGCCCCAACTTCTGGTGGAGAAAGATAATTTGTGTGTTGGTGACGCTGACAAAAAGAGAGTTTTATATCAAGAGAGGGATTACATGATAACAATTTATTTTGATAAACTTAACCTCTTTAAATTTGAAAGGAACAATAAGATATGATTTACATGTTGTACAAATATTGTCTATAAAAAATATTATGATTTTGTATATATTTTAATGTATGTCAAGTCACTGAAAAACTGATAATTAGTAGACTATTTATATATCCAATAACATATTTAAGAAATTATTTTTATTTTACTTAAATTATGTTGATTTTTTTTTTGTCGAGATAATTATCATTATGGTCCCTCTATTTAATATTTTTATTTAGCTAGGATGCTAATGATTTTAATGCCACGTGTATAGTTTGCAAGTCAATCGTTTAATCATTGCTGTGGTTACCAAATTTGCGCACGGTCCTGATGTCACCCTTGCATCTTGCGTTTGGTGCAAACACTGATGAAGGCCCTCAAGTATATTGACAATTTAATGATTTGAAAAATATTCGGCGGAATTAAAAATTTGTGATTCGGAAATAATTCGTGTGTAATTTGAAAATAATTTATAATTACATATTGAGTCCGGATCAGAGATCTTAGTCCCATAAGAGAGTATATATTAGGAATTTTTTTTATCCAGGAAATAATTCAAGTATAATTTGTGAAATTCGCGAATAATTCAAAAATAATTCGTGTATACCGTATAATACACAGATTGATTCGCCAACAACACAAATTCAAATAATTTGCAAAGCTTGTTATTATGCCCTGAAGCAGATAATGATAAGAACGTACTTTAGATCTATTCTTGAACGAGACAGTTACCTAGTATACATTAGCACTTTTAACTTGATAACCGTAATAACTAACATGAGATTTATCAAATTTGAAAAATTGTATGTGCAGTTTTGTACTTCATTTACTTCAATATGACTTGTTCAAACTTAATATCATTTGATGTCATTTAGTGATCAAGTAAAAATAAAATGAAAATTGAGCTGTTAAATTTCAATTATGCCATCATATGATTAGTTGTATTTTAAATTAGAATAAATTTGAACTTACGAGCTATATGTGCAATAAACATAAATATGATTCTTTATTTATTTTATTGAGCTTGATTTCAATTATTATTATTATTATTATTATCATCATCATTATGCATTATTTTTCTTTCTATACTTTGGAGCTTCGAGAATCAGACTTTAGTCTAGTAGCAAAGATAATGTCCTCAGTGTAGAATGTGGCAGGTTCGAAATTCGAATGAGAGAATAAACCTCGGCCAATTGACCTCTGACCTTTACTTAAAAAAAAAAATACTTGGGAGCTTCATGCTCTATATTTTCACCTAATTAAACACATGCTAAAAACCTTAAACCGTACTTTCAATGATGGGCAACCGTGGGCCTTCAATGATTATAATTAGGAGATATAATTTGGAGCTTTATCAATGATGGGTCAACCGTGGACCTTCAACGATGGGCTTATTTATGTTAGTAGGTTAGCAATTTTATATCGGAAGGTTAAGCTTACGAGCTTACTGAGTTGTTGGGCCTGAGGCCCAAGTCTTTTAAAAGGTTCGATTCGGACTAAATGATCCACTAATGGCATCTGTATCTCGGTTTGATCTTGAAAACTACAAACAAATAATCCGAATCAATTTGATAAATTAATATTTGGTGCATATGATTCTATGCTTAAAATAAAAAATATACATAACACCAGATAAAATTTTACTCAGTATATCATTGCTTACTTGAGTTTAAAATTCTTATTAGTTTAATGGAACCCGAACACAAATGAAATTTCATCGGTTTGTACATTTGAAATGCCACCATTATGCTTTCATTTTTAAATGTTAATAACTTAAAATTTAATATTCAAATATCACAATAAAACAATTAGATTTGATCTATATCACTTTCTTCATACACATATAAAAAATTACATATCTCAACTTTATTTGTATAAGTATAGAAAAACTTGTAAAAATATATCAATATGGATAAATTATGAACGTTGAATTTTTAACTTATTGATTTATATAAAAACAAAATTGAAAAATGATAAATTTTTTATCTACATGTAGATAAAATAATATAAATTATATCTAACAGTTCTATTTTGATATATAAATTTAGAATTTTTTTATTAGAAAATTAAAAAGTAAAGATATAATGGAGACAATATAAAGACATTTCAACCATCCTCTTTAAATAATTAGGTTTATTAATAATTTTGCAAAGCATATTGTAATTTGGTGAATTGCGATTTGATTTAAATTCATTGCGGTAAATCTTAAAAAAAGAAAAAAAAAAAAAGTTAATCGGAGGTCGTGACTCGTGGATATTTTCGCAGCCGCGTGTTTGTTTCGCTCGCTCACGAAATTTAGAAATGTGATGCTTTCATGCCTTTAAGGAGCACCGTGGCGTGTCCGCATTTGAAAGAGACCAAATGTCCCCGCATCATTTTCTTGAGAAAAAAAAGTGAATTAAATTTGAATGGATAAACATGTGTATGAATTTGTAAACAATATTTTTTCAATATATTAGTGTAATGAAAATGAAAAATAAACAAATTATTGTATTTATTGCTAGGAACTTCATTTAATTTATTGATTTTGGTTTTTAATAAATTAATCACCAGTACAATTTTTTTTTTCATAATTATAAAAGTTTCTAGATTATTATTTTTATTTTATATAATTAAATAATTAAATAACTCCATAAAAGAAATATAAAAATGACAACCTTTTCAACTTTGAATAAATTACAGTCACCACTCCCGCACTAAATCCAAATAATAATTTACTTCACTTTTCAATCCATTTCCATTTTTTATAGAATCCCGAAATTTGCGTTGTTGAATTCTATTTCCGTGAGATTTCATCCCGTACAATACAACGGGACAGAGTCCGAATCTGCTGCGATTTCGAGATGGATCGCAAGATTCTAAAATTCTGAGATCAACAGTTCAAACTTTTTCCGTGCGCGGATCTCGGATACATTCTTGAAAAAGTAAATTTTCATGCACGCATCTCGAAAAAGACCAACAGTTGAGATGGGATTGCAGGGTCCTGTGATTCCCCGAGAATCACAGGAGATTTATTTTCAACGAGACACAAATTATACAATTTCACTTCCTTTTGTCTACTTTCTTAAGCTTGCTCTAATTTTTAAACCTAGCTTAAGAAATTGAACCTCTTTAAAAAAAAACTAAAATTTACTTTCTTAAATTTCTCCTGTCAAACACCTCTTCTTTGGTGAAACTTAAAATTTAAACCTAACCATCTTGCCGAACACTACCTCCAAGTCTCTAACCCCCTGTCAATGCGAGTAGACATATTGACAGAGCTGGTTTACCTTCAAACAGAGCACCAGTCATATACATTTTCATTTTATCTCTATTGATCCTGCACTGCATAAAGCTAAACCAGCTATGTCAATATCTTTACCGGGTCAAAGTACTCGGGCGACGGAGTCTTCTACCCGATACAATTATTCAATTGCACGCTCTAACAGCTCGCGCCACTCCACAGACGCAGTCTTCAAGACTTCGGTAAACGAAGAACTTTTCAGCGATGGCGTCGCTCTCTTCCGATGGAGGCGGAGGCAGGAGAAGAGCTTCGACCTCCACCGAGACTCTTGACAGGTGGGACCCATTATCTTCCGACCACCGCCCACACTTATCCGGCGGAGTAAATGGAGGCGGAGGCAGGAGAAGAGCGTCGACCTCCACCGCGACTCCTGACAGGTGGGACCCAAACGCCAGTACGTTCTCGGTCTCCACTTCTTCGGTTACCACGGGCGAGCAGAGGCAGCGGAAGGTTTGGGGTTTCTTCAAATCCATGCGACTTTGCTTTGGTATCTCTGATAAGGCATCGTCGCCTCAGGAGACCATGTCGAAAAATTCCTCCTGTGAGTTTTCTGATTGAGTTAATTGAGATAATATTTAGTGCAATTATTCAAAAGCTATTCATTTTTAAGGATTGGAACTTTCAACATTAGTTAATTTGGTGCAGTTTGCCAGTTTCTATGTAATCAGTAATCACCACTCATGTTTTGATCTCAGCAGCACAATTTCGTAGCCCATATAGTGGTTCATACAGAACAAGGGGAAAGCAATCGGGTAGAAATGCATTTGGCAACTTCACAAATGATTTCCAGAGTTGTGTTTTCACCAAGGAAGAGATCTTGCGTGCAACGAAGAACTTCTCCCCTGGGCTCAAGATTGGACAAGGAGGGTTTGGCACTGTGTTCAAAGGGATACTTGATGATGGTACACTTGTTGCAGTTAAACGTGCCAAAAGGGTTAGAATTCCTTTTTTTTTGTTATTTTCATGAAAAAGATATTCCTTTACTGCACTGCTCGGACTGTATTCAGCAAGAGGGGAGGCAACTTTCAAGCTATGGGAGTCAAAAACATATTGGGAGTCAAATCATTAGAATTTTAATGCTGATTATGGGATCAATTTTACAGTTCCCATAGCATTTTACTCTAAGCTATATAGCAAAATAATGTCAAAGCACGGAAATTTTGAAAATGAATGGGGGTCAATTGAGAATCCGCATCCTCTGCATTAAGGTACCGTTTGAGTTAAATTTTGGACCGTGCGATTAGAATTTGGGCCAATCCGGCCTACGCCTATAACAACGCATGGGGCCCTTTAATATTATTGCGGATCTAAATCGGACGGTCCAGATCTTAACTCCAAATTTGAGTTAATGCAGAGGATACGAATCGTCAATTGATTCCCCATTCATCCTTTACTGGATCTGCCATTGGTATTCAGGTATCAGGTTCATCATTGTTTGCTATGGGTTGGATCTTAGATGGGCTTACAACGGGTGATTTTCATATTTGGGGAAATCAATTCTAGAATTTGACAAAGTGCCGATGCAGTTTGAGTTTCTATAAAGCTGGAAATCTTGTAGTTTTTTCAATGGCCCTGGTTTCCATGCTGTTTAGTTAAATAATGGCCTTTTTACATCGATTAGCTGCCAGCAGTCGAAATAATGTCAACACCTTAGGCTGCTAAGTAAAAAAAATGGCTGAGCCATTAAATTCAGCGATGGGATTTCTAACTTTGCAATTTCAGGAGTTAATTTTTCCAAATTGAAAAAAATCATTTCATATGGGGAACTCAATTGGTACTTATAATCAGATTTTTCAGTTCTATTCCAAAATCTAAAACCTCTTTTTATTCCTTTTTGATGTCCTGGTCTTACATGAAACCTCAACTTACTAGAAAAGAAATCATGCAACACTATATAAGATATGTACCAATATCTTAACGGTAATAGCTGTTATACATTAGTATTATATGATTTTTTTTTTGGGTATCCTTTTTCTATTTAATGGACCTTTTTATTTTGTTCGTCTGAAGATTTATGCATGTCATGTCAGCCATTCATCGAACTTTTATTTTATCCATTTGGGCAAGAAAAGGAGCCCGAACAATAACTTTGGACTTCTCTTCTATTCAGAGTCTATATAACCCTCATGTGTGCGTGGAGTTTAAAAGTGAGATAAAGATAATGGCTGAAGTAGAGCATTTAAATCTCGTGCGGTTCTATGGATACCTCGAGCAAGGAGATGAAAGGATCGTCGTTGTGGAGTATGTACCAAACGGAACATTACGGAATCACTTGGATGGTACGTGTAATCAGGTCCAGTAAAGATATGTGCTGACCAAACATTTTGCCCCTTCTATATAATTTTATTATGTTTTGTTTCCCAATTTTATCTTTCGAGTAGAATCCAAATCCAAGTTCTGATAAAAAAATCTCATGAACTGTTTTGGCTTCAGGTCTAGTACAGGTTCAATTCAGATCCTACTACGTACAAGTCTAATGCATTACTTTGCCGCACTTTGCATTTTGTTCTAATTTGATTGTTTGGTTCTTTTTTCATTTTGGCTTTATATTTAACTTACCATAAATGTTTGTCAAGAGCCTAGTCAGCATTTTGAGCTAGTATTGTTAAAAAACCATGTGTACAAGAAGTTTTTAGTTATGTGCAGCTTACTTGGTTGATATATATATATAATTATGCAGGACATCAGGGTAAATGGCTAGACATGGGTGCACGTCTAGATGTCGCAATTGACGTTGCTCATGCTGTCACTTATCTCCACATGTATGCAGGTATATGTTTGTACTTATCATATCCATACTTGATATTTGGCAATGTCTCCCCATTTTATATGTTGCTCATTTTTTTTCTGTTTATTTCTCTCTTTTATTTATTTTTTCTTTTTTATGGTTTAGGTCCAAAACAAGGTGAGGATTGATTAAGCCTTTTCAAATTAAATTCCGTCTTTAAAATTATATTCTGTGATTGGGGGCTATTTCATGTAGACCATTGCAAATTAAAATTACTAAGCTAAGTTTATCTTCATTATTTTTCAGATCATCCGATAATCCACAGAGATATAAAGGCATCCAACATCCTTATTACTGAAACCATGCGTGCAAAGGTTGCTGATTTTGGTTTTGCACGGGTCGGATCGGGTGATTCTGATTCTGGTGTGACCCATGTTTCGACCCAAGTCAAAGGAACTGCCGGTTATCTTGACCCAGAGTATCTAAAGACTTACCACTTGACCGAGAAAAGCGACGTGTATTCCTTTGGCGTGTTATTGGTGGAGCTGGTATCAGGTCGAAGGCCAATAGAGCTCAAGAGAGAACTTCAAGCAAGAATAACAGCAAGATGGGTATATTTATTTCTTGCTCCTTTTTGTAGTTTATTTACCTTTTCTTTTATGCCTGATTATGACCCACTACCTTCCATTTGTGAATTCACGTCTACTTCTTTATGTGCTAAATTTTTTGGTTTTGTAGGAGCTCTAATTGGGTAGTTTTTTTTTTTTTTTTGTTAATTTTCTGTCCTTTTTTTTTTGGAAATTTTTTGCCAACAGAAGGTCCTTATCGATAAAGTCCCCATATAGTTATCAAACGGACTGCTACTTTCCTGAGAAACTAAGAGTTAGTTCTCTACTATCAGTTGTGGTTTTAGTCTGTTAGATTTTTATTTCCTTTTTGCCCCAGTTTGTTCCTTTATGAGAAGCAGTTGTCTTTGCAGAGGAAATTTTTTCTGATATCAAAGACCAAACTAGATATTGGTATTGAATTTCTGTTAAATTAGATGATGCTCTGCAATTATAGCAAGTGAGGGGTTGCTGTCTTGCTGCAATTCTCTCTGATAAGATGATGAACTAATTAAGATGATTTCTTTTACTTTTTTCAGAAAAAATTATCTGCAGTCTCTTTCATAATTAGTGTGGAATGCTTAATGCGTCTCAATTGTTTCAACAGATATCCAAATTATGTTTGGTAGGCACAAAAATAGTCACAGAACAGTCAACATTTATCTAAATGACCGAAGAAATAAGCACTAGATGAAGTTTTTGTTAATTAAGCAAATAAACAGAACAACATATGTTTACATATGGTTTGAACAGGCAATGAAGAAGTTCACAGAGGGAGAGTCAATAGAAGTACTGGACCCTGCTCTTCCCAGAAATGAGGCAACCATTGTGGCACTGGAGAGGGTACTGGAGCTCTCCTTTACTTGTCTGGGTCCAGAAAGGAAGGATAGGCCCAGCATGAGGCGGTGTGCTGAGATCCTCTGGAATATTCGGAAGGATTTCAGAGACCTATATTATGCTCCTACAGATTCTGTTGGCACAATTTCTGACAGTAAATAGGTGTACTTAAGGTGGAAATTGAGTTCAGAAAGTACTGATAGAGGTAAGCATGAATTCTTTTCGGTGTGCTTTCTTGTTATGTTTTGTGGTATGTTTATAATTAGGATCAATTGAGTCTAGTTTAGCCTTATTAGTATGGGATTCTGGATAACTCTGAACCAATCTGATACTGTTGTTTTGTTTCAGTGCCTGGTACTTACTGTTACCCCATAGCTTGCTAATCCTTTCCGACACGAGAAAAAGATTTGTAATATGTTGTTGTTGCTGACGGTGCTGAGTTCGAAGCTACAAAATTTACTGAAAAGTATGTAATGTTATATCAGCCAAATTGCAATCATTTATAGGGGAGAAACACATGGACCATATTGTAGAACAAAAGAAAGTTGTAAGGGTAAAACTAGAATTTGTTGTAAAGATAGAAGATTATAGAATATTTTTTGTTAATGTATGAAGTATAGGAACTGGTAGTAATGTTTGGGTTATCTTTTGTGTATATTAGGGGAGAATGGAGTGTTTGTGTTCGCGTGTGTTTGGTAGAATGCAGTACATGCATATTTTTTCTATGTAATTTATTATTTCGATCGTTATAAGCTGTACTAGATATATATCATTCTTGACTTGTATCATAATTCTTGGACCAAAGTCGAATAGTGTTTTTGAATTTTGAAGATGTATGGTTTCATGTAAAAACTAGAGATGTTTTTATGGCACAATAATGCTACTTTGTTGTCTACTCAAACTACAGTGCTACTTAGTTGATATAAAATTATCACCAAATGTGGCCCAAATTTGTTTTCCTGGCATAATATATTTTCTCGTCTTCCTTTTTGGTTGAAACATTTGTTAAACTCCCTTTTGATGTAATAATTATCTTCCTTGTGACTTGTCTGTAGTTTTGGTAGTGTTTTGCAATTTATTTATATTTAGATATTATCTGTTCTCTTCGAAAATGCAAATCTTATATCTTTTTCTTTATTAATTTATCCAGTTAATCCAGTCAATTGCTTACTTTTCCGCACAATCCAAGCACATCTCATCCATTAGTCTAATCACTTGTTCTACATTTTGTGTCAAGGGTCCAAAGATTAATGAAAGTATCTACATTTAAAGCATTTACCTAACTAGTTGACATTATATTTATCAAAGTTATCTCCGTCAAGGCGGTACTGGTACCATGCCTTCTTCTCCAACCCCAATCAAAACATTAAACAGCAAACTTTTACTCATGCAGGCCATCCAATTGTACATGGAAACATTAAATCTTCCAACATTTTGATCACTGAAGATAATCGGGCGAAAGTTTCTGATTACGGATTTGCATATGCATTCAATGATAGAGTAATAGATGTTTCTTCGCCATCTTCGGTGGTAATCTTGATCCTGTATACACCGACACTTGTATCTTTACAGAAAAGAGCGATGTGTATGCATTTGGTGTGCTACTGGTGGAATTAATGTCTGGGAGGCCCCCTATCGATCCTGACAGTAGACCAGATGAGAGGATTACGGCAAAATGGGTATTCATTTTTTCTTTTCTCCCTTCGTTTATTCTTTGAACAGAATACTTTTTAGTTAATACCTAAATGCACAAAAGTTCCGAAAGTATGTCTTTCTTTAAGTTTGAAGTTCTTGACTCGTCAAATTATGGCTCATTTGAAACAGACTGTTAGGAGTGTGATTCAGAAATTGAGAGAAATTAGGGTTATGCAAGGATGAGCACATAAAAGAGGAATAACAGTAACTTAGTATTTTCTTATCTTTTCTCCAATCCTTCAGTACACTTATATAGAAAATAGGGAAGATACAAGAGATATGGATATCTCTAAATTAAGCAACTAATAATAGCAATATATTCCTAATATCCTGACTTAGCTAATTAACTTGGATAACAATCTAGCCACTTTTGGTAATGTTATTGGTTGCGCCCTGTGACACCTTGTGTGGCCTGCGTGTGTACACGATGAATGGCGCAACATTCCCGCCCCCTTGCAGAGGCGACTTGTCCTCAAGTCGAGACGAATCCAGTGAATCTTCATCCTCCCAACTCGCTTCCTCCAAACTCAAGTCAGACCATTGTACCAAGACCTGAGTGACCTCTTTGTTGTTGCGCAAAATTGTCCTTCTTTGAAGAATAGCCACCGGAAAATGGACAGGCTGATGCTCTACAATTGATTCTGGCAAGGGATGAATCATGGGTGTATTCGCTCCCTTGTATGGCTTGAGTAATGAGCAATGAAATACCGGATGAATGCGACTTGGTGGAGGTAATTCAAGACGGTATGCCACTGGTCCAATGCGGTCCAGCACCTTGTAAGGCCCATAGTAACGCAAACTCAGCTTATGTGAAGAGCGGTGACGCAAGGACAGTTGCCTAAAAGGTTGAAGTTTGAGCAGAACAAGTTGGCCTTGCTGAAATTCATAATCTTTTCTATGCTTGTCAGCGAAAAACTTCATTGCCTCTTGTGCCTTTGCCAAATTAGTTTTCAACTGACCAATAATGGCATCTCTTGAAGTGAGGTCATGGTCGACTGCCTGAAGCGTGCTAGTTCCTGCACAGTAAGCTAAAAGGGAGGGTGGTTTCCTTCCATAAGTAGCCTCAAAAGGAGTCATACCCGTAGCAGATGTGAAGGTTGTATTGTGATGAAATTCAGCCCAACTTAGAATTTTCGCCCATTTGGATGGTTTATCATGAACAAAAGCGCGCAAAAATTGTTCGACACAACGGTTGATGCGTTCGGTCTGGCCATCTGTTTGCGGATGATAGGCGGAAGAGAAATGGAGTTTAGTACCTTGCAGACGAAACAATTCTTTCCAGAATGTGCTCTGAAAAATCGGATCACGATCCGAGATAATACTTTTGGGCATGCCATGGAGCTTTCCAACTATCTCCCAAAAAACATGTGCAACTCGAGTAGCTGTGTAGTGTGGAGGTAATGGTGCCAGATGGATGCCTTTAGAGAATCGGTCCACTACCACAAGAATGGTCGTATACCCCCAGCTGGAGGTAGATGCGTCACAAAATCCATAGATAGATCAGCCCAAAGGTCATGAGGAATCGGTATAGGTTGAAGTAGACCATAAGGAGAATGGTTGGTGGGTTTGCACTTTTGGCATATATCACAAGCTTGAACAAAGTCCTCGACTGATTTGCGCATACCTTTCCACATAAAATGGGCTGCTAATCGCTGAAAAGTGCGTTGAACCCCCGAGTGACCGCCCAGTAAGGATGCATGATAGTCAAATAGTAAGGTCGGAATGAGAGGAGAGGTAGTGGGCAAGTATAACCGTCCTTTGTGTCGAAGGAGACCACCAGAGAAGGTCCACTCTGGCCAAGTGCTAGGTGTAGTCAAGATGCCATCAATAATATGCTTTGTATGTGTGTCAGTGAGAAGCTCGGTTTGGAGGCTGTCCAAGGCTGAGCATAAGGGTCGAGTGAGTGACAAGAAAACAGCAGTGTCGGGATTGTCAGCTACGTTATGTACGCGGGATAGCGCATCAGCTGCTGTGTTGGAAGCACCCGGTTTGTACTCAATGGAGAAATCGTACCCCACCAATTTGGAGCAAAATTGCTGTTGCTCCGGAGTTTGCACAGTCTGGCGCAACATATGATGCAAACTACGGTGGTCAGTCCGGATGATAAAGTGCCTACCCAACAAATATTGTCGCCACTTCATGATCGCGGATTGAATGGCAAACATCTCGCGGATATAAGTGGACTTTCCTTGCATGAGAGGGGAGAGTTTCTTACTGTAGAAAGCAACCGGGTGTGTGTCTTGTGATAGGACAGCACCAATACCTACCCCACTTGCGTCAGTTTCGATGATGAAAGGACGGTCAAAGTTAGGTAATGCCAAAACTGGGGTCGTTATTAACGCCGTTTTGAGCTGTTGGAATGCTTCTTGCTCCTTGTTAGACCAAGTAAACCCGTCCTTGGTTAATAGATCTGTCAGTGGTGCGGCTATAGAAGCATAGTGGCGCACAAAGCGGCGGTAATATCCTGTTAGACCGAGAAAGCCGCGAAGTTGTCGCTGATTGGTGGGTGGAGGCCAAGCTGAGACAGCAGACAATTTGTCCGGATCGGCAGCTACCCCTGCGGCTGAAATGATGTGGCCCAAAAATGCTACTTCTGATGTTGCAAAGGTACACTTGGAAGATTTAACGAATAACTGGTTGTCACGCAGGATTTGAAAGACCTGACGAAGGTGTTGTATATGTGCCTCCAAACTGCAACTATAAACAAGAATATCGTCAAAGAATATGACAACAAATTTACGTAGCAGGGGTTGGAAGACCTCATTCATTAAAGCTTGAAAAGTGGAGGGGGCATTGCAGAGGCCGAATGGCATGATCACAAATTCAAAATGACCGTGGTGCGTGCGGAAAGCTGTCTTGTGAATGTCAGTTTCATGTACCCGAATTTGATGGTAGCCGGAACGCAAATCCAATTTGGAGAAGATGGTCGCACCATGTAACTCATCTAATAGCTCATCCACTGTAGGAATTGGGAAGCGGTCACGAATTGTGGCAGCGTTGAGGGCTCGATAATCGACACAAAAACGCCATGTACCATCTTTCTTCTTAACTAATAACACCGGGGAGCTAAAAGCAGATTGGCTCGGGCGAATTGCACCTGATTGTAATAGGTCAGCTACCAATCGTTCAATTTCATTCTTTTGGAATTGAGGATACCGATACGGCCGAACATTGACTGCATCTGTACCAGCCTTCAAGGGTATGTGGTGGTCAATGGTCCTAGAGGGAGGCAAACTCGAGGGAACCTGAAAAAGGACCTCGAATTGTTGTAGCAGGGGCTGCAAAAGAGGTGTGATTGTATGCTGAGATGAGAGTGTGTTGTTTTGGTTGGAAGAATCAACGGTGAAACACATGTAAGAGGACCCAACACCATTGCTGGCTATCAATTTATTCAAGCCTGCTGAAGAGATGGCTGCTGCATTAGGTTTGCCTTCCCCTTGAAGATGGATCTGTTGGCCCTTGTAATTGAATTCCATGTAAAGCTTGGACCAATCTATCAAAATAGGCCCGAGTGTTTCGAGCCATTGCACGCCAAGTACCACGTCTGACCCTTCTAAATCCAGAACAAACAAGTCAGTAAGAAAGGAATGCGACTGAATAGAGAGAGACACCGCCCTACACAGTGTATTGCATTGAAGAGCGGCACCATTGCCCACCCGAACAAGGAATAGTGTTGTGGGAGAGGTCGGCAAGTTGAGAAATTGAGCCGTGCGCCTAGAGATGAAATTATTCGTGCTCCCACTATCAACGAGGACCTGGACTGGATGAGCATCTATATAGCCGAGCATGCGCATTGCTTTGGCAGAATAGCGGCCGAGTAGCGCATTTAAACTGATTTCAGTTTCAGGTGGATCAGGGTCTGCTGACGGAAGGCTGTAGTGATCGTCTAGGTCAGGTTCTTCCTCGGTGCCCTCTAGGTAGAGTAAGGTTGCACGCCCCTTGCATTTATGACCGCGCACAAACTTTTCATCACAATTAAAGCATAAGCCCTCGAGTCGTCGCTGTTGTAGTTCTTCAGCAGTTAAGCGCTTAACAGGAAGGCGGAATGCTTCAGTAGTGGTTGGAAGGCGAGGTTGAGCATGAGCAACAAGTGGGACAGTTGGGGCTGCAGGTCGAGCAACAGAGGTGGTGTATGTGGGCTGCCTTGGATGCCCCGACCGATTGTGGTATCGGTCGGTGTCAGCTATCTGTGCCTCATGTAGGCGTGCTAAAGAAAACGCGTCATGCAAGTCAAGAGGCCTTTGCGATTGAACAGCGCGACGAAGGCGTGGTTGCAAACCAGCAATGAAAATGCTCAAGAGATTGTGCGAAGAAAAACCACGCACTTGACTTGCTAATTCTTCAAAGGTTGCTTGGTAATCTAACACAGAGCCCGTTTGGGTGACACGGGATAGTTGGCCTACCGGGTCTTCATACTCAGAAGGACCAAAACGGTGCTGTAGAGCTACTATAAAGTCCTCCCAAGATCCGATCTTATGGTCAGCGAGCAACCCCTGGTACCAACGTGAAGCCGGTGAATCAAGATGCATGGACATGATGAGGAGGCGGTCTGCAGGATGCGTGGCATAATACTGAAAGTACTGTTCAACATTAAAAATCCAGTCGGTGGGATCCCCTGATGCAAACCGCGGAAAGAGTAGTCGCAGTTTGTGGTCCCCTGGCTGCGTGGGAAGTCGTGCCTGTGGGTGAGGCGGTTGCTGTTCACGGGCTGCCATAGTTGCGTTGAGTTGTCGTTGAGTTTCGTCGCGAATTTGGGCAATCAAAGTAGGCAAAGCATCGGTGGTGAATTTGGCGATAGCGGTCTCCATGGTGGAATCCAAGGTTGCTTTCAGGTCTGCTATGGATTTATTGGTTTCCAAAAGTTGAGTATGTATGTTTAGATGATTGTTTAGATGATTGTTGCATGTCAGTAACATTAATGTATCATAAAGAATTGGTTGATGATGCAAAAAAACTTTTTCTTTCTTACCCCTTTTCACATTTTGAAAGGGTACTTCCCTAAAAGAGATTTTGTACTACAATTGGTACTGCAATCAGTCAGGTCTCACTTGTCTTACAAGTTTTTTTTTTGAAGGTCAGAATGATACTGACATTTTCATTGATTAAAAAAGAGTTATTTACAAAATCCCTAAATATTTACAAATCGTTACAAAAATAAAGCCATCTCCTCCACCCCAGAGCCCGAACCACTGAATAGTTGGGTTAGTCTATAGTATTTGTTGCCAGCTGGAGATCTCAATTGCCGTCTGGTTGATGAGAGCCAAGACCGTGTTGCTTTGTCGTGTAAACAGTCTCCTGTTCCGTTCTCGCCATAGTGCTCAGCACCCTGTCGCGAAGACTGCATCCCACAGTCAGCCTTGAGTTTCCAAATGATCCTACTAAAAGGACATTCTACTCCTCTGTTTTGCATCATCTTATAGGCTGTCAAGGTTGTGAAATTACCTTGAGCAGACCACCTCCACCTCAGCATACCCTGCTGTTCTTCCATTGCCACCGAAGCTTGGTAAAAATGAATTAAGGTTTTTATTGATGTGACAAAGAAAGAGAGGTCTCGAGTGTCCAAAATGGCAGCTGTTTCGTTGATTCCGTATAGTAATGCCATTGTTCTTGACCAGAGACCATTCCTCTTTGTGTCGAGCTTCCAGAGCCATTTAGTAAGTAGGGCATCACTTGTCTTACAAATTAAAAAAAAAAACCCTCTGATGTTGATACATAGAGTAATGGTGCTACTGGGTCTACTCTTGACTGATCCATTATCAGAAAAAAACAAACTTAAAAAAAAAAAATCAACAACAGAAGAATGTTACAATACAACACTATTATTTATGGTTTAATGTGTAAACGTTTTGTTACAATGGCAAAACTGGCAGAGGACAACATCAGTGTGGCTTTGGACCCGCAACTTCCAGTCTTAGAAGTTAATCATAAAGCACTGAAAGAGATATTTAACGTGGCCAGAGATTGTTTGACTCCAGTTGGTCCGGACAGGCCGAACATGACTACGATAAAAATCAGTGTTGTAAAAAACGCACTAGTCGGCCGATTAATCGGAAACGGCGGCTTAACCGTCACGCACACTCTTAACGGAGGCATGTTAGCGGATGAAAACGATTAATATCGACCGTTTAATCGTTCATTTATTCCCGTTTATTCCCGTTTATTCCCGTTTATTCCCGTTTATTCCCGTTTATTCCCGTTTATTCCCGTTTATTCCAGTGAATATTTATTTTCACATTGTTTTTTTTTTTCTGTGATTGTGTGTGATAATAAGGTTTATAAATCTTATATTGTAGTTTTATTTGTGCTTGAATATACATTCAATATTTTATATATATATTTTTTCTTCTTACTTACTTTGAAATTGATTAATTCTTCTATTATTTATATACCATATATTTTTCTTACTTACTGATGATGTAATTTTTTCGATTAGTGTGACGTGTTCATTTATGTAATTAAGTTGTTATCATAAACTAAATTTAATAATTTTATGTTGGAATGTTTAATTTCTTTCAAATAATATATATTTGAAAAAGCTTAATTCTCAATTTTATTTTTTCATTAAATAAATGTGTTACTTAACATGTAAAATGCTTATGTGTTAAGAAGAAATAAGCGTAGTGTCATGTTATAATAATAAAACTAAGTTAAATTAAGTTTATTTGATAAGTTTAATGAGTTAAATAAATTATGATATATATACATAAATTTAATAAAAATGTTAAATTGTCCGCATAATTCTGATTAATCAGCTGCATACCGATTAATCACTTAACGGTATCCTATCTGTCCGACGACCGCATACCGTTATTTACAACACTAATAAAAATCAAGGCAAACTATGAACAAGCAATTCAGAGTCTCCCTCGAGTCTTTTCTTCTGCCTCCACGGAAGAGAGAGAGAGAGAGAGAGAGAGAGAGAGAGAGAGAGAGAGAGAGAGAGAGAGAGAGAGAGAGAGAGAGAGAGAGATTGCTATGCCACCGCTGTTTCTATGTGTAGTCGCCCTTTGGCATGTAATTCCGTACAGAGGAACGGGTGAAATGGTTCTTCCAGTTGACCCATTGTAACTATTGAAATTTATAAATGCGCAATGTAAAGTATGAATTTGGTGCTATTATCCTTGTGGTCAATGCACCTTGTCCCGGTGGATAGGGTTTTCGGGTGGAGTCAAAGAGTAGGGTTTGATTTTCTTGATTTGGATAATTGTATATATGATGTGTGGTCATTGTGGGTTGTTCTTCAGTTCTTGGAGTGTGGTAATTCGGATATTATTTACGTAACAGAGCATTTCAGTTGTAATTCACGAGGCCTAAGGCCTGTAAAAGCTAAGTAAATCTCTCTTTTTTTTTTTTGAAATCTTGGTAGCGGCAAAAGCTAAGTAAATCTCAAAAGAGCAAAAAGAAAAGCATAAGTTGGTTTGTCTGAGAGTGATGTTTTTGCTTGTACATGGATTCAAAAGCTAGAAAGCTTTGATTTGTGACAGGTATCTCCAGTACATTATTTTTAAGTTCATTAGACATTAAGTTGTTTGATTAGTTGATTCAGCATAATGTTTTTGATATAAACTTTCTAGAATATCAGTATTACAAATAAGATAAGAGACTAATAGTATAAATTTTTTGCCTGTCTTTCTGTCACCCCAGACGCAAATCCAAGAAAATAATGAATTAGTTTCCACTTTCAAAATTAGTTGAATGTTTTCTATTAACAAACTAAATATTCTTAAGATCATCAAAGATATGTAATAGAAACGGTTCTCTCTACTATCCGTTGGGATCTAAAATTCAATGAAGAGATAATGTCGGGCTATTTTTTTTTATAAAGAGGAAATGTGACATTTGTTGCAACAGCAACTTGTTCAGCTTCTCGAAAAAAAACAGTTGACAACTTGTAGTTAAAAAAAAAAGAAACAATTTTATCAAATTTCTTCATACCAATTTAATAAATACCAAGTCAAAATAATCTTCGAAACGGTGGACCAGAAATTGGCGCCTCGTATTATTTTCTTATGTAGTTTCTTGCGGGTACAGTCATGTACCGAGTGCATGGAAAAAAAAAATAAAAAAAAAATAAATGGAAAATAAAGAAAATAATGTACCGAGTGCATGGAAAAAAAATCACTGCTTCCCCTGGCCGAAGCTATGAAACATTTATGGTGTAACGAGTCGCTGGTCACTCTATATAAGTAGATAGACACCTCATTTTGAATTTCAGAGGGCTGTTTCTAAGATTATAAATTTAGAGGCTGCTTCTGTACATGCATCAGAAAATCCAAATTAGAAGTTCGTTATGTCAGTTGCTCATTATTTTCCCTTCTTTGTCCCCCTCTCCCCTCTATTGTTTTGATGCAATTCTTCGGAGCTTGCTTCTCTCTTGCTCTCAAATGTCTGGAATGGAAATCAACCTAGAGTCAAACTTCATCTCCGACGAGCCTAACCCAAGTTTCGAAAGGTCAAGTTTTATTTCAATCATTCCTAGTCCTATTTCCACCAAACATAACCATGGTTCCGATGAATTGAGTCCTGCATTTGAGCTCAGTCCAACCTCTACCGAGCGTAATCCTAGTTTTGATGACTCGAGTGCTATATCCATCGAACCTAGCCCTATCTCGGAGCATAACCCTAATTTAATTGTTTCAAGCTTCAACTCTATTGAGCCTAAACCAAGCTCTGATCTTGACACAAGCCTAGCCTCTGTTGAAATGAATCTTCGCACCGTTGAGCGCAACAACAGCTTTAGGCATTGCCTCCCAATCAATTCCGCAACAACACGTTCCCTCAAAAGAAACCAAGCACCAAGTGAAGCCCCAAATTCCTCAAGTCCAGCAACCGTTTCACCTCGGAGCCTATCTCGGTTCCTGACCCTATTTCCTCCACCTAGAAAAAGCGAAGGTCCAGTGAGCATTAGCTCTTTTAAACATTTCTCTGGTTGTGATGGTACCAACTTCAGCTTTTGCACATTGCAATCAATTCTTAAATGTACAGCCTGTGAGCCCCAGCGGACAGGTCCAAGCCGCAAAATCAAGCCCGATGTTTTACCAGAAACTCCAATTAGTAAGATTGATACTAACTACTCATCTTTTGATCACTTTTGTTTATAGGAATTATATGGTAGATTCCTTGAATGAGTCCCAAAATCAAGCCTGATGTTTTCGCTCTTAATTAGGTCAAACCATCGATCTACTCATGCCTCATAAAAATTGCACTAACAACTTCTAATTTTTGTCAGATGATGCTTCTCCTGTCAGTGTATCACAAGTAAAGAAGGCAACAGGAGGCTTTTCCCATTCCTTGTTGATTGGACAAGGTGTGTTTAGCTCTGTTTATGACGGGGCACTTAAAGACAGCACTCATGTTGCTATTAAATGCGATAAAAAGGCATGATATCCTCCCTTTTTACATCTTAAAAAAGTATCTCAGTTAGTTATTTGAGTTGAATGAACTAGACTGATAAACAAAGTTCTTGCAACATCTACAGAGCTTGTACACTCCCAAGGGTTCGATAGAATTCCAGAGCAATATTAAAATTTTGCGAAATATGGAGCATCCAAATTTGGTTAAATTTTATGGATATCTGGAGCACAACGAGAACACGATTTTTATTCTTCAATATGTTCCGAATGGAAATTTAAGGCAACACCTGGATGGTAATTTTTCTTTGCCCCCAATCAGAAATAATTTATCCTTGTTTCACTTTTTGTCACAATTTTTTTTTTGAATTTATTTAATTTTGCCACATCAATAACTGAATAAGATTTTTATTTGCCAATACCCTTAGCCTAATCGATATATAAGAAACTTTAATACTCTTATCCATTATCCAAAAAAATCAATTAAATTATCACCAATACTTTTCTTATGCAATTAGCCTGGAAATTTAAAGTTAATCAAAATGTTCATGTTCATGCTGATGAGATATTTGCTCTCCCGTAGACAAGTGATTTTTTTTTTTTCTATTTGTAAGGATTATATTTATTGAATTTTTGATGTCCTTGCCACACAGTGATTTGCTTCACTTTTTTGCTTTGATTGTTATTGAAAAATATGATACTTGTAAGGTATATTGAAAACAGGAATAAGCTGAAGATTAACTAGTTTTCATGCATATATTTTTGTGACAATTTCCAATAAATAATTTTATATATTCTTTTAAAGTAATAATCAGTATCTATAGCATTGTTAGATTACTTGAGCATTTTTATCCAAGAAAAACAGAGTATTTTTCATTTTTCTCCCGTCAAATATACGACACTTGCTGTCATGTAGATGCTATTAATATGCATAAGAATTGTTGATTGGTTAATTGCAAAGTGCAAAATTCAGGAAAGTATATGGGGTTTGGAGTGCCCTTGGAAATAGCAATTGATGTAGCCCATGGCCTTGCTCATCTCCATGGAAACCAAGGTTTGTTTTCTGAAAAGCAGTTGTGTGTGTGTGTGTGTGTGTGTTTTAGAGAGAGAGAGAGATTTCAACTGAAAAATTAATATAACCTTATGGCGTTATTGTTGGCATCAAATGCAGATAAACAAATTTTACACAGGAGGCTCCAATCCTCGAACATACTTCTTTCAAGCAATATGCAAGCAATGGTTTCAACTTTCCAATTATGGTTTCCCACCGGTTGCTGGAGTTGGGGTCGATTCTTGGAGCTCCAACATTATCCTCTTCATACTACGATCCGGAGTTCCTTTTTACATTTCGGCTCACAGAGAAGAGTGATGTATATTCCTTTGGTGTGGTGCTTGTGGAGTTGCTTACCGGGCGACCTCCTTTGATGGGTGATCCTGACTGCTTCGACTATGTTACAACTGAATGGGTATACCTTTTCTCTGTTTTATATGAAATAAGAACCGGTTTCCATTGTAATTTCCATTTCATTCAAAATTTATAATTTGAACTAAATTTTGGACAGGCAAAGACAATGTTTGATCAAGGCAGGGCATCAGTTATTTTGGATCCACATATCCCTCGCATTCCCGGAACTATTGTTGTTATGGAGAAAGTTCTTGCTCTAGCCGTCTTGTGCTTGAACCGAGAAGGGAAGAACAGGCCCACCATGAGTTTCTGTGCTGAAGCATTGGAGCACATCAGCGAGGAGTACACGTTGCTTCTATTCGGGCCACATGACCGTAACAGATAAATATACACATACTGTTATATTATGATCGTGAATCATGCTTAACAGATCTCTTGCCATACATGCTATCTTCGTGTGATAGCAGTTTAATGGGTTATGTGCTTTTGCTGCGGCTGATATTTTTAGTCAGCATTAGGTGTTTATTGTTGATGTTCGTATATAGTTGAGATGAAATTTGTAGGATATGGTATTCCAACACACTTTTGTGAATAATATGATGGATTTGGGTCTCCTAATGCACTGTAAAATTCAATTATTTTTGTAGATGAGATTTGTAGAATATGGCATTCCAACACACTTTTGTGAATAATATGATGTCTATATATGGGTCTCCTAATACACTGCAAAATTCAAGTATTTTTGCTGTAGTACAAATCAAGTTGGCTTTTTTATTCTTATTAGTTTTTTTTTTTGGATGAAATTATTTTATTAGCTGTGTTATTAACTGATCATTGTCATCGTTGTCATCATCATCATTATTTTGAGAATTGTTTGTTAGGCTTTAAAATCTTTATCGAGAGGAACAAGGAGAACCTAAAAATAATAGTAACAGCACAGAAACCCGCCTGCTAAGTGCCAACTCCTTGTTCTCAGTTCTTCCGTGTAGATTCCCAGTGTCCTGTTTTCCTTAGTAAGAAAACTGCACTATAAATAGTTTGGGTAAAGATATTAACAACGTTGTTTCGGCTCATGCAACATACGAGTCAATTTTTTTTTTTTTTTCCATTTGGACTCAGTTGTCCATACACTGCGTAATCCTGTCATGCTAGCGGCGTTACTCATTTTAGCGGTAATTGTGGCTCCATCAAATGAGTGCAATGGCAATAATGACAGAGCAGAGCAGGTAACCAAAACTCTCTCTCATGATTATTCTGAAAACTCCAGTGTGGAGAGAGAATCAGAGAAATGGAATGGTACATTGCAGGCTTGCTGGTAGCGCACAATCATTGCACAGCGATGGCAAAATCTTTTTTAGCGGTCACTATTTTGTCCAGAAATCAAACTAAACTAATTGTGTTTCTGACAACACATTTTTTGCCATCAGTATGGTCTTTTCTTAGTGACATTTTCTTCATTTTTTTAGGGATTAGGTGGAGA
Organism: Carex myosuroides; assembly: GCA_028015225.1. Classification (NCBI taxonomy): domain Eukaryota; kingdom Viridiplantae; phylum Streptophyta; class Magnoliopsida; order Poales; family Cyperaceae; genus Carex; species Carex myosuroides. The sequence goes on from CM051471.1 coordinate 7,762,865, forward strand.
GCGACAGTGGATTACGTGACTATTGAAAGGAACTACAACACAGATTTTTAGGGAGAAGTCTGATTTTCATGTGTGATAAAGTACGCAACTTTTGCACATGTGGCCAGCATTTAACTAATAATTGGGTTCATTTGATATCTGTAATTATGTCAATTCCGACCGGACCAATTGACATATTACATCATAAAGCTCCTATCTTGTATGCTTGAAAAACAGAAAAGAACAAAACAATGTTGCCAAAAAAACAAAGCCATACGTGCTCCTACTCTAAAGCAGGGACACACCGTGTCAAAACCAAAGAAAGGAAACTTTAGCTAAGCTAACAGCTGCCATCTTTAAGTTTTCCAGAAAACATAATGAGTATCACATTGTCAAAGAATTAGGCTTAACATCTACAAGCAAAATATTTATGATAAGCAAGCTTTATAGAGTCAGACGAATCATTCAAGGGAACAAATACAACACACTGAAAATTTCATAGTAATCACCCAAACTCAAAAACATTGTAGCAGAAGCAAACACATCCATAAACAGTTTTTAGTCATACCTACGGTACCCATTGTCCCTGTGCCTGCTGCGGTATGAGTCACGGCCATATGGGGACCTCGAGCGGCCGCCCCCCCTTCTGCCCAGAGACCGTGACCGCGACCTTCTTCGGCCCCGGTAAGGAGAGCGGCTGCGTGACCTTCTGCGTTGTGCTCGGCCCACTGAAGAATTTCAGAGAGAACATTATCCTCAATATTTCATACTAAAGTGAACATACATTAATTACAAATAGCCTATTTCCATTTCTTTTATTTATTTGTCTTCTTGCTGTGTGATTTTGATATTATTTTATATGGGTCTATGACAAAAACTCAAAGTGGAATTGATCATGTCTACAACTACACTCTATGCAAATTTACTAATTGACTTGTGTAGTACCTCGGGAGCCACAGTACTTGCCGGGAGTAGGTGTCCTTTCACGGTTTCTTTTCGCCTGTAATAAATAAAAATATGTTTAGACACCATAAGCATTGTTTTAAAAAAAAAAGTAATCAATGAAGAGGTGAAATATGAGATACAATACCTTTTCGATCATTATACGGCGGCCCTCGATAACTGTGCGATTCAAGTATTTGATACAACGTTCAGCCTCGTCAGCAGAAGCCATTTTCACAAAGGCAAATCCACGGGACTCCTTTGTGCGTGGGTCCACCACTATTTGACAATCATCAACCTACATACAGATACAAAATATGAACCAGATAAACCAAATAAACAGAGACCTTACATTAATAACTAACAATTCCTGGATTTGAAATTTTGAACCCAAAATAGTTGTATGCATATGTTAACCAATGCAGATTTGAATACTACGCTTCTGATCCAACATTTAGGTGATGCTCATATAACTAGTACATGTATTCTTTTTTAAATGTATATTAAATTTAATGACATCATCACAGATAAACAACTATAACTGGTGATAAATACAAAAACCAATTTGATCCTTTACTCACATGGCTAATCATTACCCTAGTTCAGTTTTGTTTTGGATTCTGTTTGTTCAACTACCTGTCACCTTTACGTATTCATGTTGTGAGTTTGAGGTTGCATGCCGATGCGGCTCGAAATATGGTCACTTAAGTTGATTTGTTGACTCGAAAATGGTCATTTGAGTTGATATGTTGGCCCGATATATTTGTTCATTCGAGTTGATTTCTTGGCTCGAAACAAGCCCACTTGAGGTGATTTGCCGATGATAGTTACAATACAGTGTGCCGAAATGACGTCACATGATTCATCGTGGTGAAAGTTGTTGCTGACGTGACCCCAAAACGGGAATTGAGTCGTCACTGACACAGATTGAAAAGATGATTTGTTGCTGAACACAGTTGGTCCTAATTGGTCGTTGAAGCGGGCCCCTTGATAAATGGTGCAAGGCCTTGCATATAATATGCAGGCAGTGATGCTGCAACATTGGGTACATGGTGAAAAAAGAAAATCAAGGGTTGCTTCCGGCGCTGTTGGCTGTTGCGAAGCTCACAGAAAATTGGGATGATTAAAAGGGAACTGAGCTAGTAATTCTTGCAAGACCTGAAAAACTACTTTTCCCTCACGAATCAAACCAAAGACTGAGAGTCCTTCGAATTTGATACAATACCTACTGACATGCAATGTCGATATATAACAATTAAGTGAAAATGCACATACCTTCCCTTCTTTGCTAAAAAGCCTCTCAAGCTCAGCACTAGTGATGCGCGTAGATAAGCCGGTGACATAGAGATTGTTTCCAGGATTTTTTACTTCAACACTCCTACAAAGCCAAAACAAAAAAGAGAACTTATTCCTCTCATTAGCACAGTAAATTTGAGTTTGGTATATCCTGATTCCTAAAGCACCACTACTAGTAGTACACCAACAATAGCTCAAAAAAATTCTGGAACAACAGCTGATGGCAAATCAATTTAAATTTAAACAAAAAAACCCACGTATTAAATAAATAAAAAGCTCACAATGGGTTTTATAATTGTAAGAGGAAAAGAAATTAGGAAAAAAAATTCAGACAAGTCGAAAAAATTTAATACAGAAAGGAGAATTAACAAAAGCTTAGGTTATTATAATTGTAAAAAAAATACAAATTAACATAAAGAGAAGGTCAACATGCCTAGATCTGCTTCTTCTCCTTGATTTAACTGGCGATCTTGATCTTGACCTTGCAGGAGACCTAGACCTGGCCGGTGACCTTGACCGAGCCGGTGATCTAGACTGAGATCGAACAGGTGACCTGGAGCGAGAGTGAACCGGAGACCTTGACTTAGCTGGCGACCTGGATACAACTGGTGACCTAGATCGAGGGCGCCTCCTGGGAGGAGGTGTTATCGATCTAGCAGTGTACCTAAAGAAAAAAAAAAAAATTAAGCAATATGGTGTCAGTCCAATATAAATCTACATGCCCAAAATTTAGCAAAATTTCCAGTGAAGCTTTGCAAAACCTCAAAAGTTTAGTAATCCTTCCATGATGGAAGTACTACATGTATACTCCAATTTGACAAATTCCATAAAATGCTATCCGTATTTTGGCCTTCTCTGTTTGTACATAAAATCCTTCCTCACTTTACATCCTGCGGTGGGTTATTAATTCACTGATCTTTAATGTTGTTAATGTGGCAATAAACATTACATGAAACAACATTCTGGCTTTTGAAGGGGTCAAATTTTAAATATTGAAAGGGTTAGATCAGATTTCTTTTTTTTGCCTAAAACATAAGAGAAATGAGAAATATGAATCTAACCTCACTTCCTTTGTTTGTGACATCTTATTAGATCACAAACTACCCAACTTTGCCAATAATTGAACCAATAAGCTAAAATCTGTAAAAACAAAATATATTATCAAACTAACAGTAAAAAATATTACAAAATAATTGGTTGCTGAAATATTCACATAAAATAAAGTGATAATTCAGTTGGATTATCATCAGATTCATATTAGAGATGATTCCAGTACTAATTTCTCAGTTCAATTCTTTAATTCCACAAATTCATTTTTTATTCTACATATAACATCTCCAATTGTAATAAAAACTTGTTTATCATCAAGAGTGTTTGCTCAATCGTTCGATATTTTTATCAAAAGGAAACACAAAATAAATTTAACTATTTGCAAAGAGAAATAACAAGAACCTGGACTTAAACCAATTCCTAAAAGAAAACTTATCTAAACCAAGTAAATCGAAGTATGAGACCACCAAGAATCAATAACCTAGGTAACTATTTGCAAAGAGAAATACCAAAAATCTAGACTTACACCAATTCCTAAAAGAAAACTTTCCTAAACCAAGTAATTCAATGTATGCGACCACCAAGAATCAATAACCTAGGTTACTATTTGCAGAGAAATAACAAGAATCTGGAATTACACCAATTCATAAAAGAAAAATTTCCTAAACTAAGTAATTCGACGTATGCTACCATCAAGAATCAACAACCTAGGGTTACTAACCACGATTTCCGACAGATCGGTGGGGAGAGAGAGAGAGAGAGAGAGAGAGATATTTATTACCAGAAGACCTCGGGTAAGCTAGACACCGCAGGAAACCCTAGAGAGAGAGAAAGAGATGGGTTTGTGTGACGGGAACGATGGGTTGCGAAACCCTAGAGAGAAGGAGAGAGATGGGTTTTTTTGAATTCGCATCCTCTGAGATATTTCATATTTTTGCCCGACTTTTATAAAATATCAACCGTTCAAATACGTTCTGCACGAATCTCAAAGAAAAAATAATACGGGCCCTCGCGCTATCCCCGAATAGGCACCGGACACGTCGGTCACGCAAAATATGAGATATCTCAGAGGATACGCACTCCTGACGACTTCGACGGGAACGTGGGTTGTGACTCTCGTCTCGTGATAAGGTTTGATCTGGTAAATACGGTCCGGGTCGGGTTGTTTTCGGTTGATATTACTGGGTTCAGAACTTCAGATTCAGTGCGTCCCTAGTTTGCATCGTTCATTTTAATTTGATACGAATTTTAAAAAAGATTCCCTATAATCTAAAATTTAAATAGACATCACAATAATTGTTTTATCCATTTATTTTTGTTTTATTCGGTGAATCTTTAATTCATTTTAGATTTATATGTAATAATAACATATGTACGGTAAATGTTAATGATTTTAATCCAATTAAAAATAATTTGAGATTAAGGTTTGAAATTTTGGACCATTAGGGCTTGTTCGGTTGTCCATTTTCTATGAATTTTCTTGGAAACAAAAAAACTAAATAAGTTACTTTACCAATATGATGTTTCCGTGCACAAGTTAAATTACATATTCTCATTTCTATTTTCAATTCCTCCTATAATATGTGAGAAAAATAAAATTGACTTTGAGCTCATTTTTTTTTCTCAACCACTGAAGCTCGCAGGAGCTGCCTTCTCTGTCCAAATTATTTTTTGTTTAATATTTGTTTTGGATTAGGTCGAATCTTAGATCTTAATTAATGAATAAGACACTCCTAGCTAAATGATGAATTCTAAATAATTCTATTCATGGCAGATGGAAAATTATCCTTCTTAGTAAATATGGTAATATGACTTCTCTTGCTATTTGTTCTTCTTTTTGGAGATCAATTCTTAAAGACCACGTAGTTATTAATTTAGGACTTAATAAAGAAATAGGTAATGGTAAGTCTACAGCATTTTGGTTAGATAGATGGTGCACAGAACATGCATTACAACATCAATACCCTAACTTATTTTCTATTGTCACTCATAGATTTATTTCTGTAGTTGATGTGTTTGCTACTTCTTCTTTGCATTTGTCTTTCCAAAGACAATTAACTGGTATATATCTTGTAGAATGGTTAACTTTACAACATACATTTCAACATTTCACTTTATCAAACCAAGTTGAAGATAGATTGATCTGGAGATGATTTAATGATGATCATTTTACTGTTCACTCCTTTTATAAATGGTTAGAATATAAAGGAATGCCTAATCTAGAATATACCACTATATGGAAATCACATATACCTTTGAAGATAAAAATCTTTTTATGGTTAGTAAGAAGAGACAAAATTCTTACTAAGGTCAATTTAGCAGCAAAAGGGTGGCCAGGTGATACCACATGTGTGTTCTGTGACCAATCTGAAAGTACAGACCATTTATTTGTACATTGTTCTTATATTAGATTAATTTGGAATTGGATAGCTTCTTATAATAATTTTTCCTTTGATTGTATTTCTTTAGAGGATTTATGGCTGTTTGATGCAGCTATTCCCTTAAAAGAAAGATTGTTAGTTGAATTATTAAGAGCAATAGTTCTTTAGGTCATTTGGCTAGAAAGAAACAGAGTTTGCTTTAATGATACTCATTGATACGTCCAAAGGGTATATGTAAAAAGCTTTATCCTCAAATACACTTTCGATTTAGATTGCAAGTATACAATCCTACCGTGTAGTATATTATCGGGTATCGAACCACAAGGAGTAAGATAAATACTTAATTTTCAACTTTAGATGATAAATTTCAGAAAAGAAAGAAAGTAAAGTGCAATAAAGTAAATTTGGGGGGTTTGTACTAAAAATCCTAAGGTTGGGTTCAATACCCGAAGAAAGGAGTTTTTAAACAATTAAAAGTAAAAGTAAAAGAAAGAAAAGTCGGTTTGTTTTCAAGGTTAAGAGAATCTAGGGGTCTTTGGTCTACAATCCCTTGTTAACTCTATTTATTCGGTATTTGCTTAAATTCATGTATAATTTGATGAGGTTTCTAACCTAATATGTCATTAAGGGTCACTTTCATAAATTAATAACGTGTCTAAGTAATTCAGATTTCACGTTTAAGTCCTTCATCCTAGCTACCTAGACCATAAGCTCTTGTTAGTCTCTCCTCTCCTCAAATATTGGTATTTCACAATTAAGTCCATGATACTAATATCCGACTCGATTTGAGATGTCCTAATTAGGGTTTGACTTCACAGTTAGGTTCTTCACCAAATTCCTAACCTTAATTTCTATAGTTCCGGCTTAGATTAAATTGGTTAGAATCTTAATCTAAACCTAAGATATTTGCATTCATAATTTTGGTACTATCCTATTGATCCTAGTCAATTTTGGTTCTTTTGAAACCAAAACGAGATGCTACAATTCAAGTACTAATTATGTATTTAACACAAATTATTTAAATCACAGAAATTAACAATCAAATCCGATAAAACAATCATAATAAAAGCAAATAATCGAATAAAATAGAATTAAACAAGTTCATGCATATTGACCTAAACCCCTAGAAAGAGAACTACTCTCTCTTGGAGAGATCCATAACAAAGATTGGCAAAAACAATAAGAAATAAGATAAAGAAATGATTACACCCTTTCTTAGATCTAAAACCTCGATCTTGCCGACTCCTTGCTTGAATCTTCTTCTTCTCCTTCCTTGGAACTTCGAGAATTTCTGCAGGATCTCTCTCTCTCAATTTGTGGAAAATGGATATATTAATGGATGATGAGAGAGATGAAATTCTTCTCCTTTTATAGCCAAAGGCCTTGCCCAATTTAGAGGATAGAAGTGGAGTTAGTGGGTGCACTCCTCAGACTGCCATGGCTATTTTTGGCCTTCTAAAACGTGTTCCTTGGAAGCCAAGAATAGAAAACCTCTTGAAAATGCGAATTTCTGGCTGTCTGCGAGTCCAGTGCGTCCGCACTGGTAGTGAGTGCGAGTGGTCTGGGTCGCACCGGCTCCAAATCTCCTTTGGTTCCAAGTTTTCTTTTCTGGAATTTCTGCAAAATTTCCTGAGTGCGTCCGCACTGGATCTTAGTGCGTCCGCACTGGCCTTGAATTTTCTGTTTTCTCCGAAATCTGGAAGTGGCAAAAATCGGCTAAGTAGCGAGTGCGTCCGCACTGCGCTCGGACTTTTCATCTGTGAGGTCTGCGACGCTGAAAAATTGGCCAAGTACTGAGTGCGTCCGCACTGGCTGTCAGTGCGTCCGCACTGGCTGTCAGTGCGTCCGCACTGGGCGATTTTTCTTCATTTTGCACTGTTTCCTGCATTGAAATACCTAGCGAACGCAGTAACTTGATTCTTGGTGTATTCTATTCATTTTATATTCAAAATACAAGATATTTGGTGTTATTTTATGATAAAAACTAGATCGACAGTGTATATAAAATACACCTATCACTCATCCTCTCTCTATTAAGGTAATTGGAGCTAAGATTATTTAATTAGCAACTTTTTGGTGTAAGTCCAAATCTAGAATATTTTTTACTTAAATTAAACCTAATGCTTCCCTTTGATGTTAAGGACCTCCCAGATCTCATTCTGGAGGAAGAAACAAGCAGCCCGGACACATCTCAGGTGGTGGATCTTTTGCTATCAATAAACAGGGCGGGTTCCGAGGACATCTCTACTCGGGATTTTGGAGCTGGCAGCCTCCAAAATCAAATGTCTGGCGACGAGTCGAATGATGAGGATGAAGTTAACTTGGCAGAATTAGTTTAATTTCCTGAAGTAGTTATGTTTTTACTATGTTCTTTTGGTGCTGTTAGGTTTTTTTGGTTTTCCAGACTATTGGCTGCTGTAGTTTATTAGGTTATGGTATTTTGATGTTTGCTTAGTTTACTTAGATATGTTCTTAGGGCTGCTTTAGATAGATTTCTAGAGCTTATGTAAATTTTGATGTATGTGACTCTTATGTCTGGTTTTGGTACCTAATTTAGGTACTGATCAGGTTCATATGGTTTCTATATGAAATCGGTGGAAATATCCACTATTTTTCAAAAAAAAAAAATATTTGTTTTGGTTTAAACAACTTCGAATTTTCAATTATTTTTAGTTTAATATTTTGTTTTCTTAATAAGAATACTGATTATTATTTTAATATTTTATTATTATTTTTTTAATTGTTAACCACTTTGAGCATTTTAACATTATTTTTGCTGATATTTTTTTCACACTTTTACTGAAAAATATAAAATTAATAGAATTGATCAAACGTAATGTTTTTCTAACTTGTGTTTTCCTCTCCATCAACAACATCACAATAATTTTGTAAACAATGTAAAATTAATTGATCAAATACAATTTTCTAAGCAATATAAAATTAATTGATCAGATACAAGACTATAATAATTAAATTAGGGGCAGAACTAGGATTTGAGTATAGGGGCTATGTAAAGTTGGGAGGGGCTAATACATATAAAAGAAACAAATTAAAGAAAATTAGTTGATTAACTCTCTCAAAATTCTATTTCTTCTACCGTATTTAGATACTTAATAATAAATTTTTAAAAAGTTGGGGTGGCTTAGCACCTAGCTAAGCCTATATTCCGCCCCTGAATTAAACAATACAATGCTTGATCAAACACAAGATTAATATAATTAAATGGGGGCTTGATCGAACACAAGATTATTAATATAAGGATGAATAGGAAGATCATCAAGTAGTAGAAAAAGTCACAACTTTGTATAATTTATTTTTTCTGTTTTTGTTGTTTTTGTTTACTTCTTTTTTCACTACACTCACCCAATCTTGGTTCGATTCTCACACCCCACACAACCAGATTTCTCCTCAAAAACTAAAAAAACAGTGTAACCACTTATGGTTAATATAAATGGAACTAGACCCTAATCTTTTTATCAAAATAATAATAATCAAACAATAAAATAATTTAATTATAGAAAGAAAATTACTAACTTTCTAACAAATTTCTCATATATTTGCCGAACACCTGTATTATAAATCTTTCCATAGATTAAAAAAACTTGAAATTTACAAATTGATATTCTCATTCTCATATCTAAAAATTCCAATGTTTTAAATAGCGTTTATAGCGTCATAGCGGAAATGCTACAAAAAAAGCTATAGCGAATAGCGTAGCTATAGCAGAAGCTATGCTACATAGCGTTTTCTTTTACAAAAATTATATTATATATTTGTACTAAATATCAACATTATCTAAAGTCTCATAGAGCAATAAATAACACCAAATTCATTAAGAAATTATAATATTCATATTGAACCAGTACAAAGTCCAAATTGCGGTTCAAAATATTCATAGTAATATTATAAACTATCGATATTTTTCTATTCAAAATATCTTAAGCATCATGATTCATGACATAATCTATTTTTTCTTCTATTCAAATTTCAAAATAACCTAGACATCATTGATTTCGGTTTGAGGCTTTTATTTAACTTTTTTGGGTCTTTATTTAAAGCCCATATAAATTGCCTAAAAAAGCCCATTATGCATAGCGCGCGCTATTTGCGCTACATGCTATGCGCTATAGCGGACCGCTATTACCGCTATAGCGGCCGTGGCTCAATTAGCGTATTTTGATGCCATAGCTTAGCGTTTAGGGTCCAAAAACACTATAGCGCGCTATTTAGAACACTGAAAAATTCTCATTCCCACGAAAATTCTCGTTGCCGAACATGCCCTTAGTGTATTTTCATTTTATGATAAGTTAAAATGGAAATAACTAATAAAATAACCAAATTTCTTAATACTTTTCCGTTGGTCTTTGGAACATATGAATACTTATGGTATTTCTATTTGAGTAACACTGTCAGCCAAAGATATAAAAAGATTGAGGAAAAAAAGAAAAATATGGTTCTCAAATTACGGATAATTGTAGAATAACATATGGTGCTACTCGCAATGAATATAGACACATTTTCATATATAGTTAATATTTTGATTTTACTACTCATTCAACTTAATTAATCATGACTAAATTGACAGTGATAATTAACAATCGATGTAATGAGGTGGAATTGTTTTCTCTTTCAAATCTATTAAAACAAAGACGGCACATCCCAACAAACAATCCTCTACGATTCTTATAAAAAATTAAAAACCAATGAATTATTAATTCAAGAGGACTGATTCAATGCCAGCATGCGTTAAACTTAAGCCAGTATGTTAATAATCCTTCAAAAAAGTTATGCCCAATTTGTTTTTTTTAAAAGAAAGAATCATTAAAAGTCAGAACAGAGAGGTACGTGCATGCATGTAGCCAAAACCTATTGGAGGAGAGATGTAAGTTCTCTGTGACCTGTAAAACACTAAGAACATTGCGAATTGCAACAATTCTTTAAAGACAAAATGAAAGATGCAATAAATTAAATACGGGGGTCAGCGGTATATTGCTACTGATATATAGGGATTTTTTTTAAAAACCATAATTAAAATAATTAAATTTAAATAAACAACACGATTGCGTTAAGATTTAGAAAAACCATCAATACCGAAATGCCAATTCGGTCCGATCGCATTTTTTTTCTCTGGACCGAATTGCCAATTCGGTCCAGCTCAATTTCACAATAAAATTGTGTTGCCTTTCGTAGTGGAGGTTTTTTTTAGCCTGGACCGAATTGGCAATTCGGTCCAGGTTTTTTTTTTTTTTAGAGACATTAAGAAGAGCAAAAATAAAGAAATCTAACACTGAAAATTTAAATTTTTTGTTTAAATTATTTATTAGATTGCTTCTTTTGATTTATAATTAGCATATTTATACTAAAACACACTAAATTACTTGAAATTATGTTGAATTACACTAAATTACTGTTGAAATTATGTTGAATTACACTATATTACGATAAATTATGTTGAATTACACTAAATTATGCTAAATTACAATAACTTCGCTAATTATGTTGAAATACGGTAAATTACGCTAAAGTAGACCGATTCTGTGCCATCTTTCATGAATCATACAAAATAGTAAAAATATTCCAAAAATAGTAAAAATTGGTATTCTACAAGTTCATTATGTAACTAATTTACTGAGCTACTTCGATTGAATAATAGAAATGAAAATCTTAATCGGAAATTTCAACTCAAGTTTTGAGGCTCTTTCCTTTATTTTTTGGCGATTCTGAATTTTGGAATCTGGCATCGCGGGCACGGACGCATGCGTATTTTTGCAAGCTTTCCGAAAAGTGGTCATTTGCTCAAATCGGACACTCGAGCGCCGTTTTATGACCGTTTGAAGTTTCGCCATCGTTTTTCGCCTTTTCAGTAAAGATATCATCCATATTCATATGTAATTTACCGTAATTTACCGTATTTTAACGTAATTTGACATAATTTAGCGTAATTTAATGTAATATAGTGTAATTCAGCATAATTTCAAGTAATTTAGCGTATTTTAGTATGAGGAGGGATCAAGTTACAACAAATTTGAGTTACAACAACCATTTTTTTCATTTTCAAAGTCCAAATCGTCGATCCAAACCGTTCAACATGATTATCTAAATAAAATGTGATTGCAGATCAAATTTTACATTTTTTTGAATTTTTTACTATTTATTAAGATGGGTACAAAATTCAATAGTCTGAATATGACTATTTTCTGTAAAATACTTAATAAATAGTAAAAAAAATCATAAAAATGTAAAATTCTATCTGCAAGCACATTTTATTGTGGAGATCATGTTGAACGGTTTGGATCGACGATTTGGACTTTGAAAATGAAAAAAATGGTTGTTGTAACTTGATCCCTCCTCTTTTAGTATGAATATGCTAATTATATGTCAAAATAAGTAATCTATCAAATAATTTAAAAAAAAATTCAAATTTTGATTTCTTTATTTTGCTCGTCTCTACAAAAAAAAAAAAAAACCTGGACCGAATTGGCAATTCGGTCCAGGCTAAAAAAAGCCTCTGAACCGAATTGCCAGTTCGGTCTGGCCTGTTTTTTGATTTTCTGTGGCGTTCTTTCTACAACCCGGTAAAAAACAGCCAGACCGAATTGCCAATTTAATTATATGCCAATAGTGTTGTTTATTTAAATTTAATTATTTTAATTATGGTTTTTAAAAAAAAATCCGATATATAGCCGCTAACATTCAGGTTTTGTTTTTACTATGTAGCACAGTAACAGCACAGCACCCTTTTTGATTCGTTCTTGACATATACTTTTTTATATGCTTTTTGCAGGACTCAAATAAATTAGTATCTCTCAGCACTCAGCAGAGATAAAATCAATCACCAGCTGTAGGTATCTACAGTAGCTTTAGTTTCGACTTTCGAGCTAACATTCAAACAGTAGATTATAAAAATCAAAAGAGGAGAGATTATCACTTAATTTTTATTTTGACAATCTTCATCGTCTCAAAATATTAAGCTTAGTTTCAACATTGCGAGTATGATTTATATTATATATCCGCATATTATGTCTGCAAAAAATAATGAGATTTGATGCTTATTTTATTGTGCATAAAAGTGATTTGAAATTTCAACGGTCCAAAATTAATCTTCATCATCAAACAATATTTAAACTATATCAAATATGATTATTACAATCGTTATATCCACTAACATACTTATAAATTTACTTTTTTATTTCCAATATCATTTAAATTTGTTTGAAAATTATTGTCAAAATAATCATTATTAGATGTGATCCCTCAAATCTAAAACACCTTATTGATTGATTATTAACATTAATCACAAAATGAATTCAAAATCCCATTAGACTGCAATTATAAAAAAACAATTTTTTTCTCACTAAATTTGAACATTGTCCAAAATAGATATCATATTTTTCTGTTTTTCAAAGGCCTCCAATTAAACTCACGTCCTTAACAAAAGCCAAAAGTCAAATCTAGTACGTGTCAAGATGTGCCAAGTCTAAACAAATTAAGACCAGTTATGTATTTCTCTTTTTGCTTTGACCATGAATCATCTCTCTGAAAAAAACAAAAGGCATTAACCCTAATTAATACCTTCCCTAGCTCTTCAAAAAAGCAATGAAGAATGGCCAGGAGAAGGAATTGAGAGCATATAGAGATCATATTTCTGATACATCACATGACCAGAATAGAGATACTGACAAAGAGTTTAAGACAGCAGTACAGCTTTACAATTGCACATACTGCAAGAGAGGTTTCACAACTGCTCAAGCGTTGGGGGGTCACATGAATATTCACAGAAAAGAACGGGCTAAAACGCAAATAGGCACATCTTCGTCCTCACAAAAGCCGTATGAACTAAGTTTATTTCATGACAAACCGAGTTCAGATAAGAGCACGAGTTGTAGTCAGGATCGAAATACGAAGGATGAAGTTTACGAAGAACTCGATTTGACGCTTCGACTCGGTCATGATTTGTAACATTTCTGCATTAATTAAGGTGGGATTTTATGAGGATTATTTAAAGAAAATACTCATAATATCTCTGATTCGAGAGTTCCATGCATATATACTTTATTCTTTGTTTTTTTTTTGTCTGTTTTTTTGCAGAAAATTTGACAAAAGCATCATGTATAGAAAGTGGTAACTATAATTGGATTCTTAAAACACCTGTGTTGTTGTTATTCTGCATTTTCCTTGGATATAATATCATCGACCTCTGGTATATATATTTAATGCATGCAATATAGTATATAATGCTCTGTCCGTTCATCAAGTATCCTAAACTTCAATGAATATATATTATCTGATGGATACTAGAGTGATATCAACAAAATTTTGGAAAGATGAGGTCAGCGTGGTGATTTTTTTTTTTTGAGTAAAAGATAGGGGTCTAGCTAGCTCCTAAATTTGTTAATTAGCATCAGTGATGTAAGATTACAGAAAAAAAAAAAACATCAATCTGAAAATCACAACTCCTTCACTCTAGTGATTTCATCAGTGAGCTCAAACAGATTTTTGCATTGTTTTGAGTAAAAGTTGGAGGTCAAGCCATCCAACTATTTACTACTATTGTTATTACAATAAAGAATTTTCTCTATCCGGGTTTTGAACTCATGATCTTGATGAGTCCAAAATGAACTACTACATTTAAATATTTATAAACTCTAATTTCAACTTACGTTCAGATCACAAGTGTATGATCCTACCGTGTAGTATGATTGGGGTATCGATCCATATAGTGTATTAGATTTTAAACAACTTTTACTAGTCTAGGTTATAGGATTTTTGTAAAAAGGGTTAGTGGTGACAAATACAATCAAGGTATTATAGCTAGAATGGTTAAACAGTAGATAGAGAGCATCTAAAGTTCAGGTTTTATGTCCTTTTTAATCATGCAAAATATAAGTTTCGACTTTTATCTATGCCGCATGCGGTACTGTTGTTAGTGTTATGATCTAGAAGCCAACTATTTATAGTTGAATTCTTTATTTTGTTCATGAAATTAAAGAATAATTTGTTCCTTGAGTGTTTGATTACATTATGGATTGTTCAGGTTGAGGACCTGAACTGTGGAACTCTATAATAATTAAGTAATAAATACTCTAAATGTCTCTAATATTGATAATTAGAAATGAACACTATTTACTGGTACAAGATTAGTATGTGGGTTAAATGATGATCATGTTCTGCGGATCATGTGGTAAGAAGTTACCAAATTTAATCACATATATACTTGATGGAGATCAGGGGATTGGGCATGACCCAAAAATAAAACATAATATGGATTGTGTTAGTATCATTAATGTTTCATTTGTGCATTGAATTCTTTGGTATGAGATGATTATTTTTTCTATATGAGATTTATGTATCTGTATGTGTTGTCCAAAGCTGACCGTAACTGACAGCTATACAAATAATATCTTAATATATATTTCTTGTGCAGAGAAAAATATATTTATCAAGAATACCAGTGTCCCTTATATTTTATATATGAGTGGTGATATCTGTGGGCCCCTTGATGGAGTAATAAAGTATGCATGCAATTATGATCAAGTAGTTGATCATTATTTACTAATTACTTGGAATCAAGAAAAAAAATTTGCAATGATGACACTCTCCTACTTTGAATTTATTCATGATATCATGTGACACGTGAATTGACACAAGCAATTAAATATTGCTTTAGGATCATGATATTGATTGGTTCATATCATCTTTATCGGTTGAGTAATTATAATGCATATTGCTAAATGCCTCTTATAATTTATAGAATTGAGATTGAGTTTCGATTTTATTGCCAACACGATATAGATCCTACGAGGTCACACCTAAGAGAGAAAATAAAACAAATAAAAATGTCATGTAGATGACCACCTTGATCTTAAAATATATTTATTACATGTTGGACATGATATATAAATTTATTTTCCAACAAGAATTGAGCAAAGATAATTAATTATAATAATTGTCGGGTGGGCAAAAAATTGGCATAAATGGCAAAAACGAATTTGCAAAGTGAGAAAGGGCCCAAGCCCATTTGAATTTATGATTTTAACATTAAATGGAAGAGTCCATTTGATGTAGGCTTGGGAATAAAGTTGGAAGAGAAAAACATCTAATGGAAATGTCCATTGGATGACAAAAATAACTTTATGATGTTGATTTATGCTAATGCTTCATCTTGGCCATTCATTGTGGTTAAGATAATGAAAGTAAACCCTAGGCAAGCATTATAAATACCACACTTTTCTCTTTCCAACCCCTAACTTTTCATTCACATCTTTCACTCTCTTTCTCTTGCTCTCTTGGCGGCTACAAAAGAATAAGAGGGGATTTGAGAGATGCAACCATTTTCATCCACCATTTTGCTCATGTGTTGAGTACAATACTTCTACACTAAATTAATAGTTAATTGAAAGGTAAAAACTAAGATTAAGGTTGATTCTTGATTTAGTATCCTAGCAAGAGAAAAACAAGAGTTCCGTTTAATCTTGGGTAGATACTTGTGGAGACTTTCTTGTTTGGAGGCAACAACCCTACATCTCAAGTCCCTACTTCTTGGTTTAGAGACCAAGATTTGAGGTATAAAGTTTAAACAAATTAAATTGCTAAATTAGATTCATAGTTAGTCAAATAAGTAGATCTATGTAGGTTTTTTTGAGTTAAATTTTTGAAATTTGCTCTTGCATGAAACCCATATTTTCTTCAACTGCATTGCCGCATGCGGTATAGACTGCCCCCAAGTATCCCGCGTACGGCACTGTCACTACCCGCACTGTGAACTGAGTGTTTGTTTATGTGATTTAAAAGATTTTTCGATCTTGCGATCCGCACTGTCACTACAAACACTCAATTCACCGTGCGGGTATGTAATTAGATTAGGTGGGGTCTTCGGAATATTTCAACTAAGGATAATATTTAGATATGAAATTGTATTATTTCTCTATACTACCCGTAGTTAAAATATTCCAAAGACCCCACCTAATCTAAGTGCTTCCTAATGTTGTTTCAACTAAGTTTAGTATGTCCTAGAGGAACCAAACTTAGCCTAAGATGCAATTTATATTATCCTGCCAAGGGAGTCTATTAGGTTCTAACCCTAGTCTTTGAACCGCTGCCAAACCTTGTTAGCCGAAGCGTTAGTACTTACAAGTTTATCCTTCTCAAAATAAAACATAAATATGTATTAAAACATAATTAAGAATTCAAGTACAACCCTCACCCTAGAGAGGAGAAGTTTAACTTCTCATTGCCATGGCAAAATAAAAGAAGTAAAATAAAGACAACATAAATTATAGCTCAATTGAAGTTGAAAGAACCTTTGCCTCCTTAGATGACACATTGTCTTACTTGACTTCCAATAGCTATCATTATCTCTCTAAGTAACTGTCTCCCTCAACCTAACAATAAGGATTGCTAGCTATAATTATAGACTTGACACAATTGAACATACACACTAAATCCTATTATAAGAGGGGTAGTTATAGTCTTCTTAAAAACTAATGGAGTAGTGGAAGTAGTGGAGATCATGGAAGACATGGAGTCCACCCATGATCTATCAGGAATTATCTAAAAATAGCATGGTCCATCAGAAAAGCACAGCTTATATAAGGTCCAAGAAAAAGCGCAAGAAGAACAGGCACACGGATCGTGCGACCTCTAGGCTATGCCGCGTACAGCTTGGAGGAGGCCACAGGGTTTTCTGACTTATCAATTTTTTTTATAATTTCGTCATTTCGCATGTTGTGCACTTTGTATGAGGTGTTGCATGCTCCATGTAATGTCCCATTTTGACACCTTTTCAATAATCACCTAAATACGACATTTTTGCTCTGTTTTTGGCCTAAATACGCAACTTTGTCCAAAACCTGCTAAAATGACTCAAAAATACGTTTGCGGTAAATAAATCGGAAAAATGACTACTTTGCATTCGCTTTTCGCCATTTTCCGGATAAAATGATAGTGATTTTCGCTATATAATTTGACGTCATCAGATCTCTCACATAGAGACCATGTACCTTAAATACTAGACCAAATGCTAGTTTTTTAGATTTTTGCATTGTTATCGGAATAAATATTCGATTGCATTTTTCTAGCCATACGATGAAGCAAAATTCAGAACTTGTAATCTCTTTGAGTATATCATTTGCAAAGTCAGAAGATAAAATTTGTCAATGTGGTTGTGCTGTGTGTATCCGCACTTGTGAAAGATATGTTGTACCCTTTCATATTGTTGTCTGTACTAGCAACACATGCTGGATATACCATATTTTCTTAATCAAATTATCAATTTTAAAAACTTTCTCACTTTTGTGAAATATAATTTTTTATTAATTACAACATATATAAAATTACATTCATCATTTTACATCTTATCATTTTACATTCAGAACATCTTCCGCATCAGAATATATCAACATCTAATTAAACATTAACATTTAACAACATAAACATAAAAAAAACTCTCTCTCACAGAAGTAGACACTGACGACCTTCAGCATTGACTAGCCAGCAACCGGAGAAAATAAGACATTTTTATTAAGGTTGTAAGTGGAGAAGGCCAGCGCGACCTCGGCCTCTCCTGCCCTATATATCGAGGGTTTTGTGTAGAGGCTTTAGATGTTGGGAAGGGTGACAAAGTGAGGAGGCTAGGGGGTTAGATCTAGAATTTAAAGACGGCAGTAAGAGAGGAGTAGCGTGAGATTTGGGCAATGGCAGATCCAAGATGGAATTGGGGTAGCGTGCCTTTCGATCCAGTACTAATTGTTCAGTGTGCTTACCCCTGGTCCGATGTAATGCCTACTCCTGACTTGAGCTAGTCTGATTCTTGAACCGATTCCTTCCGAACTTTGGTTGATTTTGCGTATTTTGTTTTTTTAGAATCTGCAATGCTCTATTTCGTAAATAGAATGAAGGAGAAGAAGAGAATAAGGAAGGTCTGACGGTGGGACCTATCATTACAATTCTAAGGAAATAGGCCGGCTGAACTTTTTGGACCTTTTATTATTCAATACATATATTTCGGTTAAATTTTTATCTCAACTTTGACTTCAATTTGCTAATAACGGTCACACTTTAAACTGTGCCAAATGAATTTTTAATTAGCTTAGGAAAAATATTTCAATACTGTGTCAATTGATTTTATGATTATAATAGAATTTTTTAATAAACATAGTTATAGGAACTAAATTGTATACCCGATAAGTTAATGAGTTTGAACACGATTAACTATTTAAATCCGATTAATGAATCCGCCCTGGCTGTGGGTGGGAGGAGGAAACCTAGATCTGAATTATGAGTATTTTCTCGGCACCGTGATTATCAAATAGGCTGTGATGTAATTTTGCGATGTTGCAACTTCAGAAGGTATAGTTTAACCAATATCCTTATTATGTGGATCGAGATCGATTCTCTAATTATTTTGAGTACATACACTTTGTAAATTGTGAAGGAAACCTCCATTAAACTACAAATGGAGCTAAAGATCATATTTTACAAGTAACGGTGACACTTGTCAGAATTCAGAACTGAAGTGAAAATCATTCGACCAATATATGGAGGTGAATTGAGAGATTGTTAAAAAATCTTCTAACACTATGGAGGTAAATTTAGAGATATATAAAAAAGTTCATAGCAAAATCAGAGGAAACTTTCAGAATATCACTGATCTTTTCTTCTTCTTATTGTTGTTTTTTTTTTGGTAGACCAAAAAGGTCTAGTGAATCTTTTGCTCTGATTCATTAGGCTTCTCTTTAGAAACAAAAAGGTATGCCTTGGCCCAATGAATGTATCATCTGGAGCTATTCTATTTTGCAAAATAGATATATATCTTGGGCTTTAGAATCCCTAAATTGGGCCTACCTAAATGACAACGATTTTGATTTCATACCTAAAAATCTTCGTCATTCCCACAAAAAAAAATAAAGGAGAAACGCATAAAACAGATAAATTATAAAAAAAGGAACAGTTGTTAGGACAAAATTTTCACAAAATATAATACAAAACAGAGTTCTCTTTTGGTGGTGGATGCATTAAAAGTACCACTTAATTAAATAATTTTAACAACTGATATACACACTTGTTAGTCCATTATAATCTTGCATTATATTCAGAACTGAGTTGTGCCAGATAAATGATATCTTTATCAGTTTGGCAACTGTTTTTAGCTCTTCTTCTTATCTTTCCATTTATTTACTGTGTTTGCTGTTCAAGTTGCAATTACAAGCCAGAAAAATCCATGCTTAAAGTAATAGTACAATCAGTGTATTAATGGAGACACAGTTAGGCACTTTGGCTGTATAGTAATTTTTGGCATGTGACGTGCGTGATGATCAACTCCGTTACAAGTTGAACAAAACTGACAAGAGAGAAAAAAAATCTTTTGTTATTTATTAATTTTGATTAAAGAAGCGTGCTTTTAAATTTGGGATCATAGGAATATGTTAAAATGAAAGGATGAAAACAAGAAAAAAATTGTTGCATTACCTTAATTTCTGATGGACTGATACTGTATGCTTTCAGCTCTGTCAATGCTAATTCCCTTTGCCTTTTTTAAACAGTCTGGTATGGTTCGGTGCTTACGCAATTAGGCACCAGTATCGGTCGAGCATTATTTTCATTCCTTTTCTCGTTCCAGTTTGAATGCAGGTCACTGCCTGGCTGCTTTTTCGATCGTATTTATTTATTTGTCAAATTCTTGTACTCTTCATCCACAAGAAAACATATATTTTTTATACTGTTCTTCAATGAGATTTAACTTAAGTGAGCGCTTAGTACAGTACAACCGGCCAATCGACAGTTCATAGTATCCAGTTTTCAGTTTTTATTATTTTTATTATTTTGCATGGTTCAAATTCTATGTTATTTCCAAAAGATGTTATCATATATATTTGATGATTTTATAGAAGGCATGAGAAAGAGAGAGAGAGGTGTGTGTCTGTTGTGATAGAGAGGGGACCATACATGCAGCAACTAATTAAAGGTGGTTAATTAATTAGATTAATTAGCTGGTAGATTCTTGTGCTTTTTCTATAATGGTCATGCTTTGTTAACCACATAATTAGTATTTTAATTAGAAAGTTCTTTGTTCCTAATCCAAGTTGCTTTTGTGGTCCTAGGCTACAAAGCAATATTTCAAATGTCCATTTGTATGTATGCAAAGGCGAATGTATACCAAAGCATAAAGAATATACCGTATACACTAATTAATTAAGTGTTATATATACTTGTACGAAAGGGTGCCGTGATTTTTATCAATGAGGAGGGTTCCAATACCTCATGCTCTTCATATCTCATCATACTTCATATTTTAAATTTTCGTTTCTAAAGTTCAAACTATTGATCCGAACCACTCAATATGATATTCATACTAAAATATATATGTTTGGAATGAAATTTTATAATTTTTAGAATTTTTTTACTATTTTTTAAGATAGATACAAAATCAATGTTTTTGGACCGTTCAAAAAACAGTGATTTTCTACCCATCTCAAAAAATAGTAAAAAATTTTCAAAAATTATAAAATTTCATCCCCAACTATATTTTAGTATGGATATCATGTGAACGGTTCATATATATCAACAATTTAGACTTTGAAAATGAAGATATAAAATATGAGGTATGAAAGGCATGAGGCATTGGAACCCTCCTCTTTATCAATACCCTACCAAAAATAAAAAATATCAAATCTGCCCTCAATCTTTTTTTTTTAAAATGCCCTGACCGTCCCTTGACTGGGTGGTCCACTGTTCATACCAAGCCGCCCCACGTTTGGGTGGTCACCTATGAATACCAGACCGCCCCACTGTGGGGCGGTTTTTTTGTTTTTTTGTTTTTAGAGACAATATGAATAGCAAGATGTTGAAATCTAACGCTAAAAATTCGAATTTTATTTGAAATATTTGTTAGATTACTTCTTTTAAGCATATTTATACTAAAATACACTAAATTACTTGAAATTATGTTAAATTACGTTGAATTACACTAAATTACTTTAAATTACGCTAAACTCTAAATCCTAAACTCTTATTTTGGATAATTTCTAAAATCCTAAACCCTAAAAATTACCATACATTAAATGATTTACAATTTTCACATAACATATTTATAAAAATTAGTGATATTTTAAAGAAATCCTAAACCCTAGTTTCCGACATTTTTATTAATAAATATACCCATGTTAGCTGGTTTTTTTTGTAAGATTACTTCTTTTGATGTATAATTAGCATATTTATACTAAATATGCTAAATTACTTGAAATTATGTTAAATTATGCTGAATAACACTAAATTATGTTAAATGACGCTAAATTACATTAAATTATGCTAAAATACGGTAAATTACGCTAAATTACATATGAATAGGGACGATAAAAAGGCAAAAAACGACGACGAAACTTCAAACGGCCATAAACGGCGCTCAAGTGTCCGATTTCAGCAAATGACCACTTTTCGGAAAGCTTGCGAAAATACGCATGCATCAGTGTTGGCTATGCCATTTTTCATATTTCAGAATTGCCAAAAAACAAAGGGAAGAGCCTCAAAACTTGAGTAGAAGTTTCCAATTGAGATTTTCATTTCTATTATTCAATCTAAGTAGCTCAGTAAATTAGTTACATAATGAAATTGTAGAATACCAATTTTTACTATTTTCAAAAAAAAATTTACTATTTTTTATGATTCATGAAAGATGGCACAAAATCAGTCTACTTTAGCGTAGTTTTGTGTAGTTTAGCGTAATTTACCATATTTCAGCGTAATTAGCGAAGTTATTGTAATTAGCGTAATTTAACGTAATTTAGTGTAATTCAACGTAATTTAACATAATTTCAATTAATTTAGCATATTTGTATAATATGCTAATTGTACATCAAAAGAAGTAATCTAAAAAAAAATTCGCGTTAGAATTCAACAGAGTGAGGCTACGGTGCTATGCATAGCACGGATTGAGCCGCGCTACGGCTCAATATTTGAGTTTTCAAAATCCTAACGGTCGATCCGAACCATTCAACATGATTATAAAATGAATACGTACTTGCAAACCAAATTTTACATTTTTTTGAATTTTTTTACTATTTTCTTAGATAGGTAGAAAATCACTGTTTTTGGATGGTCCAGAATTTTCAGATCAAGTGATTTTCTACCTATCTAAAAAAATAGCAAAAAAATTCGAAAAAATGTAAAATTTAGTTTGCAAGTACATATTCATTTTATAATCATATTGAACGGTTCGGATCGACTGTTAGAATTTTGAAAACTCAAATATTGAGACGTAGCACGGACCAAACCGTGTTATGCATAGTACCGTAGCCTCACTCAATTCAGCATTTTGCTATTCATATTGTCTCTAAAAAAAAAATCAAACCATTCCACAGTGGGGCGGTCTGGTATGCATAGGTGACCGCCCAAATGTGGGGCAGTTTGGTATGAACAGTGGACCGCCCAATGAAGGGGCGGTCATGGCATTTTTTTAAAAAAAAAATATGAACGACAGATTTATTTTTGGGAGGGTATTAATAAAAATCACGGGAAAGGGTGCTTCACTTGTAATCAATGTTCTAAATAGCGCGCTATAGCGTTTTCGGACCAAAAAAGCTATGACGCTATGGCCATATAGCGGCGCTATAGCGCGCTATTTCGCGCTATAGCGGCGCTATATGGTCATAGCGCCGTTTTTTTAGCCGTTCCGCTATGACACGATAAACGCTATTTAACCCTTTGCTTGTAATTAATATTTGCAGAAAATCTAACATCACATAGATATAGAAAAATACACGAAAAAAATATTAATTGATACTCTTGCATTTTTGGCAGAGCAAGATCGAGACTTAGGCGGATTCAGGATTTCAATTAGAGGTAGGCACAAAATACTGGCAAAAGTACATTTTTTTTTATTCGCCACTGGATCGAGTTATATATGTAACTGTACTATAATTTCTGTTATAAGGAGTGAGGTTATGGTATTTTACAATACGCACATAGGTTCATGCTATGAATTTATATATATCTTTATTTTTAAAATTCAAATAGTCGATCTGAAGATTATGAAAATGTACTTGAAGACCATATTTTTACATTTTTTATTATCTTTTTACTATTTTTTTAGACAAGAAGAAAATCACCCGACCGAAATATTAGGACCATCCGTAAATAGTAATTTTCTACTTATTTAAAAAAATAGCAAAAAGTTTTTTTAAATGCAAAATTTGGTCTGTAAATAATTTTTCATATATATGAAGATCATGTCAGACGGTTTAGATCAACTACCCTTAAAAATAGAGATATAAATTCATAGTACGATCAGCGCATTGTGAAGTACGTACCATAGCCTCACTCCTATAATATGATGCATATAGAATAAAAAAATTGAAATACCACAGAAATATGATGCAATTTACATGGTGCTGATAGTCAGTCGAACAACTATCAGAACTATCATTGCTCTTGAACTTGTAGTTTAATTCCAAGTTGACAATAATTTTATCATGTACCAACAAATTTCATTTGTAATTGTTCTTCGGTTTAGTTTTATATGTTGCAATGTAATTCATACAATTTCTTCTCCAGCACAGAATCAATGAGCCATATTTCCGAGTAGGTGATTGTCGATTTTGGAAAAGACATAACAGCTAGCTAAAACAGATATGTCCCTAAAAGGATATATGTATAATAATAGATCATATCAATCATCAAAGAGTTTTGCTCATAATTTGGTGACATTGGAAGAAAAAACATGGATTAAATTGTTGTTTAAATAAACATATAAAATAGAATAAAAAAAGAACACAAACGAAACAACTAATAAACTGGTTTAATAAAAAATTATCAGAATAAACTAAATTTATCCACACAAATATATCAAAATGATTTTTTGTATATATTTAATCAGCACAGAAGTTGGTCTCTAGATTCCATTCACTTTTCTTTACTTTTCTATAAAATAATTTCAACCATAAAAGATCCGCTATCTTGTTAAATATGTTATCATGATTAAATATTCATTAGTTATCAAGTAAATTGAAAATTCATATTATTGAGAAATCCGTGAGTTTTTATCTTATAGAGCGCGGTTCGGAAATTTAGTATAAAAACTTTTTTTTTTTTCATTTTTACTGTATTAGGAACAGGAAAAAAAAAATTACTCTGTCTGTTTCTTGCGTTCTGTGTACACTGAAATGCACTCATGCATGGTGAGTCAAAACTCATCAAAAGACATAGTCTAGCTATCTAATTAGTGTACTCAAGCAACACAATATATAATAAAGTTAACGAAACAATTTTTTTTTTTTTTGATAAAAGGCATACATGATGCTCATTTCATTTCCATGAAACAAGAGTTAAATTACAATTAGAGGAGATCTAAAGCTCAGTTAAGAAAAACTATGACACTCGGCCACCGAGCAAAAAACAAAAGCCCGACGCTGCACCATCCACCAAAAGACCGTAATAGCAAAATAACATATGAAACATAAAGCACGGTATTTAAATCTAAGTAAAGATAACATCCCTATAGAGGGATCTGTACATAATTCATGTTTCTGCGGTATGGGGGAACTAATCTGCTGCATCGTCGGCCGTATACATGACCAGCTGGTTAACGGTGGGGTCCCACACCCGAAGAGGGATGGCATTGATGTCCTTTGGCAGCCATTCATCGGCCGCTTCCTTAAATCGTTTCTCCATGTTACCTGCCCAATATTCAATAACAGATATGATTAGTAGAATAAGGTTCCTAGCGGATTTTGTTGGACTGTTTTGAACAAAATCTAAGAAACAAAATCTACGAAACAAAATTACAATATCTAAGAACTAGCATTTGATCTAGTGACAAAGACACTTGTCCTCTAAGTGAGAGCTTATGAGTTTGAAATCTGAATAAAGAAAATCATATGTTGTAATAACAAGAGTATGGATTTGAAAGGCATAGATCTCCATCTCTTTCTCAAAAAAAAAAAAAAAATTACAATATCCATAAAGAATATCCATATATATTTGATATATAGAAAGTTAATAACTAAAATACTTGCAATTATCAACTCTAATTCATACAAAAAATAAGGCACACATGATTGAAGCTTCCTAACTAATTTAGGAACCTAATTAAATATCTCGGTGTCCTAGCAATAGAGAATTATAATACATTTGTAAGGCTATGTATGTCTAGTTGAGCAGCCAGTTACAAAACATAAAGAAATGTATTTGCACCAAAGGAACTACTTTTTGTTGTTTTATTTTATTAACAAATTTTCAATCCACTCTATGATCGAGCTATAACTATCAACTATAGTCAATTAAAATTAGTTGGCTTTTGATTAATTTCATGGACATGACATTTGACAATAAGAAACTTATCAACCCACATCAGATGAAATATATATCCATGCTTCTCTGTACGTTTCATTTAACCCATGATATTCTCTAAGGGCATTCAAATAATTAATTAGTATAAAAAGTAGCAGCTCAATGAACTAAACCTTATTCAAATGAACTTTGGAGGAGTATGTCATCCTATTCCTTTCATACACGAGCAAAAGTTATCGAGTCAAACAAATGTGACATATATATCTATGAAGACCCCGAGTTTGCACCCCACATTTCCACATCTTCATGAGATGTAGAATATATTTGTATGTAGTTCATACTTATCATAAGTAGAATTGACATACAATAAAGTTCATACTTATCATAAGTTATGTGTATTTGTGGTGCAATCTTAATCAGTTGTCGAGTCTATAATGAGCCGATCAATTGGTCAGCGTTGAGCGATTTTTATAAGCTACACCTCTCCTCTCCAAAAAAAAAAAGAACCACATGTTCGAAACTCAGATGAAAAAAATCCCTTATAGATATTAAATAGTTGGTGGCTTAACCTACAACCTTTACTAAAAAAAAATTGTTAATAAATTTTCAAGAAAAATTTTTTATTCAAAGTTTCAAACTAATTTTAAGAAGATCTTAAAGAAATAAGAAGCCCTCTAATTAAACTTAAGAGAACAAAACTTGATTATTTTTTATCAAAACATCTTCACTCAAGTGAATTTAGCATACAGCCATGTTTTATGATACATTCTCATATTTGATATTGTCTTAGCAAATATTTAGTGGCTAAAATTTAAACTTTTAAGATGTAACCATTTTAATTTTTTTTCAGAAAAATGTTGTTTTCATCAGTTTACTTACTGGGAAATGAAAATATATATATTGTATGCATAGAATGCACATATTAATGAAAGATCAATATTTTGGACATCAAAGATTTTAGACTAACTAATACGAATCTGAAACAATTTTTTCTTGTATAAGAGACACTTAATTAACTTGATGCTATTAATATTGGAAATGACTTTTCATCAGAATGTATACTAAAATATGTTCTATATCAAAACTTAGATGTTGCACTAGATTTACTTTATTCACTAATATAGGAAAGATTAAAAATTTGTTTTCAGCGCTGTTCTGAGTAATCTATTATTTATTTTATCTTTAATAAAACTGAGCAACCATTTTTTTTTTTTCATTTTCTAATTAAGAAGAAAAAAAAAGATATTTGAGAGTACAAACTTATAGAAATTTTCTGTCTAATGCTAGAATATGGTAATTTTAAATATTAGTCGACTAAACCAATTGTATTATTATACAATTTTAAGTTGGGCAAGAATTGTTCCAGTAAAGTTTTATTTTTAGTTCGGTCCAAGCAATTTGAATTAATTAAATTACTACTTGCTAGCATGATAAATATGCATAACAAAGCAATTTAAATTTTAAGGGAGCTTCTTCGTCTGAATTTCTCTTATTTCTTTATCTTTATGTGTTCCTAAAAACAATTTCTTACAGACATCTAATAGAACCTGCTATATATGAGATGCATTAATTGTAAATTTGGATGTGTGTCATCAACTCACCATCACTATAACAAAAGAAAATTGTATAGTTACTTATTTCATTAATATGTAAATTTCTTACTTCACATTTGACATTTAAGTTGTCAAAGAAAAAAGTAAAATCTAATCGAGTAAGATGGGACAAGAGGTTGTCATAAATAGAGATTACTTTAATTACTCCGCACTTAAGTTGTTAATCCGGAGTAAATTACTTCATCTCTTCACGCAGATTAACTTCACACTCTGTCTGTCATAAATAGATATTCATTTTTCAACACATCTTACTCCTCTAGACAAATTAATTTAATTAAGTCATGACTTAAATTGCCAAACAAAATGTCAAATATAAAGAGTAAAATGAATGAGCAACTCCTTTATCCTTCCAACCTTAAAAAAAAAACAAAAAAAGAATGAGCAACTCCTTAAATTTAAGTAACAACTAATTAAACATGATCATATATAGATGAAGCTATATGCTTTGATGCTTAATAGGGGTGTCCTTAAGTTGGGTTGCATTGAATTATTTTTTCTAAATACTTCAACTTGCTGATTCATCTATAGACTAATGAGAGTTGGTGGCATCAAACCATCTTGATGAACGGGAAAGAAAGTGACATGGTGCAAACTCCAAGTTTTATTTTGTTTTGTTTAGGTCATTCTCCAAACTCCTATAATAATAACACATGTAGCACTCAAAGATGGAGAGAAATCCAAATCTTTTGAAGTCAACTGATCCAAATTCTTGACATTCTTGTTAGTCTATATATTACAGCTGATAAACTTGAAATAAGGTAAATTTGAAAATGTTAACAACAGATAGATACCAAATAGATAGGCCAGAAAACATGTGCTATCTAAAGTTTGACGTCAATGTTTGTGTTCATATTTAGGAAGTGCATATTATGTATGCAAGTGATTAAATAAATTAACTTATTGTTGAATTTGGCATTACTTATATTAGGGTTTAATTTGTTTTGGACTAGAGGCCCGTATCTGAAGGTCTTTTAAGTATGCCCAAATTAATCAAATAGGATTCCACCTGATTTTATTGCTGCGTTAATATAATTCCATTGTTAAGCAAAATATATATATAGGATATATAATTATATAGCTTTTCTTCTTCTTCTTCTTCTGCTTAATTGATTTCAGTTTTTCAATCGTATAATTTAAAGACGATTTAGACACCGGCCGCAACCTGTCTAAGGTCATCAGACCATTTTTAAACCGTTATAGTAAAATGAAAGAATTAATACAGATAATTAATGAACTGAAAATAAAACCTACAAAAAGGCCATTACCAGTAAAATACCAAATGGATGCATGTTTCTTAATATCAACGTTGAAAACAAGAGTAGAACAAGCTAGCACTATGTTACTCAAATCACCTTAATTTTCTCCCAAAAAATAATAATAGAAGTAGTAGCAGCAATAACAATAATAACAACAGCAGCAACAACACTGACACCAGCAGTAATATTAATAATAATTATGAAGTTATACTGAATTTTAAGTATCAGATATTTCTTAGTACGTACCAAAAGGAACATATGAGAAGATTTCAATAGTAGGCTGGCGTTGCTTCTGTAAGGCATTTCATGATGTGTCTTTCTGAGTTAATTGTGTTCCAACAATTGCAACTACTAATTAATAAGAAAAGGATACTTCTCCAAATTAATTCCTTGTGTTTTTAATAAATGTATAATTCGGTATATTGTATTGTCTCCTATATATGCATGCTTATCTGATTTCTCGGGTTGGTATTTGGAGTCGACAAAAATCCTGAAGAACGAAAATGCTATACAAATGCGAACTAATTTTCTTCTTCTGAAATTTCAATTTAATGATCAAATATTCATACTTATATGCTATTTATATGCATATCAATCTCTAAGGAGAAAATATGAAATTAATTCTTGATCTCTAATAAGATTCAAGTGAATTTCTGAGATCACAAGTGGCAAGGTTTTATATATACTCGATATCTTGAGGAGATACAGTCTAGGTAACAACGAACCTATCCAGACTTTGAATTAGCATGTACTGGTTCAGCAATGTATCGACATTAAAGAAAACAAGAAATGGATATTAACATGCTATAAATTATAAAAGACATCATCGATCATTACCATGCAGATTTCCTCATTTAGTATATATATAATATGAGGAGGGATCAAGTTACAACAAATTTGAGTTACAACAAAGTTACAACAAAGTTACAACCACCATTTTTTTTATTTTCGAAGTCCAAATCGTCGATCCAAACTGTTCAACATGATCTCCACAATAAAATGTGCTTGCAAATCAAATTTCACATTTTTTTGAATTTTTTTACTATTTATTAAGTATTTTACAAAAAATAGTCATATTCAGACCATTGAATTTTGTACCCATCTTAATAAATAGTAAACAAGTTCAAAAAAATATAAAATTTGATCTGCAAGCACATTTTATTTAGATAATCATGTTGAACGGTTTGGATCGACGATTTGAACTTTGAAAATGAAAAAAAATGATTGTTGTAACTTTGTTGTAACTCAAATTTGTTGTAACTTGATCCCTCCTCATATAATATATATGATTCATGCTTCTCATGGAGAATGAGCTATTTATTTTTACATATATATTTCTAAAGAGTTACTATTAATTAATGGAATAATGACCGGCCAGTTTTATATTGTAATGAAGTGGAATAAATAAATTCGTACTCATTATAAGAACCATATTTTACTATAGTGGCAAACACAATGCTTGAAACCCACTACATGAGAATCCCTTGTGAATAATTGAACAATTGATCGAGTAGCTTGACTTCTAACTTTCCCCCAAAAAATATATATATATATATATATATATATATATATATATATATATATATATATATATATGCTCACTACTTTTGCATTGAAATCTGCTTTAATGTTGTTTGAGAGTGGACTTCCAGTAATGAAGAGTTATTAAATGAGGTCCAAATTAAGGATTTGACATGAAGTTACCAATACTTGTTTAAATAGCAGATAATTGACAAGTTCATACTACAGGTCGACAATTTGTCATAGCAGATACCAAATATAACGATTATTTAGCGAATGATATCGGTTCACGGTACGTATGAATTTTTAGATAATTTTCTTGTAGATTTTAGTCCATGATTATAATACCAATCTTAAATTCTAGCTAAAACACAAAATCATATATATCATAATACCAATCTTAAAATCGATCTTTTCTATACCAAAATTGATAATAATTTAGAAGTTAAATCAATATTATCTCATAGTAATTTAAGCATAAGAAATTAAAAAATAACAAAATACAAGTATTTTGACCATATATGTCTTTACAATATATAATTGGCACTATAACACTAAACAAAAACAAATTATGTAAAAAGTTATAAAAACATAAAACAGGAAGATTTGTTGGAAGTTTCACTAAATTAGAGCTTTTTCACTAAAATTAGTAAATGCTAATTGTTTTTTTTTAAACTTGCACTAGTACATAAACGCAAAGCATACACTGCATATTATACATGTTTGCTCAAAATTTCCACTAAATCCGTGTCCAAAGAAAAAAAAAACATTGTTCCGTAAATTTGCTCCGAAAATATGGTCAAATTAATTGTACACTGTTTTTTATTAAAAACTGTGTATGAATATTGTTGGAGGGCATTTTCGGAAGTTCTGAAGTGTATTTTTGGACGGGTGTATATGAGGTGCTCGAACAATCTTACACGGTTTTACTGTATAATCCGCGTGTGATGAAATAAATACAAATTTTTCCACGTTATCAATCCGTGCCTTCATGTTATAATGCATCTCTCTCTATTTTTTCTAAGTCATTTCTAAAACATCTCTTCTCTTCCCTTCCCTGTAGGCTGTACATGGCATTCTCTAAGTCAAGTAAATCTAAGCAGGCAAGGCTAGAGCGAGGGATAAGGCAAGAGATGCGATATCTTCAACGAAAAGACGATTTCCGATGACGAAACTTCAAACGGCCATAAAACGGCGCTCGAGTGTCCGATTTAAGCAAATGACCATTTTTCGGAAAGCTTGCGAGAAGATGCATGCATTGCTGACCACTATCTCATTTTTTGAAATTTAGAATTGTAAAAAAAAAACAAAGGGAAGAGCCTCAAAACTTGAGTTGAAGTTTCCGATTAAGTTTTTCATTTCTATTTTTCATTTTTTTTTTGTCCTTTACCATACTTCTTCTTAGAAATTGTTCATGTAAATGTATGAAGTCTCAAATCTAGCGTTTTTTTGTTATATATTCAATTTTTGTAGTTAGATTGTTATTCATGTAACTAATAATAAGTGATGTAATTGTTGTTTATATATTGGTAAATGTAGTTTGTCGTGTTTATATTTGAAATTTAGTTTAGTGTTTTGGTATTTAGATCTAGGGTTTAATTTGAATTCAGATCTAGAGTTTCATGTGATTTTTTTTTATAAGTTCTTGAATTATACAGTTTTTTATTATTAAAAACCGTGTAGGATGTGTGTTTTTATACACGGTTTTACTTTAAAAACCGTGTATGATAACTTTTGGCGAAAAAATCGGCGAAAAAAATATAGATTATACACGGTTTTTAATAAAAAAAACCGTGTAGGATTATTGTTTTTGTACACGGTTCGAAAACCATGTAAAATTTAGCTACTCTATTGTACACGACTTTTGTAGACACAGTTCGAAAACCATGTAAAAGTGCATTTTTTTTACCGTAGTTAGTAGCATTTTTTGTACTAGTGTTGGTAGCGACATTATTTAAGTCACTAATACTTCACGATCCAAAGGATTTCATTAATTCATAGTCCATTACACTATTAATAACTCTTTATTTCCAACAAAAAAAATATGATAATTAACATCAGGTAATTAATTCTCTAATCAAGGAGACTAAAGGAGATATCCTTCGGAGTTACTAATGCACATCTTCAGTACACTTGAAGGAATTAATACTTGATCCCTGACAAATGAAATTCTACACCATACGAAATTCTACAACAAACAAACCTACCAAACGTTTTTTAATATCACAATTAACATTATATTTTTCCCAACCATAATTTCATTTTTCTTTTTTTTTGTTTAATTATCACTTCTATTATATATGTTACCCATAACCATAAGTACTAGCTTGCTAGCTACTTTCATTAATGCAGGCTACTATATAATTATTTTCTTTTTCTTTTTTCTTTTAGTAGCATGCAATAATATGAAATTATCAGTTCTATTATATGTCCAGCGTCATGCTTGTATCGATCCCAGTTTCCCAAAATGATTAATGTACACATTCCTTTTTAAATAATTCTTGGCGTATTCATTTACTTTGGATGTTAATTGAAAAATGTTGGATTAATCTACTTAAAAAAGAGAATGTGTAATTAATACATGCAATATATATATATATATATATATAAGGGAAATTGCTAATATGCTATGCATAGCATAGAGGGCCTCCGTACTACGGCTCAATATTTGAGTTTTCAAAATCTTAACGGTCGATCCGAACCATTCAACATGATCTCCATATGAATATGTACTTGCAAACCAAATTTTACATTTTTTAGAATTTATTTACTATTTTTTTAGATAGATAGAAAATCACTTGATCTGAAAATTCTGAACCATTAATTCAGATCAAGTGTTTTTCCACCTATCTAAAAAAATTCTAAAAAATGTAAAATTTGATTTGCAAGTACATATTAATATGGAGATCATGTTGAATGGGTCGGATCGACCGTTAGGATTTTAAAAACTCAAATATTGAGTCGTAGTACGGAGGCCCTCTATGCTATGCATAGCACCGTAGCCAACTCCTATATATAAGAGATATATATAGTTATGAACTAGAGATATATCATTCAGTTTTGTGTGTGCTGAGCTTTATTTATTTGCACCAAAATTTAACCTCTTTATGCATGCTACTGTGTATAATCATGCATGAGCATGTAATTTCACTAACGTCCGAAAGCTTTACAAACAAAAAATTTGTTTATAATTCATGCTACCAAAATCATATATAAAGAGTTAAGGGGAAAGAATTTAAACTTCTGAATTTCGCAATAGATATTTCTAACGATTAATTTAACAATCCGACAAAATTAAGAAATGAGGGAATATATATATGAAGAATCAAACATAGTGAAGGTAATTTGTTGAAAGTTTAAACTAATCGTCAAATCAGAAACCATAAGTTATATTTATTAAGAGACGACAGATATAGAAAGAGAGCTCCAAAAACGAAGAAACAGATAAGCTCCCCTTGAAACAGAAACATAATTGTACTTCACTAATTAAACATTTATTATTAGTACAATACTACCATAAAACAATGTGATTTCGCCTTTGTTAGGATTCCAAAGCCAACCCACATGAGCCTCATCTCACATTTCTAAAAGACATCTACATTTTATTATGCGTCAATTTTAATTCAATAAAACAGTATCCATGAACTCACCATTTCTATTGTCATGAAACTCCTCCAACCCTTCTTCCTTAGTTTCTTCTCCTCCTTGAAACCCTAATACGACGGCCGTCCATGCGCCCATGCGAAGGCGTCGTGCCCTAATTGTCCACCTCCATTTGGCATCAAATTGTGGGGGAGCTGGTTATATATAGGCAGTGCCAAAGGATCAGGAATGTTGCCACCTCCAGCACCCATTAGTTGCTCTGGCTCACCCGCCAGTGGCCCTGGACCAACCCCTCCCGGACCCATTCCTTCCTCTTCCTCTTCTAATGGTAATCTCTCATAAGTTGCATTCGCAAAGGTCGAAGCTATCACCATTACAGGACCCGCTGCTACCAGGGACCCCACAACGCTTCCTCCAACCACTTGTCCTTGACCGCCTGCCAGATACACCGTCAAACCAGTCGACCCTGGCGGTGCTGGGCCCGGCAAAAATGTCCCTGTCAGAGACAAAATTTCAAATCGCCCGTGTAGAGCCACAACGGCACCGGGAGCTGATGGTTGGCGAAGCGCCACATTGGCAACAGTCCCAGCACCACTTAGAACACAAACACCACGCTGACGACGTCTGGAAAACTGAGCAATGGATTCGGCCACGTCTGCACCACCGGCAACCTCCATTACATGGCTCCTAAGAGCATTAGGGCTATCGCGTGTCACAAAAATTGGGGGTTTTGCTTTGTTCTTTGATCCAGGGGGTCGACCACGAGGCCGACGGTTCCCGCCCATCGCTGCACCCTCTGTGGGGTCACCGGTGTTGTCACTGTTTTCCTTTGAGTCATCATCGTCGTTCGGTTCATTTGAGGAATCGGGCTTTTGAGGGGTTTCTAGTTGGGTCGGATTATTCTTCATGCCACCACCAGAGGAAGAGCCGGACTCTGAGGCCCCGGCTAAGCCCAAGTGCCCAGCCCACCACCGGTTCGCCAGCTTGGCAGTTGTTTGTTTTGTTAGGTCTACCTTCTTCAACTTCTTAATTAGGGGATTTCTAGAAACAATTTTTTTGTGACAGTCTTGGTTTTGAGAAAACAAAAAGGGAACTGGAGAAGAAGTACTTTGTGTGTTTGTGTCACAAGCGAGAGAGCGAGAGCGAGAGCAAGAGAGAGATCAGATAAAAAGAGTACCTGAGTAGAAGGAGAAGAATCTAAAAGCCTAAAATAGCATCTTTTATCATCAATTCGGATATAAAATAATGAAAGAGGGAACTGTAGAGATTTGTATAATTGGTACTTGGATTGATTAGGAAATAGCTAGGAAGAAAAATAAAATGGTTTTCTCTTGAGAGATCTTTTAGCGTAGACAAGTGGCGTTTAGGAAATGAGAAAAGGCAGAAGAAAGCAGGCCAATAAGGAGACTAGGTTTTCAGAGAGAGAAACTTGAAAGGAGTGAGAAGGATAATTAAAAAAGGAATGCAGGGGCCGGACCGCCGGATTAAATAATGTTGCAGTCCCTGTAGTTGTATGTACTTGAAATACGGTTTTGGAGGGAGCA
Organism: Carex myosuroides; assembly: GCA_028015225.1. NCBI lineage: Eukaryota > Viridiplantae > Streptophyta > Magnoliopsida > Poales > Cyperaceae > Carex > Carex myosuroides. Next base: position 7,798,330 of record CM051471.1, read on the forward strand.
TGGTCTTTGACTCTTTGCTATGGACCGGAGTCTGTTTGAAGGCGTAAAAATATTGACAGTTTTGCTGTAGTCGTACGGATAATTAGTTAAAATACAAAATATATAATTTATACGTTACGTGAAAGTAAAAAAAAGTTCAGTTAATATTTTATCATATTTTAAATAGAAATTTTATTAAAAAAATTAATTAATAATTATTACTTTTTAGTAAAGATTGAAGATTAATTTAGCTAATTATTTAATATCAAGTTCGCTCTCAATTAATATATATGTATGGAAAGTGTGGGTGAAAATTTAGCCTAGCTCCGGACAAAGACTTTGCATCTTCTCTATCTTTTGGAGCTATTGAGAGGTGAAGTCAGACTTTTAAACTATTTTATATTAATTTTATAATTTCATAATATTTTATTTTAAATTATATGAAAAATTATACATAAATACAAAAAAAAAAATGGAGTTAATTAACTCCCATACCTCCTTTTTACATCCGCTTGAATATATCCGCCCCTGATGCTCAAGGTACATAAGGGAAATTAGGACAGGGGAGGAGGACAGGATCTGATTGACTTTTATTTTGGAATATTAATTAAGTTTGAAGAGGAGGAAGAACAGATGAATTTTATATGCAAATTATTTAAATTGTGTAACTCTCAATTATTAGAATGTAGATAAGGTAAATTTTTTAAGGTGCCTTTCTCCCGATATTTTTATTAATACCCAAAAAGAAAACAAATTATCAAGTGCTCCCACCCTAAACTTATTTTTAAATCTACTCCAACTGTCCGTCCACTGAGCGGTCCACTTTCCCCACCTGACCGCCCAGCAGCTGGGCGGTCCACTCTGCATAGCTGACCGCCCAGCTGCTGGGCGGTCCGCTATGGATTTTTTTTTTTAATTTGTTTTTATGTTTTAATTTGTTTGAATGTTTTATATTAAATTGTTGTAATAATTTGTTTGAATGTTTTATATTAAATTGTTGTAATGATTTATATGATATATATTTATTATTTGTTGACGATTATATTTTTATAATTGACGATTATTTTTATATATTATGTAATTGTCTAGTTTTTAATATAATTGATTAGTTTTATATTTAGTTTGTTAATATTTAAATGTTTTTAAATGGTAAGTCTAAATGGTAATCTAAATGGTAAGTCTAAACAACAAAAGTAGGTAATTTAAATGGTAAGTCTAAACATGAAACATAACAGTCCAAACATGAAATATAATAATTCAAACATAAAATACTAGAAACCTATCAAACTAAAAAAATATAAAAACCCTAACGGCGATGACGAGGGCGAGGTACGGAGAGCTCCAACCTAGCAGGTGCACGGCGGTCCCTCTGCGACGGCGGACGCCTCTGGTGAGCCTCATCCACCTGCATGTCATCGTGTACGGCCTCGCGTGCCCATGGGTCCTCCTCCAGGTGTAATGCATGCTCCTCATGGATCCCCGCCTGTGTACACAACACCCACGGATCGGCCTCCCAAGTAGGAGGATACGTGGCCGGAGGCAGTGTGCCAAATATAGCAGAGGCAAAGCCATCTGCAGTCTGCGCCCCACTCCCACTGGCCTCGCCGGCGTGCTGTCTGGTCTCCATATATCGTGGTCTGTGGGAGCTAGATGGCTCATATCCGCCATCATCTCCAGCGAGGTCATCCAATGAGAAGTCAAATCTGCCAGCAGCTTCATCCTGCATGTAAACAATGTTACTTTTGCTAAATAGAAATAACGAATAAATTAATTAAACAATGAAGTTTTGTTACCTCGGTGAGCTGCACTGGAACTCCATGCTCGTTGTAGTACGCGTTCCACGCGTTATTGTTCAACACCCATTGGTGGATCGCCCAACCCGAGTCATCATCTGCAGAAATAAAGATAAATTAATAAGAATGGTATTTTAAAGAGATACTTAATAATGATCATTTGTATGACATATTATTACCTGTAGGAGGTGACGGCATCTCCTCAGCGTAGATAGGGGCTCTAGGCTGCTCCGGATTTGGTGGTGGGGCCTTTATCTCGCGCCAATTGATGTCCTCCCCAGCATCGTGCAACATACCAATGAGGCGCCTGTCCCAGCCAGAGTCCTCCACAATCGGTGCACTATGTTGGAGCATTTGACATCCTATCGGTCTCCAACTTTTTCTCGCCATGCACACCAAGCTGTGCGCCACTTCTCTAATAGCGGTCAAAATCTGCACACAATGTATTTTCATTATTATTATTAGAAGATGAATAAATAACTATAATTTTTTAAGCATGTCATTTTCATTTAAATATACCGAACGAGCATGGATCGGGCCGAAAGGCAAGTAAGTCCTAGATCCGTCACCCGTGAGTCTCCGTCGAAGAGCATCACCATAGTCCCCCCTGAAGATAAATCGACGGCGTGCCCCATCTCTGGTACTCAACTATCCAGAAACATATGCACGGCCCCCGATAAAAATAGAGATCTCTCTGCTCTAATGTCAGCCGGCACAAAAGATTCTGATCGTAGAACAGACGATAGGGGTACCAGGTGATGCTCGCCTCGTGAAGCATATGGAGCTGACCCCGGACATATGAAATCCCCATGGTCCTCCCTCTGCCCGTGTCCTCGTATGTGTGGGGAGTACCCCATATGGCACCGTACCCCGGACGTCTCTCGGGGTCATCTCCCATCCATAACCCCGCTTGAGCTGGAGGAATAGGCCGACATACCGGTATATGCGACCAGGACCACTGCTGGAGTAGAAGAAGTGGTCCAGCAATCTTCTTATTCGTCACCTAAATTTTGGACATGCGGTGCACTTCTGGTAAATATGGAACCCTAAGATTTGTAATAAAAAAATTAAAATACAAAATACAAACTTACCAGACAAGCATGACACAAGCTCCGGTATAAGTGGGCGAGCACGGCTCCACCCCAGTTCCAGCTCGACGGCCGGTCAATGTGCCTCAGCAGAGAAAGGAACATAATCGGAACTACGTCACCGCTGGAATCGACAAACATGACGCTGCCACATAAATCCATGACAAACGCCCTCACGTACCTGCAATATAAATTAGAGACATAAATAACTACAATTTTGGTTGAATCCATAACATATTTTAATTTGCAACTGTTTGTGATTACCTCAGAACGGCCCGCTCGTCACGTGTATCGGGGGTGATCCTACGCCGGTGGAAGTAACTGCGGAGCGCCGCAAGACTAATGCAGTATCTGGAATACCGGTACTCCTCCTCCTCTCATTTCTTCTTCTTCTTCTTCTTCTTCTTCTTCTTCTGCAAGTCCGTCGGAGCGACCCCCAGCAGCTCTGGTATCATGTCCATCAGGTCCGGAAGGTCTGAGACACCACCGATGGGGTCGCCATCTATCCGTAAACCCCATAAGGCGCTACGTCACCTAGTGTGACTGTCATCTCTCCAACCGGAAGGTGAAATGTATGCGTCTCCGGTCGCCATCTCTCCACCAGACCGCAAACGAGAGCCTGGTCAATATCACAGTGAGGCATGGTGGCCAACTGATGCCTCTGCACCGGATGCCTCTGCATTGTGATCATGTGAACTCTCCCCCGTCTCCAAAGGGGCATCCCATGCACGTCCCCGTCTAGTTCTGACCATACTACATTTCAATAAACAGAAGATTCTACCTTATAAACCCTGATTTATAAACCCTAACTTATAAATCAGAATTTGGTCAACCCTAAACCCTAATTTAACAATTCAACCCTAATTTAACAATTCAATCCTAATTTAACAATTCAACCCTAATTTAACAATTCAACCCTAAACCCTAATTTAACAATTCAACTCTAATTTTGGAAACCCTAATTTTTAACAATTAAATCGCGACGGGAAAATCAACAACTCGCACACGATAATTAACAATTCAACCCTAATTTATAAACTCCAGTTTTGTCAACCCTAAATCCTAATTCTTAATTTTTAACTCTAATTTTGGAAACTCTAATTTTGAACAATTCAATCGTGTCGGGAAAATCAACAACCCACACAAGATAATTAATAATTCAATTTCTACCAATCGTTCCAATGCCAATACAAGATACAAAATATAAATTAAAAAAGTTATTTAGAGACTTACCCGAAAATAATCGGATTGTCGCCGAGATGGCCGAAAATTAGGGTTTGGGTGAGAGAGAGAGAGAGAGAGAGAGAGAGAGTGGCAGATTTGAAGAGAGAGAGGAAGAGAGAGAGAGGAAGAGAGGAAGAGAAGGAGAGAAGGAGAGAGAGAGAGGAAGAGAGGGAGAGAGAGACTTCGGTAGTGAGAGAGGGAGAGAGGTGCTGGTTGGTTTTGGGTGGCGGGGAGGCAGAGAAGAAAAGAGAGAGAAGAGAGAGAGGGGGTCGGGCCGCTATAAAAAAAAAAAACAATAGCGGACCGCCCAGCAGCTGAGCGGTTAGCTATGCAGAGTGGACCGCCCAACTGCTAGGCGGTCAGGTGGGGAACGTGGACCGCCCAGTGAACGGGCGGTTGTGGTAGATTTAAAAATAAGTTTGGGGTGGGGCAGATTTGATAATTTGTTTTTTTTTTTGGTATTAATAAAAATATCGGGCCTTTCTCCCCTCGTTTTACATATTTCCTGTCTGGAGCAAGGAGGAAGGAGATTCCCGATTTCTAAATCGTTCATTTTAGTTGATTAATTAATTACATTGGTGGTCATGGCAATTATATAGCAACTTTGGCGTTATATATGATATTGAAGATCATGCGTACATGCAACTTTTCTTTAAATATAATATAATTTATCATAATGATATAATTTACGTCAATATATATACCTAATTACTATCTAATTAATTTTTTTATAAAGATTGGAGGTCAAGCCATTCAATTATTAAATATCCACAGAGGATTGTCTCATCCGGATTTCGAACCTGCAACCTCCCACACAGAAAGCATTGCCTTTGTCATTAGACCAATTAAAGACTGATTCGCCTAATTACTATCTAATAAATTAACTTACTTTCTAAACATTCTCCATAATGATCTTTTCACGTACGTATTTTAGAATTAATAAACACTATTATTAAATAATGTACAGTAATTTATTATATATATAACCTAGATATACTTATTAATTGCTTAGTACATATTTATTTCAGTTTAGACCGAATTGTTGACGGACGTTAATTACTTGTATTGACTAAATTTGTTACAAAATATTTTGATAGTTATCAACAATATATTACCTTGAACTTCTAATATTTTCTGAATTCTCCAAGCTAAAGCAGTTAACAATTACAAAATGCACAATTATTTAGTTATCAAATACATAATACACGCTAATTATCTTTCAATTTGTTTTGAAAAGTTAGCCACAAAAAGTTGGAGGTATTTAGAGTGAGGACTTGGATGTAATATAATATTCCTAAATATAATTATAATTCATTAATTTAACTTAGTGCTAACATGAAATTATTATGAGGAGAACTAAGATATTCCTAAGCTCATCAAGCGCCTTGGTGAGTTTAACTTCAAAATTTATAGGAAAATAACGAATTCAAAGAATTGAAGCCAATCTACTTCACGAGTGATGCATTTACACATCAAATTTATGAATTTTCAATTAATTTAGTATAAAGTAAAGTGGTTCAAAAAATGTTTATTCGTTAATTTTTGTTATTGATAAAATATATTTTTTATAAAATTATTCGTTAATTAATATTAATGTATTCATTTTTTTAATATATTTTGACCGCTTGAATTTATATTAAAGTAATTTAAATTTATAAATTTTGCATGTAAACATATCACTCGTGAAATAAATCGGTTTCAATGGTTTGAATTCATCATTTGAAGCTAATTAAATATTAGCTTTTGGAGTTAAGCTTACCAAAATACCTTATGGTGGGTTTAAGAATACCCTAGTTCTACTCATATTATCAGGGCAGATCCTAGTTGAAGCTGGGGGTGCTATTGAAAGTTCGACAAAAATATTTTTTTGTGCTAAAATTATTAAATACAAAATAATTTTCTATATAAAAAAATAAATTTTAAAAATTAGTGTTTTTTATAATAGATATTTTTTTCGAAAGGAAGTCCGAAAAATGTCATCCGATACGAGTATCATTATTGGATTAACCACCATTTGGCTCAATCATAAAAAAGATAACTATTTAAATTTTCAGTCATTATTATTATGTTTATATTTTGTTATCAACTACTATCATTATTCTCTATTAGACACTAGACAATATCAAAGATTCGCCTACGCAATATTGATTATATAATATATATGTGTTGCATGAAGTCAAAACTACTATGTTAAAATCTTTACTCCATATCTCCATTCTTATATTAAGCACGTAGATGTTCTAATTTATCAACGGTTTTGATTAAAAGATAAAATTTTGAATTGATTATCAGTCCCCATCAAATATTTTGATTTTATACATTTATTTTATGTTTTTTTTCTGTGTAGAAGTCTAAATTTAGACACGTACTCACCACACGTACTTTTTAGACACAAATTGTATCATTTTTTTTTATTGGTCATGATTTCTTTCTATCTTTTAAATGTTATTTAAGAAATTTTTGAATTGATTAAAAATTGATTAGTCATATCTTCATTTCTTTCTATTTTTTTATATCATTCAATAAATGTTATTTGTCATTTAATATGAGATTTTGTTTCAGATTTTTTTAATAAAAATATGTCAAAAAATAAAAAAAATATATGTCATTTAAGGAATGTTATTTATGTGTAGATGTCATTTAATATGTCATTTAAGAAATATTATTTATGTGTAGATGTCAATTAATATGTCATTTAAAAAATGTTATTTGTCATTTAGTCTAATTTTTTTTATGAAAATATATCATTTTGTATGAGTTTTTATTATTTTTTTATAATATTTTTCCGTTGCAACGCACGGCACAATACTAGTATACAATATAATTAATAGCTCAGCTATAGGATTAGTATTAATGATCTACTAATTAATGAAGACTAATGGATCCGTTCAACTAAATGTATATTGCTGGTTGTTTAACATGGAAACTAAAAGCAACAGAAAATTATGAGATTATTTATGAGAGCCAGCGGCTTGGGGATTTCCAGAATAATTTGACAGTAATTGATCATAAATCAAGACATTTGTACTTTTTTTTTATCTATTGATGGAAGGATTCTTAGGCAACAAAAAATATTTTAACCGATTAGTAATGGTTTATGCCACTTGTATCGCACCCCAACGAGTTCATCACTCAAAACCCGGGCCCTATTTATTAATTACTAATCCCATGTTGTTGAAAAAAGTTCATATTATCAGGGCAGATCCTAGTTGAAGCTGGGGGTGCTATTGAAGGTTCGACAAAAATATTTATTTGTGCTAAAATTATTAAATACAAAATAATTTTCTATATAAAAAAATAGTTTGCATTAAAAGATGAAAAGATGAAATTTCAATAGCATGCCTTGTTTATGTCCTGATCCGTCAACGGTTGTGATTAAAAGATGAAATTTCAGATTGAATATCAGTCCTCCAATAAAATTGTTTGACTTCTTTTTATTCTATTCATCTTTTTATGTTTTTTTATGTGTAGAAGTCTAAATTTATATATACACGTACTCGTCAAATTGTATCATCTTTATTATTGGTCCGGATTTATTTTCATTTTTTAAAGGTTATTTAAGGAATTTTTAGATTGATTGATAATTGATTGACCATGTCTTCATTTCTTTCCAATTTTTTATATTTTTTTAAGAAATGTTATTTGTCATTTGATATATCATTTTGTATGAGATTTTTTATGAAATTATGTCAAAAAGATTAAAAAAAACATATACGTCATTTAATAAAATATGTTATTTAAGAATGTTATTTACGTGTAGATGTATTTAATATGTCATTTAGAAATATTATTTGTCATTTTGTCTAATTTTTTTAATCAAAATATGTTAATTTTGTGTGAAATCTTTTTTGTTCTCTTATAATATATTTTCGTTATAACGCACATAAAAATACTAGTATTTTTTCTCTACGTTAATCGAATAGCAATTATTGAACCACTTCTATCATAATTGATAAAATTCTCCGCACGAGTGATCGCATGTTTAAAATCTAACACCAGCCAAAATTTATAAAAGCAAAAATATAAAGGTTTGAACCTTTCTTTTTACTAAAAGAAATTGGTATTGTCTTCCATAATACATGATCTACATTATTTTGAAAAAACATGTTTGTGAAATAATCTGCAATAAATCAAAAATCCTATTTTTTTAATATATGAGAGGGTGAGGAGTTGGTCCGATATCCTTTGGACAATATCTCTGATCGATAGAGTCGAGTGTCCTAGAGCAAATATTTTATTTGTGATTCTTGTTCATATAATTGGTTGACGATAGTCAATTTGTTGTCTTAAGTTGCATTACTTGTGGTTCATCTAATTGTTAGATTGTGTAGCAACCAAATAATAAAGTAATGAACTTTAAAGTATCCCTGGTCAAGGTAATTAGCAAAGAACACTAATTATACCTGAGACTAGTGTGATGATTAAACGTTTGATCCAGCTATCACAAATCAAAGTGGTAGTGTACCGGTTTAATATCACAGATGCATATAAGGAGTTATATGTCATCGGATTTGACCATACATGAACATTATCTGGATTCTGTGTTATATCATTGATAGTTCATGTGGTGTTATTATTTTATGTCTGAGACATTTTGTTTTCTTGCTTAAGGTATGCACATCAGTGGTTGGTGTTAATTGCTCACCGTGATAGGGAGCGATAAAAACATCTTCTTTATGTGTAGAACTAATTATGTTGAGAAGTTCGCATATGTCAATCAGACGAATATCCCTTATTCGCATCCTGGTGAATGCTGAGTAAGTTATGATGTCTCTAGGCCCCTTGATAGAGTTATATTATATGTGCACACCATGATTGAATAGTTCAATCATGGATTATAATATAGTACTCACAGATCAAGAAACATAATCAATGACACAACGGGAATGACATTATCCTATCTCGCGTTCATCATTAGATATAATGAGATATTGGAAACAACATGGGCAGTACGATCAGGCATTGTCTGCATTGGATCAACGATACTGTTAAGTTATATATCGTCTGTATAATTGGGTAGTCAAGACGTGTTGCTAGACGCTAATCTTGATCAATTGGAAAAGAGTTTTCCAGTTGCCAACTTAATACAGATCCAAGCAAGTCACACCTACAAGGTCCCTGGTCGAGATGTCATACGAGTTTATGACACCGTGCTAAGATATTGGAAACAGCATGCACATCGAATCAAATAATATAGGACATTATATTGATCAACACTATAAAAGATACGAGGACTAATCAAATCAATTTTGTACATAGTTATACAAAGAATGATTTGATTATGTGAGGGTATATGTTTAATTAGATTAAACATATATTAAAGTTTACTAAACCTTCTAGTTTGGTTAATTAGATTATACCAAAGGATAGAGGATTAGTAGACGAGCGCGTGGATATGTGGTATGCGCGATTTGGACTTTTGGTTCAAAAGATATGGCCATTTGATTGGAGGTTTGACCATGGTCAAACGTGGTCAAACGGTTTGACCAAAAGATAGTTGAATTGAGCTATTGACCAGGTCAACAATATGAGAATGATGTTGCTTAGAGAGTAAGCAACCTTTGGAATGAAAGTTGGATGGACCAATGGCCCAATGGTACTCATATGTCCTCTCATTATATTATCTCGTTTTGATTTTGAGTGATGGCATTGTGGTAAATGAGAAAGTGTGTGTGTGTGTATATATATATATATATATATATATATATATATAGAGTAAGGCTACGGTGCTTTGCAAAGTAAACCACCCCGTTTACTTCGGGCTACTTTTTGGATTTTGAAAATCCAAACAACCGATCCGAACCGTTCAACATGTTCTAAACATTGAAATGTGCTTGGAGACCAAATTTTACATTTTTTGGAATTTTTTAACTATTTATTAAGCCACTTTGAAAGTTTCTGATCTTGTGGTCCAGAAAATTTTACTGTTTTTTACTGTTTGCCGTCGGATCAGCGATTTTTAAAGTGGCTTAATAAATAGTAAACAAATTCCAAAAAATGTAAAATATGGTCTCCAAGCACATTTCAATGTTTAGAACATGTTGAACGGTTCGGATCGGTTGTTTGGATTTTCAAAATCCAAAAAGTAGCCCGAAGTAAACGGGGTGGTTTACTTTGCAAAGCACCGTAGCCTTACTCTATATATATATATACATATATATATATGTCATCCCTCCACTTTCATTCAAGCCAATCAATTTCACAAGTTTGAAAAGTAGATTTAGATCTCTCTCATTCTCTCTTCCTTTCTTCTCCTTCTTTGGCCGAACCAAGCAAGGGAGCAACAAAGGGGCGCCCAAGCCGAGCTGCCACCTTCTCCCTCATCGCGTCGTCACCCAAGCATCGACGGCCTCGCCGCCGCCTGGTCCGCCTCTCGTCACCGCGCCGCTCTCCTCTCTGTCCGATTAGATCGGATATGACCCAGACCCGCGCCACCCGAGCCCCACGCCACCCGGTTGTGGTCGCCGCTCTACCTCGGCCTCCTCCCTCCGCCGGTTGGGCACGCCGCCGCCGCTACCTCACTAGGCCGATCGGCCTTCATCTCTCTCTCGCTTCGTCTTCTACTTTGAGATTGATCTAGATCTTGATCTCTTTGTATCTCCTTCTTGCAAGTTGAGATTCGAATTTGTTAGAAGGACACGAGATTGTGTTGATTAGCTAAGCAAGATCTATTCAATGTGTTTGAAGTAGTGAGCTAGCTTTTGGATTCGCAAGGGTGAGAAGATTCAAACAACTAGCATTGATCTCCTCTCATTCTCGATCGACACCTTGGCGTGCGAAGCTTGCGGTTTCCTGTTTTAGAAACTGTAAGGGAGACTAAGGCGCATGCAACTGTTTCACGCTCCACTAGTTTGGAGAGGTATGACTATAACACTCTACTAGATCATGTGTATGTGATTGATTGCATGATCCATAAACTGTATGTGATTGATTGATTGCATGAGACTAAGGCGCATGCAACTGTTTCACGCTCCACTAGTTTGGAGAGGTATGACTATAACACTCTACTAGATCATGTGTATGTGATTGATTGCATGATCCATAAACAACTACATGATCCATAAACTGTATGTGATTGATTGCATGTATACAGTAAGATCGTCTCTAGATCGCTAGTGAAATTTTTAAAATGCTAGCAGCCTTACCCAACAATCTCGACCAAAGCGCTCGTTAATCGTCCCATTGAGGAAACAAGTGATAATAGAAAATTGCCTTTTAACGTCCGTTTAAATCAAACAAGACAACTATTTATTTCTTGTTTGAACACTAAACTGCACATTAAACAAATGGAAGCATCTATTACCTCTCAAATTCTCCTTTTTCTTATTACAAAATTCATATGTTAATTGGTGACAATTTTATTTTAAAAATAAATAAATAAAAATATAAAGATGAAGATAAGAAATAAAAATCTAACTTGTGAACCTTAAAAAAATATGTAACTTGTGCTTTTAATTGTTTCTTGTTCTTTCAGTAATTAAAATTTGTTCAACATTATATGCTATTTTAATTCTAAATTAACCAACAGGAAAACATATATTAAATAGTTATGATTTTTTTAATGATAGCTAAAGCTGCCTCTTGATTGGTTGTACGTAGAATGTAGAGTAACAATTGACTTCTTATTTTTAATTTGAATTATTAAACAAGCTTATTGGTTACATATTATCGTTTCCTAGTTATTTGTTCTATTTTACATATATGTTTTGTCAAAAAATATATCTATATTCAAGGGTACGTAATTGACGTGGATCACAATTATGAATTGATTTTGTTTTATTTTCTTTCTTTATTTTTTTCAAATCGATGGAAGAAAAATTAGATAATGTTTTTTTAGTGAATAAAGAAGGAATTAAATGTTAACGTTTTAAATGAAATTATAAATTCCCAGGAAAATTAATTAAAAAAATTATGAGCAAAAGTTTCTTCTATAGTCTACATAATTCAGGTTTTGAAGTTTTTTGTTCTCGTCTTAGTTGACTCAGAAAAAGGAGCAGATGACAAGAATTACTAGCTTAAAGAAGGACGAAACAGGAAATCTCACGAAAATCACAATCATAAAATCATTCTCATACGACGAAACAGAACCCGGAGTCCCCCCTGAAGAAGCAGGAGCTGCAGGAGCTGCAGTAGCGGCAGAATTTTCTACTGTTTGGAGTGATGGACTTACCCTTTGAACTAGGTCTAGTTCAAATATATCAAAAATTTTATTTGTAGCACAACTTCAAAAAAAAAATCAAAAAATCACCGTTTTTGAAAATTTCGCACCGGTGTTGTGAGGACCTATTTCAGAGAGACCGCACAATACCGGTGCGGACCCTGAAATGGGTCTGCACAATGCCGGAGCGGACCCCTGTGAAGCTATATAAGGGGTCCGCTGGTTTCATTTTTGTATCAATTCAAAGAAGTTTCAATCCATTCGACCTCGGGTAAGTTTTCTTCTTCTTTTCTAGTTTTATTTTTTAGTTTAGAGTAGTAATTAGATTTAGAGTTTAGGTTTAGGTTTAGGATTTAGGTTTAAAATTTAAATTTATGGTTTAGAATTAGATATTAATTTAGGTTTTAGAATTATTAGAATATGACCAAAATTTAAATAAAATTCTATCAAATATTAATTGTTTGAGCACTAAAATTATGCTAGACTTGTACCAAAAATTAAATAGGTTTATTTAACCAAAATTAGTTGTTTTTTAGCACCAAAATTAATGGACTTGTACCAAAAATTAAATAGGTTTATTTTACCAAAATTAATTGTTTGAGTTAAATTAGACTTGTACCAAAATTTAATTAGGTTTATTTTACCAAAATTAATTGTTTGAGCACCAACATTAAACTGGATTTGTACCAAAATTTAATTAGGTTTATTATACCAAAATTCTCATATTTGACCAAAATTTATCAAATACAGCATGGCATATAGTAGAGATATACCGTCTTCCTGGAGTCCAGCAGACATTCGAGATTGAGGAGGTTCATGACGAGCTGGTTCAGTCTTTGGATGTCCAGACGGAGGACTCTACAGACTCAGCAGAGACTGACGAGACGCCACTCTCCAGGCGGGGTCGAGGGTTCAGGAAGAAGAAAGCGATGACGGTATGTAGTCCTGATCCGTAAGCTTTGGTTTGTATTGTTAGATGTTTTGTCAGATACTTATTTATTAGATACTGTCACTTATTTATTTCGTTGCTTTGTTATTTATTTTATTTGTTTTGTTGTTATTTATTTCTTTTATTCATTATATCATTATCTCGTCGTACACAATTTTTTTTTTCAAACGAATGACATATCTAAAATATTTCAAACGAACGAAATTTCTAAAATACGATACGACAAAAAATATATCAATTTAAACAACATTTCAAACTAAAACTTAAACAACATAAAAACATTTCTATAACAAAAAAACAAATAACAGATTTCAATTTTTTTTTTAAAATGGGATACCGCTTCGGCATTATGCGGCCCTGGATCCGCTCCGGCATTGTGCAGTCTCTTTGAAATGGGTCCGCACAACGCAGGTGCGGCCTTGGTAAATTTTGAAATTTCCAAAAATGGTAGTTTTTTTATTTATTTTAGCTGTGCTATAAATAAAAATTTCGGTCAAAAAAATAAGAGCAATTTTTTAGTACTTCTACACTCAAATAATCTATTACTTAGAAAATTGTTTTTTTTTTACTTTTAATATGCTTATATATATAGATAAAATTGATAGGATAATATTTTTTTGACAAAAAAAAAATCCAATGAGATAATATTTTTAGAAGAGATAAACATATAATTTGAGTTAAAAATTGATAGGATAATATTTTCAGAAGAGATAAATGTATAACTTGAGTTAAAATCCAATGGAAGCACAAACAATTAAATTCAACATAGTTAAATTTTTCTTTGAATAGATATATGCACTGGACATGTCCAATATTTTAAGTACTGAACTGAAGTACAATTATCAAATATATAAAAGTTGTCTCTTCTATATGAGGAGTATAAAATTGCATTTCTTTCCACATCTGTCAAGTCGCTGAATCGAACGATTTAAAACATCATTTGGACACGAGATCAGTCCAAAGAGCAGCGGACCAACTCCCAACCCTATATGAGAAGTTTCTAACCTATCATGTTTGTATCCAATTTACAATAATTCATCTATGGAAAATGACTTTGAAACCCATCTAATGGGGAGTAGTTAAGACTTGAAACAAACGAAACAAATATTGAGTTCTTTTTCTTTTTCACAAGTTGTGGGCGGATCTATCCTTGTCATTGAAACAAAAATATATCCTGACAAGTACATCCTACAGGTACCAACACAAAGTACCAAGAACTATATCCATCTATCTACCCAATAATTCATCTCTCCAAAAAACATTCCCTAAAATTTTCTCCAGTAATTAGTTTAGTTTTAACTAATTAAAGTATTAAACTAATACTTCACATTGATTAAAGCAGCATACCTCACATTGACCAAGTAAGCATGACTAAGCTAGTTAAACTTCCAAGAAATTGTCACCACAGCAGAACCATCAAGCATCAAACCTCTGAACTCATGCTCCAGTTCTTAAGCGTGTATCCCTTGAAATACCGCAGGGGATAGAACCAAGTCTCAGCCGAACTAAAAAAAATTCAGACCTATTTAAAATATGAGGGGGGCTCAAATGCCCCATTGTTTCATGCCCCAATCGTGCCCCAACATCTATATTTTCAAATGCAAAGTTCAAATAGATCATCCGAACCGATCAACATGATATCCATGTTAAAATATGATTGGAGACCAAATTTTATATTTTTTGGAATTTTTTTACTATTTTTTAAGATAAGTACAAAATCAGAAAATTCTGGACCATCTAAAAACAATGATTTTGTACCTATCTTAAAAAATAGTAAACAAATTCCAAAAAATATAAAATTTGGTCTCCAATCATATTTTAACATGGATATCATGTTGATCGGTTCGGATGATCTGTTTGAACTTTGTATTTGAAGATATAGATGTTGGGGCACGATTGGGGCATGAAGCAATGGGGCATTTGAGCCCTCCTCTTAAAATATAGACGGTCCACTTCGAAGTTCGTGCAAACTTATATTGAACAGTTCAGATCTAATCTAACATAATCAAGTATGCCTGACCTAATCTGAATTAATTCTCAACTCTTACTTCTCTAAATCGATCCATTTTTCAGAATTAAGAATCTACCGCTATGCGTGAGGATAAAAAATGACTATTACCGAGGGTAAGCCGGCAGAAATTGTTATTCCCGATAGTATCATCATTACCGACAAAAGTATATGTGACGATACCAACAGTAAAAAGCAATTTTACCCTCGCGGATAATATATAACAGATTCTTGTTGCTAAAGCATACAATAAAAAGCCCCAAGTACGCACAACTTGCATAATTATTTTTTAGTTTGTATAATTAATATTTAGGATAATTCTTGCATGCATTCATTATTTTCTATGACATAATGACATATATACCTTTGATAGTTTTGAGCTATACAACTTGTTAAAGTTTTTCAAATCACAAATTAATTAAAATTGTAATTTTTTTTCCTCTTTTAGTTATTGTGTTTATTAATTTTAAGACCAAAAGTAAAAAAAAAAATCCATCAAATGATGCTAAATGCATGCTCAGTCCGTTAAATCTTTTTCAACCATTTGATTGATAATTATTAATTACACATATTTTGAAATTTGTCGTATTGAATACACCATATATATCTAAATGATAAAGAAGATATTTTTATAAATTAATTTTTCTTAGATTATATTACTTATTATGGTAGTTTTAATTGATATTAAATGTATGCACACTTGAGTTACTCTAAGAGCATCTCCATCTTTAAAATTGTAGAAACATATTTTTTTTTTTGGTGACATCTGCATGTTAACAATTATCTATCAACTAATTTCATATCAAGAGCTAGCGGTTAAATATCCACATTAGAAGGTTATATATTTGAAATCCGAAATAGAATTTTTTTGTGAATATTTAAAATTGAGAGATTTGATCCTATCTTTATTTTACGAAATAAAAAAAAACTTGCATATCAAACTTTTAGACAGTGACTGCTCAAGGGATGCGAGCTTTCTGATAATTTTATAATTATCTACTTAATTAATTGCTTTTGAACTTCAATTTTAGAGAATGTTTATTGAGTGAGGCTATAGTGATATGCATATTACGAAGAAAATCCGAAGATGAACTCCATAAATTCACTTTTAAAGTACAAACAGTCGATCTAAACCTCTCAACATGATATGCATATGCAAATGTACTTCCATATCAAATTTTACAATTTTTTTATAATTTTTTTATCATTTGTATTCTATCGACTGTTTGAACTTTTAAAAATAAAAATATGCGTTCATATATATATGAGTCAATCTGTAATATGCATATTATCATATGCATAGCGTCAAGTTATTTTATAGCGTCATGTTTATTTTATATTCTAGTATCATTTATTTATTTATTCTGAACATCAACATATAATGTCGTAAGAACTAAATAGCAAGCCGTTGAATTTTATATTACCGCCTTTTTCATAGCTAGAATGAATTTATTTAGCAAGTGGATGTTGATGTCAGATTTCGTATTACTTGATGCCGTATTGCCGCTAAAGCCAAAAGGAAACCATGTAGTCAATTCGGTCAATCTGCTAAATTATGACTAAACGATAACAATACACACCTAGTGGGTTTGATATTGGACTTCTTTAAGGGTATAGTGGATCGAAAATTAACTGCTGCGCGCATGTTAGAGAGGTTGGTTAAAGTTAATTGTTTATAAGAAATTAAGTCTTTCAAATTACATGTAATGGTTCAGGTCTCTGACCAAAGTGACAAACATTCTAATATGAGAATAATGTGAGGAAATTTAGTTTTTGAACTTTAGACTGTGTTTTAGAACTCTACCGCAAAAAGAAAAGGAATGAAAGAAAAATGAAAGGTTACCGTAAAAGTTTATTATTTTTTTTTTTTACATTCCGATTTAAGGTTGACGAAAGTCACTGAAAATTTGTACAGCGCACTTCACCTCTCCTTCTTTTCTCCCTCATATATTCTTTCTGATTTTCCTCCTATGGAGCAGGTGGACGGATCCGATTAAATCTAATCTCGTCACTTCTTCTCTTCCTTTAATGATTGCATTCTGAAGCACCGTCTTAATAGGAAAAAGGCCACAGTAATACTAATAGTGAATGGTCTATTTTTTTTTCAAATCTTGTTATGGTGTTTCTCACAAAACATATGTTATGGTGCTTTTCAAAGTTCTAATTGTGATTTGAAATTTCTTTTATCACTGAGGTTGATTTAATAAAAGACAAATTTATCAAATTTCAATTGAATTGAATTAAGAGGGTTTAAATACCTCCCTTGTATCTAAATTTTTATAAAATTAATAACTTAAATTTTAAAATTTAAATGTCTTTATTTTCTATAGACACATGTAAAATATTATGATATTTCGACTATATTTTGAATAGTATCAAGACTTGAAAAACATACACTCGATGTAGTAATTTCTGAACGTTAATTTTCTTACTTATTGATTAATATAAAAATAAAATTGAAAAATGATAATTTTGTATGTGCTTGTAAAAAAAATAACATATATTACATCTAAAATTTTTATTTTGACATATGAGTTTTGAGATTTTAATATTAGAAAATTAAAGTGTTGAGACATAATGCAGAAAAAAAATATATATTTGAACTCTCCTCTTAAATTATTTACAACTTTATTCATTTTCCTCTTAGCATATACCTATTTAACCTTCCAAACTTTCAAAAGGAAAAAGAAAAGGGAAATGTTTAGGAGCGAAAAAAAAAGTTAATGCTCCGTTATTATTAAAAAAAATCACTTGCGCCCCTATGAAAGATCAAATTATATGAGAAACTATCTTATATACCGTATAGGACGTTGATTATCGTAATTGTCCATGTTGCACGTTTAGTTTTCTAATTATTTACAAGGATTAATTTGAGTTTTATTTTGATTTTTAATTTAATTTTGATCTAATTTGATTTGGGTTTATTCAATTTAATTAGATTAGATTTAATTTGGATTTGGATTTGGATGTAATTTGATTTGATTTGGATATCTTTGGTTAGGTTTGAACCTTTCTTGTTTTAGGTATTTCTTCAGATTTCTCATATATTCAAATAATTTAATTCTCACAAATAAAATTCCCGAGATTCGCTGAAGAAGGCCGAACTAATAAACTCAGAAAAATGGGTCGGCTCCCTCCATCAGACCCATTAAGGAGTCGCCAATCCGAATCGTTATTTGGTTACCTTTCTTTCGTTTCGTACTGAACCTTCTTGCCTCGACCCAATTCCCAAGTCTCCAACTGACCCAAACGAAAGAGGGAGAGAGAGAGAGAGGGGATGGCGGATGACATATTCGCGGGCTTGCCTCCGCCATCGGCGCCGGAGCGCTGGAGGTCAGATTCCCCTGCTCCGGTGTCAGGTCCAGCACCTCCCCCAGCTCCCCCACTGAAGAGCGCTCTCAAGCGGAGCAAACCCTCCTCTCAGCCCCCTCCCCCCGACTCGATCAAAGAAGGTCCAGCACCTCCTCCTGCTCCGGCTCCTAAGAGTGCTCTCAAGCGAAGCAAACCCTCTTTTGCGGATCCACCTTCGGATGCGAATGAAGAAGGTTTTGTTACATCCCTTTTCTTTTATTCACAATTGGTTGTGCAAATATGCCACTAAGGTCCAGTAGCACACCTCGTGGAATCCTCGGTTTTTTTAGTTATTATCATTTGGACCAAAGAATGAACATAGAAATCTTGTAAAACAATAGTTCAAAAAGTTGAATCAGTAGTTATGTTGTACTCTGCTGGTACTTAGCAACATTCAACGAAGCTATTCTACTGATTACCTGAAGTAAATTAAAGCACCTTGAGCAGGGGCGGACCCAGTGTACTCCAGGGGGGGGGCCTGCCCCTGGATTTTGAGTTTTAGTGGAAATTTATCGGTTCCGATCGACTCTGCCCCCCCCCCCCCCCGGAATTTTTTTTGCCCCCCTCTGGTCGTTTAATTTGTAATTCAAATTAAATTTAGGGTTAAAATTGAAATAAATCTGTTGAATTTTGATTGGTAATTAGAATTATAAGTCAGAGCATCAGAAATTACAAGTCAAAGCATTCAAAAATATAAGTTAAAGCATTGTTTTTTATCGAGTACTCAATTGGTTAATGGATTTAAACCCGATTAGATATTTAAACCCGATTCGATATTTTTTTGCCCCCCCCCCCTGACGAAAATCCTGGATCCGCCCCTGACCTTGAGAGCAAATAGAGCTTACTGTACCTAATCAAAATACTCTCTAAATGTGCACCTTTTAGTGTAAAGTAGAGGTACTCTGCTGGTACTTGGCAACATTTGATAAGCTATATACTGATTACCTCAAGTAAATAAAATTACTTTGTGAGCAAATAGAGCCTCATGGGAGCTGTATTTCTCATTAAGCCCAGTATTAGTTGCTAATTAAGCAATTACACCCCTAAAATAAATTAAACAAGGTTAAATTTGATTAGTGACAATAGTTGACATATCAAAGTTAACCCCAAGGCTAACGTCTGATTTAGCAATAACCTAACGGCAATCCCACATGACAAATCTACAATTTTGATTTTTAAGTCCTTTGATGGTTATTTTCTTCGTTCACCTTTTAAAAATCTATAATTCTTTATTGTTTTTATCTCTGCACCATAACACTTTTTTTTTAAATTTATAAGATGCAAACTCATTTTTATCCTGTCAATCAGCATCTGGTAAGCGACTCAGATTCAGAACAAGTGTTGATGCTTCTCAGACTCAAGTTATAGAGGCAATGCAAAAAATTGCTTCTCACATAAAGAACCCATCAAAGTTCAGTAAAGCCTCCAAGCTGGCATTGCAACTGATCCAAGCAGGTAGCGTCAAGGAAGGGACGAGTGATCAATTTTATACTTTGTTAGAGGCAGCCATGCATTCTCTTTCAACCTGTAATGAGCCCTCAGTTCGTGCTGATTATCATGAACTTTTCACTGCAGCTCAGGAAGGCAGTGTGGTACGTTTGCAAGTGTTTTTTACTTCATTTTTTTTTTTTTACTATCATCTGAATTATTTTATTGAGTATTTAACTGGGCTATTCAACTTGGCACATCTAGGGGCAAAAATTTCTATCTTGGTGCAACAATTATTACAGTTGATTGCAATTGTCCAATTTCAAATATATGATATACATGAAACAAATAGGAAAGCTTAAATAATCTGGCCTAAGTATATAAAGCCTATGTTAACTATAAAATGTATCTGTTAGGACCAATAATGATATTTGTCTTCTGTCACACCATAGGTTGGGTGTTTGTTGGACTGTTCATTTTCATTCTTTTCTTTTTTCTAATTTTTGTTTAGACTGTTTGGATTATTGGCGAATGAATCTGGTTACTGGTGTGACACCCCTCAGGCCAGATAATTATATTAGGTTGTATGTAATGGGGACTGAGAGCATCCACATATTTATATTTTGCAAAGTTGGGATCAGTAACTTGGAAGAATGCCTAATTTGATCTCATGAAACAAGCCAACTACCTATCAAAAGAAACAAAAATTAAGAAAATTAGACAAAGCTGTGAATTTCCTGGAGTACCAACAAGCCATGCATTTGCTGTATTAATCCTGTTACACATAATAATTATCTTGCAGAATATGATTTGTAAATTGCTATAGCCTTCTCCTGACATCTATTGAGCTAATCACTTTCTTGCTTCCTTTTGTATTTCAGCATTTTAACAAGAAACAAAAGAATCAATTGGTCATTTGGACGTTGCATGCTGTTGTAGCAAATGATCTCCATACTGATGACAGCTTTGTGGTAGGTGCAAATTTATTTGAGACTTTTCTTTTCTTATGATTTCATATTGAAGTTGCTATTGTTCGAATTAATATATTTGTAAAAGACTGAAAATGAATGATATGCAAAAGTCAATCGGTGGTTGTCAGTACAGACTGTGGAGAGTCAATTGGTGGTGGTTGGTATGAATCAAAATTGGTTTCTTAACTTTCAATCAAAGTAAAAGTAACATACAGGTAAGTGGAAAACAAAATTAAGTTTTAATGTTGTATTCGTAGATTTTCTTAATTTGTTCCTTTCACAGGCCCAATCATTGACACTTTGCAAGGCTAAAGCTACTTTGAGGTACTAAAAACCATTTCTGTGGTCATGAACTCCATATAACATTGCCAGATACTTGATAAAGGCCAATACTCAAGGAAAATAATGTCAAAACTAACTGTAGTGCCTTTTGCGTATTGCACATTTTTGGCTTTGTTTAGGTTATTTTGCATCTTCATTTCAATATAAAGGATTTTATGCACCAGCATGCCTAGTCTTGTGCCAGCAGATCAAATTTGATGTTTCCTTCTCTATGGTTCACATTTTCATACCCTATATGGAACCAAAAAATAAATTAACCCATTTAATGGTGATTTACTTAATTTCACCTCACAGTTCTCAAAGACGGTAACCAAGATTAAAGAAGCTATATCAAACCTCCCTCTAGCAACGGCAGATGATGACAAAGAAGAAGCTGAATTACTCACAGCAACTGAAAGCCCTGCAAGTGGGACCGGGACAGAGACTAAAGAAGAAGATAATGCTTTAGCTGATCCATTTGGATTGGATGATTTGTTTGCTAATGAATCAAAGAAACATGAGAAATCACGAGCGAAAGAGGTTTCCAATCTGAATAAAAAGGAAGAAGAAGATGAGTCGAAGCGATTTATGATATTACAAAGAGAAGCATTACTGAAATGCCTTGAAATTGCTGCCAAGCGATACAGGATACCATGGTTAGTTTTTCATGATTTCTTTTTACATAGTTGCCATACTTTTATATACTGTTATGATCTGTATCAAATTTAGGTTTCATTAAATTCGCAAGCTGTGCTAGGTATGTTATTTGTACTTGCTTGAACATTGCAACTTGGCAGAACAACTATTTACTAATGCCGCTTAAACCTGTTCATGTCAGGACACAAACTTCAATCGACATACTAGTGAAGCATGCATTTGACAACGTGCAGAGGTTCACAAGGCAGCAAAGGGAGGCAATAGGGAAGCTGTGGGGGTCAATAAAGGAGCAGCAGATAAGGAGGAGGCAGGGTAAATCAGTGACTGGGAAGCTGGATGTGAATGCCTTTGAGGATCTCCAGGAGAAGTACGCTCACCAGAAGATCAGCATCCGCCGTGCTGTCGGTGGAGGTGGGGACCGCCGCTGCCAAACGTGGCTCGGTTGAGATTTTGTCTTTGTTTAATTAGTTAATATCCTTTTGGTTGCTGCTGTATGGATATCTCAACTGACTATTTGCTGCAATGCTTGTAAAATGAAAACATTTTATGTATCAATTGCAGACCCCGTTTTAGGATATGCTGTGCTTGTATTAATCATCTCTCTTAGTTGATGTTTGCAAATACTTTTGACGAGAGTCAAGGAGAAAATTGACAGTTCTACCCTGTGAATCTGTATCCCCTCAGATTAGCTGAGGTACAATTAGGAAATCGAGACCGTTGTTTAACTCTGGCACGAATCTTAAAACAGACGCCAATATCTCCATTAGGCACTGAATTCCTTTGGCCCGGCTGAGACTAAATTCAGACTGTTCTTTCCTAATTGTACCCTCAGGTACCTGTTCCGTCACCTCGTGTTAATTTAAAAGAGGAAAAATTAAAGGTTAATAATATCTTCAATTCAGGTATCTTGAAAATAGTCCGAGCAATTAATGGCGCATTTGTGAGTAAATTCAATTGACTTCACTGAATTTTCAAAAAATACCGGAGTTATAAATAGCGCTGTTATAGCGTTTTCGGACCATAAAAGCAATGGCGCTATCATTATAGTACGATATAGCGGCGCTATATGGACATAGCGCCGTTCTTTTTAACATTTTCACTATAACGCGATAAATGTTATTTAAATCTTTGAAAAATACCTTTAAATTATATAAGTTCTCAAAAAAGTTTCTCTTAATTGACACTAGTTAAAAAAAAAACCATATCCAGTTGAATCTTGCAATTTGATAATAACAGTCTAGAATTTAAATTCTTTATATAAACATTTTGTGTATGAGGGAGGAGCCACACCCGGATTTGTGGGGAATTGGGTGCACGAGATTTCGGAATTATTGTATATATGTACTCAGTAGTAAGTGTGCTACTACTCTCTAACAGATTAGGTTAAATTTTTTTTTTTGAAGTTGTTGGCAATATGGCATACCCTGGCAGCCGGGACAATAAATAAATTGGCAGCCCATGAATAATGCATGGGTACATGATATATACAGCCATACACTATGATGGCGTTGATGTTAATTAAACTTAACAGATTAGGTTTGAGTATTAATTATTTGAAGCAAAAGATTATGTACTAAAGGACAAAAGATGTTGCACGAATTGGCCGAAACTACTCCTTTAAAATAATGAAATTAGGAGACTATAGAGGAAGACTTAAAGTAGCTGGTGTTCATTGGGGTCCAGCTTTTTTAACATGAAACTTCTAAATTTATATACGTGTAATTTTAAACAATATAAAATTCCACCTATAAACTTTCATTTTTTTAATTTAAATATTTTTTCAAAATATTAAATAAATATATTAAAAGTTAGATGTACACTAAATAATTAATTATGTCTAATAAAATGCATATGATATAACAGTTTTAACAATGTAATAATTATTTGTTCAACCTGTCTAATTTTTATAAATAAAACTCAGACAATTTTAATAATCTCGCACCTAATATAGCAGGGCAAGAGAAAGATGATTATTTTTTAAATGCGATATTAAGCATTCGTTCACATAGTAGATGCATATTTCTTGTTATGAAGTATAATTCCAAATATTTCAAAAACAGTTGCAACAACAATGAAGTCCAATTTAAAATATAAAAAATTGCATGATTTTCGTAATTGCTTGTTCTTATGTGCTATATAATATAATAAGAGAAAAATCACCGTCAACAAGCGACGGGAACCTAAACTACAGTACTATACCCAACAAATAAATAATTAAAGCAGCAGCATAACAAAACGAGCTACCTCTTAGTGCGGCGTTCGGCGCATAATTCATACTTTATACATTGTCATAACTCACTCATTCAATCTATCTCCTTATTTTATACTATCTGTTAAAGCGCCTTATTATTCAAATCACATACCTTCAAAATATATTTCAACCATGGCTCCCCTTTATTCAACTCTCCATCAATACCCTTGTTCCCTTCAAACCATACACCCTCCCTTCATTGTCCCTTCATTTCAAATATATATATACAATATACCTTTCTCTTTTGACATGACCAGTTCAAACTTGTATGAGCAAAAACATGGCAACCGGGACCGGTTCACCGTGCGGTGCATGCAAGTTCCTGCGAAGGCGGTGTGTATCGGACTGTGTTTTTGCACCGTACTTCAGTTGTGATCAAGGTGCAGCGCGGTTCGCGGCAATCCATAAGGTGTTTGGTGCGAGTAATGTGTCGAAGCTTTTGATGCACCTGCCGGTGGCTGACAGGTGCGAGGCTGTGGTCACAATTGCATATGAGGCTCAGGCCAGGATCAAGGACCCGGTCTACGGATGCGTCGCCCAGATCTTCGCTCTGCAACAGCAGGTGTGTGTGTGTGTGCGTGCTATTAGGTTTAATTTTCTCAAATTGAGACAGTTTATGATTAATTTATGAATTGAAATCCGCCAGGCATGGATATATACAAATTATTAGTAAAAATATATCATGCTACTATTAAGGATTTCGGATATAAGCCATTCATATAACAAATTAAAACAAAAGGATATACATCACATTTCAACATTAATTTGATGTAAATGTAATATTGCATGTAACTATATATGTGCACATTTCAATCGACTAATAATGTTAAATAATATTAGAAACAATTAATCGTTGTTGCTTTTTTGCTTAAAGACAATATTAGAAAATGAATCTTGTTCCCTTTTTAAATAAGTGAAACAGAAAGATGCATTTTTATACGTAGACCTTGGTCTACTTGTTTAAAACATTCAGATAATCATATAAAGTAATATCCAAGTAATTATATGCTGATCTCAAAATGATTAAACAATTTAAATTCTGAGCTTTAATTTATTCGTTTGTTTGTACTAGGTGGCAATCCTGCAAGCACAAGTCATGCAAACAAAGGCACAAATAGCATATGGCCTTTTGGAAGTGCAATCGTCTCAGAGAAATCAGAATATCAATGAAAAGACAGTACCAGCAGGTTGCACCAAGAGACCTCATTATTCTACGGATTATTACACGAATGAGGGAGCACTGATGCAAGAAACTGGATTAAAAGATGAAATTATCTCAAATCAATTAGTACAATGTAACAAGAGATTTGCTGGTCACAATGAGATTGGAGATCTCCAGTCCTTGGCATTTACCATGATGAATTAATAGCTCTCAATCTTAGAAAGTACTTGCTAAGTGTAGTTCAATTAATATTTGATTTAGATGGTGGGGTTCCATATATATATATATAGTAGAGATGTAAAATGATTGAACGATCGGATGGTTTTAAGGTAAATGTAGTTCATGCCTATATCCAACTTTTATGAGGTAGATTTATAAATTTATTGAATATCTAATTATAAGAAAAAATAGATTTCTTTATTAATTAGATATATAGGACGTATATTAAATTTGAACTAATTAGAAAACTGTTTAATTTTTTATCACATAATTTAAAAAATTTATTGTGGTTAATGACTTTTTGATGAATGATCAAACAATGTTTATATTGATTTAAGAACCGTCATTTGATTTTGTGACAAAGGGCAACACTATATATGTGGGAGACTCGAGTATGAACTCAGATGGAATTAATTAAGTCATTTGTGGAAATAGAATTTGAAATACTAGATCTCCATCTTTCTCTAAATAAAAAAAATTACATTAATTTAAATTTAATGCATGCCTCTCTTTTGTTGGAAAATTATAACGTACTAATTGTATTTTTTTTTTTTTTTTTTGGTTGAGTTTGAGGTAGTATGTGGAGGAGAGACAAGATTGTTTTTGAAAGGCTCGTTTTATTTTCTTCTTGATTTGCTTGTTGCATCTCAATTACATGGCACATCATACTACTCTTAAGAACCTTTGGATCTATACATCTGGATGAGAATCTGCTCATTTTCTCTGCGAAAAGAAGGGTCCTCCTTTTAGAAAAAGATAGAGAGAAAAAAGGAGAGAGAGAAAGAAAGCACAGAGAAAGAGAGAGTAGGAGAGAGAGAAGGGTCCTCATGTGCTCTAACTGGATGAGAAAGAAAGCATAGAGCATCAACTGTTCCGAAATTTTTACTGCTCTTCGGTGTGTTTCACTCCGTTTGAGCACTAATTTTGGATAACCCAGTTAGAGCACCAATTGGTGCGCCAACCCAGTCCGCGCACCAACCCAATTTGGTGCGCGAACTGGATCACGTGGGTGGTAGGATTAAAATAGCTTGGGCATGATGATAATCATTTAATTCCTATTTTTTACTTGTGGTAACTAAAAAAAATTTCGGCATTTTATCTGAGAAGAGCGGATTTTGTTCTCATACACCTCATGCATACAAAATATCTAGATACTTTCTACTCCTATTCTTATCTATTTTTTAGATATTTCTCAATAATAATCTAGACCACTTCTTCTAGATATTTCCATACATATTTCTAACTCCAAAATATTTTCTTACGACATTCTAGAATATAGATATTTTATAAAATTCTAAAAACGAAGTTTATGCTTCCACATCTTTAAATAATGTATACTATAATATAAATTTTTAGTTTAGAAAATATTTTTAAAAATATCAAATAAATGTATTGTAAAAAATTGCATGTAGGCTAGAGTTATCATAAGTAAATTAATTCCTCAACGATATATTAGTTTAATGTCGACTCAGGTGCTAACTGGTAATTAGTACATGATAAGGTTGTAAACTTATCATAGATCCAATTCCATACCTTCAAAGAAAAAAAGGAGGAGAAATTTAACTATCCCATTAAACCTCACGTGCACTTTCTATTTTTTTTTACGCACCTTCCTTCTCCAACAGTAAACAAAAGAAAAAAAATAATCAAATTTTACATGCAGCGCTCAAAAACCTTGATTTTATTTTAATTTTTTTCACAAAATTTTGCAGATGACTACACCATTGAACTCGCCGTGTCACAAAATAATGCAATGGAAAAATAAATCATCCGCCTATAGGAAATATTTTTTTTCCTTTTTAGCAAAAAAAAAATGTCTTTAAAGAACTTCAACGTGTATTAATTAGAGCAGCTTAAATAAATAACAATAATTATTTTAGTACCCGCGCTACAGTACCCGCACTTAGAGGAATAATGTACTATGGTCCCCACTAATTATTATTCTAAAAAGATATTATATGTTCCCCACTAATTATTATTCTAAAATTCCAGCAGCACTCTTCCTCTATGATCCGCGTCAACCTTCTTCTAATGAAGTAATGGGAACCCCGTATCACAGCATCAACCTTACCCGGTCATCACCGCGTCAACATTCCTCTAACAAAAATAGTTGACCACATAAGTAAAAATACTTTAGTGCAGAGGTATAAATACTTGCAGTACTTGATATTAATACTTTCAGACGTCATCTAGAGTCATATGTAAAAAATATTTGAGTGGTCCCCTAATGCAGATACGACGCGAGAATTTTTCAAGAAAAGGTGCGGGTACAGTTATTTAAGGAAAATTCATATATCATATATGTAGTCCATTGTATAGATATAAATACTTATCTTGTTTGAGCTATATACTTCACAATGTTACTATTAATATTTATAAAACAAAATTACAGTTTTGGAACGGTTGTGTGGTCCCCTAATGCGGGTATGACGTGAGAATTTTTCAAAAAAGGTGTGGGTACGGTTATTTAAGGAAAATTCATATATCATATATGTAGTTCATTGTATAGATATAAATACTTGTCTTATATAGATATAAATACTTCACAATGTTACTATTAATATTTGTAAAACAAAATTACAGTTTTGGAACGGTTGTGTGGTCCCCTAATGCGGGTACGACGCGAGGATTTTTCAAAAAAAGGTGCGGGTACGGTTATTTAAGGAAAATTCATATATCATATATGTAGTTCATTGTATAAATATAAATACTTGTCTTGTATAGATATAAATACTTCACAATGTTACTATTAATATTTGTAAAACAAAATTACAATTATGGAACGGTTGTGTGGTCCCCTAATGCGGGTACGACGCGATAATTTTTCAAAAAAAGACGTGGGTACGGTTATTTAAGGAAAATTCATATATCATATATGTAACTCATAATGTTCATTGTATAGATATAAATACTTGTTTTGTATAGATATAAATACCACAATGTTACTATTAATATTTGTAAAACAAAATTACAGTTTTGGAACGGTTGCGGCCCCACAAACAGTTATGACAGTTTAGGTGCGGGTACAGTGCGGGTACTCATATCAGCTTCCAATAAATAATCACTGTTAATCTTAGTAGCGGATTTGAAGAGACTACGCGGATTAACATTGGGATGTGGCCTATGCAACGCTACCAAATTAGATACGCGGTTTCGTTGTAGGTTATGACTTTATCATACATAGCTTATTAGATCTTTAATTACATGCGATAAATTATTTAACAGCTAGCTAGCCCCCTGATCAACTAATTAGGCCAATTTTTTAATTTTGTAACATTATTAAATCCCACTATTTATTTAAAATTTCACGTGCGTCAGTGTAATTCCAATACTGGAATTCACGTCTCCTGAGATATCTCAAAATTTGAGTTGATTTTGGAAAATTCCGGACTGTTCAGATTTTGAAAGCACGAATCTCAAAGGAACACATTCTCTGTTCTGTGCGTCTAAAAAGATCCCCTTATTTTAAATTTGGCACATATTTTGAGATAGAGTGAGTCTATGGTACTATGCATAGCACGGATTAGTCCGTACTACGGAGTCATATTTTCATTTTGAAAATTCTAATGGTCGATCTGAACCGTTCAACGTGATCCCCACATGAATATGTACTTGCAGACTAAATTTTATATTTTTCGAATTTTTTTACTATATTGTAAGATAGGTAGAAAATCACTTGATCTAAAAATTGTGGACTATCCAAAAACAGTAATTTTCTACCTATCTAAAAAAATAGTAAAAAAATTCTAAAAAATAGAAATTTAGCCCACAAGTATATTCCATATGGAAATCATGTTGAACAGTTCAGATCGACTATTAGAATTTTGAAAACGAAAATATTGATCCGTAGTACGGACCAATCCGTGCTATACCATAGACTCACTCTTTGAGATATATTGAGAAGTTCAGTTATCAGTCTTCAAATTATTAAATTTCTTGTATCAATTGCTTGAGCAATACAACTTGATAAATATATTGATAAAGCAGTTTTCCCTTCATACAGTGCACGAGTCATATGAAGTATTGATTTGACTCTATTATCCATGCAACGCGTGAAACAAAAACTGTTCTGTCAATATATTTACTCGTACAACTTTGCTTTCTACTTGGTCCCCTGGCTGAATGAAAAGAGAAAGTACTGGATGTTTAAAAAAACAAAAATCTAGCAATTTCATCATTAATTTGAAACTCAAAAGCTTAATTGATGTGGCCCCTCAAAAATGCACCTTTATTCTTAATAATAACAGGACTGAATGACTGATCATAGAACAAACAAAATATTAATGAAAAGCACAAGTTAAGAAAGAAAAGAATACTAAAAGCAGAATTAAAGCAATCTAAACCAATTAGTATTAACTTTTTCTATCACCCCAAGAATGAAATGGAGAGGTCCAGTAACAAGGCTAAAGTCATGGATTGATAAGATCAAGTGCACATCAGATTAAAAATGTACAGCAAATTGTATTTAAAAATTACACAAACATCAACAACAAAGTTATATAATTTAAGTGCAGTTGATTGACCCGCTCTCCTCTGTCATTTTTTAAATTGCTAAATCAACATTTTCACTAGTAACATTTCAACTAAATGTCTAAATAACAAATTTGAATTGTTAATCGTGATGTGTTGTTTTGGACTTATGATCAATGCATGCACATCAAAATTTAAAACATTTTGAATTCCTTTTACATACAAGATCAAAACAATTAATAAATGACTATGCTAAAATTATATAGATAGATGATCTACATCGGTTAGCATTTGTCATCTATCACATGGGTTAATTTACAGCAAAGATGATATTTCAATTAATTTTTGTAGACTGTAGGTCAAGGATATTCAACAACAAAAACAATCAGCACACAAGTCATATAATAATATTAAATCTAATATTTTCTCCACTAAAATAAGAATTTAAGAAGTTAAATCATCTCTAAAATTCACATTGTTTATATTTAGGCAACTTAATTAGGATGCTCAGTTTTCAGCACCTTGGTTTTGTCAAAGGAAATTAATGCTAGTGATGAAGATCAACAAAAAAAATTATATTAACTATTTAGTTAGGATTTTAATTTTGAAACAAAAGATTTCAAAAACTGGGACTCGGTCCCATATAATAATTTTGAACACGACATAGTTTAATAGCTAATATAATTTCAAAAACCCAGCTCCTTCCAAATTATAGTAGCTATTTCTTTCAATAGGATTGCTATTTAGTTAGGATTTTAATTATATGAATTAATTATATGAATCATGATATATTTTTTCCTTAACAAAATCATCTGCTCCTTCACAAAACCCTGACGCATATGCACGTGGACTTGATCCTTACATAAAGAGATGCGCTGATAAAGCTTTTGTAAAGAATCATGTGCGTCACAAGTAGAGAAATAAACTATTTACTTCCGAAAACCGACAAATTGGAAGACTAAATATTTCTCTTACATTGATTACATACTTTTATTTTATTTTTATTTTTTAATGAAGAATAAAATAAAATCTTTATAAATTTAAAATGAGTTTTAATAATAATAAAATATATTGAACTAATTTGTTAATTTTTGAAATTTACAAGGGA
This sequence comes from Carex myosuroides, assembly GCA_028015225.1. Classification (NCBI taxonomy): domain Eukaryota; kingdom Viridiplantae; phylum Streptophyta; class Magnoliopsida; order Poales; family Cyperaceae; genus Carex; species Carex myosuroides. The sequence continues at coordinate 7,829,467 of CM051471.1, forward strand.
TAATACGATATTATAAATTTCAGAGGAATGAATACTTAATTTATATTATAAAACAAAACAAAACAAAATTGAGGAGAGGCTAAATCTTATTTCTTTATTATATCACCATATATGTATCAACATCAACCACTTACAAAACCTCTATTTATAGAACTAGAGAAAGCAAATGAAAAGCTATACAATTAACAAGATAGTTAATACAAAATTAAATCTAATAGAAAGTGGATGAGGTGGAGAAAGTGAAATGTCTACTATTATTATTTCATAACACTCCCCCTTAGATATTTTACCTTATATTATACACTATTAATATTGTACTGCAGGACAAATATTAATTTGGTACTTCAGGACCAATTTGAATTAACTGATACTTCCGGATTAGTTATGCTGCCTCATTAAAACCTTACTAAGAAAAACCCAGTGGGACAAAACTTAGTGAAGGGAAAAAGAGTGCAGCGTGTATAATACTCCCCCTCATTTTAACGTATATCTTTTAAGCGACGGATGCCGATCTTCTGTGAAAGTTTCTCAAAAACTTTTCTTGGCAATGATTTTGTGAATAGGTCTGCCAAATTGTCGCTTGATCTGATTTGACAAACATTTATCAAGCCATCCTTTTGTAGATCATGAGTTGAGAAGAATTTTGGCGAGATGTGCTTGGTTCTGTCACCTTTAATATATCATTCTTTGATTTGAGCAATACATGTTGCATTATCTTCATATAGTATTGTCGGACTTCCTTTGATTGACTCGAGCCCGCATTCCTCCTGAATGTGTAACCAGACACATTCTCGACCAGCATCGTATAGAGCAATTAATTCGGCATGATTTGATGATGTTGTCGTTAGTGTCTGTTTTGTCGATCGCCATGAAATTGCAGTACCACCATATGTAAACACATATCCGGATTGTGATCGAGCTTTATGCGGGTCTGATAAAAATCTTGCATCTGCATACCCAACTAATTTAGACTTTGTATCTTTTTGATAAAATATTCCCATATCACGTGTCCCGCAAAGGTAACGAAATACATGTTTAATTCCATTCTAATGTCGGCGTGTTGGATCAGAACTATATCTTGCTAGTAAATTTATAGAAAAAGCAATATCAGGTCTCGTATTATTAGCAAGATACATCAAAGCCCCAATTGCACTTAAGTATGGTACTTCTGAACCAAGAACTTTTTCATTCTTTTCTCGGAGACGGTAAGGATCTTTTTTTTATATCAAGTGATCGGACAACCATTGGTGTACTTAGAGGATGAGCTTTGTCCATATTAAAACGTTTCAACATCTCTGGATATAGTTTGATTGATGGACAAAGATATCATTATACAAATGCTCGATCTGTAGGCCGAGACATAATTTTGTTATTCCAAGATCTTTCATTTCAAATTCTTTCTTTAATAATTTTGCAGTCTTTTCGATCTCTTCAGGAGACCCAATGATATTTAAATCATCAACATATACTGCAATAATTGTAAAATCTGAGATTGATCTTTTAATAAAAACACATGGAATAATTACATTAGATTTATATCCTTCTTTTACTAGATATTCACTGAGTCGATTATACCACATTCGACATGACTGTTTTAGTCCATATAAAGATCTTTTTAACTTTATAGAATACATTTCTTGATGTTTTATTTTCAATGCTTCAGGCATTTTTAATCCTTCAGGGACTTTCATATAGATATCATTATCAAGTGATCCATACAAATAAGTTGTAACTACATCCATGAGGCTCATTTGAAGGTTTTCAGTGATTGTGAGACTGATTAAAAATCTAAGAGTTATTGCATCCACTACAGGTGAATATGTTTATTCATAATCAACTCCTGGTATTTGTGTAAAACCTTGTGCCACAAGCCTTGCTTTTATATCTCACAATTTTATTTTTCCCATTCCTTTTTATTGCAAATATCCACTTGTAACCTACAGGGTTAACATCTTTTGGGGTTAAGACACAGGTCCAAAAATATTTCGCTTTTCAAGCGAATCTAATTCAGCCTTCAGGGCATCTTTCCATTTTGGCCAATCATTTCTGTGCATACACTCTTCAGGAGTTTTTGGCACATAATCTTCCTCATTTAGCACATCAATTGCTATAGCATATGCAAAAATTTCATCAGTACATGTTTTATTTCGGTTCCATATTGTACCATTCTGTACATAGTTTATTGAGATCTCATAATCACTAGGTACCTGAGTTTCTTCTGGAACTTCATCAACCTCTTCTGGGGTTTTATCAATCTCTTCTGGGATTTTATTAATCTCTTCCGGGATTTTATTAATCTCTTCTGGGATTTTATTAATCTCTTCTAGAGTTGCACCAACTGCTTTATTCTGCTCTTTCTTTTGTCGTGGATTTTTATCTTTGGAACGAATTGGTCTTCCACGTTTTCTCTGTATAGTAACCTCTGCTGGGATTACATCAATTCGAGCAGTTGCATTTAAAGCTGGTACATGTGATTTAGTCACTCTTTTTGTATCTGTAAATGCATCTGGTAACTCATTTGCTATTCTTTGCAAATGTATAATCTTTTGAACTTCTGATTCACATTGACCACTTCGGGGATCAAGATAAGATATTGAGGATGCATTCCAAGTTACTTCTTGTTTTACCAGCTTTTCTTTTTCTCTTCCTAAGATTGGAAATATTGTCTCATAAAATTGGCAATCAGCAAAACGTGCTGTAAAAACGTCTCCAGTTAATGGTTCTAAATATTTAATTATTGATGGAGAGTTAAAATCAATATAAATTCCCAATCTTCTTTGTGGTCTCATTTTTGTACGTTGTGGTGGAGAAATTGGAACATACACAGCACAACCAAAAATTTTAAGATGGGATAAGTTTGGTTCTCTTCCAGAGACCAATTGTAATGGAGAAAATTTATGATATGCAGTTGGTCTTAATCTAATAAGTGCAGCAGCATGTAAAATGGCATGTCCCCATGCAGAAGATGGTAGATTATATTTCATAAGTAATGGTCTAGCAATCAGTTGCAATCTTTTAATTAATGATTCAACTAAACCATTTTGCGTATGTACATGAGCCACTGGATGTTCTACCTTAATCCCAATTGACATACAATAATCATTAAATAATTGGGATGTAAACTCTCCTGCATTATCAAGCCGGATACTCTTAATTTGATCATCTGAAAAATTTGCTCTCAATTGGATTATTTGTGCTAATAGCCTAGCAAATGCAACATTTCTTGTGGCTAATAGGCAAACATGTGACCATCGAGTTGATGCATCAATTAAAACCATAAAATATCTAAATGGTCCACATGGAGGAGAAATAGGCCCACAAATATCTCCTTGAATTCTTTCCAAAAATGAAGGAGATTCATTTTCAATTTTATTTTTAGATGGCCTAATTATCAGTTTTCCAAGAGAACATGCTGCACATGATAAATCTTTTGATAATATTATTTTCAGGTCATTTAGGGGATGCCCATTTGCACTTTCAATTATTCTCCTCATCATAATGTTACCTGGATGACCTAATATGTCATGTCACAGAGTGAACATCTTTGTGTCAAGTAACTTCTGGTTACTTACCATATTTGATTCTATTGGATTAATGTTCGTACAATATAATCCAGAGGATAAAGCTTCCAGCTTTTCCAATATGATCTTCTGGCCATATTCAATAGATGTAATTTGGAGATACTCAATATTATTTTCAGTCATGGTTTCAAGATGATAACCATTACGTCGAATATCTTTAAAACTTAGTAAATTTCTTCTGAATTTACTAGAGTATAATGCATCATTTATAATTAATTTTGTTCCTTCAGGTAACAAGATACAAGCTCTTCCGGAGCCCTCAATTAAATTACTAATACCATTATTAACATGTGTCTTTGCAGAAGACAATAGAGAAAAATATTTCTTACTTTTTAATATGGTATTTGTTGTTCCGCTGTCTACTAGACATGGATCTTCTTTACTTACCATTTCGTCAGTCATTTTCCTTTAAAATAAAAGAATGCAAGAATAAATTAAAATAAAAATAAACTACCTTTATTCTCTAATTTTATTTGCATACAATATAAAAATTAAAATGTAAACTAAATTTTTATAAACATAAACTTCTACATTATATTTTCTCCCTTAGTAAAGTGTCTATTTCTTTATCCACATTATGAAAGAAATCTGATACATCAAAATCTGTATTTATATGGCATTCATATTCGGGGTCATTTTAGTTTCCACATTTTCTCCTCTTTTTTTTTATTGAGGCTTGATAAAGCCCTACAAAATGCTTGGGCATACGACAGGTACGCAATCAATAATTTGTCATCCCAAATCTGTAGCAACCATCTTCAGGATGTTTTTCTTTCTCATTTTTTATTAGTACGTATTTATAACAAAATACAACTTCAGGTTATTAATACCATAACTTGGAGTTATGATAAATGAAAAAGGAGATAAATTCAAGCTTTGTGAGATTTGTCATATGTACTACAAAATAGATACGTATTAATAATTTCAAATTATTAATATCATAACTTTAGGTTATTAATACCATAACTTCAGGTTATTAATGTCATAACTTCAGGTTATTAATATCATAACTTCAGGTTGTGAAAAGGGAGATGAATAAATATAAATAAAAGAATATGTAAATTGCATAAATAAATAAATTTAAATGTATTAATAACTTCAGGTTAATATTATATAACTTCAGGGTATAATAAAATACTTATTTAATAACTTCTGGTTATTAAATTGCTTGACTGCGCTATGTAAAATTTAATTTGAAATAACTTCGGGTTATATTTTCATCCAATGACCTATAATAACTTCTGGTTATTATATTGATTTTATATGAAAATTTCTAATAAAACTTCAAGTTTTTAATTGAGAATAACTACAGGTTATTATTCATCTAGTGGCTTATAATAACTACTGGTTATTATATTAATTTTATATTAAAATTTCAAATAGAACTTCGATTCTAACCAATTATAACAACTTCAGGTTATTATTCTTATTATTCTATTCGAGTAATACGAACTTCAGGTTCTTGAACTAAATATTGGAGACATTTTATCGATTTGATAACTTCCGGTTATCATAAATATCAATAACTTTCTGGTTCATAGAAGAACTTCTGGTCTTCTTCTTCTTCTTCTTCTTCTTCTTCTTCTTCTTCTTCTTTTAAGAACTTCTGGTTCATAAAATAACAGAACACAACTTTACATAGTTATAAACAAAGGAAGAAGTAAAATAAAAAAAATACTCAACCGTACAAACAGAGAAGTAAAATAAAGAAAAAGATTATGATTATGATTAAGAAAAAGAAAAAGATTATAAACCGTACATATATCATGAATTCGTTTTCCTATTACTTTTTCTTCTGCTGATGTAAGTAGCGAATGTTTTTTTTTTTAACTTTGGCTAAGAACTTCAGGTTCTCTTATATAAAAGATTATGATTAAGAACTTCAGGTTCTCTTAGAAAAAGCTTCTGCTATAGTATGTACAAAAGCTTCCGGCTATTATCATGTACTTGTTTTATCATTCTCTTCAGAGAATGAAAATATTACTCTCATTAAATATAAAACAAGAAAATTTCATCCAAGAAATAAATATTATTACTAACAGTAATGTTAATGAAATGTAATCTAAAGAGTACCTTCTAGGTGTGCTTCTACGAAATCCCGTCACAACTTGACTAGAGCAAACTCGTGCTGATAACGTATTATAAAACAAAACAAAACAAAATTGAGGAGAGGCTAAATCTTATTTCTTTATTATATCACCATATATGTATCAACATCAACCACTTACAAAACCTCTATTTATAAAGCTAGAGAAAGCAAATCAAAAGCTATACAATTAACAAGATAGTTAATACAAAATTAAATCTAATAGAAAGTGGATGAGGTGGAGAAAGTGAAATGTCTACTATTATTATTTCATAACAATTTAAAGATTTTTAAAGATTATAACTAAAATTCCCCCTTTAATTTCTCATGGTCTTAGTATTTAAACACAACGAAGCAATTATGGTCTGGTAGCTACCAAATTCGAGGCAGTAATGGATGAGGTTCAACCGTTTAACTGGGTCAACACTTTTTAATTAAAAACTAAACTCGTGTTTGCTTGATCCAACTAGCCGGACCCATGATAATAATAATAATAATAATAATAATAATAATAGGTTGGGATGTGCTGTCGGTGGAATTCATGGATCACAATGCCGAAGTGCCAAAATGAGTTAGAGTGGGAGTCTGGGAGATGTGCTTCACAAACAGTTGTGCAACTAATGGAAAGAGACGGAAAAAAAAAGAGTGAACAAATTTGCTAAGTTTATATACACAAATTGGAGTGAACAAATTTGCTAAGTTTATATACACAGCTTTTCTTCGCTGCTGCTCAAAATTTTCGGTTCTGAATCAAGTAATCAGCATCGGTCAGATGCAGTCCGGCTCTCGCTCTCTTCCGATCCCCTTCATTTTTTTAATGAAGGCATGTAAGAGATTATAGGTTCGAAATCCGAATAAAAAAATATCTTATAGATATTAAATAGTTGGGTAGCTTAATCCTCGACCTTTACTCAAATTTATTTTCTTTAATTAAGATATTGTGGAGCAAAGTCTGAAGTGATTGGTTTTTGCTTACTAAAGTTTATTAAATTAATTATAATTTATCAACCAAAAGAAAAAATAATAATCCATTAAAAAAATATAATCACACTTCGCATTCATTAAAATTAAAATTTATATTGTCTAATCGTCAAAGAACGAAAAGATGTCATTTCAATAATGGAGTTGCCCATCTGAAAAATATGTTAAAACTAAATATATTATTAAATATGCAAAGCAGTCGCTATCAGAGTAGATATATGATAAACATATTAAACGCATATATAAATGAATATACAGAACGCACCGATGTTTTCTTTTTAGAATTAGAATAATTAACACTGGGCTAATCTGTCATTTAGACAATATTTGTCATATCAAATAATTTTTTTAATATATAAAAAGTATAAAAAATATATATTATTTGTTTTGTAGATTGATTGTATACTGAGTGTCATTTGATATAATATAGATTGTTGCAAATTTTAAATTATTTGACAAACATTAATAATTGCAAATCCATAATTTTTTTTTCTTTATATACAGTATAGATTACATTTCAAATATTGATTTCAAAATTAGAAATTAGAAATTATTTTTTATGATCATCCTAACTATCAAGTCAATTTATTATTACTGAATTTTGACCTTTTTAATATTTCATAAAATTTATCAACACAATATATTTACAAAATATATTTCTTTTTTCTAACGGGGCCGTTCGGCAACAAGGGATTAAGAGTGGAGGATTAATAGCTTAAGGAGCGCTAAGGAACCGATGTTTGGTTGTCTTAATCCTTGGGTGAAAGCTAAGAAAACTAAAGGAAGGGGTAGAGGTAACTTAAGGTCTGAGCAGAGGATTAAGATCCGGGCAAAATAAGGCTAAATGAGGCGATCTTAATCCGTGCTAAGGAATCAGTGTTTGGAAAAATTAAGCAACTAAGGAAACTAAAAAAAGCGGATTAAACCTTAAGGAGGCTTAATCCGTTGTTGCTGAACAGCCCAACAAGATTTGGCAGGTACGCAAAAAGAAGTTCATCCTAACTATCTGGATTAGGGGTGATTAATGAGCGAGTTTGAGCGAGTTGGGGTATGCTCATGAGCTTAATGAGCGAGTCAACTCGAGTTGAGAAGACAATACCGAGTTGACAGCTGTGCTCATGCTCGGCTCGAATTGACTCATGCTCATTAAGCGGCTCGTTAAGAAATCAAGTTTGTAGGCAATTTGAATTTTGTTTTGAGTTTTTTTGTTTAAGATACATCATTCAAAAACTAATTTTCATTTATAGAATTTAACAAATTGTCATAATCTAATCTAATTAAACATTACATAATTTAACAAATAAATTATCCATAAACAAATTTAACAAAATCAAACAGCTATCTTCTTGTCGGTTCTCACGGCCCTATATGTCACATACTCACAGTTATCTCCTTGTCACATACCTCCAAATTTGCATTATCAAAACAATAATAAATATGCATCTTTAACAATGATAGAAATTTACTATTAAACAAAATAAATAAATTGGCCAGAAATTTAGTCAATCTTGAGTTAACAAAACGAATAAATTTTAGTATTGTTAAACCATGCCAACCAACCAGAAAACAAAACCAAAAATTTATTGTTAAATCATGTTGTATCTTTTTGTCATTTGTTAGCTTACAAATTCTAGAAAAATCAGAAAACAATTTCGTGATTTGGGCGACAAAACCGATTTTTGTGATTTATTTGGATTGGCGACAAAACCGATTTTTGTGATTTATTTGGATTTCAAGAGTATTGGATGTGGCATGATTTCATGTAACTAAATTTTTAATGAGCGAGTTGGGGTATGCTCATATTCGGCTCATTAAGTTAACGCGCGAGTTGATAATTAACGAGTTGTAAGCGAGTTGATAATGAGCAAGTTATTAGTGAGCTTTTAGCGAGCGAATTACGAACGAGTCACGAATTATGAGCAATTTACTCACCCGTAATCTGGATACCAATATAGGACAAAAAATAAAGATGGACCCAAGACAAAAGAGAGTCCGGGTCCTCTAAGGTAATGCATCGTTTCAGTTTCAATTCAAACCGTCCGATCTGAATTTAAATCAATACGGTCCAAACCTGTAATGCACTAAATACCTTTAAGATTCATATTAGTATATAACGGACGGATTCAAACTAAAAAAATGAGGTACAGGTGATCATCTGATTTGCTCCTGTCAATTTCACTACACTACATGTCAATTTGAAGATGCATTGAATTCAAGGGACACGTTTATTTGCAGCCTATGAGAAATCATATAATTTTGGAATTTGGTGACATGAGCAATTTTATCCATTTGGGCCGAAAAATCCAAATTTAGCCGAAATATATCTAAAATAAAGCCCAATTTGGGCTTATCAATATTTTAAATAGTTTTGTCTTCTGTAAATAGGCCCAAAAAGGTTTCTTCTTTTTGTAGCGACCTCAGTTTGAGAACAACTAACATGGAACTGAAATCCATGGTTTATTTAGTTTATTTTTTGAGGAAAAGAATAAACAAACCAGGAATTTAAGTCCCATATTTTGCTAACCTTGAATTTAAGAAAAATAAATGAGATATTCCTCAAATTAAACATCACATTCATAAAGAACTTAAAAAATTGCAGGGGTACAAAATGCATTAAAATATACCTCCAAATTATTAGCATAAAACCATCTAACCCTTCCACTTAACCTAATTTAAAAACAAATGAAAAAGCAAAATCATTATGCTCACCAAACCAACCCCACCATTAACGGCTTTCTATTCTCTTCTCCTACCCCCATCCCAATCCAATCATAACTAATATCCAAAGTCCAACCAAACCCTACTACATAAAAATACATTATAACATGCAATTATTCAACCCTCTCTTCTTCCCTAGATCTGTTTCCATTTCTTAATCACAGTACCAAGATCCATTCCTCCCTCAAACACACAAGTAATTCATGGCATCCAATTCATCAACCAAAACCAAAATCATTGATCAATTTCATGTCTCCCTGCCACCTGGCTCTGTACCGGACTCGTCATCTATACCGCTTTCCTTCTTCGACGTGGCATGGCTCTTCACCGGACCGGTCGAACGGCTTTTCTTCTTCTCTCTCCCAATCTCGACCATTGATTTCAAGTCCACTCACATTCCCGCCTTACAATCATCTCTTTCTGAAACCCTTCAACAATTCTACCCGTTAGCAGGCCTGGGCCGTCCCTGCCCGGAAACGTCACCCGACAACCAATTTGAATTCTACTTCTGCGCGAAAAATACTATTCCGTTCTCTCTGGCCGAGAGTTCATCAGACTTTGACAAGATTACCAGAAATGAAATGAAAGATTTCACCGAATTGTACTCGCTAGTGCCGCAACTTCCACGTGCAAATGATGGAACAATCCCGCTTACCGCAATTCAAGTAACTGTCTTTCCAGGAAAAGGAATTTGCATTGGAGTTTCTCTGCACCATGTTGCCTGTGATGATTCTAGCTTCATGCATTTTGTCAAGTCATGGGCTTCCTCTTGCCGGATTGAACCCGTTAAAGCAATTGGATTACCTCCTCCATTATTTGATCGGGCAATAATATCCGACCCAAATCAGCTCTACTCCAAGACACTATCTGAAATGAAGGAAATACTGTCAAAAGGGCCGCCTCCAGCGTCGGAGTGTCCTTCTCCTCTCAACCAATCTCGACCGTTGATTTCTACATTTGTGTTAACACGTGAGCAGATTGATGCACTGAAAGAAGGTCTAATTGCGAAATCGGATGGCCCACCATTGCATTGTTCATCTTTTACAGTTGCATGTGCATACGCATGGGTTTGCCTCATAAAATCCCAGGAAACCATCACTGACAATATTATCACAGAGAAAAGTGCGCATTTGTTGTTCTCTGTGGACTGTAGGTCCCGGCTACAACCACCGATCCCGGCAGGGTATTTCGGTAATTGTCTGCGGCCGTGCTTTGTGGAGGCCAGCTTGCAGGAACTGCATTTGCAGGGAGGTGTATTTACAGCAGCTATGGCAATTGGAAAAGCAATAAAAGGGTTAGATGAAGGGGTGCTACAAGGGGTTGAAGGATGGTTTAGAAAAATATTGTCACTTGTACCAAACCGACCAATGTCAGTCGGTGGTTCGCCGCGATATAGGGTTTATGATGTGGATTTCGGGTGGGGCCGGCCCACGAAAGTGGAGTTACTGTCAATCGGGCATACACCGGGGACGGTTTCACTTGCGGAGAGTCGGGATGGAAAGGGCGGAATCGAGATTGGAGTGGTTTTACGGGAAAATGAGATGCAGCAATTTGAATCATGCTTCTCTAACGGTATATTATATGTATAAAAAGATTTATGTATGTAGGCTGAAAGATACAAGTCCTAAGTGATTTTAATTTTATTTTTAATTCTTTATTGTGAAGAACTTCGGTATAGGCGATTTAATTGAGAACATTGTAAGTTTCATAAATGAAACAAGTCAATAATAGCAAAATCTTCAATTTTATATTATTGAATATTATAGTTATTGGTTTGGAATTATAAATTGCATCTTTATAACAGAACAATAAAAGTAAATTTGGGCTTTCTATTTTAGCAAATTGCATGAAAAACTAACTTAAATCTCAATCTGTTAACGTTTGTTGGAAAGGAACTTCCGAAATTACGCATTACTTGGTAGAAGGTAGCTTTCAACTTTTTTCAATCCCTCTTTCTTTGGTGAAATGGCTGTCATGATGTACTACAATGATAAAGCCATGCTGCTGTTACAAAAGGCATCAATTGAAGTATACCTATATTCTTAACTTGACGAATCATGTGTATACCTAACTTTGGCATCAGTAAGGTCTAATTTTTTTTTTTAAGCAAGCCATCCAACTATATAATATCTACAAAAATTAATCTTTCGGAGTTTCAAACCTACGACCTCCCACACGCAGAGGCGGACCCACCTTGAGCCAGGCAGAGGGGCAACTGCCCCTCCGGGATTTTGAAATTTAATGGAAAAATACAGGTTCAGTACCACTTTGCTCCTTTCTGAAAATTGTTTTGCGTCACCCTGAAACTGGAAAGTCCGCCAGATCGGTTCAAAAGCACTGTTAATGAGAAATTTTGTTGTTTTTATAAAAAAATTATAGAAATTTACGGGTCCGGACCAACTTCGTTGTTCTTAAATATGTAAAATGATATTATTTTGTTGTTTTTTAATTATGTAAGAGTATACTACTTTTATTGTTTTCTATTATGTTGAATGTAATTAGTTAATAGGTTTGAACTCAATAAGCTATTTGAACTTAATTTTTGCTCCTCCCTGGCAGAAATCTTTTGTCCGCTCCTGCCTAGCTACATGAAGAGCATTGCCTTTGCCACTAGATCAAAAGTTGGTTCTCAGTGGGATCTAAGTTTTACTTACTTTGAAGTAAATAAAAATAAATAAAAACCAAGTATCATTCATTTAATAAAAAGATAAATAGACCCCCAGAAATACAAACCAAAGACCTTTCAAAATACAGAGAGAAACCCCAAAAGGAAGAACTGATGAAGATATCATCAGATCGGCACAAGACAGTTGAAATTTCTAAGCTGGTGATCTGAAGAATGGCGAAGAAGGCGGAACATGAACATAGACTTTAGTTGTGGATAAATGTTTGTTATCATATCAATAAAAAAGAATTCTTAAGAAGTGAGACTATGGTAATTTGTATATTACGGATCAGATATTAATATATTATAGATTCATATCTTCATTTTTAAATTTTAAATAGTCGATATGAATTATTGAGTATGATCTTCATATAAAATATATCTAAAGATCAAATTTTATATTTTTTAAAATCCTTTTACTATCTTTTTAGATCAGTAGAAAATAACTTGATCTGAAAATTTTGAATCATTCAAAAGCAGTAATTTTCTACCTATCTAAAAAAATAATAAGAAATTCTAAAAAATGTAAAATTTAATCTCCAAATACATTTTATATAAATATCACATTTAACGATTTAAATCGATTATTTAAAAATTTTAAATAAAAATATGAACATGTGGTACGAATCAATCTTTAATATGCATATTACCACAGTCTTACTCTTTTCCAAAACATATGGAACATTTTAAAATGGAATTGATGCGGATTGTGGCGATTAAATGTGGTCAAATGCTGCATATATGTAATTTTAAATGTGATGCAATTTCTGGAAAAAAAAAAAAAAAGGTCGAAAGTTTACTTCTTTCAATCATTCCTATGATACAAAACTAAAAGTGAATTGAATTAGTATCTCAAATAGTAGAAATACAATGTAAAGAAAACTAATGAATATATCATCTCTCTCAAAAAAAAAAGTGAAAACTGAATTAGTGATCTCAAAGCAGTTGATTGAACAGATGATATATTAAACCTAGAACAAGAATGCCATATAATGAAGTAAATAAGGGAAATTGGTATCTCCGTTTATTGTAAGTTCCTTTGTTAAATAAAATGTTACATTACAATATTAGGTTTTGTTGGGTCTAGAGCCCAACCCAAAAACGAAGCAATTTTTTGGGCCTGAGATCATGGCCCTCATTTGTCTCACAAAAGTCACACAAGAGGAGGTGATCCGATGTCTGGTCGAAGCCGTCCGATTCTCATCAACATGCGTGCGCAGTTGATTTAAAGTTGATCGAGCGAATCTTGATACGGATCAGACACGCATTGATGCGCATCAAGATTCGTACGCACGTCTTCGAAGTCCCGACCTCTCAGACCGTCTGTCTGGTTCAGTAAAGAATCTCTCAGTAGGGTTTATGCTCAAAGCCCTTCTCCCCTCTTTTCGCCATGAGAAGAGCTTCAGGTTTCCTCTCCACGATCCTCAAATCCAGGCTCTTTCCCAAAACCCTCCTCAAACCCCCCGGTCCCCAAGTCTCATCTCTTCCCCACTTCACAAAATGCCCCTCTCGTTCTCTCCATTCCGATCCCAGCCCTCTACCTCCAGTTCTCAACCCCCGACAGAGAAAGCTCAAGGAGAAATCCAACATAGAAGAGAGATTCGAGAACGCCACATCAACCGAAGAGATTATATCCTCTTTCAAGGAACTCGAGACAACACTTGACCCGTTCGACAAAATGCTCGGCCTCGCTTGCCTCAAGGTAGGTCAACACCTTGACTCGATTGGGTACGAAGACCATGAACAAGTTCTGGATTTTGCTATGAGAGCTCTTAAAATCCTTCAGATTGGTGAAAAGAACTCGATTTCAGTTGCCATGGCACTTCACCTAGTTGGGTCGGCTTGTTACAACCTGAACCGGTTCAATGATAGCTTGGGATTTTTTAACCAGGCAAATCGTATTATTTCGGCCCTGGAAAGGGATGGAAATGAAAGTTTTGACACAAGGCCAGTGAGTCACTCTGTAAATCTCCAGTTAGCTAATACAAAAACTGCCATAGGAAGGCGAGAAGAGGCATTAATCAACCTAAGGAAATGTTTAGAGATCAAGGAATCAATGTATGAACCCAATAGTCGTGAATTGGGTATAGGTTACCGGGATTTAGCTGAGGCTTATGCTGCTGTGTTAAATTTCAAGGAGGCCTTGCCTCTCTGTTTAAAAGCACTAGAGATTCATCGGGGAAAATTAGGGCAAAATTCGGTCGAGGTGGCACATGACCGAAGGTTACTAGGTGTGATTTATACCGGATTAGAGAAGCACGATAAAGCACTAGAAGAGAACAAACAATCACAAAAGGTGTTAAAAAGGTGGGGCATGGGCTCTGACCTCCTCAGTGCGGAAATCGATGCTGCTAATATTCAGATCTCTCTAGGGAAGTATGAGGCGGCAATTCAAACCCTAAGAAGCGCTGTGGACAAGACTGAGGAGGGTAGTGAGACCCGTGCCGTGGTGTATATCTCCATGGCCAAGGCCTTGTCTAGCGAAGGAAATGCCTCTGCCGAATCAAAGAGATGTCTAGAATCTGCTCGAAAAATTCTCGAGGAGAAGGAGCATGAGTCACCGGAGAGTGTGTCTGATGCCTATGTAGAAATAGCATCTATATATGAAGACTCAAATGAGTTTGATAAGGCTATAAATATACTGAAGAGGAGTCTTGAAATAATTGAAACATTGCCATGTCAGCAACACCTCGAGTGCAATGTCTCGGCCAAGGTCGGATGGTTGCTGCTACTCACAGGTAATTTAATCTAATTATTGGTACTGTGCCTAATTCACTTTTAGTTTTGTAAATTACCATGATTTTAATTTATATCTGTAGCATTTTCCAATTATTTAGACCGAGGAGATGAAATTTCTTGACAATTTAACGACACATACACATATTCAAGTGCTGATTTCATTAGGTGCAGGACTTGATTTAAATTTTTAATTTGAGTAATGCATATTCAAATCAATTTTGTGTTTCTCCCAAGTTATAAAGTTGAGTGACTAAAATAAATTAGGACTTATCAAAAAGTTGTGACATATTTTAAATGGTATTGTGCATAAAAAAAAATTTTGGGCATCAAACTTAAAATTACTTTGAGGATTGCTGCTACATGTTAGTAGGGGTACCATTACTATAGATTGAAGTAGAGGATGAAGAAAAGTTCTGGGCTGAAGCATTTATGCAGCCCACTTGCCCACTTTCCAACTAAATCCAGTTTTAATTAACAATTAACCATTATATTTCCCTGTTGTCCCGAGTTTGGTATTTTATAAATGGAGCCTGGATAAGTAAACCATTTAGTTTTAGGAAAATTAAAATCGCATTCTGATATTAGAATTGATATTGGAACGAACAATTAATAACAGTGTATGTTTTTATTAAATTTGTCAATTTTTAAGGTTCCTGGAGCTAATATGCATATTTTTAAATTTTGTATACCAGGTAAGGTATCAGAGGCTGTAGGATACCTGGAGAGTGCGGTAGAGAGAATGAAGGAGAGCTTCGGCCCAAAGCATTTTGGGGTGGGGTACATCTACAACAATCTGGGTGCAGCTTACATGGAGCTCGAACGTCCCCAGACAGCCGCACAGATGTTCGCACAGGCCAAGGATGTAATGGAGGTCTCCCTTGGGCCCCACCATGCTGATACTATTGGGACCTGTCAGAGTCTTGCCAATGCCTATAGTGCCATGGAAAGGTATTCTCTCTCTCTCTCTTTTTCCCCATCTCTAATGCCATCATTGGGTATGGATTACCATATTTGAGTTTCCACAAGTACCATGGTTAGGCACTTGGTTCAAAACCGAACCAAATTATATGATGAAAAATTGAATTGTTGGGTCAAACCTAATAGGTTCCAGAGACTTAATTTGTGCACAGAAGGGTAATATTTACTTGGAAATCAAGCTCCAAATTTAGTCTTTACAGGCTGCTGGCAAGGGGCTGTAGCAAGATGGTATTTTACCATGTAAAAGGTGTCACACCCCGGAACAGGGGGGTCGTGCAGTTTTTGCCGTGAATATATAGTCTCCTATATACTCACAAGGCAAGTACGATGTAAGATATACAAACAATCTATTCATACTCAACTTTATACTCAAAGAATCATAACTGGGTGTTTTATTACGGCCCGCAATCAACACTTATTTCTGAAAAATGAAATTTATGTTTCTGACTCGTTTGGTTGCAGCCCGCAATAAAGTTATTGTGACCCGCAATCAAATTCTAAATCTCTGACTCGAAACCACACTTTTGTTGCGGCCCGCAATAGAGTTATTGCGGCCCGCAATCAATATACGAAATTTTCAGAATGGAGTTTTTAGGTTCTGTCTCCTCTCATTTCGGCCCGCAATAAAATGGTTGCGGCCCGCAATGAGTCCACTGGATTTCACTCCTTTGCCTATTTCGACACATTTCTACCCCGTTTTCACACCCGATCAAATCCCGCATTATCCCACACATAAACCCCATTTCACAACACCAATTCTAACACATACAACACGCAATTCAAATATCTTAAATCAAGATATCATTTCTAATTGGCAATTAGGATTTCTATTCGTAATTTGGTTCGATAACAAGTTATACAACAAAATAACCGACTACGGTTTCAATTACATATTCAAAATGGTTCAATAGGGTTTGGCATAACCTATAAACTCGGCTTATACTCACGAGTCGATCTCGAGTCCCGCCTCACTCGCATTTACCTGCACACATATTAATTTAAAGGGAAAAATTCCCCGAGGGGTGGGGGGGGTGAGAAAACCTGTCATCTGTTATCTCAGTGCGGAATTTAAAGGGCTACTGGATTTGTAAGAAATCCATCACCAGATCTAAATACACTAGCAATAGGTTATCAATTAATTTATTCATCAGTTGTAATAAATGCACATGTATCGGGAACGGATTTAAACGGATTTCAATTCATATCACAACAGAACGAGCAACGAATTTCCAGAATGATTTGGTTTCACATATTTACTTTATCAGTCCGGTTAGGAGGTATAGACGTCAACTATCTATCACCTCAGGCTTAACAATTCTATTTTCTGGTTTCAAGTCATACAATCTCACAATTTCATCACTTCAATTTCACACTAGCATATTCCGCGAATATGCGACAGAATATCACTTTTCTCAAAAAGAAATCTTTCAATGAACACTGAACCACTGAACCACAGTTCTACCTAAAATTACACTGCACTTCCCTTACCCAACCGGTACTGGGTTCACTAGGGCCATTCTCCAGATGCGCATAAGGGTCCTGGATGAAAGTCTGGTAGCTAGCCAGACTTTCCACTATGATACTCACTTCATTCATTCAGTCCAAGTCATTACTGTGGTTCCACTAATTTATCCAAAACGATAGATCAACAACCGATAAACCGTACCAACATGAGAATCAACAGTTATACAATTCAGTTACACTAATATCGTAATTAATGCAATGCGGCAACAATGCTTTCAATCAGAGATTCAACATGCGATGCACAATTTATTTAAATCAAACAATCATTATAACTATAATAAGAACCGTTATTTAGTTCTACGAAATGAATCCCAAAACAGATCCCGTGAACCCCCGCACCTGGTTATGTAGGGCACGTGATCTCGAGGCTCGGTAATCTCGTCTATTCCACTACGCGTGTTCGTGCGAATCTATACATAAGTCAATTGATTAAATTCCGGCACTTTTACAATCTAAACCCCGAACTTTACGTATATACCATTATTCTAGGGTTTATGTCACGTATAGTCTCAATTCGGGTTTGGTACCAATTAATCAAGTCACAAGTGCACCAATGTACCCCAAGGTACAATTCGAGTCGGATTTAGGTCAATTCGAGAGAACGGTACCAAAACTCAAATCGATTTTGGTGAAATCCATAATCGGAAATTTGGTTACAAATTGGAACACGAAATCAACAAATAAACACTTTAGAAACAACAAAGACATAGTACAATCAATTTGGTGCAATTCTACGGGTTTTCACCGAAACCCTAGAAATATGAAAACTCGAATCGAGAGAGAAATAGAGAGGGGATTTACCAACGGAGGGAAGCAAGGAGCGAGAAACAAGTTCCTCTCTCGATATCTCAATTTTCGGGCGATTCCGTCACCGGGAACTCTCTCTCTCACTCTCTCGCTCTCTCTCTGTGTGGCGGAAACGAAAGGAAGGAGGAAGGGAGAAGGGTGCAGGAAAGAGAAAAGAGAGAAAGAGGGGTATGACATGGGGGGCCCTCTTGTAAGTGGCAATTTTGTAAAATAAACCCTCCACTTGTCCCATATTCGTTATAATTAAATTCTTACACATTTTACTCTTCTCTCTTAACACAAATTATCGTATAATTATTGTTCACTATCCACGTCACTAAATTCGTATATACGTATATATATATATAATTCGATTTACCACTTATCATTTTAATTAAATCTAAATTTTTAAAAGTTCACGGTGTTACAAAAGGAAAATAATTGTACATTTTGTTCTTGCTTATTTTATCGTGTAGAAAATTGATATTTGATTATGTGAAATCTGTGTATGTTTTCCTCTGAATTGTCCGGTTTTATCTTTCTACATTTCATAGAAGCATTGCTATTCTTCTTTTCGGTGTTAAACTCAGTTTTAATTCTTCATTTTTTTTTATTATGCAGCTTTCCACTTGCAATAAATTTTCAGAAGCAAGTGATTGATGCATGGTCGAGCCATGGACCTGGTGCACTAGAGGAGCTTACTGAAGCAAATCGGCTTTACAAAGAGCTAAGGGAAAAGGCCTCCCGTGCTCTTTCTAGCACTGCTTCTCCCCAAGTTCATGATTATGATGACAATGATGATGCATCAAATATCAAAGCAGAAAAGAATGCTGATGACCTATTCAAACTCCTCGAAAAACCATGATTGTCTACTTCACTGCAGTTGATATTTTCCAATTTCTTGTTAATTTTGACACTAGACCTAATATATGGATGAAACTGTCATGTATCATTTTCCCCCAGGCTACCATAGTTACAAAAGTTACATAGTACCAAATCTTTCTCCCTTTCTCTCAATAGGGCCTTGTTTAGAGAAGGATAATTGATCACAGTAGTGTTGTTTTCAAACTTAATTGGAGATTTATTGCCGTAAAAATAAGGTGTTTTGTTCTTCAATCTGATGTGTATATTAGATTCTGGGATTTCTAATTTATATTGCTCATTCCCCATAAACAACAAATGCTTATTTCTAGGAGAGAAATTTGACCTGTACTTGCTCCGTACATGATTTTACACCAGTAAAGAAGAGATAACGTAAAACAACAGATGCATCATTCTGAGCATAAAGATTTGAAGACTGTCATGGAGATATGGAGTGTTTACTTTATTATTAATTTCTTATTATAAATAATATTATTGGACCCATAAGGAGGAGGGGGGAGGAGGCCTCTGCCTCTCCTACCTCTTCCCCTTGTTGTTCCTCCTCTACCCCTATACCATTAGGATTGGCATCTGAAAATCGGTTGTATCAAGAGGCAAAATTAAAGAGAGTTTAAAAAGAGAATTATCATTATTTGTTTTGCACCAAAAACTAGTTAAAGAAATTATTTTGGAAGCATCAGCTTTAATAATGAATCTGTCAGTTTTGTTAAAACATAGAGAATTTCTCTCTAACCACATTGTCCAAAGAACGATAACCCTAATAATTTCGATAAACATCCTATCCTTTAGTGGAATGGATGCATCTAAAAACCATTAGTCATCAATTGAAACACAATTAAACTGAAAGTTGTTAAAACGTGCAATCCAAAACCAAATTTGAGATATAAAAGAGCAAGTAACGAAGAGATGTTCAATTGATTCGGGGAAGACCATAGAATGGGCAAGCTACATCACCCATTCATCCCCTCTTAGCTAAGTTTTGCTTAGTTAGCACTTTATTTTTCCTAATCAGTCAAAGAAAAAAAATATTTCGAGGCAAATTTTGGTTTTCCATATTGTAATATAATTGTAAGGGGCACTTCGTTTTATGCCACTTAAAAACTCCAAAATTGGATTTTTGCCACTCTGAGAGAATATTCCTTAAGATTAATGATACAATATCTCCAATCTTTGCATCCAAATGATTATTATTATATATATATATATATATATATATATATATATATATATATATATTTTAATCAACCTTTGCTCTTAACTTTGGGGCGATATTTTCTACCAAATTTAGCTATACCTCACCTCATCGTGTTAATCCGTAATCTTCCCCACTTCTTAGGGTACTGTACGGCAGGATGATTCTTTTGGTTTGGCTATATTTTTCGAAAATCAAGCCCTATAAGCTAATATCCTTGGGTTAATATTGATAGATTAGTACTTGAAGAAAAAGCCTTTAAATTGTATAATTATACTTAGATTTTGAACACTTTTCATGATTTTGGTATGATCTCTCCCTAGCTACCTTCCTAGAATACAAAGAAACTTAGAAAGCCATGAATAAAAACAGACCTTGCTCTGATACCAGGGTGAGGATCGGTCAGAGCCTTCAAACTTCAACGGGCTACTGTGAACACGGGAAGAAAGAAGGCACACAAGCGGAAATCTTATTAAGTGGAATGTTTACAAGGAAAGAGAGAGAAGTAAAACTTGCTGGTTCTCAGCTTGTTTTTCAACTCTGAAAACTCAAACTTATATAGAGACTTAGGATGGAATCTCAATTATCACATCGGGTACTCATTGGGCCCCATCGCATGTGATTAAAGGATTTCCACAAACTTTTGTCTCCCACTAAAATAAAGATGCATATAATGCACCGAAAGTAAATATTCTGGCCAAATTAGTGGCCCACACTAAAGAAAAAGCAGAGGCCAATACAAGCAGGCCTAAAAACAAAACACACCTTATGATACATACCCTATAGTGGTAGGGTCCAGAACACACTTAGATACGGAACACTTTTACTTCACGGATTAGCTGTTTAAACTCTCGGTAAGCTTTTTGAAGCCTAGTAAGAGTTTGTTGGATTTGGGGCAACCAATCTCCCCAGTAATTGTCCCTTGTTGCGAGTTTAGAACTTTGGGATTCCTTCATCTGCTGTATTTTTATTAAATCATTAATCCCTTCAAGTGCTTTTGAAATTACTTTGTTTTCTATTGCTCGAAGTTGGAGCCTAAGCTCATTTCGTCTTTCCAAGGTATGGGTTTCGTCAGATTGCCGTAGTAGATCCCTGTACTAGCAAACGAGTGGCTGATTTGCAGGATTATTTGAGACATTTTCTCCTGAACCTTCTGGTTGGGATGCTCCTCGTTCTCGTGAAGAGCCCCGGCTAGGTTGTCCAGAACATTCAATGCTTCCTGATTGGGCCATCCTGCATCAATTAAAACATTAATTAACCGTGATAGGGAGTCAGCCAAAATGTTGTCCTTCCCATCTATGTGCTCGAACTGAACATTAATCCCCAATCCCGTTACAAAGTCTGTAAACGAGATCCAGCGCACTCTTGACGGTTTATTAATGTTAGATTTATTAAAGAAACTAATGATAGCCTGACAATCAGTGCGTATCACTAATTCCTTTCTGTCGATGTAGTAGATCTTTAATGCCTCCAGGCTGTTCATGACCGCGAAGATCTCTGCGTCTATTGTGGATTTAGGCGGGTTGAATTTGCCACTTGCATAGGCGCACGGCTTCTCTGTGCTCTTTGGATCATACCTCTTTGGTTTCCACTTGCATACACCTCCCCACCCATCCATGCATCCGTCTGTTTCGATTATAATGAAGCATTCTTCTGGGGGTATGCAGAGATCAGGTAGGTTTCGGACCTGATGTTTTATTGCTCGAATTAGCTCCCAATCTTGTTTATTCAATCGTTTATCACCGGTTGGACTGGTTTTTGCATATAAAGGGCTTAAAAGTTTTCCGAGGTTAGGGATATAGCTTCTGGCATAATTGAGGATCCCTAGCCAAGATCTCATACCAGACTTCTGAGTGAGATCATCCTCTTTGAATTCTTCAATTTTTGTGATAATATTCGGTTGTAATCGAATAGTACCCTTGCCTATTACTGCCCCTAAGAATTCTATTTGAGGAACGGCTATCTTCATTTTTGTTGGGCTTAGGACAAGGCCATGTTCTTCACATTTTGAGAGCATTATTTTTAAATGCTCTGCATGCTCTCTTTCTGACTGAGAAAATACCAGAATATCATCAATATAAACTGCAATAAAATTCTCAGTGCCTTTGAAGCAATGATCCATCTTTCTTTGGAACACTGCTGGAGCATTTTTTAACCCAAACGGCATTACTAGCCATTCATATAACCCATCGGGCACCCAGAATGCCGTCCATTCGATTGAATTTGGGTGCATAGCTACTTGGTGAAATCCACTTTTCAAATCGAATTTAGAGTAGATTTTACTATTAGCTACTTTCCTCATGATGGTATTAATACCAGGAAGGCTATATTGATCTTTTTTAGTTATATCATTAAGCCTCCTGTAATTAAACACCATACGTTCTTTGCCTTTTACCTCCTTCCCGGTTTTCGGATCTATTGATGTACCGGAATTAACAATAATCGCCGTCGTCCGGTGCCTGCTCTTGATGGGTTGTATTACTCCGAGTTTCAGCAGGGCCTCTACATGTTTGCTGAAAGTTTGTTTCATCAGTGGCGTGACCTGCTTTAGGGGTTTATTTATCTTCAATGATGAAGTCTGGATTTTTGATATCCAGCATGCAGACGATCTTATTTTTACTCCAATGTTGCAAAGGATTTTCGCCAATGAACCCGGCCTCCTTTAGCCTTCTTAGTAATTGATCAAACTTTGTAATAAAGTTTGATGATGTTTGCCCAAAATTGTAATGGACCATTTCTTGGAGTTGTATGTACTCCAGGTCTTGAAGGTCTATTTCCTCTATGGTCAGGACCTTTGCTTGTGGTTGTGTGTTGATGACTGTCAGGTTTTTTGTAGAAGGTAATTGTATCGCCCTCTACCCGCAGACCCCCATGCATAGAGCGTATAAAATTGCACCCTGTGATCATTTGTATTCCCCCCCCCAACTTCATTGGAAATGCATAGGTATATGGTATGCGGAACTGGTTTTCGCCAATAATCATTCTACCATATTTTAACTTCATGTTGGCGGTTTGAGTGGAGTTTACCCCTGTAAATTGTACTACAAAGGTATTTTCTTCAAGAGCTTCCTTTGGTACTGACCCTTGATCTATGCAGCAGGTTGTGGCACCAGTGTCTAGGATTGCTCTTATTTTGAGTTTTTGAACTCCAGGAATATCAAGCTCCACTTCTAGGTTATGCAGTCTATTTTTGATAATTCTTCCAGTGGATGGATTACTGCTAGAGTTATAGACTGTTTCTCCATTGAGGACGTTCGCATTTTCATTGATCTTAACGCCCTTTTGCTTTTTATCTGGATCTAGGTTTTCGAATTCATCCTTTAGGTGTTCTTCAAGGAGGTCTTCGTACCCCTTCTTGTAATGGTCAACCTCCTTTTGCAGCCTTTCCATCTCAGCCTCACACCATATAATGTAGTCTCTTTGCTCTTGGACTAGTGTTCTAAGGTTGATTTGTGCTGGTGCGGTTGCTGGGGTAACTGGTACTTCTTCTTTGAAGTAGAACGGGCCGCACAGGTTGCATGCTGTTACTCCGCAATTTGAACAATGTATTCTAGCACGGATTATAGTTTCTCTGGCGCAACAGGAACATGTTGTTTTAAATGGTTGCTCGATGACTTGATTATGAAGCCATTGGTGTTGGCAGCCCATCTGTTTCTCAGGTAATTTTATTCTAGGCCTGTAGCCTGAATTTTCCTCTCCGAGCATAAAGAGAGAGTTTAGTTGTAGGGTTTGTACTCCTTGTTGCAGCTCCATCTCCCCATCTTCTCCTTCAGAAATGCTAAATATAGCATCGCTCTGGCCTTTCCCTTCTTATACTGATATTATGTCACAATCTTCTGGTATATCGAGACCTTCAAAGATTGCTGCCCGCTTAATATTTCTTCTATCATTGGGGCATTCTCGCGCAAAGTGACCTTCTTGCCCACATAGGTAGCATTTACACCTTTTGTTTCTAACAAGGTGCTTTCTCTTTTCGATTCTAGCGTGAGATTCATGGGGCTTGCCTTTATAGGTTCTTGACCTTCTCAGGCCATATCTCTTTTCTGGTTGACAGTAATAGCCAGGAATTGGGATCTGGCTACAAAAGGAGAGGTCTTTGAGTGATCGTTTGAAAGCAGCATCCTTGCACTCTCCCTCCAGATATTTATAGGCAAACAGCACCCTCGGAATTACCCCCACCGTGAGACCAGGATATTTCTCCTCAAACATCGTTTTTATTCTGGTCCCAAGGTCACCAGGCATTTTTAACCAGAATTTTTCTGAGAGCTCTGGGCTAATGTACATTCGCCCAGATTTTGCCGCTAATCTTAAATACTCGTTCATATACTGAATGAGATATTTAACGTTGTCGCAGGTGAGGCGCTCCAGATCTTTGTAGGCTTGATCTTGGAGAACTGTTGATCCTTGGGCAGGGTCTTCTAGTGAAAATACTCTCCTCATCTGGGAAAGTATGTTTTGTGTACCTTCCCGGCCATCCGCCACTGCTATCAACGCTTCATACTCAGTAAGAAATTGCATTCTCCATTGAACCCATGTTAATTTCTCTACTTCTCCTAAGAGATTTTCCATATATTCTATTTTGTCCCTGGGGTCTATAAACCTCTTCTCAGCCACATGGTTTCGAGTAATAGACTCCCATCTTGAGAACGCATCATGGAACAATCCCAGTTGATCCGGGATTACAAACATGGCGCCTTGCTGTTGCTGTGCTGATGGTAGTGTCCACATCTCATTGTTGTAGCCCCCGCGAAATCGTCCCGCTCTGGGCACTCTTTCTTCAAAAGTGGGAATTGGTCTTGCTTCATTTGTATTCCTTGCAGGAGGGTAGCTGGGCATGTTCATTGACTGGTCCTGTGGTGGTTGGTAATGAGATACCGCAGAAGAACTTGACATAAACGCATGCTCGTTTAGTGCTTCGGATAGGTTTTTGAATTGCGGGTAATCAAAAGTTTCTTTTGTGTTAGTACCGTTCATCATAAAAATGGTATCCACCTCACCATGCGTCGAAAAAGGATTGATCCAATCCTTGTCAGCATTGCCAGTATCTCCTTCATGATCTGTATCCCAAATAGGACCAGAATCTTCTTGTTGGGGATTATCAGGTGGTTGTGCTGACTGGTCAGCAAGGTACTGTATGTACTGCCAGTCGTCCTCATCATTATTATCAGTTTCCTCGGTATCACTCTCTTCTTTGGTTAGAATAAGAATTGTTTCACTCCTAACTTCATCTTCATCATCATCAGGTATACCGCTCACGTGATCAGGGGCTGGGACATAATTCTGGAATGATATAGAGATTCTACCGTCGAGGAGGTAGGATTTCCCTAATCCTCCCTTCTCGAAAGGAAGAAGGTTTTCCTTTCCGCGGGGACCAGGAGATTGGATCTAGCCATAAGAAGAATGCTTGGTATCAAAAACTTACTTCTTGGTCTTCGACCCCCTAAGTCACTACCAGTGCCCCCCCGATCAGTGCAACGGGATGTGTCTATTTATCTATCTCTTGACTCGAAATGGGAGCAGGTTTGAAAAAGGATCTTAGAGTGTCTAGGGTTAGGAGGGTTTCTTAACGCCTTCTTTTTTCTTACCATCGGAGTGATTTCCCAAAGACTTGCCATGGTAAGGGAGAAGAGGGAAGAAGCACACTTGAAGAGCGCAGTACAACAGAGAGTTGTATGCTGCGTTCGGGAAGGATGAATCGCTCCCGAAAAGGAATCTATGGATTCTCTGGTCTGCAATTCTGTAGGCATCATAGGAATATCAACTCGCGACGGCCTTACTACCCAGTTTCGCCCTTGATTTTCTTATGCTGAGTATCGCCTACCCGGGAGGGCTCGTATTCCCCTGCTTACCAAGTACTCAGAAACATTGCTTATTTGGTAAGCGAATCCAACATTCGATGTATTGGAAAGTCTTCCTACTAAACCTCTAGTGATTAGAAGGTTAGCTTCACCATTTTGCCAGTTTTGGTATCCTCTTGTTAAGATTGATATCTGGAAATTTCTATAGAAATCCCCGATTGTTTGCATAGTATCTGGTATAACATATACCAGCTGGCTTCCTCTTGTTAGATCAATCTCTACTGTATCGAAGATGGACTGATCTCCTTGCCACCTGTTGTCTCTAAAAACAACCAACGCCGAGGTACCTTCATTTTGCCTATGCAAGATTTGTATTCTTACTTGAGCGACCCCTATGTGGATAAATTGCATACCACTTTGTCGAAGGGCCGCATAGCTTTCGAGTTGTATAAATGGCCTGTCGATTTGTTGGTTGTCGGTGCAGAGAATTGCCTCTTCAGAGAGATGGTTATAGACACGGTGGTTGTTGTCGTCCCTTCTGGAATTGTATAGTACTTCAGCAGGTACTATAGCAGCTCTATCTCTCAGGGATCTTCTGAGCTGGGTATCTGGATCCACCTGCTCTTCCAGGGTCATCTGGTAGGGGTTCCTACCCGTTATAGTTCGGGCAAGATTTCTCAGGTTTCTTTGAGCATTATATCTCCTTCTTTGCCCTCTTCGGTATTCGCGAACCTGATCTTCAAATAATGGCTCATCGGGGTTTATTGTTTGGGTTTGGGTTACACTGGGTCTTCCTGATGTTTCCATCATTTAAGTTTTTGTTTTTCTTCTTGGAGGATAACAAAGGGGTCTTTGAAGACTCTTAAAACCCCTTTCTTTTCTTTTTGCTTGGAGGGTTCGATTGATAGTTTGGCTAGTCTAGCTGAAAGTTCGTCAGTTATTTCGCTTGGTAGGTTCACACCCTTTTGTTTCTGAATTTGATCTTTAAGGATTTTAACTTCTGCTACAAGGTTTCGGATTTCTTCTAGTGCTTGCACCAGCAGCTGGATTTGGGTGTTGTTTTGCTTAATTACTGCGGTTGTGCCTGAGGTACCACCACGGTGGTCAGAAGGTTTTACAAAGCCTACTGCGGGTGACTCAATTGAGTCTGTTGCTTGAACTGCTTGTTTGTAGAATTGGGTGTTTTGAGTGAGTGTGTAATTACTCATGAACTAACCCAGGTTTCCACTCTTTTGAGGACAGTTTCTACTCTTTCGAGTTTCTGGTTGAGTTCTTCAGAAATTTTTAGGGCTTCTGTTTCAATAAGTTTGGGTTGCTTTGTGACCTCTGTCACCAAAGTTTTGACTTCTGATGTTGTTAAAGGACGATTTTCTGTTAATAGGATTGTGAGGTTTTTCAGGTTTTGTTCAAGTTTTTGGATTTTCTGGTCCAGGAAGTGGATTTGTCCTTGGGTTTGCTTAAAATTCTTTAAGCTTACTCGGCTTAACAGGTTTAATTTGTCATATATGACAGAAATGTTGTTGGCTAGGTGTTTGTTAGTTATGGTTGTATCTGAGAGATCTAAGTATTCTAGATTAGAGGTCCGAGACTTCGTATACCACTCTTGAATGGATTGCTCCCACCTTTCGCTCATAAACCAGCCTGTACGTAATTTTTGTTGTGACTTTTTATTTTCAAATATTCCAGGTCAGCAGTTCAGGTTTGATCATACCATTTATAATTGTTTTTGCTCAAAATTTTTAAATATGCACATTGTTTACACATCTAGTTTATTCTGGGGACAAATTTGGGGGTACTAATCATTCATTTTTGAGGTTGGGTGGCAAATTTACAATTTCCTTGTTTTGGGTGGCATATAACTAATTTTCCCTAATTGTAATTATGCATCCCCAAAGTCCATTCAAGTATAAAGGGACCTAACTGAAAAAGTTCCATTAGTAGCCCATTTTCAAATTAACTGATCAGGTTTAGAAGGGTTTAGTGTAAAATTTACAAACTTG